>OX382278.1:24378325-25578325 GCA_947507595.1 Pyralis farinalis
TGTTGTGTTGCCAAGTTTTTTTTCTGGGAGGCGCAAGAAATATGCAAATTAAAAAAGGAGTACTTGTATGCCGATTACAAAGAAAATATTAACAAACAAATACTACGGAGTATTTGTTTACTTTAAAAATAGTTTTTATTTAGATCGATGATAATGTATAATTTATCATGTATATATACTCGTGTTATTATGAGATTATCCTATCGCGTATTGTGAAACGGTAATAGAATGTTAAGTTTATTATAGCACATTACATTTAAAAGTGTTTAAATACTAATTTAAATGTTATCTCACCAACTGTTTGTTGTTTTCAATAATTTCTTGTATTTTAATTCTTTCTCTTACTTACTTAATTAAACATATATATAATCTATCCATAATCTCTTTCTCAGTAGCTTAGTAACGCCACTTCACTATTACACATAAAACTTATCTACCTCTTATCTACCTCTTATATGCACATATCTTGTTGGTATAATAGAAAATGTATGAGAAAGTGACATTATAATCCTACTAATATTATGAATGCGAAAGTTTGTATGTATGGATGGATGTTTATTGCTCTTTCACGCTTAATCGGCTGAACGGATTTTAATGAAATTTGGCACGTAGATAGATTATGATCTGGATTAACACATAGGCTACGTTATTTGACTCCACGCGGGCGGAGCCGCGGGTAGCAGCTATTATATAATTTCTAATGGAACCGACAGACGTTGCCCTGTGCGAAAATAAAAATATAACAATTAGTCTTGTAATCCGATCGCAGCGTCACCTACCGGTTCCAATTATGGATCTATTCTCGAGTCCACTAAAATACATACAAAAATTTTAATGCAAATCGGTTCAACCGTTCAGGGAGAGTTCAGTGACATACACAGGAATAGAAGAATTATATGTATGAGTATATAAATATAATATACGTTTCGAAATTAGGACAATTTTGTTATAGATTGACACCATTTTCAGTCTATGATACAGGAATAGAAGAATTATATGTACGAGTATATAAATATAATATACGTTTCGAAATTAGGACAATTTTGTTATACTCGTAGATATACACCATTTTCAGTCTATGATATGAAACGATGATATTCCAGTCAGTTTTTGACGAGCTCGGTGGCGCAGTGGCAAAACGCGCTGTTACGTTACTTTGACACCAAAGTTCGTGGGTTCGATTCCCACATAGGACAAACATTTGTGTGCATGAACATGTTTGTCTTTGTCTGGGTATTTTAAGAGAAGAAGGGTGCATCAAAGCAGCCCGTTTGGGGAAGTACCTCCACCTCACAGTAAACCGCAGCCAAATAACAACTCCTTAAAGGATTGCTGTGTTCCTGCGTATGAGTGAGGTCACCAAAGTTGCTGTGTATGCAGCAGAGGTGGCATCGTGATACTTAAACAAGCGTTAATAGGCTACGGTAACCACTTTACATCAAATGGGCCGTATGCTTGCATGCCTCCTGACATTGTATTAAAAAGGCCATCGGCCAGTTCACTCTTGTGCATACAGATTATCGGATTGACTTTAGTTTGTCTTTTTTAAAAACAAACACTCGGTAGGGCAGCACAAATGCATTGTCTTTTTTGAGTTGGCTTGTGTTTTCGTGTATTTTGTTTCACGTAGATATATGTCGTTATACCATTTGCTTTGTTTTTGTTATCTGTCTGAATATTGGTTTATTTTGACGACCGTCACGATTTTTCATTCGCCGGATCGCATGGTATGCAAACGATCAGTTAGTGGACGTTATATGGAGCGCTATCTATTGTTTTGAACGCAACGATAAAGGCAATCAATTTTTAGGTAAGTTTCTTAAATAATCATGATTTTGTTTAATATTATATCCATGGGCAAGAAGTAGGTATGTGCCTGTATCACGATGAGTTTCGCATCCGTGTTAATGCTGCCGCTTTAGGGTCTAAGCCAACATCTTTAGAATCAAAGCAACTAGCAAACTTATACGTATGCCCCCCGGCGTTGTACAAAAAAAACTCTCTAAAGTACTGTACATGCTGGACATACGAGTATTTACACTTGATACAAGGGTTTGGTCTCGCCGGCCACATATCTTTGGGTTTACGCACTATCTCCACGCAAAGGAAGCCACTGTTCGCTGCAAAAATTTCGTGAGAGACTCAATAATGTAGAGTCGTTTCGACCAGGTTTTTTTCTCTAGTATTAATAACAATATTTAGTTTGGGATCAGACTTTAGTTCTTATAAGTTCTGGAACATAGTTCTTGAGCCTGGATTACAATGTTCTTTTGTTAAAGCTTTTTGCTAGGACCTAAGTATCTTAGAAGACCAAGTTTTGCCTGTCGAGCCTCTACTTTTCCAATAAACTGACATTTTATGACTCCTACGTAGGACATTTCAACGAGCGCGGTGATTAATATCAGTACTTTGACAACAACGCTTGTGGGTTCGATTCCCACACAGGGCAAACATTTGTGTGCATGAACATGTGAATTTGATCTGGGTGTTTTTAAAAGAGGTAGGGCGCATTAAAACAAAACAGGTTGGCTGGGAAAGTACTTCTACCTCACAGAAAACTACAGCCAAATAACAAGTCCCTACAGGAAAAATGGATACCCCGCACTAAATGATTACCATATTGAGCTTTGTTAACAAGTTTTTTGCTATTTTGGGACGACATCCAAAAGTGACAGCAGTTTGAGCAGTGATAGCCTAGTGGATAAAGGACCGGCCTAGTGGTGAACAGGTCCCCGGTTCGAATCCTTGCATGCACCACTAAATGGGTGGATCAACTATTCTTTGCAAGAATCATGTCTTCCCATCAATTAAATATATTTAACTATGTAAAAACAATAGTTCCACTACCACACACACAAAATGGCGGAATGTCATTGCATCATCCTCAGGCATTAATTGCCACAATTGAGACTGTTAGAGCCATCTATGTTTTTATCTATAACTTTTAAGAACAGTAACTTAGTGGATATCTGTTTGGGTATTAGTTTTGGGACACAATTTGTTTATTTTTTTCTAAATAGCAAAATCATACTTAAAAATCTGGGAAGCATTTAAGGCCGTTTAGAAACCATTGTAGAAAATAACATGAGTAGAAATGAATACACTTTTATATAAAATTTTAAAATTATTGTGTCAGGAAACTATTGAAGTAGACGTGGGGACAGGAATAATTTGTATGGGGAGTGAATCTTGTCACCTAAGTTACCATAAAAGCAATAAAAATAATTAAAATTATATAGTTAAACGCTCTTTAATAGCAATTCTAAGTATTCTAAATTAGTGTTTGGATATAAAATTACAGCGAACTATTGTTTTTACATAGTTAAATATTTTTAATTGATGAAGGGGCATGTTTTTTGCAAAGAATAGTTGATCCACCCAAATTCATGTTTTTGGATTTAT
Source organism: Pyralis farinalis (assembly GCA_947507595.1). Classification (NCBI taxonomy): domain Eukaryota; kingdom Metazoa; phylum Arthropoda; class Insecta; order Lepidoptera; family Pyralidae; genus Pyralis; species Pyralis farinalis. The sequence continues at coordinate 24,381,728 of OX382278.1, forward strand.
GTAAATATTTGTAATTATCAATAGCTCGGCGGTGAAGGAAAACACCGCGAGGAAACCCACGCTTCCAAGAAATTAGGTATGTTTTGAAAGACGTGTGACCTAACCTAAGTAAGGTCTGGTTTTCTGGCTCTAGGTTGTGAAGGTCTGGCGGACCCCACTAACCGCAATGGATTAGGAAACGGGATTTGGAGAGGAGAGGGTTGTATATAATAAATATTGTCGGACAAATGACACAGCGCCATCTAGTCCCAAAGTAAGCGAAGCTTGTGTTATGGGTACTAGACAACTGATAAACATACGTAAATATATATATTTTTTGTAAATACATACTTATTATACATATAAATACCTAGACCAAGGCAAACAGACATGTTTATGCACACAAATGTTTATACTGTGTGGGAATCGAACCCACGAGCGTTGGTGTCAAAGTAGCGTAACAACGCGTTTCACCACAGCGCCACCGAGCTCGTTATGTTTTGTGACTTCATTACAAATCATCAGAATAACGTTTATACTACTATTAGAATAACATTTTGCAAATTGTACAAATTATTCACAAATCGTAGTACAGTTTGTACGTAACTTACTGTTTTACGTTATATATAGTAGTTCATCACAACAGTTTCGGGCAACCATGGGTCGTTTTAACGAATGCTGTAATTTGATAACACGCGTTCACACAAATGGATATATCATTCCGGGATTGTGGTCCAAATTTCCTGGTATTCGAAGCGGCTATCTGCGCCGATAAATCACGGCCACTGGACCACTTGGAAATTAGGATTCTTCATGTTACTGTCGACATATATATTTAAGTGTTCAATGACCGGAAGTTGGACTTGTATTTACATTACATGTGAACCGACAGCGGCGTCCATATATCTAAAACTACATTTAAAAAATATATGTATCTATAAATAATAAATAAATAAATAAATATTGTCGGACAAATTACACAGCGCCATCTAGCCCCAAAGTAAGCAAAGCTTGTGTTATGGGTACTAGGCAACTGATAAACATACGTAAATACATTTTTTTTTTGTAAATACATACTTATTATACATAGAAAATGCCCAGACCAAGACAAACAGACATGTTCATGCACACAAATGTTTGTACTGTGTGGGAATCGAACCCACGAGCGTTGGTGTCAAAGTAGCGTAACAACGCGTTTCACCACTGCGCCACCGAGCTCGTCATTTTGACTATCTATGTATTTTGACTATCTCGGTGGCGCAGTAGTGAAACGCGAAGTGATACGTTATTTTGAGACCTCGTCACGCTCGTGGATTCGATTCCCACGCAGGAAAATTGTGTGCACGAACTTGTATGCTGGTGTTCGTCTGGGTATTTACTAAAAAATAAGAAGTAAAATAAAAGTAAGTAAAACTGCAGAAATTTCAAAATCTACGCGTGCGAAGCCGCGGGCATAAGCTAGTCTATCATAAGCACAAATGAACCACCTGATGACTCATAAACGCTAGCTTTAATCACCAAAAGATAGTGTTTTAGCACCTAAATATCTCACCGATTGTGTGCATGAACATGTCTGTTTGTCTTGGTCTGGACGTTTTAAGAGAGGTAGGGCGCATCAAAGCCGCCCAGTCTGGGGAAGTACCTCCACATCACAGAAAACCTTGGGGCAGGCAGGGTGAAATGAAGAAATGTCCATGTCATAAATAAGAAAAAAATTTTTTCGTTGTAATAACAACAAATGTGAGACCTTGTTTCTTTTGTGTGAGTAGACCTTGAAACTTGATTTTTTAAAGCTTTCAGGGACCGCAGATATAAGTATTCTTCTTAGCGTAGTTCAGTTTCTTAATCCCTTAGGATTGATGGTCTGCTATCTGAAGCCAACATACCGATTTTATAAAAGAGCGTCTGCTGTCTGACCTCATTATCCCAAAGAAAAATAAATAGTTATTTCGTAGGTTAGGCCATACTATAACTTCACGCCAAATCCCTTGCGGGGTAGGCAGAGAGAACCGAGCGCCACGTGACTCGATCCTTACATATCTCACTCGCTTCTTTAACATTCATTGCTCTTCTCATGCACGCTCGCCGGTTTCTAGGGCTCCTGACATCACCTTCTGATAGAACACGACCAATTTGGTCATTGTAGGTAAGTCTTGGCCTTCCCCGGCTCCTACATCCTTCCACTTTTGCATTGTATATCTGCTTCGTCATTCTTTCATCTTGCATTCTTTCTACATGTCCGAACCATTTTTTTTTTTTTTTATTGACGCGGGGAAAAATGCATTACGCACACCACCGGTGCCTGGGTGGCCTCCGGTGGTAGTGTGGGACTCCCCGTCGGCTGTCCGACGGTATACCCACTAAACGACCCCGCGAAATGCCATCGGCCGCGTTGGTGTGGTGCCCCGGATCTGTCAGCAACAGGGCACCACTGCGACTGGCCAGCCCCTCAAAAGGGGCCGGACTTCTTCTCTCTAGGGGCCGTCCCGGCAAATTGGGACAGCCCCTCCGGCGGCGGGACCATTATGGGGCCAGGTTCCCATCCTGACCCCAAGTCCCACAGGTTAGGGAGGCGGCAGTAGGTGCGCGTAGCGCCTACGCCGCACTCCCGTCCGCCGTCTCCGGAGCGGGACAGCCAAGGGATCATCCTCCCTGTCCCGCTCCGCGGCCTCCTTCTGGGACATGACCGTCTCACAGAAGGAGGCCATCGCCTGCCAGGCACTGTCACTCCCGAGCATGGAGCGGACCACGCTCGGGAGCGAGAGGTCCGCGCTTCCTAGCGCGGACACCAGATCATGGCGCTGCCGAGACCAACTGGGACACTGCTCCAACGTGTGTTGAGCAGTGTCCTCGGCCGCGCCACAATCGTGGCAGCCTGGCCGCTCCTCCCGCCTCGCGACCCGGTGCAAGTACTCACCGAAGCACCCATGCCCGGTGAGCACCTGCACCATGCGGAAGGTGAGGGGTTTGCGCCTTCGGCGCATCTACGCCTCCAGGACCGGGCGCAGCGCATCCGCAACGCGGACTCCATACCGCGGCTGCGCCAGGTCCTCCCCCCACCTCCGCATCATCTCCACATGCCCTCGCTGGCGATACCGCCCCACCTCCACCGACGTGGGGCGCTCGCCGAGACTCCTCCTTTTACATGTCCGAACCATCGGAGCATGTCTCTTCTTATTTTAACACCGACGCTCTCTTTCAGACCAACTCTGTTTCTAACATCATCATTGTGAATACAGTCTACAAGCCTTACGATACAAATTTTGCGCAGCGCTCGCATTTCGACCGCGTTTATTCTACTTTCATGCTCTTTCTGCCATACCCAGCTCTCGCTTCCATAAGCTAGCGTTAGGCCATACGTCTATAGAAATATATCTTCTTGGACGTGCGTTTCCTCGCGTTGTTTTCCTTCATCGCATAGCAAATGATAACTACAAATATATACACAAATTGGAAGACACGTATTTAGTATTGTACACATATTGACGAGCTTGGGCACAGCGTTTTATTTAACGCTACTTTGTCACCAACACTCGTGGGTTCTATTCCCACACACGACAAATATTTGTTTGTATGTTTGGGTGTTTTTAAGAGAGGTAGGGTGCATCAAGCAGCCCATCTGGGGAAGTACTCTCTGGAGGGTTGTTGTGTTTATGCGTGTGGGTGTTACCGATGTTACTCATAAACTTAATTAAATCTCGTAGTAAAATAAAGAAATTTCTAAAAGTTAAAAAAAACTATGTCAAAATTAGAAAAATCATAAACAATAGGTATCATATTACTTTAAAAATACTAAAATTTCATTAACAAATATAAAACTCCACACCGAGCTTAAGTTATGTCAAACAGAACTGGTGGAAGACAACAAACATATTAATAATATGTGATTGTTTGGATTTTCGATACCAATATAGTAAAATTGACAAGTAAAAAACACAATGTACTGTACCGAAATTGCCATACCCTACCAGGGTCCATGTTTAACTGATAAGAAATGGATAATTGTCTGTAACTGTCTATAAACATGTGCAATTAAATAAATAAAATAAATATGATGCTGACACAAAATATCTGCAATCCAAGATGGATACTTTGGCTAGGTCGCATAACGTCCTAGTAGCTAAATACAGTTTATCCCAAAGCCAAATACAAGAGCAAATTTTGACACTAGATGAACTACTCGTAATAGACATGAGGAATACAATACGGATCGCTTTGAATCTTTGAGTACTCGCTGCACTTGTATCAATGCAAACATGTATGTGGTCAGTGACACCAGGCCGGTTTCAATGGATATCCCAACTAAAAAATCTAAAAATCTAAATTTAGGTATTTGTGGCAGCAGTTCAGGTTCGAACAGCAAAACCATTGTATTCTCAGACAGAATGGGTTCTAATCTAGGCCCTTTGTTAAATGACCACGTTAAAGGCAACATTATTAGGTAATTATTGTATGCCATATGCAACATATAGCCAAATTTATAGACAAAATTATAAATATACAAGTGAATGACGAAACTACTATCGTTCTATTAATAGGAAATAGATTGGATAAACTGCACCATTTAAAAGGCCAGTCACCAAAATCGAGTTTTTTTGACACTAATAATTTTATTAGTGATTTTTATTTGACTAAAGATATACTATATCTTTCAAATAAATCTAGAATTATGATATTATGTTTCTTTTTAAAATTATCAGGGGTCTCAGTCAATGTCTAGGAATTCTGGAACAGATAAATATTACAGTAACTAATAGATTACCACGATATCTTATTACCAAGGTCTTTACCTCTACCCTCTTTATTCATATAAAAATATAGGCAAAAATTCACCAATCACGAGAATTATTAATGAATTTAATACAGTTTGACACACAGTGCCCGATATTGATGTTCATGTTGATTCTATTCTCAAATTTCGTTCCATAATAATTAAAGCTCCATCCGAATTCTTAAGTTATTTGTATTTGTAATTATTATTGTTTTTCTAATTCTATGCAGATTTATTGCTTTGTAAATTGTCGCTCATTACAGTTGGTTGATATTGACAATTATGTGATTATGTTAATTAATATTATATTACAGTGATTTTAATATTATATTCAATCTGATAATTAAGTACTCATATTAAGCAATAAACTATTGGGCTATGGTGTAAATTGTACGTACCTATAATTGATGTACACATGAGAATGCAGCTGTATATCATTTTTTATACGTAATAGTGATGTGCATGTTTTGGTATGTCTTAAATAAATAAATAAATATCCACTTTAATGGCCTATAATGTCAATAGTCTTAGCAGTTTACATTGTAAGCGACATACTAAAACTAATTTTATTGACTTAACTGCAGATTTAAACTGCTCAATGAGACAAAAGGAAACCAAAACTTAAAACTTGTACATGAAAATAGGCTTTCCTGGTTGTGAAAATGTAGTATATTTGTTTATAGAAAAATACAACATTGACGTTTTGTGTTTGACGAAGCATTGGTTAAAAAAGAGTGAAATGTCATTTGTCATTATTAATTATAAAATAGTCTGTTGATTTAACAGAGAGTCTTCAACAAGAGGTGGGTCAATGATTGTGTTAAAAAAATGCCAAAAAGCCAAAGAACGTTTGGATATTGTTAGGCTCTCTATTGAGTGCACTATCGAGGTGTCATGTGCTGAATTAGAGAATTATATTACAGTTTGAACAAGTAATATAGGATATTTTAAGAAAAGTTTTCAAAAACAAAAAAGACAATCATGTGTGGTGATTTTAACATGTCATATTAGTAGAAACACAAACAAGTATTAGATTTTTAAATGTATTTAAATCCTTTGGTCTAGAAAATCGATTTCTGGATTTTCTGGAAAATCTATTCCTGTACGTATAACGGCCACATCTGCAACTTGTCTAGATAATGTTTTTTGTAATTATAACCATATATATATATAACAATAATTGGTGACTTGCCTTCAGATCATTGCGGTCAGTTAGTAGTTTATCAAGGTTCATACCAGGCCACTCAGAACGTATTGCGAAAAAAAGTTTTTATGTATGAGAGACTAGCCAGTTATATTCTATTTTGAAAATATGATTATCTATATGTAAAAATAGGTAATAATATATTTTTTAATTTTCCCTCAACATTTTTTGCGAGCTAATTTAAATTATTGTGTCTCATTGAAAAATGGATCTGCGCCGGGATCATTTTCGCGCTATGATTTTTTAACGATTCCAAGTGCCATCGGAAAGCCTTCACGAGATTCTATATATGCATCTTCACGTGAAGAGGATAGTTTCACGCTGCATACGGCATAATCTCGCCGTTGCTCAGAAGCAGTTCCGGGTGGAATGATGCCGTGATATAATAAACAAATTTGAAACAGGCTCGTGTTTACATCATTACAGTTCTACATCATTACCATTTAAAATAGCCAATGTCACGAATAGAGAGGTGCTTTGAGTGTATACAATCAGTATCAAATAGTTAATGAAAACCAAACAGATCGTGATATATCTTCATTACTACACAAATAAAAATATTTGGTACTTTTACTAACTATTTAATGATGACTGTATTTAAAAATAAGAAGTAAGTAAAACTGCCGAAATTCCAAAATCTACGCGTGCGAAGCCGCTGGCAAAAGGTAATTTATTATATTATCGTTTCGTTTTACACACGTAGAGTAGGTACTGGCACACGGGAGGAATTTTCTGGAGTTTTGTTTTTTGTATTGTTACGCGAAAGAAGTGTAACTTTTTGCGTGCGTACATATGTACACACACTTTTTTTTCAATTATATAAATGTTCAAGCTCCGTCAGCCACCATGAATAATAATACCCCTTAACCCTCTATATTTACACGTCATCCACCTTTATGTAATACATATGCACGTGGATTAACAGCGTATGTGAATTTCCGCACATGTAATACGGCACTACACTCCTATGAATATGTGAAGGCACAATTACGTATGTTAATCAGAGCAAAGGTACCTTATTTCGTTGACGTGATGATACCATGTTTGAGTAGAAGTAGTTCGTTTGTGAATTGACCTCGGTGGTTGTTAAGGCTGTTATGAGAAGTACCTTACATCATCCGCTATATTTGTTCAGTTTTCCATATATAAAAAGAGGTGACAAATAAGTTAAATAAGTTTTTGCCTGTGTTTGTCAACCGATTTTTGTTTTTTGATTAGCTTTAGCCGATCATGTCAAATTTTTTTTTTGATAACAATCAAAAAACATGATGACATGACGCAGCGCGGTGGCGCAGTGTCTTGTAACGCTATTTTGACTCAAATGCCCGTGGGTTCGGTTTCCACACAGTTCAAACATTTGTGTGCGTAACTTGACGGTTTTGTAATCAAGTCAGTATCTTCGCCAAATCCTTAGGCTTTGGTAGCGGATATCGCCAATGATTATTTTCGAAATGCTGGTAATAAAAAAAAGTAAAACGGTAACTATGGGAAATATTACAATAAGATTTGATTATTTTAAATATGCAAGACGTGTCTAAGTACCTGCGAGAGTCCAATGAATTTTTATCATTTATCTTATCAATGGATTAGGCAACGTTAGGAAGAAAAACATGTCCGTTTGTCATGGTCTGGGTGTTTTTAAGAGCGGTACAATACAATACACTTTATTGCACCAAAAGAAAAATACATAAAAACAAAAACGACAAAGTACCAGTGTCTATGTTTATGTCTATGTTTATGTGTGAAATCAATAGTTGATAACCGTTTTTTATTTATTACTTTATTTTTATATTATATTAATTTTTATGTAATAAATAATATGTAGTAGTAGTAGAATAAATGCGGTCGAGATGCGAGCACTGCGAAAAATTTGTGGCATAACGCTTGCTGACCGCGTTCGAAATGATGACGTACGAAAGAGAGTTGGACTGAAAGAGAGTGTCGGTGTTAAGATAAGAAAGGGCATGCTCCGTTGGTTCGGACATGTAGAAAGAATGCAAGATGAAAGAATGACGAAACAGATATACAATGCGAAAGTGGAAGGATGTAGGAGCCGAGGAAGACCAAGACTAACCTACCATGACCAAATTGGTCGTGTTTTATCAGAAGGTGATGTCAGGAGCCTTAGGAACCGGCGAGCGTGCATGAAAAGAGCTATGAATGTGAAAGAAGCGAGTGAAGTGTGTAAGGACCGCGTCTTATGGCGCTCGGTTCTCTCTGCCTACCCCGCAAGGGACCTGGCGTGAAGATATACATACATACATACAAATAATATGTATTTGCAATTTTGTTTTCAGTTTCATCATAAGATTTTAAGAACCATTATGGTAACGAATCTTTACATTTACGTAAGTTTTTCGTGGATTTCTAGGTCTTTGTTAAATTTATTATAAATGTGTGCTGATAAAAGTTGAGACTGTATTTGCGAGAACATCAGATTCAACAGGATACACCAAGCCTACTACCTACAGGAGCAGCTGATATAAATTTAATCACGCAATAGGCAATTTGTATGAATTTTTTTTCGTTTTAAATCACACAATTATCATATAAAAAGTAAAAAAAAAAAAATCGGCCAAGTGCGATTCGGACTCGCGCACGAAGGGTTCCGTACCACTATCTATAAAAACGGCAAAAAAAAAACACTTTTGTTGTATGGGAGACCCCTTAAATATTTGTTTTATTTTTATTTAATTATTTATTCTTAAAGTGAATATATAACTAAATATTCTGTGAATATTTGAAGCGTCTACCTGTTGCCGTTATCAATATCGAGCAAAAAAGTCACGTTTGTTGTATGGGAGTCCCCTTAAATATTTATGTTATTCTATTTTTTAGTATTTGTTGTTATAGCGGCAACAGAAATACATCATCTGTGAACATTTCAACTATCTAACTATCACGGTTCGTGAGATACAGCCTGGTGACAGACGGACGGACGGACGGACAGCGAAGTCTCAGTAATAGGGTTCCGTTTTTCCCTTTGGGTACGAAACCCTAAAACATTTTTTTGGTTTAGTTTAGGTGTTAAAAATCGTAAAAATATCAAACAGTTTCTATAACAAAAAACCTTCATAACATTCTAATATAATTTATAATTCATAATATAATCATTGTCATATTTTGAACATGTTTTACTATGACAGCATCAATGTGAATGCTTGAATTGCGGACATACAGCTAACATTTAGATGAAATCCATACATTTTTCCATAGTTTTCTTAGTTTGTGACGTTATTTACCACGGCCTCTTAGTATGAAGCCTTTTTAAAGTCAGGTGAAGAAATGCCACTTTCAAACAGCACTATCTCGCAAAGTAATTATCGTAGAAAAATTTTACTTTGAGATATCTTCTTGTCTCTATCACCACAAATCTGTCCTAAAAATGGTTCCTACATATTCCCTATTATCGTCACAATAGACATGATGACAGGTTTTGAATGCCCCTTTCATAATCTAGGTAGACGTTTACTATTTTCGAAAAACACATTATTTCAGCAATAAATAAAATTTTAACGCAATATTTAGCATTTATTTCTTGATTCTTTAATACTGTCATCATGCCTATTAGCGTCGATGCAATTAGAAGAGATCGCCGCCTTACGTAACCAACGCTCGCGGCAATTTTTCGACAGACGCTGCACTTTCAGATTCATGAAAGAATCCTTTTTAAGCTTTTCAATCGATATTAGTCATTTCGTAAGTTTTCGTTTTATCTGTCCGCTTTGCACGAATCAAACAAAAGCAATTTAATATACTTACACTAATTTTAAACGGTGATACGAGTAGCTTATATTTCGGGTCAATATTTAGGCTACTTTTATTACCAGAAATGTTAAAGTAAGGCATCAGCTGTCTTCAAATAAATCCTGTCAGGTACGAATTCGTTTCTTGGATCGCAACTAATCAACTATATAACATTATCATATATTTTATCTATTGTTTATACAAACTTCAATTGTAATTGTTTGCATATTTTTTAAACATCGCAGATGGTAGGGGTAGGTATCAGTGACAGAAGAATGATGAACAAAAAAGCATTTGTATTTTTTTAACTATTTGGTACAAAACCCTTAAAAATTATAATAAATACCTGAAGGAAGTTAACACAATAAGCATTCTTCTATTTGTGATAAACGTATATAAGAATACCTAAATTACCAAAATCGTTCATGTGGATAATACCACTTTGTACATGTTTTTTATTTTAGTACATATAATGGTTATTATAATGTACTACTCGTATGAAGATCCCAAACAGCGCGCATTGGTTTTTAAATATATACATCATCCTATTTAGAACTTGTGTGTTCTTTTAGAGACTTAGAAGAGTCATAAAATGATTTCGTCTTTATAAGAGTGGCTTGTATGTATGTACTAGCATGGTAAATTCAAATAAGTACGTTATCTTCATAGATACGCACCGCGTTCGGTTTGTATGTGTGCGCGCCCGTACCATCCCGTACGTATGCGTCGTCGCACGCACACACTGACAAAATTTATCGTTGCTCAAGGTACGCCAGTCGTGGCTACGCCGTCCTTAATACCGCACGCGCCCAAGCACGCACCGCCGCTGCGCTCCCGCTCGTAATAATTTGTACGTGTACCTACCTACTTTAACTACAAATTCGTAAAGATGGCTAAAAGTAAAAAGATTTTTTTTTGTATCAAATGTGTAATTTTGTTATAAAATCACAAATTTCCTACAGAAAAAAGTACTTTTAATGCCTATCATTTTAGGCTACTGTAAAAATATTAAATTTCCGAATATAAAGATTATAATTTTGTATATATGTATAAGTGTAGTAAATGAAAAAGTATAAAATAGTTTAGTGTAAAAAAAAAATGGGTGCGTGTACTTATGTACGCGCGTGAGAAGTTATACTTCTCTGGCATCATTAAATAACAAATCCCTGGAGGGATGTTGTGTTCATGCGAGTGAGTGACGTTACCACCTCACAGGCAACTGCAGCCAAATAACAATTCCCTGGAGGGTTGTTGTGTTCATGCAAGTGAGTGACGTTACTACCTCACGGAAAACTGCAATCATATGACAATTCCCTGGAGGGATGTTGTGTTCATCAGAGTGACGTCACGAGTAAGCTCCTAAGGAGTTGCCGTGTTAGCGGCAGAGGTGGCAATACGCGAGGCATACTTAATGTATTGCAAGCGTAAACAGCTACAGTGACCGCTTTAAATTGGGTGGATCGTATGCTTGTTTGTTCATGCGAGTGAGTGACGTTACCACCGCACAGAAATCTGCAGCCAAATAACAATTCCCTTGCTGTGTTCAGGCGAGTGAGTGACGTTACTACCTCAAGGAAAACTGCAGCCAAATAACAATTCGCTGGACAGATCTCTCCAGGGATTTGTTATTTAATGATGCCAGAGAAGTATAACTTCTCTGCTGCAGCTTTGAGCATATTTTTCGTGACTTAATGAACGGTTTAGCGGGCAGCTTCAACCTGTTACTTTTGTTTTACAGTATCTTAAAATTTCACTCATTATTTTTTCATAACGCGCCTAAAGGAGTATATAACTTCAATACAATAGTCAGCTCCTGGTTTATGTACAAAAAATAATTAAGAAAAACTTTGTATTATAGATCCCTGATGATTCACCTACAGGGGAAACTTGTTTTGTATAACTATGCATTTTTGACGATTGTATAAACTATAAGCGACATCCCTACGTGTTTAGGCTATTACCCTTCGCTCAGGGGTCGAGTCGGCCTACTTATTTGATTTTACTATGGTACTAGCTTCGGCCCGCGGCTTCGACCGGCGGTGGTGGCCTACATCATCCTATGACGATTTAAAGTTCATGAAATATCAACAACCATATAAACATGGGTTTGGTTGAGTTTGCATGGTGTTGAGGTTTACAACCCTATATAAAGTATTTATACCAAGTTTCAAGCAGGGAATACAATTTTTCACACAATCCTGTACGCCCCGTTTCATCCCTTTAGGGATTGATTTTCTAAAAATCCTAAAATATATGTTTCATTATTTGTTTTGAAGAGTATTTATAGAAAGTTTCAAGTTGATACTCACAGGGAAATACGATTTTTATTCAAACTTTTACACCCCTTTTCTCTTTTCCTCCTTCGGAATTTCGAAAAATCCTTTTTTAGTAGATACCTACACTTCAACAAGAACACACCCTTCAAATTTCATGTCTCTGGGACCTGCAGTTCCAGCTGTGCGTTGATGTATCAGTCAGTCAGGACTTTGAATTTTATATGTATAGATGGCAGGCAGAGAAAAACGCAAGCGCCATAACACACAGTCTTTATACATCTCGCTCGCTTCTTTAATATTCATAGATCTTTTCTCGTCGGTTTAGAGGACTCCTCACATACCCTTCTGATAAAACACGACTAATTTCATGTCTTGATAAGGGAGTCTTGGTCTTCCACGCTTCCTACATCCTTCCACTTTCACATTTCGTACCCATTCCGTCATTCTTTCTACATGTCCGAATTAACAGAGCATGCCTTTTCTTAATTTACCACTGACACTTTCTTTCAGATCTATTCTCTTTTTACGTCGTAATTGCGAACGCGGCCAGCAAGCGTTTCGGCACAATTTTTGGGTAATGCTCTCATCTCGACCGCAATTATTTTGCTTTCATGCTTTGTCTACCCAGTTTTCACTTCCACAAGTTAGCATTGGGAGCTCCATTCCCTACACACATTCGTTTCTCCATATTAGCGGTGTTCATTCCATCCCTTCTAAAAGCGTTTCCAAGATCAAATCTCATTTACTTGTTCCAACTGATCAATAGGTGAAAATTTGAACTAATAAACTAACAAACTAATAAGAGAACTGGAACTAGCCAACAAGAGCTGCGCGTTCTACTTTACCACCCACCCGTAGCGGTGAACTGAGTTACCACGTAATATCGGTTATCCATAGCTTATATTCTTTATGGGCTGGCTCTATATTCACTGGGCTATCACTGTCTAACTGAAGCCTTACTGTCCCAAGGTGGGCGATGATAATGGGAATGGTGGAATTTTTGTTGGATTAAAATTAAACAGTTGAGAATGCGCAAGCTTGCATTGCCAGAGGAACACCTGGCTCGTCAATTATATAACAATTTTTTTTAATAATTTGTCGGCCATTTTGTCCATGTTCCTTAAGAGATAGGAACTGTGTTCCTGAACATTCCTATTCTACTTTTTTATGCTGAATCCGAATCTGAAATCAAAATTCGAATATTCGAAAAAAGCGACAGACAAACATATAGATTTCATATAGGAACGGTGTTCCTGAAAACGTCGTTCAATTAGGTGTTACCATATTTAAAGAATGTCATTACAGACATCAAATGTCATATACAAACACTATAGCGACATCTACTGGAAATGCCGTGAGACATTTAATGTCGATGTGCAAGCAACATTCTATTTGGTTACAAATTGTAAAGGCAGAGAGTGCTGGAATGCGGATTTTGTCCACAACATATTGCAATTCGTCAGGCTATGTATCATACAAAGCAGTGTGCATAATTCACTATCTCCGAGTACATGGTATATGCATTCATTGCAATCCTGTAACACTCTGTGAGAAATGGGACGTGCGGAACACGTCTGGCGTGATTTCGCGTTACGACATGTCTTTACGAGCGAGCGCGCTAGCTTCCTAGATTTGATTTCAGAATTGATATGACGAGTCTGGATTTGAAGGAACAACTGCGATTGTTGGAGATTTAATGGCGAAATTTGTCTTCCAATCTCAATTAGCACGAAGGAAGTAAACCCTGAAAATCATCAGTTTGACGAGATCGGTGGCGCAGTCGTGAACGACGCTACTTTGACACCAACGCTCGTGGGTTCGATTTCCACGCAAGACAAACATTTGCTGGGTTGAGCATATACCACTGAACTTGTGTTTTCGGATTTAGATACATATTTCTTAGGTACATATTACTTGCTCGGCAGTGAAGAAAAACATCGTGAGGAGATCCGCATGTCCGCTAAATTATATTTCGAAAGACGTGTTTCGAAAAACTTGAAAGGTCTGGTCTTTCCTATGGATTGTGAGGATCTGGCGTCAGTCGACCTGTGTTGAAATCTGTATTTTAGTCAAAGCTTAGGTAGCGAACTGCGCCAATTATAATGAATTAGGAAGAGGATAACACTAATAAGGTGCAAAATTACTATGAGAATTAATGACGTCCGTAGTGTATACATTTCAATAAACAAAAAATGGAATGGAACGAAATGAAATCGCTGGAGGAACATAGTGTTTCCAACCAGGTGGGTCTCAAGATGAACATGGATAAGACTAAGATCATGTCGAATGTCCATGCTACATCTATGCCGGTCACGGTTGAAAGCACTTAGGCCCGTCGCTCACCCGTAAGTCGAGGCGGCATCGCGGCGGAGACGCGGCGCGGCCGAGTCTGCAGTCAGTATGTAGAGTCGAGACGCGGGCGGCTATGATTCCTTTACACGTTCCAATTCATTCACCGTGTCGTCATCAGAAGATGAAGACGTACTTGCACTCGTACAAATTATTAATTTCAACAGTTGGAAGATTTTGGATACGCTCTTATTTGAGTAATTGTGACAGAAGAGCGCCCCTGACGCATCTCCACCTCGACCCCGCCGCGCCTTCATCTCGACCCCACCGCGCCTTCACCTCGCCCGCACCACGACGCCATTAAATGAGCGCACTGCCATTTATTCCTTACGAAAATCCACATGCGGCATGCATCCACATCCACGGGCGCCGCTTGAGCGCCCGCGCTTCGACGCCGTCTCGACTCTTGTTCGTGTGAGCGACGGGCCTTAGTTCGAAATTGTTGACGTAAGTCCAATTTCGAACGGATCGAACTCGACTGGTCGGCGTTCAGGAAACTTAGACGTCAGAATCAGAAAGAAACTTAAAAATCAGAAAGAACAGAATCAGAAATGAGGACATCCGCAGTAGAACTAAGGTAACCTACATAGACCAAAGGATAGACAAGTCAAAGTGACAGTGGGCCGGCCACATAGTCCGTAGAACCGACAACAGCTGGGGAAGAAAGGTTCTCGAATGGCGTATCCACACGTAGAGTGGGACGACCCCCTACTAGATGGAGTTATGACTGGCACTGACGCAGGTGGCTCTGGAGGGGATGCTTATGTTCAGCATTGGACGAATACGGGCTGAATTATGATGATGATGAATTGAAATTGAGCAGCATACCGGATACTCGGTTCAATTGAAGTGAGATCAGTACCGGTAGTGGGATGAGGTAGGGTTATATTGAGTTCCTACAATATACTTATATATCAAAAGAAAGAGTTTCTTTGTTTTAATGCCCTAACATTGGAACTAGTAGTCGAATTTCAGAAATTATTTTTGCATTTGATAGCCCTTATCGAGGAAGGTTATAAGCTATTAATACTACGATATGTCTCTGAGCAGCCGAGGAAAAAGTAGAAAAGTAAAAAGAAGCGGTTCCCATGGGATACCTGGATACACGTAAACGAAGTCGCGGGCTGCAGCAAATTATTTGTATATCTTACAAAAAATCCTATTAACGAATACGCTTGATAAATTTTATTATGTTGGCAACGTTCATAATTACAAACATCATTATCCAAGTGTGTATTTTAACTTTTTGCACTACGAAAACAAGCCTCCCTGTCTTAATGCCGCTTACTGTTTAGCGCTGTCAGGAATGCAACTTTAATACCAAGATTCCTGGGTTTGATTCCTACACATCTGTGTGCATGAATTTGTCTGTTCGTATTGGTCTGGGTTTTCTGGGTAGGGTAGGGTTCAAGAGAGGTAAGGGGCATCAAAGGGGACTACCTTGACTACTGGAGAAGTACCTTAACTTCACAGGAAACCGCAGACTTGCATGTTATCATCAAAGGTGGTTTCGCACGCGTAACTGTTTATATATTGCAAGCGTTCATAGAGTACGATAACCATTTTATATCAGGTGGGCCGTATGCTTGCATGCCTTCAAATGTGGTATAAAAAAGCATGTATTTGTGTTAGGGTCGTAATTGCATCCGTTGTTATCATCTAGTTTAGTCAGTGAAGGATTATTTCATCACCAAATTCTGAAGAATCTTTACAAGCAGCAGGCATTATCAACAGGCGGTTGTAGCTAAATACTTTTACAATGGAAAAATCATCTTTCGCGGTTACGTCAGGTTTAAACCCACGACCTCTCGATTGTCGGTTGAGTGGTTTTCACATATGTTTACAGCGATATGTGGAAATGGATAAATTCGCCACCTTTACATACCTTCCTGAAAGCTCCGTTATTTATTCACTGATTTAATCGAGAGATCGTATATTCGAATTCCACCTAGCCGAAGAGATATTCCTTTGTAAAAATAACTTTCTATCGAGTTTTGTCGATAACAACTACACACACATTTCAGAGTAGTTACGGGTAGTTTGATTGAATCAAATGGTCAAATATCGATAGTTCGACATCACTATTCTAAATTGATTCACCAAACGCCAAAATGATCATGTGACACATAGTCGGCCGCATTCCAAAACTAACAATAAAATCCCGTCCGAAACTACGTAAGCGATCACCGTTTCAGTTTTGATAAATCCCACAATATTTTATACCGGCTGTAGTTGTGTAATAAATATCACTCAGTTTGAATCGGGCAATAAATTCAATAGAGGCAAGAAAGGCAAGAAAAGGCCAAAAAGCAATTTTCCTGAACGTTATCACATAAATTGCTTTCGTCGTATGGAAAAATCTTCTTGAAGGACTTTTCCAATAAAATAGGAATTATTATTATTTCCTCTTTGACGTTTCCTTTATGTTTTACATGCTCAAAAATTATGAACGGACTTGTGCGGAAAATTTGACAATAAACTTCGCAAATGATATCATTATTTGGAAATTAAACTGATACAAGAATAAACATCTCATAATATAACACTTGTACTGATACAAGAATAAACATCTCATAATATAACACCTGTTTTCCAATAATAGGTTTAATATGTCTATAAAAATATTTAATATGTATCTTGACAATGCAAAGGGCAGGTCCTTCATATAGTTAAGAAGATATGATGGACCTGCCGATGAAATTGTCTAAAAAATGTTTGTTCAGCCTGCTGTGCGATAATTGTGTTTATATTAATATTCATACGCCTTTAAAGGCAGAATATGTATGCGCAATGAACTATGTATCGACCTTATCTATGATGTTCTTGAGAATAAATGACTGTCTACGAGTATATATAATATTGACATATTTAGGATGATGAAATATAATGCAAGAGTTTGATGCTAAATATCAATAATATTTCGATATCTATTTTTACAAAGTCTAACAAAATTTTTTTACAGATGATTCTCATTGTACATTTTTGCATGCCAATGTTTGGTGCGACTCGCATGGACTACTTGATGTAAATTACTTATTACCGTGTATGTAGCAAAATAAGATAATTCGTACTTGTATTTTAGTTTTTCTCACGGTTTATTTGAAGAATGAACTACCTACCGACTTTTCCCAACAGATTACGGCATAACGATCTTCAAAACGGACGTGAAGTTTTTACAGGATCGGTGATGAAGGTACCTGATGTTACATTTGTCCATTGGCTACGATAACTCAATAGGTCAGTGAGGATGAACCCTTGTTTGGCATTCGAGTGGTATAAAAAACTGTAGAATTTAAACTTGGTATCCACCCGTTCGTCTGTCACTCCGTCACGAGTTTAAGAGGTTACAAATTTAGTATAAAGTTGAAGGTTTTGATAAAAACCGTATTATGCCCACTATATGTAATTAAAGATAATAAATAAGTTTTATTTACTTCTCATACGGTATAAATTAAAAAAAAATTAAGTATTTTTTTCTAAGCAATATCGGGAGGCATATAAGCATAAAGCGGTCATCGTAGCCTATGAACGCTTGTAATACATTAAGTATCACTGAGCGATACCACCTCTGCTGCTAACGCAGCAACTACTTAGGCGCTTACTGGTGGTGTGGAAGCTGAATTAGGTCGTAACCTAGGTTCCAAACCTCCAAGTTTTGTAATGTCTTCCGCATTGTATCATTAACTCCATACGTAACGTGACATATGAACGAACTATTACATTTTTTTATATATGCATTATGTTTATTGTGTCTGTATTGTCTAATTATGTGCTTGTGTGTTAAGTATAACTATATATATTTACTCTATTAAGTGAGATGAAAAATTTGTAGTATTAGTTTCTCAAACATGTCGTAAAAATATATTTTGCTTAAACATTATCTGTTCTTGTTATTCTTACTTTAAACTGGTAAAAAAGTAAGGAAAATATACAGGTTCAGAAGGAATCCTAGTGTGGTTCCAGGGCAATCCAAATGTAGTTATTTTTTTGCATTTTTCACGTTTTCTTAGAATAAATAGATTTAATTTATATCTACTTGTTGTAACACTTGTTGGTTAAAATAAAGATTATTATTATTGCATATATAAATATACTTTGTATATTTCAGAAATGACTGTAACGTTTTGGATCCACACATTATCCCACAAATAATTATAAACTTAAATAGTGACTTGCAAACATTTAAACACATTTTTAATTGTCAAAGCCTTACAATTTGAATGAATTTCAAAATGAAATAATAAAATAACATAATGATTTTAAATAATTTATTGATTTTTATTTTTTTTGTTTAGTTAAAATTTAACTTAAAAATTTAAAATAAATTTCTGATTTAATGCATCTAGTTTCCGCTTCACTTCTATTGCAGTGCCTATCGGGGCCCATACTGATCTGAATGTGTTTTCTTATTTACACCACCTATGTATGTAACATTATGGAAATAAATAAATAAATATTGTCGGGCAAATTACACAGCGCCACCTAGCCCCAAAGTAAGCGAAGCTTGTGTTATGGGTACTAGACAACTGATAAACATACGTAAATACATTTTTTTTTTGTAAATACATATTTATTATACATAGAAAATACCCAGACCAAGACAAACAGACATGTTCATGCACACAAATGTTTGTACTGTGTGGGAATCGAACCCACGAGCGTTGGTGTCAAAGTAGCGTAACAGGGCGTTTCACCACTGCGCCACCGAGCTCGTCAATAATAAAGAGATCTGATCAAATGTTGTATATACGGTTTTACTTTTTAAGTTGATCTACATTTGATTTTCGCAATTTTACACAAAGACATAAAATAATACACAATCTGTGCGCCAAACGTAACTCGGTCCTCACTGGAAGTAGTGGATATCTATCGGCTATTATCGCATGCATAAGCTAATGGTATTAAGCTTTAAAAGTGTACATCTAATCGGTTTTTGACTGTACCTACGCATTACGTAATCAATGTTACTACTACTACTACCCAAGCGGTTTTAAGTATAATCTACCGCAAGCAGCCAACATAAAACGAGTCAAGTAACTCAATGTAGTTACAAAGATATCAGAACAAAGAAACGCTCAATGTTTTATTATGTTATTCCGTCTTTTACAGCTTCACGTAACCGAAGCACAAAAGGGCGTACACAGAAAACGTATAAAGAGAGATTTAATTGAAGAGAAGCCTTGTGTGCCCCGAATACATTATCTCAGGCAATCTCGGGGTTCCGTACGCTTGGACATAGATAATTACATTAAAAGGGGCTATAGCAAAAACTGCGTTATTGAGATCTCGTTACTGACGCATCTTTTTCATGTTAGAAACATCTTGTATCTCGGTATGTATGAGCGTTGGGTCGGAATTTGATTCTAACGTAAATGGTACATTGCATATCAATACTCTAGCTAGGTAATACATTCCGAGTAAAGAAATCGATACTCATCAGCTGAAGACTGCTAAATTCGATTGTGTGTGTAGTAAACCAGGACAAAATCATTTTTTAATGATTGCGGCTAAAATATTGACTTTAAAAACAATCAAAGAAATCTATTGTTGATTTTAAAAGCCCTTTAAAATTATATTACACTCGATAAACAACAAAATATTATATTTCTAATTTCCAAAGTATATATTTTGTTTGAAGAACATTGAAATGACCGATCGTAGTGGCAGTCTAAAAAGGAGGATGTTCAGGCCTCCTCCGGTTGCAGTGATGATGATTATTAAAAATAACACGAATCGATTTTAAAAGTCCTTTGAAATGATGTATCACATGAATACAATAAATGTCTGCTTTGACTTCTTAACCGGTATTTCACAACAATGACGTTACCAAAATGTGTTTGAAAGCTTTGATCTCCTAAATTTACAATAGTAATTAGTTACATTGTTGTGAAGATCTATTTGGCAACAAGACGAAAATATATGTTTGATTCCGCATCCACCTACCGCTACGACGTCATAGGCCGTGGAATTAACGCTAAAAATGTGGTGTTGCCCGGGCGACGATCCGTGTAACTCATGATACAATCGAAACTATTTGTGTGGTGGAACAAAATAAATTAAATGAGTAATTTATTAAATAAGTAATTTATTAAAAGAGTTTGTATATCTTGGATGCGCTTTCAGGAGGGATGGAAGGTACACCGCAGACGTGGAAAGACGAGTGAGTGCTGGGAATTGTGTGAATGGAGCGTTGGGAAAACTTCTTGGCAGTAAAAACCTGAGCCAGAAGGCACAACTCGCTATACACAATGCAGTGGTGGTCCCAACGCTAACTTATGGAAGCGAGAGCTGGGTATGGCAGAAAGAGCATGAAAGTAGAATAAACGCGGTCGAAATGCAAGCGCTGAGCAAAATTTGTGGCGTAAGGCTTGTAGACCGTATTCACAATGATGATGTTAGAAACAGAGTTGGTCTGAAAGAGAGCGTCGGTGTTAAAATAAGAAGAGGCATGCTCCGATGGTTCGGACATGTAGAAAGAATGCAAGATGAAAAAATGACGAAGCAGATATACAATGCAAAAGTGGAAGGATGTAGGAGCTGGGGAAGGCCAAGATTTACCTACCATGACCAAATTGGTCGTGTTCTATCAGAAGGTGATGTCAGGAGCCCTAGGAACCGGCGACCGTGCATGAGAAGAGCAATGAATGTTAAAGAAGCGAGTGAGATACGAGTATGTAAGGATCGAGTCACGTCGCGGTCGGTTCTCTCTGCCTACCTCGCAAGGGATTTGGCGTGAAGTTATAGATAGATAGAACAAAATAAATTGTATTTCACAAAAGAGTGTATCGCAGATTTCGATACCCTATTAATAAACCTCCTTGGATATTTTGTGGATTTTCGTTGTTCCTTTTGTTACCGTAGCAAACACATTAATTATATTTAGAAATGATGCAGCGTATGCCACTCTCGAATCACAATTCAACTTATTAAACAAGTCAATTCGAAAACTTCCTACTCTTACAAATTTCTTCTGATTAAATTCGTTGTCAGTTCCAAGGCAGCTGTAGTTTAACCCCCGGGACAGCAATGGACTTCACTGTCCATTGCCTTTTTGGTGGTCACCGCTGTTAATTCTGCCTACACAGGAGACACGGGTGGTGGGAATGAGTGGTGGGCCTGTCTCAAAATAAAAAAATATAACAAATAGATTGTCATCTAAATCATCGCAATCGGATGAGTATTTTAAATACCGTGATGTACAAGTAACGAATATGTAGATATACATAAACTGATAAAGGCATAACCCTTCCTTTTGGCTTTGTCGTAGTCGGGTAAATATATACGATAATATTTTTTGGACAGAGCGTAGACGAAGTTCAATTTCCGTTGATAAGACAATGATATAGGTACAAAGACTTCTATGTATACTACTAGACAGGCTGAGCGGAACTCGGATTTTGCGCATCAAGTTACGGTCAATTCTCCGCAACTCCTTTAGTCGGTTGCGAGCAAGCGAGACAAGCACTCCTTTGTTTCGTAATTAACCGAGAACGTTGCGTTCGACAAATAAGTTTCTTTAACAATTAATCATTATTATATTTACGTGAATACTTTGTTCAAGTGTTTCAACTGTTATTTTTGGTAAGTAACTACTTTTTTTTTGTATTTTACTATGAAACTGTACCTAACATGAATAATAGCCATGACACTATTGCCATCTCGTTTACTCTCTAGTAGCGTAAGTAGCGCTACCGACGATCACATCATAGATCTATGTAACAGGTGCTCAAACAGATATGGAAATAGGTAGAAACTTAATTTTATTTGCAAATAGATAATTCTGTGATTTTGTGTTTTAGTTACCCATTGAATCGCAATATATTCACAATAATGCCGAATTGCATACTAAGATACTGTAAGAATTATTCTCAAAGAACAAAAAAGTTTTCTGAAGGAATAACTTTTCATAAGTAAGTTTTAATATTTTACTGTATGTGCTATATAATTACACAATTGTTACTATCGTAGATTTCTCTGGATTATGTATTATTAGTGTATACGTATAGTATTATGTACAATATACTTTAATTAACCATTATATTGAAATGGTATTAGTTACAGTCGAAGTCAAATTGGTAATAGGTAAAGTTCAATCGATTGTCGCGTCTGCGTGAGCAGCCTGTTCACTGCCTCGGCAACCCTCTCCCGCTACCCCACACCGCAGCCGGCGCGCTCCGATCTACGACACAATATTTATGTTACTCAGCCTGTCTAGTAGTATACATAGAAGTCTTTGTATAGGTATGACCTACGTCCAGGGAGTGGGAGACGAAGTCATTTGGGTGACTTTCAACCACTCACATGTAATAATGTCGGACTCATTACAAAATAGATACCTTTATCTTCATGCAAAGGTGTAGGCCGGGCATTTGCATGTCCACCAAGTGCACAGACCTTTAACCTCTTATGTTGATACTGTTGATTGTAGACGCTTGGTGGAATTTTGAAATATCTCGCTAATGTTAATACTTGCACTTGTACAGATTCCACTTCACAATTTTATTTAATAATTATTTTTACCGACCGGTTTCGCCTTTACGGCATTATCAATTTATTAACTGTAAAATTGTAAAAGGATTAAACCTCTTGGTTGTGCATGAAGGCCCCCTTACTCACCAAAACGTAATGACTATACATCTCTGCGATTCGAGCCTATTGACCAATTGGAGAATATTTTAACCAATAAGCCGTGATGTTGATCGGTGAACTAGCCAATAAGAGCTGAGCGTTCTACTTTACCTCCCGACCCGTAGCGGTGAATTGAGTTACTATGCAAAATCGTTCTCAACGGTTATCCTTCATGAGTGTTTTTTTTTTATACCACTAAGGTGGCAATCGAGCATACGGCCTGTCTGATGGTAAACAGTCACCGTAGCCTATGGACATTTGCAACACCAGGGGTGTCACTCATGCGTTGCCGACCCTCTAAAAACCTCTTCACGCATTTCTTGAAGAACTCCATGCTGTGGTACCTTGGAGAAACATGGGAGATGAAAATTTCTTTTTATACATCATCGGTATGCAATTCTTTCACTTCTTGATACGTCGGCGAAACTCTGTAGATGAAGAGAGTGTCTTCAAAGCCCAAAGAGTGCACCTGCGTTAAAGACAACATGTACTTTGATGACAGCCTTATTAATCCAAAAAAAACTGCATATACTACCATTGCCGAGCCAAGATATTAGAGACAAGCGGCCTGCCCCGGCTGCGCACGGGTTGATAAAACATAACAAATCCTTATGAAATTATTTAGTTCGATAAGGATTAATATCATGATATGTCATCATTATTGACGAGCTCGGTGGTTCAGTCGTGAATGACGCGACTTTGACACCAACGCTCGTGGGTTCGATTCCCACACAAGGCAAACATTTGTGTGCATGAACATGTCTGTTTGTCTCGGTCTGGATGTTTTAAGAGACGCAGGGCGCGTAAAAGCAGCCCGTCTGGGGAAGTACCTCCACCTCACAGTAAACCACAGCCAAATAACAACTCCCTAGGGGGTTGTGGTGTAAGCTCCCAAGGAGTTGTTGTGTAAGCAGCAGAGGACGCATGGCGCGAGTTATACTTAATAGTTAATAGACTACGGTACCCACTTTACATCAGGTGGGTCGTATGCTTGTATGCCTCCTGACGTAGTATATAAAAAAAATCAGGGTGCACAGACGGGAACGGGTGCGGGCGCGCGAGTCTTAGCGGCTTCTTGTTAACAGTTTTTTATACAACTTCGGGAGTCATACAAGCATACGACCCACCTAATGTAAAGCGGTTACATGCCTATGACCGCTTGTAATACATTAAGTATCACTCACGCGATGCTTCCTCTGCTGCTCACAGAGCAACTCTTTGGGAGCTTACACAACAACCCTCTAGGGAGTTGTTATTTGTCTGCGGTTTTCTGTGAGGTGGAGGTAGTTCCCCAGACGGGCTGTTTTGACGCACCCTAGCTCTAATAAAACACCAAGACAAACAGACATGTTCATGCACACAAATGTTTGGCTTGTGTGGGAATCGAACCCACGAGCGTTGGTGCTTTAATGCGCTCTACCTCTCTTATACAGTGCCGAAGCGACTGAGAATCTGAGCAAATTTGTGTATGTATGTTTCGCAAACTTTACGCTGCGTTGCATAGAAACAGATAAAGACTTGATTTTATTGATGGAAAATTCGTATATAACATGGAAAGTAAATTATGTGAAGTTTGCTACACATGAAATGAACAAAGGAAGAGAAAAATTGGTAGAATTTAATGTGTAATGCGCCGTTTTACGGAGGAACCCAGACAAGTTCGTTGAATATACTAGAATGTCTATATCATACGATTAAACGAAGAAAATAAATTGATTATCCCAAAACCCCGAAAAATTACCACTTTCTAACATAGTTGATCATTATGGCTGACGAGGCGTATTCATTGAAAAATTATTTGTTGAGACCGTTTCCTCGAAATACGTTAAACATACGAAGAAGTCAATTTAACACAAGATTATCTTGAGCGAGGCAAACAATCGAATGTGCCTTTGGTATTATTCTAAGTGCGAAATGTAGATTATTACAAAAGTCTATTGAACGCTTGTTTAATTATCAAAACAAAATGTGTATTGTATATTTTTTTTAGATTAGATTTAGATTTCGATAGTGACACTGATCCTGATTGTCGTGCTTGGATTCCAGCCTAAATTAACCATAGTAACGGCTAGAAATCCTTCAACACAGGCAAAAATCATTCGTGGCAGGTTTTTTGAACAAACTTTAGTAAAAAAGCTACACATGTACACATTAAAATAGTATCTACCCTGCCATTTGTTAATTTATTGCTGAAATTACTTTAAAATAAACTTACCGTTATTTCAAGGAAAAATGTTTTTTATATCTCACATAATTTACTTATGATAGCTCAATTTAAGTGTTGTGGGTGTTTCCTTCGCCAAATAGCAGTGCGACATTGCACTGCGGATATAAATTCGTTTGTATCGATTTCCATATTGTTGAGGGTGAATAAATAATGTTTAGAACCAGACGCGTTAGCCACTAACAGACGCTCGAGTACTGTGAAATATGCAGGACAGGCGGACTGAGCTAACAGAATTGCCCGCACGATAGATGCGCCACCAGCACCCGCACTCACCACGATTCAGATAGACATGCGCGCGACCAGTGTGAAGGCGAGAGGCGTCTCGGTAATTTGAAATGTATGCGCCCGCGCCGGTGTCCGTACCCGCCTTTACTCTGAAAGAGCACTTTTACTAGGTGGTGAAGTAAACATGGTGAAGAAACCGGAACGCCTTAAAAATTATATTTCGAAAGACCTAGCCTAAGAAAGGCTTGGATTTCCATCTGAGTCGTGCAAATATGATGGCAGTTTCTAATCAATTTGAAAACGGGATAATGCTAGAAAAGACTCGGTAAATATAATTATCAAAAAAATGTGCCTAAAATAGTACTATAAGTTACTACTACAAGAACCTAAACTCGATCAGTTCAATCTTGAGAAAGAAACTCTTTTCTTTTTAGTTATTTTAATAATTACAATCCGAAAATTCTAATGAATTAGAAAACGGGATAACGCTAGAAAAGACTCAGTAAATGTAATTATCAAAAAAATGCAATTTGATCTAACCTGCTTTGAGTGCTTCCGCCACCAATTAGTTCATGCGGCCTAGCGCCATCAAAAAATGTGCTTAAAATAGTACGGTGAGTTACAAGAACCTACGTTCGATCAGTTCATTCCTGAGAAAGAATCTGTTTCGGTTTTACTTATTTTAATAATTACAGCGGTGATGTATTACTGTTTGCAAAACGATGGAAAAAGCGAGAATTATTACCAGCAAGGACCTCCTCAAAGTGGCATTCATAATGTATTTTTTTAGCAGTGAGTGCCGGTGCGCTATCGGGGCTCTTGCAAGACGTTACCTGAATAATTACGTGCTTAATTAACTTTTTTTCATCTCTGAACATTACAGAGTGACTACGTATCTGCTTTTATGTGGTTTTCTTTTGATTAAGTGGCTGGAATAAGGTCTTAAACTCGGGTTACAATAGGATAAAATTACATCGTATGTTTTAAGAATTTTGAAAACATATTGTGGGTCACTACCTAAATGCGCGTATGTTGCACGAATATGAAATCATTTAACCACTGGAGAAGTAGTCCTTACCATCAGGTAAGTCGTATGCTTATTAAGGTTGCCTTTTTTATACCTTACACGTATAAAAAAGAACAATAAAAAGGTGGAGGTACTTTATCTTCACAACACAAAAACACCGCAGCCATATTTGGCCGCGCTATTTGGTTTTTGTACAGTAACACAACAACCCTTCAGGTTGGTTGAAGGTTGTAGTGTTCTCGCGAGTGAGTGCGGTTACTAGTAAGCTCTTAAGGAGTCAGTGCATTAATAAAAGATAAAGATAAAAAGATAAAAATTCTTTATTTGCCTTTAGACCCTCACGGGCACTTAGACACGTCTTACATTTTCAATATTATATATTATCATTATTTTTTTTTAAGTTTTTCTCTTTTTTAATCTACCAGCATTTCAAATGACCATTGGCGAAGAAGAAATGCCGAAAGAAACTTGCCAATATAGGTCTTTTTTTTCCAAATCATCTTATACATATTACAATAAGTATAATGAGTGTACATATAGTGATATCAAGTGGTACAATTAAAGCAGGGGTAAGCGATACTTTCTGTATTACAAGCGCTCATAGGGTATGGTAGTAGGTGGGGCGTATGTTCGTATGCCTCCCCGTGTCGTATAAAAATAGTCCTGTCTGACACCAATACTGCTACCAATCTAGGAGGACAAGCTGGCATTCACCTACACACTCTCCTCATAATTAGACTGCTTAGCATAGAGAAAATCTCCTAGAGATATTTTTGCACTATTCTTTCTCAAAAAATTGTGCATAAAAGCTTTTGGCCTATAGCTAGATGCTTCACCACGATTTTGTGGAGTATGAAAACTTGACCTGTATAATATCTGCTGTTTTGAAATCTATGCTGTACTTTCCAAGACATTCCATCGGATCTCACTCTCATTCTCCTCCCTTAATACTTTTCTGTCAAATGAAACTGATGTATAAAGACATCAGTTTCAGCTGCTTTGCGCAGTCATGTTATAAATAGAGCGAATCGCTGTTTTTTGTAAGATAAAAATTGTCTCAATGTCAGCCGCCGTTCGCCACTACAGTAATAATACGACGTAATGCTGTGAAAGTAGCTGAAATAGACAAAGCGCGCAATAGCCACATCCGTCAATTGTCTGATTCTTCTAACTGCATATGCAGCGAGCTGAGCTTATCGGCATGTTTATTTGTGTAATTTGAAGTCTACTGTGCTTCCAAGAAACACAGTATTCTTCACAAATTTTAATTTATTATTCGCAATGACAACTTCTGTATCGGCAGAAATACCTCTCTTCAAGACTCACAGACCAAGACAAACAGACATGCACACAAATGCTTACCCTGTGTGTATCTCTGCTATGTACTTCAATTCCCTGTATCGGTTAGAAATAATCTGCAATAGCTTTTCACGGCTCATTGGGATTTGCGATTGGGCCGTAAAATGTACCGTGTAATCAGCAATGCAATTAAGTGCTGGTAGACTTAAGGTGGTAGTAATGTGGAGAACATGCGATTCTTCGTCAATGTTCTCGCGTGTTGGTCTTGTTTATTGGTAGAAGTGCTGGTAGATGCTGCGCAGCCTTCTGCTTTGTGTAGGGTAAATACCTATTAGCTATTTTATGAGGTCTGCTTCGTTTGTTCGGACATGTAAAAAAAATGCATGGGAAAAGAATGGCGTTACCCACCTCACTCGTTTCTTTAACATGCATAACTCTTCTCATACACGCTCGCTGGTCTCTAGGACTCCTGACATCTTAATCTGATAAAATTCTAATTTAGTCACAAGTGAGACTCGGCCTTCTTCGGTAATTTCTTTTATTTTAGTTTTACCTGTCTATTTCGTATTTTTTTCTCCTATATTACCTCTATATGTACGAACTAACTGAGTATATCCCTTCTTGTACCTAATACTCTGTTCTTTAATGAATGCATGTCTTTTCTAGTAGCATCCAGGTGTTTACAGCAAAGCATAATTAAAAATAGCTTAAACAGGTTTTCTCTTTACTGAATAATGCTAATACTATAAAAAACCGGCCAAGTGCGAGTCGGACTCGCGCCCGAAGGGTTCCGTACCATTATCTATAAAACGGCAAAAAAATCATGTCTGTTGTATGGGAGCCCCACTTAAATAATTATTTATTCTGGTTTTTAGTATTTGTTGTTATTGTGGCAACAGAAATACATCATCTGTGAAAATTTCAACTGTCTAACTATCACGGTTCATGAGATACAGTCTAGTGAAGACGGACGGACGGACAGCGGAGTCTCAGGGTAAAACGGACCCTATTAAGTCAGTTTTACCCTTAAAATACGTATAGGTTCGGAACCCTAAAAATGTTACAAGCATTAAACTGCTTACCACCAGGCACATGAATTGAAACAGTGATAGCCCAGTGGATAAAAAACTAGCATATTAACCGACGATTCCTGCTTCGAATCATAGCTTGGATAAGGTCCACTAAATTCGTGTTTCTCTTTCTCGGCGATGAAGGAAAACATCGCGAGGAGAAATTATATTTCGAAATACGGGTAAACTAACCAAAGAAAGGTCTGGTTTTCCCTCTGGGTTGAGGACGCCCGATGGCCAGTCCCTCCATGTCAAAATCAGTATATTTGCCAATCCTTAGGTTTAAATAAATATTGATTTGTTGTTTCTTAGGGATATTTCTGTGGCATGTTGATTCTTAATCCGCTAGTCTCTTTGAGCATACACGCTTAGGGTACTGAATTGGAAAATTAACTTTTGTGACCAGAATTATGTAACACTGTATATATTTAGTACCTGTTGTGTTGCCTTATTAAATAAATAAATAAAAAAAAAAAATAGCGGGCCTTGCTAATCCTCAGTAATTAGGAAATGAAACGCTAGGTAAAATGAAATGAAACGAAATCCTTTATTCTCACTCACAATGTTGCAACATTAAACAGTTTAACTTAATCTAGAAGAAAAGAAGATATCAGGCATTTATGTACTCACTAAGTGGTGTAAAAAAGACAAAAAATGTATCTCCTGTAATTTATCTTGCTAGTAAGTATTAATAGTTTTTTATACAACATCGGTAGACATAGAAGGATACGGTCCACTTCATATAAAGTTACCGTAGCCTATCAACACTTAAAGAGTGTTTTTTTTTCATAATACGTCGGGAGGCATACAAACATACGGCCCACCTGATGTAAAGCGGGTACCGTAGCCTAATAACGCTTGCGATATATCAAGGATCACTCGCGCGATGCCTCCTCTGCTGCTTACACAGGAACTCCTTAGGAGCTTACTGGTGACCTCACTCACACGCAGGAATACAACAACCTTCTAGGGATTTGTTATTAGGCTGCGGTTTTCTGTGAGGTGGAGGTACTTCCCCAGACGGGCTGCTTTGATGACCCCCGCTGCAATGCAGTTTCTCAGCCTCAATCTTAAAATTGAAACGGCGAATGAGGTGTGCTTTGCGTCATGTATCTAGCGCTCGATTCTCACTGTCTACCCTGAAGAACCTGGCGTGAATATACATAGAAAATACCAGCACTTCGAGCTCGGTGGCGCAGTGGTGAAACGCGCTGTTACGCTACTTTGACACCAATGCTCGTGGGTTCGATTCCCACACACTACAAACATTTGTGTGCATGAACATGTCTGTTTGTCTTGGTCTGGGTATTTTCTATGTATAATAAGTATGTATTTACAAAATGTATATACTCTGCCTACCCCGCAAGGGATTTGGCGTGAAGTTATAGATAGATAGTATTTACAAAAAAAAAATGTATTTACGTATGTTTATCAGTTGTTTAGTACCCATAACACAAGCTTCGCTTACTTTAGGGTTAGATGGCGCTGTGTAATTTATCCGACAATATTTATTTATTTATGATCTTAATCCAACTACTAGTATAGTAATTGGTCTACTGCTTATTAATATTTTATACGTCCCGTTTGTACAGGATCGCAGTAACCACCTTCGTCAAGATGGTGGACTATGCTTCGAGATCCCGCCATGGCAGCACAAACCTGTGGAACTTCAGAACCATATGCAGTCATTGAGAGAAAGATGGGGGCCTATGTACAATGTATCGCAGTCAATGAGGAGGTCACAGCCAGTAATGGTGAACAGGTACCTTAGGAATTTGCAATACCCCTACTGGTATTAGATTGGCGACTGACAAGTTAAAAATGTAAACAGTTTGATTGTTCAGATTTTTATAAACTTGACAGAATCTTATATTTGTGTGTTGTCTGGGTAACCATCATACTGGGTAATTTTCATCATTTATTTGCATTAATACTAACAATTAATGGTTTTATATTTGAAACAATTAAAATTATGTCTATTGCAGTAAATAAAAGTATGATTATTAAAATGAAATATTAACAACTGATGGTTTTATATGTATATACTCGTACAAGTAATGGTTTTATATAGAAACGCAAATATATGTTGAAAATTACCCAATATGACAGTTACCCAGATAATGTATATAAAAATCAGACGGATAAGTGCGTCAGCCATTACGCGTACTGAGGGCATGGTACGTTACTTGTTTTGCATTACCTTGTTGGTAATGCAGTATACTTGTACTGCATTACCAACAAGGTAATGCAAAACAAGTGCGTTTCGTATAACAAACTTGAGCTTTAAGTGCGAGTAGCAGTCACGAAATATATTACTTTGTTAGCAGAACCTGATACTGGTATGTTGTCTGGGTGACGGTTTTATATGTTCAATTTTCTATATAAAAACCGAGCCGCAAAGTAACAGTTGTCGCACACATGGAGTTTTCAGTAAAATACTTGCATCGCATAATTAACAAGTTTCGTTAGGCAATTAATGGTTTTATATTTGAAACAATTAAAATTATGTCTATTGCAGTAAATAAAAGTATGATTATTAAACGCGAAACTTGAGGGTCAAGTGAGAGTCAGATTTACCATTTACTTTCTTCAAACACATTACGTTTTTAGTAAAGCCTGATATTAGAATCTGACATTGGTGCATTATCTGGGCAACTCTTAAACAGGGCAATCTTCAACATTTATTTATGCGAGTGATACTTAATGTACTACCAGCGTTCATAGGCCACGGTAATTACTTTACATCAGGTGGACCGCAAGATTGTATGCCTCCCGATGTCGTATAAAAAAAATATATTTGCATTTACAAACAAAACCATTAGTTTGTTATATTAATGCAAATAAATGTTGAAAATTAACTAGTATGACAGCTACCCAAACAATATGAATCAGTTAATAGATTCAGGCGTTATTTTGCCAAAGTCAAATTTACATGCAATTTGATCTAACCTGCTTTGTGTGCTTCCGCCACCAATTAGCTCATGCGGCCAAGCGCCGGCCGGCACCCACCCACTACCGTTGTAGTAGATGCACCCACCCACTACCGTTGTAGTAGATGCAACATGCTGACGCTGCCATGGCTGTTCCGATTAACGACTACAGGATGCCTTGTGGAGAGGCGAAACAGGTGTCGCAGTGACCAGGCCAGTCGTGGCAGCGACGGTGGTGGGAGCATGCGGTTTCTGTTCCACATGGCGGACGATCGCAGCAGCCGAGGAATAAACTATCGGAGAACAACTATCGGCATGTTGCATGCGAGTCCTCGGAATTACCTCATCATTCAGCTTGGTTCGCGAGCGGCGCCGTTCAAAATGGCGTCTTTACTATCTTCACTGCATCGGTTCATTACCCGAGTCACCACCCCAGGGCTCGATCAGATTCTTTGGTACTCTCACTGAATCCCTCCTACACTGACACGTCATCTAATGTATTTTACCAACAATTACAGTGAAATATCCCGTTACATGGACACAGTCTTAGCTCCATTTCTCGACACATACCACAAGAATATACAGACATCATACCAGCAGTTGACCTCCAAGATCCTTAGAAGAATCAAAGATGAGATCAACGCGGCGGTCCTGAAGAAGCACAAGATTTACAGCGAGCTGATAGAGTTGGCTGATGCGTTAAAAGTGCCTGGTAAGAGGGACGGTTTAACTGATGGGAATTTTTGATAGAGTTTTTTTTTATATACAACGTCAGAAGGCATACAAACATACGGCCCACTTGGAATAAAGCGGTTACCATGGCCTATGATCGCTTGCAATACATTAAGTATCACTCACGCGATGCCGCCTCTGCTGCTAACACTGCAACTCTTTAAGAGCTAGGTAATAGCTAGGTTGCTGTGTTCCTGCGTATGAGTGAGGTCACCAGGACCACACTCATACGCAGGAACACTGCAACCCTCTAGGCAGTTGTTATTTTGCTGCGGTTTTTCTGTAAAGTAGAGGTACTTCCCTAGACGGATGACTCCGATGTGCCCTACCTCTCGTAAAAACAGACTAAGTCAAACAGACATGTTCATGCGCATAAACGTTTGTCCTGTGTGGAAATCGAACTCATGAGCGTTGGTATTAAAGTAACGTAACTGCGTGTTTTACTACTGCGCCATCAAGCTTGTCAATAGAGTAGCTATTTACCTTCACGCCAACTTCCCTTGCGGGGTAACTTCATTCGCTTCTTTAAAATTCATAGTCTTTCTCTTGGGCGCTCGCTGGTATCGGTGTTCCTGACATCACCTTCGGATAAGACACATTTGGTCATGTCCCCATTTCAAGTTTTGTATCACCTTCGTAATTCATTCCTCCTGGAAAAAGATAGATAGATAAGCCATTTATTTGTATCTTCATGACACACAAAAGTAAATATTGGCAGGCAAACAATGAGTAAACACTAAATACAATAGTAATCGAAGAATAAATTGTGTGTCCCAGTGATACAAAGAGGCAGTAAGCTCAGTGCATTATGCCCATACTCATTCAAAGATTCAAGACCCGGTTAAGCAGCTCAGAGGACAATCACCATCAGAGCGACCAGAATACGACGAAAAGCTATACCTAACCCAGCCTTTGTTCCTCTAATAGCACTATTTTAACTCTATTTTTGAAAACGTGGCTCAGGATCGAGCTGAGTAGCTCTCTAGAAGGGAAACCAATGTTGCGTAGGGGACGAATACAGGCAAAAATGATGATGAAATGTGTACTATAGGCGATGAAATATAATGGCCTCTACCACGTCATCATGTAAGGCTTTTACACGAAACGTCGTCCCATTGTATAACTTAGGCAGATTGAGATTTCTGTTTACTGGTAACCTCACATACTCGCAAGAATACAACAACCCTCCAGGTAGTCATCATTTGTCTGCGGTTCTCTAAAAGGTCTTCACCAGTCAGTCGAAAACAATCACATTAAGATAAACAGACATATTCATGTACACAAATTTTTGACCTGTATGCGTCACACCACTTTGCCCACTTTATGTCAATCACTGTCATCATCATATCAGCCGAAAGACGTCCACTACTGAATATAGGCCTCCCCCTTAGACAGCCACAGCGATCGATCCTGTGCTGTTTGCATTCATCGGCTCCCTGCGATCTTGTAAAGCAAGATCGTTGGTCCATCGAGTGGGGGGCCGTCCTACGCTGCGTTTTGCGGTTCGTGGTCGCCATTAGAGAGGTTTTCTGTCCCAACGGCCATCGGTTCTCCGAGCTATGTGGCCGGAAAAAAAAAAAAAGAAGTACTTTTTTTTTTTTTTTTTTGTGACGCGGGGAAAAATGCGTTACGCACACCACCAGTGCCTGGGTGGCCTCCGGTGGTAGTGTGGGACTCCCCGTCGGCT
This sequence comes from Pyralis farinalis, assembly GCA_947507595.1. Classification (NCBI taxonomy): domain Eukaryota; kingdom Metazoa; phylum Arthropoda; class Insecta; order Lepidoptera; family Pyralidae; genus Pyralis; species Pyralis farinalis. The sequence goes on from OX382278.1 coordinate 24,415,879, forward strand.
GTCCGACGGTATACCCACTAAACAACCCCGCGAAATGCCATCGGCCGCGTTGGTGTGGTGCCCCGGATCTGTCAGCAACAGGGCACCACTGCGACTGGCCAGCCCCTCAAAAGGGGGCCGGACTTCTTCTCTCTAGGGGCCATCCCGGCAAATTGGGACAGCCCCTCCGGCGGCGGGACCATTATGGGGCCAGGTTCCCAGCCTGACCCCTAGTCCCACAGGTTAGGGAGGCGGCAGTAGGTGCGCGTAGCGCCTACGCCGCACTCCCATCCGCCGTCTCCGGAGCGGGGCAGCCTGAGGATCGTCCTCCCTGTCCCGCTCCGCGGCCTCCTTCTGGGACATGACGGTCTCACAGAAGGAGGCCATCGCCTGCCAGGCACTGTCACTCCCGAGCATGGAGCGGACCACGCTCGGGAGCGAGAGGTCCGCGCTACCTAGCGCGGACACCAGATCGTGGCGCTGCCGAGACCATCTGGGACACTGCTCTAGAGTATGCTGAGCAGTGTCCTCGGCCGCGCCACAATCGTGGCAGCCTGGCCGCTCCTCCCGCCTCGCGACCCGGTGCAGGTACTCACCGAAGCATCCATGTCCGGTGAGCACCTGCACCATGCGGAAAGTGAGGGGTTTGCGCCTACGACGCATCCACGCCTCCAGGACCGGGCGCAGCGCCTCCGCAACGCGGACTCCGTACCGCGGCTGCGCCAGGTCCTCCCCCCACCTCCGCATCATCTCCACATGCCCTCGCTGGCGATACCGCCCCACCTCCACAGACGTGGGGCGCTCGCCGAGAATCCTCCTATCCGAGACAAACCCGTATATCTCGGCGAGCACCTCCGCCTCCAACTCCCAGGGCGGGTCGCCAGCAAGGACGGTCGCGGCCGTCCACGCCACCGTCCGGTACCCCCTTATCGCCCTCTGCGCTATGACCCGCTGCGCTCTGCGCAGTTGAGCCCTATTCCGAGCGCAGAGGGCTTCCGCCCATATGGGGGCACCGTACGTGGCCATACTCCGGCAGATGCCGGAGTACAGCCGCCTGCACGCGGCGCCGGGCCCGCCCACATTGGGCAGGAGGCGACCCAGCGCCGCCGCAGCTCTGATGACCCTCGGCCCCAACCGCTCGAAGTGGGGGCCGAAGGTCCATCTCCCGTCCAGGGTGAGGCCCAGATAGCTAATCTGGGCACTCACCCTAATCCTTTCTCCTCCTATTTGGAGGTGCGCTCCCGAGGGAGGGCCCCGCCTACCGGTCCCGCGGAAGAGGAGGGCCTCGGTTTTATCCAAGCGGACCCGAAGCCCAAGCCTCTCTATGCGGCTGACCACCAGTCCTACACCGACTTCGGCCAGCCGCGCCGCCTCCACGAAGGTCTTACCCCGGGATGTGACGAGGGTGTCATCTGCATAGCAGATGACGCCCATCCCGGGGAGGAGACGGCCCCGCAGGACCCAGTCGTATGCGAGGTCCCACAGAATGGGGCCCAGAACGGACCCCTGTGGGACACCGCACACGACGTGTCTTCTCACCATCTGGCCCCTCGCGTCCTCGTAGCGCACCTCCCTGTCCTCCAAGTACGCCTTCAACAGTCTCCCCAAGTACGGAGGCACCCCAAAGTATTTGAGGGCCTCCAGTATGGTACTGTGGGGGAGGCTGTTGAAGGCGTTGGCGATGTCTAACGACACCGCCACCACCACATCTCCGCTGCGCTCCGCATCCTCCGTCACCGACCTTAGGCGCCTAATGGCGTCGACGGTCGACCGTCTGGCCCGGAACCCGAACTGGGCATCCGATAGGCCCGGTCCCGGGCCATCCTCCAAATGTGGCCGGTCTACTGCCACTTCAGCTTGCTGGTCCTTAGAGTCACGTCGGTAACTGCAGTTCTGCTACGGATGTGCTTATTTCGGAATCTATCTCGTAGAGAAACTCCAAGCATGGCTCTTTCCATCGCACGCTTTGCAACATTGAGATTCCGTATGAAGTTACTTTGCCAGGCAGTAACGGATTTGCGCTAATAGCCGTTGCCAACCACTTCACCACTCGAAAATTTGTTTCAGAAATGTGCGACGAAGAACGTCGTTCAGCTAAAACTCTGGCCAGCAAGCACGTGTCTGATATCTACAAATGTACAGAGGATGCACGTGCCTCCATTTTCAAGATGGGGAAATACGCTGAGCAGATGATTGGTATCACCAAGAATCATATGCAATCAGTTCTAGATGTAACCACCAGGAATTATTTGGACAATGCTAAAAGTACTGGACGTAGGTAAGTTGAAGATTTCTTGTTATACGACATTGCAGGCATACAGCCCTGATGTAAAGTGGTACTATCTATCTATTTTCACACCCGATACCTTGTGGGGTAGACAGGCAGAAACGAGCGTCGCATGACTACACATGCCACTCGCTTCTTTAACGGTCATGGATGCTCGCTGGTTCTTCGGGCTTCTTACATGACATGCAGGCTCGAGTCCATGTTATTCAGGAACAGTATTCGCGATTGTGGTGCCTGTATGCGCCTTCAAGTGGTTTATTAGCCTGCCGATGCCACCCTCGTTTTAAATTACAGATCAATCACCATGTAATTCAATTGATCCTGTGACGTTAATGTACTTGATGATTGGCATGCATACTCTTGATGCTATTGCTCGGCGTGAATAAGCTCAAACTTTCTTTTATTTCCCTTTAAATATATATATATTCATATAATCTATATATAAAAATGAATCCCTATTTTCCTTGGTCACGCCATAACTTAAGAACGACTTAACCGATTTCATTCATCTTTTTTTTTAATGTTTTCTAACACTTTGTAGAACGAAAAATTTATGGAACGAAAAATAAAGAAAATTGCGCAGAAAATTGGAAAATTTCAGAAATACCTATCTATCTGTCTATAACTTCACGCCAAATCCCTTACGGGGTAGGCAGAGAGAACCGAGCGCCACGCGACTCGATCCTTACATACCTCACTCGCTTCTTTCACATTCATTGCTCTTTTCATGCACGCTCGCCGGTTTCTAGGGCTCCTGACATCACCTTCTGATAGAACACGATCAATCTGATCATGATAGGTAAGTCTTGGCCTTCCTCGGCTCCTACATCCTTCCACTTTTGCATTGTATATCTGCTTCGTCATTCTTTCATCCTGCATTCTTTCTACATGTCCGAACCAACGGAGCATGCCTCTTCTTATTTTAACACCGACGCTCTCTTTCAGACCAACTCTGCTTCTAACCTCATCATTGCGGATACGGTCTGCAAGCGTTACACCACAGATTTTGCGCAACGCTCGCATTTCAACCGCGTTTATCCTACTTTCATGCTCTCTCTGCCATACCCAGCTCTCGCTTCCATAAGTAAGCGTTGGGACCAGCACTGCATTGTGTATAGCCAGCTGCGCCTTCTGGCTCAGGTTTTTACTGCCAAGAAGTTTTCCCAACGCTCCATTCACACTATTCCCAGCACTCACTCGCCTTTCCACATCTGCGGTGTACCTTCCATCCCTGCTGAAAGCGCATCCAAGATATACAAACTCATTCACTTGTTCCAACACTTCATCATCTACCGTAATTCTTACATTGGTTCTGGTTTCTTCTCTTTCAAATACCATAATCTTTGTTTTCTTCGCATTCTATAGTAATACAATAATATAGTTCAGAAATACAACGAGGCTGTATGGGCTAAGTTCCCTTTGCCTTCCCTTAACGGGTATAATTAATGATTAAATATAAATGCTTCTTACGGAATTACACCCGTGCGAAGCCAGGGTGGGTTGCTAGTAATATATAATATATGAAGCTGCGAGGTGCAGTTACTCTCGTATAAAACCTTAAAAGTAAATAATTACTGCGTTTCAGCAGTGATGTACCGACATGTCTCAAGGAGCTGGCCCGCGGAGCCGTCGCCCTGGGCTACGAACTGGACCTCAGCCTCACCAACGCTCGCCGACACAACGAACAATCGTGCGAGAGACTGGCCTCTTGCTGCACTAAAGCTAAAAGGAACATTGAAGATGCTGTTCTCGATCTTCGTGACAAGTTGTACCAATGTGTTTATGCATAGGGAGAAGTAATATATATTGCAACCAGAAATTATGAGAGAGGATGTCCTGCCTGAAAATAAAGAAAATTCCTAGAACCTGACTACAGCGCCACCTGCGGGTTCCAATTATGATTCTAAACTATCAGGGATACACTGGTCATATATGACTAGTAAAATTAGTACCGTAAAAGCCCACTGGTCATATATGACCACCTGTCAAAACGTCATAAGTCAATGGTTTTTAGGTAGTTTTAAACTTTATTTGTGACGATTGTGTGACTAGAATGGCTTGTTACTTGATTTTATAATGTAGTGTGTCATTCCAGTAATGCCAACAAAAATCCACGAGTGGCCAAAACAAAAATTTGTAAATTCAAAGCGTCAGTACTAACGGCGGCGTCGCCGGGCCTTGACGGAAATCTTTTTTACAAACACATACACATACACAAAAAATCATCAATATCGTTTAAGAGGAGTCTAGTGACATACGGACGTAAAGAAAAATTACATATTTAGACTAGCGGATCCGATAGACGGCCCTGGCTGAAAAAAAAACACAATAGGCCTAGTAAGCCGATCGCAGCGCCACCTGTGGGGTCCAATTGAGAATGTTAACCATTCCTGAATCTACTTAAACCTACAAAAAAAACTATTTAGGACGAATTCACGAATATACACACGGACAGATCAAAATCTCTGAGATATTGATATATTGAATGATACTCACAAAATTATGCGAATACGATACGGAAAAACTGTTTAAGTTTGTCTTGTATTGATCTTGTTTTGTTTTAAATGAACTTACCAATATAAACACTTATAAATAATAAAATTTAACAATAAAGACGTATAAAGTGTCTTTATTTTAGATCCTGATTTTTCGCATATTCATAATTTATAAGTTTCTCGTCCAGTTTGTATTTTTTATCTTGTTATGTATTCACGACAAGTCAGTTGCGGGATTTGCAATGAGGACAGAACACCACAGGTCACGGTACTTACAAGCCTCACTCGCATAGTATAGTATTCATACAATGTTTTTAATAATTTGAGACAGGTGATGACATCGGAAAAGGAACTACTTGGTGTTTCTACGTTAACACAATCATAGTATATGGTATAGCAAAGTGAAAGCTAGAGAATGAACAAACATCGGTTGGCATACAAGCATATATCCGACGCTAGTAATAAATTAAGTATTACTCGCGATACCACCTCTGCTGCTAACACAGCAACCGTCATATACATGTTCATGCATACAAATGAGTGATACTTAATGTAATACAAGCATTTGTAGGATAAGCATATAAGGCTAATCAGGTGGGCCGTATGCTTGTATGCCTCTCGACGTTGCATAAAAAAAATATTGCCAGGTTCGGTCTATTTCAGACAATTTATTATAGAATCACAGACCGTCATTAAATACAACCGGCAAATCATAGTAACTGGCAAAAGTATAATATCATTAGTATACATAAAGGGAAATAAAGTCCGTAGACTTAAAAGCTCAATACCTTTTATAAGCTTGGGATCGTCAACAATTTTCAAAGTTTGTCTCTGAATTCAGTACAAGACTCAACCCATCTAGATGTTTTCAATGCGGAATAATACTTCATATGCGGCCGGATTTTCATATATACATATTATATATGTTGCCCTATCCGAAAATAATAACAATAAGTCCTGCAGCCCGATCGCAGCGCCACATACCGGGTCCAATTGTGAATCTAAACCATTATCGAATCCGTTTAAACATACACAAAAAATATCATCAAAATCTGTCCAACAGTTTAGAAGGAGTTCAGTGACATACACAAGGACAGATGAATATGAAGATATATATAAAATTACACATGAAGATAAGGGTATTTGCCAAATTTTGCCATTTGTCTGTACATACATGTAACATGTCTCTAACTGCCCAAATAAAGATTTTATCTTTTTAATTTTCATTTGATACATGTTGAAAACTTATAAATTTTCCACCACATAATATTGTACAATAAATTATGCGCGTAATAATTATTTTCTATTTATTTAGGCTTAGTTTAAATATGCGGACAAATGGTATAAATAGTAAATTCGGCATTTTACGACCCAAAAGTACCAACTGTAAACTTCTGCGGCCCTGATAGAATGGATTGGCTACCAGGAGTTAAGAAAATAATAGAGCTTTATATTATAATTTTCAGTTTTTTCTCGCGTGACTTATTTTTAGTATCAAGCTAGTATGGAGTTTTAGAAATAAGGAGTTAATCGTTGTGAGAACGAACTAAGCGATGTATATTTTTTATTAATATCATTAAAATGAGAAGCATGCTTAAGGCTGTAGAGGGAGGCAAACGATATCCTTAGACGTAGTGTGTGTTAAAAAGCGAAATTAAAAATAAAAGAAGTGGACACAAAGATGTTTTTATAGTTATAGATACGTAGTACACGCTCTAGAACGGCAATACGAAAGTAAGGTAATTGTCCAACTCGCGTGGTGGGCGCGCTCTCGCGTCACGGCTATACGTACTTCATCACAAAGCGTAAATCTTTTATGATGTACATTCATCTCTTTCTAACGACAGGTATAGGACAGGCCCTATCATTTGTCTCTTTGTTAGAGCAAAGTGTCATAATAAATAACCGTACGTAGATATAGTACTACTTGCGCCATTTTAAAATACAATAATGTTGGTGTATAACGTGTCTACCTTTTGATACGTCTCTGGACACAATTCATTATTTATGTAATGAACTAAATTGAACATCATTTATTTTTTATTTCTACAATAAATCAAGTACTCTACTATAGCACGTAGACTATACTTACTTTGAAGAATTCTTGCAAGATCATTTCACATGCTTGCAACGATTTTATGAGTTGCTTATTGGTTATGGATGTTTGATGGCGGTCACTCCAAGTAAAAACCAGTATCTTCGCCAAATCCTTAGTCTTAGGTGGCGGATCCCGCCAATACTAATGGACTAGGAAACGGGATAATGGAAAGAAGAAGACGATCTAAGAACTTATTCAACCAAGTTTGCTCGCACTGTTCGCCATCACATTTAAATCCATAAAAATGCAATGCTTTATCCATTTTATTCATAGCTCAAGTCCGCAGACCCTTGTCGCACTGCCCTTTCTAATTACGACCTTCCGTCCATCCCAACAACTCGCTGCCGTTCCACAAAGAGAAATCAAATTATTCAAATATTTAGACAACAGTCCACAAATGAATTTTGATTAGTTAGTCCGTATTAAATGAACGATAGAATTGGAAATGGTCACGTGGATACATAGATCAAACAGTTTCAACTTTATAGACTGACCACGTGTACAGCGAGAGTATGAGCAGGGCTTGCCTAGTGGATAAAGGCCCCATCCATTGGAGGTAAATAATATTTCTACAAATAACATGTGATCCCGTTTCTTAATCCATTAGGATTGGCGGGATCCACTATCTAAGCGTAAGGATTTGGTGAAGATACTAGTTTTTTTATATGAAGCGACTGCCGTCAAACCTTCACACCTATGGGTTGTAACCAGATGTTTCTTAGATTAGGTCACGTATTTTGAAATATGATTTCTTGGACGTGTGGGCTTCCTCACGATGTTTTCCTTCAACGCCGAGCAAGGGATAAATATGTACATAAATCCGAAAACAAAAATTTTGTGATTTATGCCCTCAGCAGGGTTCGAACCGGGGACCAGTTTATCAATAGGCCGGTACCATAGCCACTGGGCTCTCACTGCTCGAAAACTAAGAGTATTAAAAAACCAGTTGAGAATGCGCAAGCTTGCATTGCCAGAGGACCACCTGGCTCGTCAATTATATAACAATTTAATAATTATTTTTTAAACTTTGTCGGCCATTTTGACCATGCTCCTTAAGAAATATGATATTGGTTTTTAAGACATTCCTATTCTACTTTTTAATTTACTTTTCGAAATATTTTTTTTTTTTAATTTGTCGGCCAATTTGAGCATGTTCCTTAAGAGATAGGAGGTTGGTTTTTCAGACATTCCTATTCTACTTTTTTATGCTGAATCCGAATCTGAAGTCAGAATTAGAATATTCGAAAAAAAGCGACAGAAAAACACAGACAAACATGTAGATTTCATATGGGAACGGTGTTCCTGAAAAAATGTAAAACATAGGACTAAGGGAGTTGTGTTAGCAGCAGAGTTGGATGTTCTGATTTTCCCAGTGCTCTAGGAAAAATCACTGAACAAAATAGTTATATTACCTTTACAACGACACTCTCTTTCAGATCCACTCTCTTTTTTACATTATCATTGCGAGCGCGGTCAGCAAGATTTACGCCACCAATTACGCGCAATGCTCGCATATTAACCGCGTTTATTCTACTTTCGTGCCTTTCACTTCCATAAGTTAGCGTTGAGATTAGCAGCACGTTGTGTACAGCGAGCTGTGTCTTCTGGCTTAGATTTCAACTGCTTTAAAGTTTATAGACTCTATTTATACTATTCCCTGCACTCGCTCGTATTTCCACATCAGCGATGTACCTTCCATTCCTAAAAGCGCTTCCAAAATATACAATCTCAATTTACTTGTTCCAACATGACATCGTCAACTGTAATTCTTGTGCTCGTTCTGTGCACAAACAAAACAACAAAACTTATTTGGTTTGCGATAATAAAATGTTGTTAATTCTGTTGATCATTTGCCGCTGAGTTGAGCTGCTATTCAGTGAGTGACTCAAGTTCACCCATCTATATAAGATATCTGACACATATATATTTTAAGAGAGTTAGGGCGCATCAAAACAGCCCATCTGGGGAAGTACCTCCACCTCACAGAAATCCGCAACCAAATAATAAGTCTTCCTGCGACCACGGACGCTGCAAAGCGTTCGAAACGTCAGGTTCAATAAAATAAATAAAACACGCGATACTTCAGTTAAAAATTGTTATTCAACAAATAATAACTCTCTAGAGGGTTGTTGTGTTCCTGCGTGTGAGTTGTATAAAATAAATTTTCGATTGAGTGAGGAAATATATAGTCGGCTATTAAGTGGTGTAGTTCTCAAAAATCTGAAGGAGTTAAAATGATATGTATATAAAGCGGTAAGTAAACGAGGTAGGGTGCATCAAAGTAGCCTGACTGGGGAAGTACCTCGCAGAAATCGCAGCCAAACAACAATTCCCTGGAGGCTTATTGTGTGTCGGCGAATAAGCGAGAGTAAGCTTTTAAAGATGTTGCTGTGTTAGCGACAGGCGTGGGCTATACTTCCTGTATTCATCAGGTGGGTCGTATGCTTGAATGCCTCCCGACGTTGTATAAAAAAATATCTTCGAAAATCACCGAACTATTTTTTATCAAATTGGGCCAAATTGGCCCGATAAAAAGTCGGCATTCGCACAACGATGGAAGTTGGCGGGCGATTGAAAAGGTGCCGTCTAATTATATTGGAAGTTTTCATTCGGCGCGCTCTGCACCGGAATATTTAACAGGTTTTTATGACTAGTATTTCTTCATTCTAATTTGATTAAAGTCTCGCCCGCATAGTAATTGAAAGATCGAGTTTTTAAAGGTTCACATTTTTGAAGTAGAACTTAAGCGCGATTGATCAAGTTGTAGTACTTATACGAAGTTCGACAGTTGAAAGTAACGAGTTTCATAGTGATAATAACTTATTTAAAATTAAAATTACCGATATAAAAATCTTATATAAAAATACACCTAGATACTAGATACAAAAATTTACTAAACTTAAGTTATTAAAAGTTATTAAGCTATTAATTTTATTTTAATTTTATTTAAATTAATTGTGTATTGATTGTAATGTATATGTTGACAATTGTTAAATTCGTGTTATGCGTATGTCTGAGTGAGCAAATTGGGCAATGGTCTAGCTCATTTAGCATTATGGTGAATTAAATGAAAAAAAAATAAAAAACCAGGGTGCTTTAGACCATACGACTGAAATAAAACTTCTTTAGCTTGTGATACAGACAATAGGCCTGCACTGTGTCTTAGATATACGAAGCTTAACTCGCTGTGGAAGAAAGAGCGAAAGAAAATGTGTGCTCGCACCTCTGTCTCTTGCCCCTACAGTAATATACGAAACATAACTTTCTTTACATGCAATTTGATCTAACCTGCTTTGTGTGCTTCCGCCACCAATTAGTTCATGCGGCCTAGCGCCGGCCGGCACCCACCCACTATTAACAGTAGTGGGTGGGTGCCGGCCGGCGCTAATAATTAAAATTGCATGTAAATTTGACTTTCGCAAAATAACGCCTGAATCTATTAACATAACTTTCTTTTTTTTTTAAATTTTGTCGGACAAATTACACAGCGCCATCTAGCCCCAAAGTAAGCGAAGCTTGTGTTATCGGTACTAGACAACTGATAAACATACGTGAATACATTTTTTTTTTTGTAAATACATACTTATTATACATAGAAAACACCCAGACCAAGACAAACAGACATGTTCATGCACACAAATGTTTGTACTGTGTGGGAATTGAAACCACGAGCGTTGGTGTCAAAGTAGCGTAACAACGCGTTTCACCACTGCGTCACCGAGCTCGTCAATTCTCTATTTCTATCTTCACTAACTTATCGTAATGCTCTCGTCACGCATTCACCAGCTTACTCCCTGCTTGGCTGATGACTTCAAGCGTGCGTAAAGAAGTTTTACTTCGATAAATATTTACAAAATTTGAGCCTCTCGGTGATATGCCCGCAATTCATTTGCTTAGCAAAGAATTTAAGCGAGAAAGCTGCCTGCTCGGGTATAATCAGTTGCCATTCTCAAAAGTTTACTGAGCTTCTTGAAGAGAAGAGAACAATTAGGACAAATACATATTGGGCAATGTGTCAACCCTGAGAAGTTGCTGTGTTGGCTACGGTGGCGGTAATAAGCGAACGATACCAACTACCCTATTTTTATTTTTATATTTTTAAATCACTAAGGTGGCAAACAAGCATACGGCTTGCCTGATGGTAAGCAGTTAACGTAGCCTATGGACATTTGTAAGACCAGGGGTGTCACTCTTGCGTTGCCGACCCCGTGACCCTATCTGTGACAGCTGCCTTACTCGTTACCTATCTTGGCAAGACCCAGTCATGTTTGATCTACGCGAAGAAATATTGATCACGAGACATGGGCTGGTAATTTAATGTATTCTACTCCAATATACATTTAATTTGATCTATGCTTCTCGCGTTGCAACCCCTGCTGCTAACACGTCAACTCCTTTAAGAGCTTACTGGTAACTCCACTCACTGGCAGACGCACAATAACCCCCCAGGGAGTTGTTATTTGCTTGCGGTTTCTTTGGTACTTACCCAGGCCGGCTGCTTTGATGCGCCCTACCTCTCTTAAATACCTCTTTATATACAAGTGGTGGTAAACAAACTTCCGATCTTCATTCTATGGAAGCTTATGAACGCCTATTGACGCTATAATAGTCGCCTTGCCCAATTAAAGGAACTCAGCGGTCCAGCTGTTTTGATAAAGGGTTTTGGGGAAGTTAAAAATGTTAAAAATTACTATTGCATTACAGGAAGCTTACGTGCTCGTTCCCGATTCAAAATATAATTTTACAATCTATACAGTATCTATTCCATAATACACTTCAATTGATTCATTTAGTCCATTCACTCCAAAATAAATAAGCATCTTGTTAGCGACGTACTCATTTAGTGTAATATTTTATTTTATAAGGTACTAGCTGCTGCTCGCGGCTTCGCCCGCGTGGGGTCAAATAACGTAGCCTATGTGTTAATCCAGATCATAATCATCCATACATACAAACTTTCGCATTTATAATACGAGTATTAGTAGGATTTATCCTTTACCTTTCGTAAGCCATTTTAGTGAAAGAGCAACAAACATCCATACATACAAACTTTCGCATTTATAATACGAGTATTAGTAGGATTTATCCTATGGATGTTTGTTGCTCTTTCACGCTTAAACGGCTGAACGGATTTGAATGAAATATGGCACGTAGATAGATTATGATCTGGATTAACACATAGGCTACGTTATTTGACTCCACGCGGGCGGAACCGCGGGCAGCAGCTAGTAAATAATATATGTAGGTAAGGCTATGTTTGTAAAACGGCGGTGCGATGTACAACGAGGCTCGCCGCTATACCCAGTCTGCATTATACCACATGGCCAGACCGCACGTTGTCCAACAACATAAAAATCACGTGGCAATACATATTGTACTCAATAGTGGTCTGTTTTCAGCAAGAAATCGTGTCGGTAAGTGTGAGAACTTGTATCATTTTGGAATCAGGAAACCTAAATTCTTCACATCTTTTGTGAATATCATTCAAGCACGTTATTTTGGGCACGCAAATTAGTTTAGTTGAAATCGATTGTAAATATAACTCTCACAAAATAACGGCAGAGTCTATTAACTATTCAATATTATTCATTTGCAAACTTCGAAATAAGTTCAAATCGATGACGGACAATGGACCAGAGCGGCAATTAATCAAACTTCCCGATCTGGCAGCTTTGTTAGCCCGCCGTAATAGCCCGGACTAATTAGGGATGTTTGACATTATAATAATTAACAAGGATCATGTCAGAATGAGTGAGAACAACGAAAAACTTTATCTAGGTACCTGTATGTGAGTGTTTTGTTTATACAACGTCATGCATACAAGCATACGCTCCTCCTGATGTAAAATGGTTACCGTGGACTACTTGCCGGAAGAGGTAAAATGATTAGTAATATTAGTATTGTCTTAGGTTTTCGCGATTGTTACACATTGAAATTAAACTATTTTTAACGGAAGTATCGCGTGTTTTATTTATTTTGTTAAAACCTGACGTTTCGAACGCTTTGCAGCGTCCGTGGTCGCAGGAAAGACTGAAAACGAAACGTCGTCAGGTCGTCAACGAAACGTTCGAAACGTCAGGTTTCAACAAAATAAATAAAACACGCGATACTTCCGTTAAAAATAGTTTAATTTCGATTAGTAATATTATTTATATCAAGGCTCGTGGGTTCGATTCCCACACAAAAAAGTGTGCATAAACATGTACGTTTGTCTTGGTTTGGGTATTTTAAGGGAGGTAGGGCGCTTCAAAGCAGCCCGCCTGGGGAAGTACCTCCACCTCACAGAAAACCGCAGTCAAAGAACAACGCCCTAGAGTTGTTGTGTTCTTACGTGTGGGTAAGGTCACCAGTAAGCTCCCAAGGAGTTGCTGTGTAAGCAGCGGAGGAGTCATCGCGCGAGTGATACTTAATATATCTCAAGCGTTAATAGGCTACGGTACCCGATTTACATCAGGTAGGACGTATGCCTGTATGCCTCTCTACGTAGCATAAAAATCGGGAACACCACTGAGGGTAAAAATGAATGAATAATAAACAAATCGATGAAATTTAGAGTATTTAAGTGCGCACTGTATTCAGTTTCTAAGTACTTTTAATAGTTTTCATTGTGAATTGATAGATTTACAATACAATACATTTAGCGTTATTCCGGGTACTGGCAGGGTCCGATATATAGCTTAAGAATTTGACGAAGATACAGATTTTTACATGGAGCGACTGTTGTCAGAACTCCACAACCCTGAGGGAAAACCAGACTTTTCTTAGGTAAGGTCACACGTCTTTCGAAATATACTTGAATACTTCCTCACGATGTTTTCCTTCACCGCCGAGCGAGTGATAATTACAAATATGTACATAATTCTGAAAACACAAATTAAGTGGCACATGCCAGGATTCGAACCTGGGACCAGTTGGTCAATAGGGCTGTTCTTTACCCACTGAGCTATCACTGCTCATAATTTAAATAATTGTATGATGCACGTCAAATGTACCTTCAATATCTATACAGATAAATAAAATTGAAGTGTCTGTTTGTTTATATTAAAATAGCCGCTTTTTACTAAATAAATAAATATTGTCGGACAAATAACACAGCGCCATCTAGCCCCAAAGTAAGCGAAGCTTGTGCTATGGGTACTAGACAACTAATAAACATACGTGAATTTTTTTTTTTTTTGTAAATACATATTTATTATACATAGAAAATACCCAGACCAAGACAAACAGACATGTTCATGCACACAAATGTTTGTATTGTGTGGGAATCGAACCCACGAGCGTTGGTGTCAAAGTAGCGTAACAGCGCGTTCCACCACTGCGCCACCGAGCTCGTCGAATGCATCCATGATGACAGACAGACAGACAGACAGAGAGACAAAAATTGTAAAAACATTCATTATGGTATATGTACCGTGTATACATCCATATGTATACACGGTACATGTTTGTCTGTCATGTGGTAACTTAGGCTATTTTTATTTTAGATATTTCATTTATTTTTATTAATATAAATAAATAATAAAAAAATAACTATTCCGCGCGGACGAAGTCGCGGACACAGCTAGTTGTATATATATTAATAGTAAGTGAAAAAAATATTTTGTGAACATTCGTAAAAACAAATCATAATATGATTGCGGTTGAGGAAGAATGGTTCTGCTGGGAAGAATGGTTTTCGAATGGCATCTCCGTACACGCAGTGTGGGACGTCTCCTAGATGGAGCAACAACCTCAAGGGGTTTATAGGGAGTCGATACATGCAGGTGGTACTTAAGAGGGGAGGCTTATGTTCAGCAGTGGACGAAAGTGATGATGATAATATTAATGGAAAATAAAAATGCAATTTGATCTAACTTGCTTTGTGCTTCCGTCACCAATTAGTACACGCTGCCATGGCTGCACCGGTAGTCTCTGCCTCGGCTGCTGCGGTCGTCCGCCATCTGGAACAGAATCCGCATGCCCCCACCACCACCGTCGCTGCCACGACTGGCCTGGTCGTCGCTGCGACACGTGTTTCACCTCTCCACGAGGCATCATCGGGCGTTGGAGACGTTAATAGTAAGAATAACATGCTACAAGAAAAATAACAATACTTATGTGATTTAGTATTGTCTTAGGTTTTCGCGATTGTTACACATTGAATTAAACAATTTTTAACGGAAGTATCGCGTATTTTATTTATTTTGTTGAACCTGACGTTTCGAACGCTTTGCAGCGTCCGTGGTCGCAGGAAGACTAAGACTAAGTCTAAACGCTGCAAAGCGTTCGAAACGTCAGGTTCAACAAAATAAATAAAATACGCGATACTTCCGTTAAAAATTGTTTAATTCAACTTATGTGATTTCCTCGGTATCAAATAAAAGAAACTTATTAACTATCAAATATGAAAATTAAATAAACTATGTTCGTATATTAATCCCTGTACTAATACTAGTATATAAAATACTACATACTACACTACTAGACCACATTTAATGATGATTATATTATGAAAAGGATAGGATAAACGCGGTTGAAATGCGAGCAATGCGCGGTAATTGAAGCGTAGCGCTAGTCGACCGCATTCGCAATGATTATGTTAGAAACAGAGTTGTTAAAATGTAGAAAAATGCAGAAAAAAAATTACGAATAGTGACACCCTTACCATCAGGCAGGCCGTACGCTCGTTTGCTACCTGAGTGGCATAAAAAAAGGTGCAACGCGAAAGTAGAAGGATATAGGAGCCGAGGTAGGCGAAGTCTTACCTACCATCACAAAATTTATAGTGTTTTATCAGAAATTGATATCAGGAGGCCTAGAAACAGGCGAGCATGCATGAGAAGAGCTATGGATATTAAAGAAGCAAGGAGGTGTGTAAAGACCGAATCATGTGGCGCTCGGTTCTGTCTGCCTACACCACAATTTGGCGTGATGTTAGATATTATCTCGTACAAAATTGCACCGTGCCTGCACGCTAGTTTCCAGCGCGAGGAGTAATCAATCACTGACTAACTCTGAAAATCACTGTAGCAGTCGTTATTTGTCTGTGGAGCTATATTGAACATTTTGCTATTCATGATTGGTTTCTTCGTCAAAAGCGTGCGGTAACCGTACGTTTCTTTACACCTCAGTGGTATAAAAAATAACACGGATGCTATTGTTGCACTTTGCGTTATCCTGTTTTCTAATACATTAGGATTAGCGAGGTCCGTTTCCTAAGCCTAAAGATTTGATAAAGATTACAAGACGGAGCGACTGCCGTCAGACCGCTACATGTCAGAGGAAATAAATATAAATAAATAAATATTGTCGGACAAATTACACAGCGCCACCTAGCCCCAAAGTAAGCGAAGCTTGTGCTATGGGTAATGGCAACTGATAAACATACATAAATACATTTTTTTTTTGTAAATACATACTTATTATACATAGAAAATACCAAGACCAAGACAAACAGATATGTTCATGTACACAAATGTTTGTACTGTGTGGGAATCGAACCCACGAGCGTTGGTGTCAAAGTAGCGTAACAGCGCGTTTCACCACTGCGCCACCGAGCTCGTCATCGTCTTTGGTTTTTCGTCGTCGAGGAAAAGCCAAAGCTTTCTTAGTTTAGGTCACAGGTTTTCCGAAATATAATTTCTTGGAAGCGCGAGTTACCCCACGAATCTTTTCTGCACCGCCGTACACGAATTTAGTGGTCAGTTCCAACATCAGGATTCTAATCAAGGGCAGAGAGTCGATAATAGTTCATTATCCATTAGCACTGCTGTATATATCTAAGAATATATTATCTCATACAAACATACTGTACCTGCGCGTCTGTTTTCAGTGACAGCAGGAGTAATCAATCACTGTTGGTTCACACTGAAAAGCGCTGTAACGGTATCTAATTGTTCGTAGAACTATATCGAACATTTTCCTTTTCGTGATTAGTTGCAATCACACACCGTACGATAATCACCAGGTAGACCGTACGCTTGTTTACACCTTTATGGTACAACACAAATCAAATACACCACTATCATATCACTATACAGCATTATATCACTATATGCAACGTCGTAAAGGATATTCTTTCGAATATATAAGAGTCCCAGGAGAGCGTGTTCTGTTGAACATTTCTCATCTGCCTTACTGTCGCGAAATATTCTGTATGCCTTCCTGACAACACGCGCCTACTTCTGTACCTATTAACATAGGTTGGCCACAGAACATTGGCTTACTGGATGTGACTTAAATATGTTATGAGAAAAAAAATTACCTTCGTTAAAGTTATGAATGCAGTTAGATTTAAGTGCTTAAGTGATTCAAACAAGCTACTTGAGCTTGTTTGAATCTTAATTCATGTAATTAGCAGTAGAGTTGGCATCGCACGAGCGATACCTACGTTATTACAAGCGTTTATTGTGTATGGTATTTAATTTATATTAGTTGGGGCATTTGCTCGTATGCTTCCAGATGTTGTATACGAAAAAAAATAAGTATTTTAGTACTTTATGAGAAATAAATATTATGGAACATTAAATTAATCGTCCGTAATAATTGGTTGTTGCAGAATATTGATTTGTTATTGTAGCATAAATAAAGTAAAATATATATCTAAATATAAATAGGTTAAGATAAAACAGTTCACCATCTTTTCCTTATTCGTGTGTCGACCATTCTTCTTTTTCTGTGGTTATTCGCGATCAGTAGTGTACCATGAACATTCGTAAATGTCTACAAATTTATCAGTAACGTTTATGTTCGCATTTTAACCCTTGTGATCACAAACTAACTGACTTTACTTCTTACCAAAACGTGGTGTTTTAGATCTGCGATTGGAGCTTACTGACTATGGTAGTATGTTGTAACCAATAAGCCGACGAATGACGCCATGTTGTTCCGTAAACTAGCCAATAAGAGCTGCGATTACTACTTAATTGTAGCGGTAAAAGGATAAAGATAAAATTTCTTTATTTTGACATTGAATTGTCGCGAAGATTTCTTTACAGTCTTACAAGTTGAAAATAATCAACTCTTATTGTATTTTTTTTTTATTTGTGCAGTGATTTTATTTACTACGCAAAATCGTGTCATTGGATCACTATAGGTTATTTCCTTCATGGTTGTGACGAACACAACTTTTTATTAATTTGCTGTGTGTAACTTATCGACCTTCATTGCGGAGCTCTATACATATACGTCCAATTAAAAAAAACACTTTTTTTTCATTAACAGCTTGAATTACGTTCCGTTGATGTTTTATAAAAACATCAACATTGCCATATAATTTATATCCGCGTGCGAAGTTCCAACGAGTCAGAATTCTGTACTGATATTTCGGACTGTACACACGGAACTCGAAATTAGTTCTGCGACTCAATTTGTATGTCATGCACACAAATTGGGCGCCTAAATTAAATGTAACACATTTCTATTATGCCCTGTGACAGCCCGTGACTTTTGTTTTTGGTCGCTTAGCATTGTAGATAATTAGGTAAATATTTAACTAGTGCAATACGATACATAGAAACCTACTGCTGTCATTATGCTTATGTCTGTCTGTCATGATTCTCTAGCAAAAGAAGGTAGTTACAGGCCTTAAATTTGAATATATTTTATTCGCATGAAATACGACCAGTGACATGGCGATGTCAGGAGCCCTAAGAACTGAGCGTGCTTGAAAAAAGCTATCAAAGTTGAAGAAGTGAACGTGGTGTGTAAGGACTGTATCTTATGGCGCTCGGTTCTCTCTCTGCTCGATGCTTTGACTACCCCACAAAGGACCTGTTGTGAAGATGCAGACATTAACTCTGGCCAAAATACGCTTCCAGCGGTCTCTGTTTTAATAATTTGTAACGTTTTAATCAAGTAAAATTTTAGTTTCTGCCTACTTTGCAGATCGACATAATATTAATGTCTCAGGGTATTGCCGGTAGATGGCGCTATATTTAAAATGTGTCTATTATAATACGTTCATTCCATATAAAACATGGCAGCTCCTACTTGAACGACGTTTTTAATTTTACTCCGAAAATTCTTCACATTCATGTGTCATGTCACATGTGACACGTCATGTTTTACATACTGTATGAGCAATGACAGCTCAGTGGATAAAGAACCGTGAGTGACAAACAGGTCGCCGGTTCGAATCCTGACCTGTACCACTAAATTCGTGTTTTCAGATTTATGTACATAATTTGTAATTATCACTTGCTTGGCGGTGAAGGAAAACATTGTAAGGGAATCCGTATGCCCAAGAAATTATATTTCGAAAGACATGTGCCTTACATAATAAGGATATGATTTACCTTCTGAGCCACGGAGGACTGACGGGACTCGCTCCATGTAAAAATCAGTATCCTCGCCAAACCCTTAGGCTTAGGTAGCGGGCCCCGCCAGTCCTAATTGATTAGGAAACGGGACAACGCTAAGACATTTTACGTACTGCGTAGGTTACCGCTCTTTGCAGGCGATTTTGAAAAGCGAAGACTCTACCTAACGAAAGCTATAGTAATTACGTCAAAAAGGGACTAAGTACGTTAAGTGTTTGACCTCTCTAATGTACCTTACGAGTTAAAGTTTCTCTTGTAATTAAAATACGTAACCAGCCTTTACCTTTCGGTAAATTAGTTAGCGTTTTAATTTAAATTTCTCAAAACTCGAAGGAAAACTTAAAGGACCAAGCGGCAGTTTTCCAAGTGGCTAGTTCTTACAAAAATGGTCGGGGTAAATGAAATTGAGTCTAATTAGTTGCGAAGTGGTCTCAATTTCTAGTGGAAATTGTGCAAGCAGTACCATGGAATGGAGACGTCGTGCTAGAGTTGGCGAGTTGGAAATTGGTAGTCGATGAGTTTGATAAGTTTTCAAACTCAACTTGTCATGGATTCCCAATTTCAGTTTATAAAATGTTTGTTGGGTTTATAGTGCATCGTATAGGTATTCTACTGCTTCACGGCAGAAAGGTTTCTCTGTCATATGGTAACAAAGAAATACGTTATTTTTTGAAGTGTGCACTTAACCCGTAAGACCGTAAGATTTTGGTGAGAATTAGAACTTAAGTTCGCTGCAGCGCTAAAACATTAGTTACCTCTAATTAAACAATTAAAACAAGAAGCGCTAGATCGTTCATAGGGCATTATTATTTCGCGACCAAAACGTTGTAAGCGCCATGAAATTCTTGGCGCTTACGCGTTTCGTTCAACGTAGTTTATCAACATCGCTGTATGGTTTAAGCGGCGCAGGGCGCTTGAGCGAGTGTGCGTATGTGTGTCTGTGTTTAAGTTTTAGAGATTGGAGATGATGATGCTGGTAATGAAGATGATGAAAGAGTCGTTGAAATTATGGATGAAAGTAGATTTTTCTAAGAGATAAACTTTTTAATGTAAAGTAATTGTAATAGTTCTGAAGTGTTAATTTTTTAATCTATATATATAAAAATGAATGTTTGTCTGTATGTCCTCTATGGACTCAAAAATGGCTGGGCAGATTTCGATAAAATTTTCAGTGAATCTTCAGGTTAGTCCAGTAGGTCATCCTGGGAAGTTTGGTAGCGATCATATCACTCGTGCAAAGCCGGGGCGGATAGCTAGTGTAATATAAATTGTCTTCGAATTAAACAATTTTTAACGGAAGTATCGCGTATTTTATTTATTTTGTTTCGATACTTCCGTTAAAAATTATTTAATTCAATGTGTAACAATCGCGAAAACCTAAGACAATACTATAAATTGTCTTGTTTGTGTGCGCAATAAATGAATATTGTATTTTACCACATACATGATAGTACTTTTGTACTGATAAATAAAGCAATTCGTACGAAATGATTCCCTAACCATTCCAAAATATTCAAAAATGCACAACGTTAATGTTTAAGTTTTCTCTTCTGCCGGCACTTCTGGAGGGCAACCCGTTTTTTTTCTTAAAACCTACGATCTTTAATTGTAATCGAACCCCTAGTACTCAGAACTAACATTCATATATATATACATTTAATTTAATTATATGGCTTTATAGTTCAACTCTTTTTTTCCTTCATTTATTAGCATTTAGGGATGGACCGTTAGCAAACAAAAATATCTAACGAAACTTGTAAGTACAAGTCTTTATTCTAATCGTCAATTAAACAAGATAAAATCGTCCGTGTCCGAGGGCGAGTGGGTACGGTGAATAAGGGGGCGAAAGGGTGTGAGATCATTACATGAAAGAGATCATTACATGAAATAAACATCAATATATCGGCACTATAACTGTGATGTCAAACAAGACAAATATTTTTTTTACTAACAAACGTACGGTTTAATTGAAGTAAACTGGCTACCGTAACCCTTGTAATGCTTGCAATGCACAGAGTACCTATAGATAATACAACCACCCTCCAGGGGAGTTATATTTTAGTTGCTATCTTTTGAGAGGTGGAAGTAGTTCTCTAATCAGGCTGCTTTGATGTGTCCTACCTCTCTTTCACCAAATCCTCGATTGGGATACATATGCTGAATCATTTCTAGACGCTAGTGGAGTTATTTGATTTTCTAATAGCGTTCTAGACCGAAACTACTCGGAATCCTGTAGATATTTGTATGACAAGTAATAGAGAAAAAAATCTAGTTTCTTCCGGTACCAAAAAGTCATTGTCGACCAAAAGTGGAGTTATTCGTTTTGCGAATTAAGGTATCGATATACAGGCATATGTAATGTGTCCATATGCATACATGTATTGAGAAGTAACAGTAAGGATATTTATTTCTTTGAACATTTTCTGAGTAATCCCCCGGAGCTCATGTTATAAATAGAGCGGATGGCTCTTATTTGTACAATAAAAATGGTTTCGATTTCAGCGGCTTTTCCCTCACATCTATACATATAAATAAAATTGAAGTGTCTGTCTGTGATTTCAAAATAAAGCCTTTTTTTCACGTTACCAAAGCCTAAAAACGCATTTTTCACTTTTTTGTCTGTCTGTCTGTCTGTTTGTTATCCCGGCTAATCTTCGAAATGGCTGAACCGATTTTAACGGGACTTTCACTCGGAGGTAGAGGACTGTTCAGAGCAGAATATAGGGTACTTTTTATCCCGTAAATGTTTAGGGTTCCTGCGTAAAAAAAGAAAAATTGTTAAAATTAGGGGTAAATATCTTCCCCTTCGGGGGACTTTGCAATTTTATTTTTATTATTTTCATAGAACACGTATTTTTTGTATCATAAAATAACTACGCATTTTATATGCAATATAAATAAAATACATATACGTTGCCTCCTGTAAAGGTCAATAGATGGCGCTGTACGAAAATTGAATCGCTCTATGGTTGCATCTACGACCCGGATTTTTTTTTTTAAACAGAAACAATTTTATGTCTACAGAGAAATAAGGGCTACTAGCTTCTTCCCGCGTTTTTGACGAGTGACATTGTTGTTATACTTGAAATTTTTACAATTCAGTATAAAATTAGTTTTGTGTGACAATTTTGATAGTATTTTGTAACATAAGTGCTAGTGAAATATACAGTAATGAAAAAACTCAAATATAACACGTTTATGTACTTTTTGGAAGACGTGAATAAGTTCATCAAGAACACCTTGTAAAAATCACTATCGTTTTACGGGTGGTATTTAAACTGGGTTGATTGGGTCTAGGTACCCTTCCCAAATATTTTTTCAGCACAGTTCCTGAAGCTGGAACATAGAATTAAGATTTTCAAATGGTCCTATACTGAAGACTTTGACACTGGCATAAAGTAGTAACACTATTGCCATATATATTAAAAAAAAAAGGCTACTAAAAGCCCAAATCTCATGCGTGCGAAGCCGCGGGACTCTGCTAGTCAGTAATATACATAATATGTATAAATAATCTAAGTAATAAGACTATTCTATGAAAGTAGCTGAGATAATTTTTTAATTTTCATTAATTGAATACCTTTGTTATGCCAAATGTCACTTTCTGTGCCATACATTTTATTTGTTGCATACCAGTACCGGTACAACAGAGACGCAACCCTGAGAGCAATGATAGTCTAGTGGATGACTGTTCACCGGTTTGAATCCTGGCATGTATCACTAAATTCGTGTTTTTTGGATTTACGTACATATTTGTAATTATCACTAGCTCGGCGGTGATGGAAAGCATCGCGAGGAAACCTACATGTCCAAGAAATATATTTCGAAGGACGCATGAACTAACCTAAGAAATGTATGGTTTTCCCTCTGAGTTTTGGTCTGACGGCAGTCGCGTCTTGTAAAATCAGTATCTTCGCCAAATCTTTAGGTTAAGGTGGCGGACCCCGCCAATTCTAATGGATTAGGAAGAAGTAGGCTATGAAAAAGAAGAGTATTGTAAAATAACAGTACAACAATAGACATTTATTTATCTAAATATATAAATTTACTAGCTTATGCCCGCGGCTTCGCACGCGTAGATTTTGGAATTTCAGCAGTTTTACTTATTTTTATTTTACTTCTTATTTTTTAGTACAGTCGGCATTAAATAGTTAGTAAAAGTATCAAATATCCTTATTTGTGTAGTAATGAAGATATGTCACGGCCTGTTCGGTTTTCATTAACTATTTGATACTGGCTGTATACACTCAAAGCACCTCTTTATTCTCAACATTGCCTACTTTAAAAACATAAAAGTTTCAAGCCACTTAAAAAAAAATATCTGCCTGGGTTGAAATTCAAAAAAATCTTCCTTATCTCTCATATGCATTACAAAAGGAACCTATTGGTCATTGAGTCAGTGAATTAGACAGGAACTCCATTTCTATTAATATAGATTAGCGTCTCGTTCAAACACAATTTCAACCCCTTTTCACCTCACCTCACCTCGCTAAGGGTGGAATTTTTGAAAACGTTGAAAACATTTTTTTTTGGATTCTAATAGAGAGTATCTATACAAAGTTTCAAGTCACTAACTTCAAAAAGTTTTCTGCTCCATACAAACTGTCAACCCCCCTTTCAGCCCCTAAATGTGGAATTTTTAAAAACGCTGAAATTACTTATTTGACGTCTGTTCACGCCTGCCTGAGTTGAAGAAGCAAATCCCTAGGAATTACGTATTGCGGTGATTTCCAATAAGTGACAGTGCCGCGGGTGGATATTTTTCATAGTTTTTATTGCTCACCTACATTTACTTTCTTACAATTTTTTCTATTACGACGAACGTGTGTGCTCCTCATCTTTTTGCACAATTATCCTGTAAAACCTGCATTAAACCGAAAAATCGTTGTTTGGAGTTTTCATTTTGAGGCCCTGGCCTCAACATATTGGCGACCGTGACAGGACCTCATTTTTGGACAAGAAAAAACGAAGATAACACGGCCAAGCTGTTCGGTATACTACGCCACCGAACTAGATTGCAATTAGTTTTCACCAAGGAAGAACAAGCCATTGCAGCCATCGCCGGTCTATGAGCAGCATATTCAGCCTCAACCGCAGCCAGGCCAATGCAGCTAAGTGTCTTTCCTTACATTCCAATCTATCTAAATAATTATCCTGTGCCTACCAACAATACAACAATCAAACAAATTCCTTAACGGTTTATTGGTTTATAGACAGTGCAGTGTGGTTATCATTTCATTGTAAGTATATACATTTTATTCTACCAACGGTAACGTAAAGTCTTTAATTGTAATCTTATTTCATACTAACCTACTTTATTATGTTACCGCCCTGCTAGGTACGTTTAAAAATATATTTTAAAGAGTTAAATTATAACGTAAAACATATTTGCATAAAAGGTACATAGTGATTCATTACAGCACTTTAGTTTTTTTTCTTTTATGTAGTACATCGGGTGGCAAACAAGTATACGGGTCGCCTGATGTAAAGTTGTTGCCGTACGAAAGCAAGCAACACAAGAAGCGCATCGCGCTTCACACCGCCGCTGCCAACGCACTAATTCATCAGGAGCTTCCTACATTTGTTATATATTTAGTGCTAGTGATTTACATTTCCATTTCATATAAAATTCCAGGAACGATCGCTACGCGCTCGCCACTTCGGATTTTATGTTTATTCGTGGATATCCGTGGATGGTGTTGCGCCGGTGTGGGTCCGGACGAGCACGGGGCCAACCGGGTGACGTCACAGGAGGAGCGTGAGCCGATTCGTTTTATTCATTTCATATTTGTTTGCGTCGGTACCGCGCCTATTTGATTTCATTTTCACTATCCACGATTATTACGTTACTTAGGCTTCAGAAGGTTAAAAATTTGTCAAATTTAGTTATTTTAAAATGGGAAAAGACATGGATAGTGGAAGTGAAAGCAGTTTGAAGGCTGCACAAGATTTGAATGATTTAATAGTAAAACGTAGTTCAATAAAAGGCCAGATAACAAAATTTAAGAATTTTTTGACACAGCTAAGTACAAAGGAAACGTTAAATGCTATTGAGTTATCCGAATTAACGCTTAGACTAAATAGATTTGAGTTACTTCCTAATAAATTTGATGACTTGCAAAGCCAAATAGAAGTCCTAAATTCTACTAATTTATCTGCGGAAATTGATGAGAGGGATGGCGTCGACCAGCTGTTTATTACAAATTTAGCTACTGCTAAGAATTTGGTACAGAAATTTCAACCATGTCCTCGCCATGACGAGAGTCATTACAAGGATCTAAACAGCAGTCAGGTGTCATTCACTCAGGCTGAAAACTATGATATAAGCTATAAATTACCACAATTGCAGGTGTGCAGATTCGACGGTTCCAGTTTCCGTTGGCTTGAATTCCGTGATATGTATCTATCTATAATTCACAATAATGATCGCATCGCTCCCGTTCATAAGTTTCATTACCTCATTTCATACTTGACAGGTGATGCAGCGCGCGTCATATCTAATTTAGAAGTGTCCAATGCCAATTATTGTAATGCATGGAAGTTGTTATGTGACCGCTATGACAATAAGCGTCAATTAATTAATCACCACTTAAATTCCTTGTTAAATGTACAGCCAATATCGCGTGAGTCTGACAAGTCACTAAGATTTTTGGTGGATCACGTGGCAAAGAATTTAAGGGCTTTGTCTAGTCTAGGTCAGCCTACCAGTCATTGGGACGTGCTTATAATACACCTCATGGGTTCTAAATTAGATAACAATACACGAATTAGGTGGGAGGAATGGCGTAATACTTCGGACGATGTTCCCAATTTACAAGATTTTTATAAATTTTTAACAAGTCGGGCTGATGTCATAGAGTCTATTAGTCGCAACTCAACAGCAAATAAGTCTTCGTCATGGTACCCCCCCAACGCAGCTGTTACCAAACATGACAGACCAAATACAAAATCTTTTACCACAGGTACTAGTGATGTCAATACTGCAACTTATTGCTCTTGTGTGATATGTCATGGGGAGCACCGTATATACGACTGTCCTTCTTTTAAGGCTTTAAATGTAGAAGATCGCTTAGCGAAAGTTCATAAATTAAATTTATGTCTCAATTGCTTAAGGAATACTCACACTATACGAGATTGTCGTGTAGGCCCATGCCGTATATGCAAGGCTAGACATAACACGCTCTTGCATAAGCCAAAGGTGTCAGGTACAGTTGTAACTTCATCGGTCAATACCGACACCACACTTGTCAATTTTTCTAATAAAACTTCAAAACAAGTTTTACTATCTACCGCCATTATTGAAGTGACAAATCCCATCACAAACCAGTCAGAAAAGGTTCGCGCCTTGCTGGATTGCGGTAGTCAATCATCCTTCATAACTGCATCTCTCAAAGCAAGGCTAGGTTTGCAGTCTAATTCTAACCTTGCAATCAACGTTATTGGCATAGGCAATAATCCCACAGAAATCGTCAAAGAGTCTTGCGTTGCGCAATTGAGGTCTTTACACAAGCACTTCAACGTTACGTCGGCATTCTTGGTTCTACCAGCTTTGACAGGTTACTTACCTATATCTTCAATCGACCTTCAGCAACATTTGATCAATATACCTGACGATATTCAGCTTGCGGACCCTACCTTTCACCAACCTGCACCAATCGATGTACTGATTGGTGCCGATATATTCTGGGACATTCTTGGCCACGAGCAACGTTCTCTTGGCCCCAAAACTCCTCAGTTAAGAAGTTCCAAACTAGGTTGGATTATCTCCGGTCCCATCCACTACAATAAGTCCAACAATGATATTAACAAGGTTCATTGCAATCATTCTTTTTTTGGTGATTCAGCGTCACCTATCGATATTAATCAAGAACTTACCAAGTTCTGGGAACTCGAAGAAGTTCCCCTACAATCTAAACTTAGCCCCAGCGAGAAAGCATGTGAAGCCCATTTTTTATCTCACACTTTCCGCCTAGAGTCGGGTAGGTTCTCAGTAGGACTACCCCTAAAGAATTCACCTGAGTGTCTAGGTGAATCTTATTCGTTAGCAAAAAGACGATTTCTACTTCTTGAGAAACGTTTCAGAAAGCAACCGCAAGTAAAATTACAATATGCAGACTTCATTAACGAATATGCCACTCTCGGTCACCTTTCAGAGTCCGCAGTTCAAAATCCACACATCTCTTATTTCCTCTGTCATCATCCTGTGTTCAAGAATAGCAGCGAATCCACAAAACTTCGGGTCGTCTTCGATGGCTCTGCGTCTACGTCCTCTGGGCAATCTATTAACGATATACTGTTAGTAGGTGCCAATTTGCAGGATTCACTTTTTTCCATACTGGTACGAGCGCGACAGCATAAATACCTCCTGACCGGTGACATCGAGAAGATGTATCGACAGGTCGAAGTTAATAAGGAGGACCGCGACTTGCAGCTCATATTGTGGAGAGAAGATGAGTCGAAACCCCTCCAGACTCTTCGCCTAAATACTGTTACTTACGGCATGGCAAGTTCCAGTTATTTGAGTACTCGATGTCTGTGGCAACTTGGTGAAGAGTGGCCTGATGCCCTTATTAAAACGATAATACAACACGATTTTTATATAGATGATCTTATAACTGGTGCAGACAATGAGGGTGAACTACTCCATATACAGAAGTCTGTAACAGCAGCGCTTCAACAGGGTTGTTTCAACTTAAGAAAGTTTAAATCAAACTCTTCTTCTATTTTAGATTCAGCCTCTTCAGGCTCAAATGACAATTTGATTGTCAGCGAATCTTCCAGCACATTAGGTATGGGTTGGGAGACTTTTACTGATAAGTTACATTTTCCAGTTACGATTCCCGTCATATCTAAGACTAATAACTTAACAAAACGAAAACTACTATCTACTCTATTTAAAATTTTCGATCCATTGGGTTTATTGAGTCCATGTGTAATTTTGGCTAAAATTATTCTACAACAATTATGGTTCCGTAAACTCTCATGGGACGATATAGTCCCGGATGATGTGCAAAAAAGCTGGAATGTATTTTGTGATGCCTTGCCTTCTCTTTTAGACATTCGCATTCCTAGACACGCCATCTGTGACGAGCCCGTGAGCATAGAACTGCACTCCTTCAGCGATGCGTCACAGCGAGCCTTCGGCGCTAGCATATATCTACGTTCAACGAATGCTCTGGGTCAAGTCACGATCTCGCTACTCTGCTCTAAATCGAGGGTCGCTCCAGTGAAACCCACAACGATTCCCCGGCTCGAATTGTGCGCCGCCTTACTAGCAGCGAAATTGTGCGCAGCTGTTAGAGAATCGTTACGGTGTGAAATCATTCAGTACGTTCATTGGTGTGACTCTACGGTGGTATTGGGCTGGATCCGCAGCAGCTTCAAAAATCTGAAGACGTATGTTGCCAATAGGGTGTCTGAAATTTGCGATCTAACAAATCCTGCTTCTTGGCGCTACGTGCCAACCTCATCAAATCCTGCAGATCTCATATCCAGAGGCGTCGCTCCTGATCAGCTTATCGATATCAAGATGTGGTGGTCTGGTCCATCATACTTGTCGGAACCTGAAACTAAATGGCCAGTATTAAAGGAAGACATAGACTTACCTGAACTCAAAGCAGTTTCTACTGTAACCAATATATCCATTGATGCAAGCAATGTACTTATTCAATTTCAAAATCATTCATCTCTTCATCTACTAAAACGATCCTTCGCTTATGTTTTACGTTTTGCACACAATTTAAAAAATCGAAATAATCACCTTATTGGTCCATTGTCGCCAGACGAACTAAATAATTCATTTTTACATTTGTGTCGACTTGCGCAATTGGAATCGTTTCCATTAGAGTACGATTTACTAATTCGTAAAAAATCCTTGAGTCCTAAGTCTCATCTTTTATCGTTGTCCCCGTTTTTAAGCGATGAGCGGGTTATCAGAGTCGGTGGCCGCCTTGAAGCATCCGACTATAACTTCGACAAGAAACATCCAGTACTTTTACATGCTTCTCATTACTTCACAAAAGTTATTTTTGAACACGAGCATAAAACAAACTGTCATGCTGGTCCACTATTATTACTAGCCACAGTTCGTGAATATGTATGGCCAATAAACGGTAGACATCTAGCTCGACGAACCGTTCAGAATTGTTTTAAATGTAGAAGGATGCTGGCTAAACCTATCACGCCTATAATGGCCCCACTACCTTCGGAACGTATTATGCCAAGCTTCCCATTTAAAACCGTAGGTATAGATTTTGCCGGTCCCTTCTTTATTGTCAATAGAAAGGGGCGTGGCTCAAATTTACTTAAATGTTACTTGTGCTTATTCATCTGTATGCGATACAAATGCTTGCACCTTGAAGCGGTTAGTGATATGTCCAAAGATGCGTTCATTATGACTTTCCGTAGATTTGTGTCGCGTCGCGGTAGGCCCACGGAGGTTTACTGTGACAATGGTCGCAATTTCGTTGCTGGCGCCAAGGAAATCAATAATTTTTTTAAGGCTAACTCAACTTCTCTATCTGACTTTGCAAGTAAAGAAGGCATAAAATTCAATTTTTCTCCGGCTTACGCTCCGCACTTTGGTGGAATCTGGGAGGCTGGGGTGAAATCCGCGAAACATCACATAAAACGTGTCATTGGCAATTCTCATCTCACTTTTGAAGAGATAACTACACTATTCGCACAAGTAGAGTCTATTTTAAACAGCCGTCCACTATGTCCCATGTCTTCCTCTCCAAACGACCTATTATGCCTCACTCCTGGACACTTTCTCATTGGCCGGCCGCTTACTGCGCTGCCATCGCCAGCTGGTCTTGAAGATGCTACTCCTCACACCTTGCAACGCTACGCAAGACTAATGCAAATCCACCAACACTTCTGGAGACGCTGGCAACGGGAATATCTGTCTGAATTGCAACAACGTCGAAAGTGGAAAATTAACAAGGCCAGTCTAGCTATAGGAGACTTGGTGCTTATTCATGAAGATGACATTCCACCTCTTCAATGGAGACTGGGCCGCGTTACGCGTCTATTTCCCGGTCCTGATGGAATCTCTCGCGTTGCCGACATACACACAGCCAGAGGATGTATTCGCCGCCCTTTGGTTCGTCTCTGTCCTTTGCCTACTGCGGAAGAGCTCGACTGCCAGCTTCAGGGTTGAAAACCGAAGGTTTCCAACAGGGGGAGGATGTTCACGCCTGCCTGAGTTGAAGAAGCAAATCCCTAGGAATTACGTATTGCGGTGATTTCCAATAAGTGACAGTGCCGCGGGTGGATATTTTTCATAGTTTTTATTGCTCACCTACATTTACTTTCTTACAATTTTTTCTATTACGACGAACGTGTGTGCTCCTCATCTTTTTGCACAATTATCCTGTAAAACCTGCATTAAACCGAAAAATCGTTGTTTGGAGTTTTCATTTTGAGGCCCTGGCCTCAACAACGTCTTGATTGAGAGTATATTTACAGTCTAAAGCAGCTCACTTTAAAAAATAACAATTTCTTAATAATTCAACTTTTAGTTCAAGAAATACTTTTGACCTCCATTACACCTGGGGTGGAATTTTAAGGGATGATTTTGATTAGATTCATTCGAATAACTTCAAAAACGGCAAAGTTTCATACTAAATTTGCGCCCCCGTTTAACACCCTAAGGGATGAATTTTGAAAAAAATATTTTACTCTTGTTTCATGCCTATCAGAAAAGAACCTTCATGCTGGATTTCATTCGAATAACTTCAAAAACGCCAAAGTTTCATACTAAATTTGCACCCCCGTTTTACCCCCTCAGGGGATGAATTTCCAAAAATCCTTTCTTAGTGCTCCCCTACGTTATAAAAGGAACCCCTGCGCAAAATTTCTAACCCTTATAGTGTAGGCCCTGCGTTGATATGTCAGTCAGTCAGCTTCTCCTTTTATATATATAGATATAGATGATTGTTGAGAAAAATATTTTACTCGTGTTTCATGCCTTTCAATAAAGAACCTTCATGCTGAATTTCATTCGAATAACTTCAAAAACGGCAAAGTTTCATACTAAATTTGCACCCCTGTTTAACCCCCTAAGGGATGAATTTACAAAAAAATATTTTACTCATGTTTCATGCCTATCAGTAAAGAACCTTCATGCTGAATTTCATTCCAATAACTTCAAAAACGGCAAAGTTTCATACTAAATTTGCACCCCCGTTTTACCCCTTTAGGGGATGAATTTCCAAAAATCCTTTCTTAGTGCTCCCCTACGTTATAAAAGGAACCCCTGCGCATAATTTCAAGTTTCTAACCCTTATAGTTTAGGCCCTGCGTTGATATGTCAGTCAGTCAGCTTCTCCTTTTATATATATAGATTGTAATATAGATTGACAATTAAAGTAGGTCGATTTTGGTAAGTTTCTTTCGGCGTTTCTAGTTCGCCAATGATCATATCCAAAGTTATTTTTTTTATACTACGTCGGGAGGCATACGGCCCGCCTGATGTAAAGTGGGTACCGTAGCTATTAACGCTCGTGATGTATTAAGTATCACTCGCGCGATGCCTCCTCTGCCGCTTACACAGCAACTCCTTGGGAGCTTACTGGTGACCTCACTCACACGCAGGAACACAACAACCCTCTAGGGAGTTGTTATTTGGCTGCGGTTTTCTGTGAGGTGGAGGATACTTCCCCAGACGGCCTGCTTTGGTCAGCCCTACCCCTCTTAAAACATCCAAACCAAGACAAACAGCCATGTTCATACACACAAATGTTTGCCTTGTGTGGGAATCAAACCCACGAGCGTTGGTGTCGGTGAGAAAAAGAGTTATGAAATACATGAGAAATGAGTGAGATATACTATGTACTATTTAAAATACGTATGACGTGTATTTGCAAAGACTTGAAGGCAAATACGACAAAAAAAGACAAAAAAAGAAAAAAGACATCCTTTTTTCGACAGATGTTTTGTATTCAACTTCCTTTAAATGAATATAAAGTTAAGGCTATATCAACTCAAATAACTGTCAGGTTAACCAAATACGTCGTAAACATTAATTAGAGTTTTAATGGGCACATCTCCTATATTCAATGATAAATTGTGGTGAGTCCGTGTGACGAAATGAAAGGCGTATTACGGAAATGAAAGCCATTTTGAAATGAGAATAGCTGAACATTTATCATTATTATCGATATTAGGCTATTGGATGTCTCGAAATAAAACGTTTACATGAACTTCCTTGGCTGGCATACAAAGCGCATTGTTGCAACCGTTGCTTCTCTCGTTGTTCAAGTATCATCTTCGCATCTATCTATCTATACCTTTAAGCCAGATCTCTGGTAGCATAGGCAGTGTGAACCGAGAGTCAAAAGATGCACTAATTTCACACGTCACTCGTTTCTTTAACATTGTTATCTCTTTTCATGCACACTCGCTAGTTCCCAGGGCAGGCAGGCTAAAGTATCTTGTTAGCTTTCTTGTAACCTCACTCCTAACACGATCTGTATTGATTCTTTAGTGATTGTTATTTACATGCAATTTGATCCAACCTGCTTTGTGTGCTTCCACCACCAATTAGTTCATACGGCCTAGCGCCGGCCGGCACCCACCCACTACTGTTAGTGCGTGCTACATGCCGACGCTGCCATGGCTGCTCCGGTAGTCTCTGCGTCGGCTGCTGCGGTCGTCCGCCATCTGGAACAGAATCCGCATGCCCCCACCACCACCGTCGCTGCCACGACTGGCCTGGTCGTCGCTGCGACACGTGTTTCGCCTCTCCACGAGGCATCATCAGACGCCTGATGATACTGCATTGCATGATTTCGCAAAATAACGCCTGAATCTATTAACTATTTGATTGTTATTTAACTAAAGTGCAGTGGTAAAGTGGAGAAACATCCTCATGTAACTATTCAATAAGTTCTTAGCTCGTTGAGAAAAATAGAAGACATGAACGGAATACCTAAAACTCGTAACATATAAACTTTCAATTGAAGTATAATAAAAGGTAAAATTAGAATATGCGAAGTACCTACTTGAAATAATACCAAATATAGCTTCATAAACGAAAGGTAAAATTAGATCCTGAGAAGGACTTGAAACAAATGATATGAGATGGAATACTACAACGCCTCCTACGCAATCGTCCATAGTAACGAACAGGTTCGAGAATGTTTATTGTTTAGTTATACTTGTAAGACAGTTAACTGTTACCTCTTACATAACAAACGTCTGGGGAGATAGGATGTATTTCAATTACAGAGAGCTTGGATAATTTCTATAGTAATATAATATGTATGGTACGAGTATATGGCAACGATATTCTTATATGGTGAACAAGTACCATTATCAATTTGATAAAAACAGTCTCAAAAAAAATAAATCACTTTAGAAATAGAATAAAAATTCACTTAAATTTTTAGATTTATCCACAATTAAAAATCAATACCTCCATCAATTTTCAATATATCAACCTACTTATACCGATGCCCGTGTCATCCAGGTATCATTGGCAACACACCCACAGTGTATAAAACTATAGTACACTGTTTAATGAGCATCCCATTAAGCGAGAAAGGACTTGAGGTTCCAAATATTTTGATAACTAATAAAATTATCTAATCAAGCAAAAATCATTTACAAAATAGTTAACATATTTAGAAAAATAACATACCGTTACACTTAAAACACATAATTCACTCAAATCACTTTGTAACCTTAATCTCGTCAAATAAAAAAAATCGGCGTCTAAAGCTATCCTGCGATGACTGGGAACATGTTTATATCGATCAAACTGGTCGTAATTTCCAGAAACGATTTCATGAACACGTATCGGCGAATAAAAACAATCACCCAGAAAGGTCATACTTCGGCGAACATCTATAATTTAGCCCCCATTTGTTTTGAAATAATTAGAAATTATTAACCATAAAAATTTATAATCACTATTGAACCATTGAACAGATTTAAGCAACACTCCTCTAATAAATATCTTTTCACTCACCACATCCACCATCAGGGCAGCCATGACAGAATCGGTGGCGGGTGTATGCGGTCTTGTTCCAGATGGTGGGCAATTGCGAGGACAATCACAGCAACAGAGGCGGAGACAATCGGAGCAGCCATGGCAGCGATGACATGCATCTACTAATAGTAGTGGGTAGGGTACTGCCGACGCTGGTTCGCATTAACTAATTTATGGCGGGCGTGCACAAAGCAGGTTAGACCAAATTGCATGTAAATTTGACTTGCGCAAAATAACGCCTGAATCTATCAACTATCAATACCAATGGTTTTTTTGTAATAAGATACCTGACGATAAACTGTCATCACATCACCTGGGTACCGGAGGCCAGCGATGATTATGTGTCTGAGCACCTCACTCCTGTTCATAAACAACGTTATGCTGCTACACATGCAAAGGCTAAAGAATGTGGACACAAGTTTGCTTGGGTGCGTAACGGAAAAATCTTAGTCAGAAAGGACGAAATCAGTCAAGTGTTTGTTGTACGTGACATTGACGGACTGAGGTTTATAGATTAAAATTATCTGTTTTGAAATATTTGTTAATCTTTTTATACAAAAACGCTTGAAATATATTTTCAAAATGTACGAAGTAGGGCAAAACGAGTGATGTGTACAAGAACGTTTCACTATGTAATTATGATGTCAATGTTTTTACGGAGACTTGGCTGTATCCAAACAAAAAACAGCTCGCAATATCAGTGCTGCATTTGGAGCGGACTGCTAATGATCGCACCGTGCGTTTTTGATTTAAACGCTTTCATAATGGAAACTTCGACTTGAAGAACGCACCACGTGGAAGACCGCCCACACACGTGAATAACGCTGAATTGAAGGAGATGGTGGATTCAAACTACCCAGGAATTAACCACATGGTTTAACGTTACCTTACCTACAATATTGACTCCTTTGTATCAAATCAATAATATAAAAGTATATGAAAAATGGGTGCCTCATGATTTGACTGACCTGCAGAAAGAAACGCGTATTGTAACTTGTGTTGCCTTGTTGAATCGGCACAGAAATGAAGGAATATTGGATCGAATTGTGACATGTGACGAAAAGCGGATTCTTTACGATAACCGTAAGCGAAAAATGCAATGGTTGATCCCAGGTCAAACGCCGCAACAGTGCCCTAAAGCAAAGCAATACAAAAAGGCAATGGTAAGTGTTTGGTGGTTTCTTTATGGCGTTATTCACTATAGCTTTTAACAGTGAAACAGCCCCGACTCGTGAATCGAACTTGACCAATTATTGCTCCATGATAATGCAAAACCTCACACTGCACGAGAAACCGTTGTAAATCTGCAAGAGCTGCAATTAGAAACCATACGTCATCCTCCGTACTCGCCAGACCTTGCTCCAATTGACTACCATTTTTCGTGTTTTGGATAATTTTCTACGTGGTAAAAAATTTTCTTCCCAGGAGGCAGTACAAAATGCTTTCACACAGTTTGTCGAATCTAGATCCTCAGAGTTCTATCGCAAAGGCATAAATAAACTGTCGATTAGATGGCAGTAATGTATATAATGAGGATACATATTTTGATTAAATAAATACATCATTACGTTACATCTTAGAAAAAAACGAGTTTCAATTTATCAGTACATATCGGCAATTTCATATTTTAAGCCCTGATATTTGAACCACTGCTGTGTTCTATTCTGGCTCGGCTCGGCATATTTATCAACATATTAGCTCTACGTCAACATGGTTTTCGTAAAAGTCGATCTGTGCAAGCTAAGCTCGTGTCCTTTGTTACTGATATCAGCTCGAATCTGCCCTTGCTTTTATTTCTTCTGGTATTTGTCATAAGATTCCTTGCGAACAGCGCCTAACCTGTTTTGAAATGACTACATTGCATAATCGAATACTTCATGATATTATGTTTCGTTTTAAAATTATCAGTGGTCGCAGTCAATATACAGAAATTCTGGAACAGATAAATATAACAGTTTCTAATAGACTATCACGATATCCTATTGCCGAGGTCTTGTACTCCTCCCTACTCACATAAAATATAGGTATAAATGCAGTAATGACGAGAATTATTAATGAATTCAATACGGATAGTTACTCAGCGCCCGAAATTGATGTTCATATTGATTCTGTTCACAAATTTCGTTCAATAATAATAAAACGCTCCATCCGAATTGTTAATTTATTTATAATTATTTTGGTTTTTCTAATTCTATTCAGATATATTGTTTTGTAAGTTGTCGCTCATTACACTTGGTTGATATTGATAATTACATTTTATGTTATTTAATATTATATTCAATTTGATAATTATGGACTCGTATTAAGCAATAAACTATAGTATATTGGTGTAAATTGTACGTACCTATAATTGGTGTACATATGAGAATGCAGCTATATATTCATATTTTATATGTAATTGTGATGTGTATGCTATTGGTATGTCTTAAATAAATAAATAAACGAATTACTGTGATTTTATCACTTGCGCTGAACCGCTATTTCCACACAGTTTTCAAGTCCTTTCATTCTAGAATTACAACCTGCAATAATTAGTGAGTTGTTACACCTAATCAAGCTACAAAGCGTTATGGCCTACCGTTTTTTATACCATTAAAGCAAACAGGCGTATAGCCTGTCTGATGTTACTTTAGCCTGTGAAGCGTTTTAATGCTTGTCGCATCACAGATGTAATCTTGTAAAAGCTGTGTATGCCATTTTTGAAAGATCCCATGTCATAGTATTATGAAAAACCTTAGCTTGTAGTATATTCCACAACCTAATGATGCATGCATGTATGCAAAAATTGTGGCTCTAATTATTGAGAATGGCAATGGCGAGCATGGTTGTAGAAGGAAGCTGTATCATTGCGTCATATCAGACAACTCCTTTAACAAATCATATAAAATAGATACGCAAAATGCAAAGTGTCAGCTTAGATTTAGGACTCAATACCATATGTAGGCTTGAAATCATCAACAATTGCCACATTAACGTTGTGCATTTTTGAATATTTTGGAATGGTTAGGGAATAATTTCGCACGAATTGCTTTATTTATCAGTATAAAAGTACTATCACGTATGTAGTAAAATACAATATTCATTGATAACGCTATCGTACACAAACATGACAATTTATATTACATTAAAAGTTTAATACTTCAGAACTATTACAATTATTTTACATTAAAAAGTTTATCTCACAGAAAAATCAACTTTCATCCATAATTTCAACGACTCTTTCACCATCATTATTACCAGCATCATCATCGCCAATCTCTAAAACTCAAACACACACGCACACTCGCTCAAGCGCCCTGCGCCGCTTAAAGCATACAGCGATGTTGATAAACTACGTTGAACGAAATGCGTAAGCGCCAAGAATTTCTTGGCGCTTACAAGGTTTTAGTCGCGAAAAAATAATGCCCTATGAACGATCTAGCGCTTAATGTGTTAATTGTTTAATTAGAGGTAACTAATGGTTTAGTGCTGCAGCGAACTTAAGTTCTAATTCTCACCAAAATCTTACGGTCAGGGTCACGTGTCCTGACGCGAGTTTAACATTTTTTACTCATCCCAAAAAGTGCACAACGCCGCTAAAGAAGTTTTCACTTCAAAAAAATGCTTGTCCTGTATGGGGAGCAAACAGCGCCGCCGTGTTCCTTGGTTGAAACTTATTGAATCACAAAATAATATTACGAAACAAAAGGTTTCAGATCGGGAGCAGCACGTGGGCTCACGTCTTCTGCCCGACATTTTTACTGTGAACAAGGCGACTTTTATTCCGTTTGTCTTGCACCGCGCCGTGGGGAAATCTCATAGATAAATAATTCCAATTCTCGCGACTCTCAACACAGATGCCGTCTCAAAAAGAATATAAAATACCACTGGTAGAATACTTTCTTGGAATTATTCATGGAAAACATAGATCTTTCGCGCTGAGGTTGTATTAGGTCCTTATCTATGAATTGTCGATTTTGAATATGTTGCCATGCCTTGGCTGCATGGTGCATATGAGTGTTTCCATCTATCGAAAACAAGAAACGATTTTGAAAGTAGCAAATTCTTACAGTATAGGACAAAATGCCATTTCGTCGTTACGTCCATATGTCCGGTTCGTGACTTGGTTGATTAATCCCAGAGAACTACTCAAAACTTTCGGACACCGTGAGCGATTTTTGTGTTAATCGAAACGTATATACTCGTAATTACTCCATCCATGCCGGTAGATGTAACAATTGAATAACCAATGTAAGACAAATGTCACCTTAGTCTTCCTGCGATCACGGACGCTGCAAAGCTTTCGAAACGTCAGGTTCAACAAAATAAATAAAACACGTGATACTTCCATTAAAAATTGTTTAATAAGTGAGTGAGGTTACCAGTAAGCTCCTAATGAGTTGCTGTGTTAACAGCAGAGGTGGCATCGCGCGAGTGATACGTAATGTATTACAAGCGTTCATTGGCAACGGTTACCGCTTTACATCAGGTGGGCCGTATGCTTGTATGCCTCCCGACATTGTATAAAAAAAAATATCTTACAATTTTATGCCCACAATGTCTTATAATACTCCAGCCGCGTCTGATACCATGCTGAGCAGCTGATATCTAGTTATTATTAAAAAAAAATACTTAACTGATTTATCACTAAGTTTTTTTCCTGACAATACTGCAATCTGTCTAGAACCATTACACATTAATAATGACTATAATGATACATACATACATACATATTATCACGCCTGTCTCCCATTGGGGTGGGTAGAGGCTATGCAACGCTACCATCAACCTTTTCATGCATGCTCTTACGTTTTTTATATTTTTATACTCGTACTTTTGATTTTTCAGCTCATCATGATCTATATATGTGCATCTATATGTCTACACCCATATATTTATTATACATGATCACCTTCCTAGTGCTAATCCATTAGAAATGGATCCGCTACTAAGCCTAAGGATTTGCGGAGATACAGATTTTTACATAGAGCGACTACCGTCAGACGTCCACAACCACATCAACCCTTACTCATCCCACTGCAGGGATACGGGTCTCCCTTCAACCGAACGGGTTTAGAGCATACTCCACCACGCTGCTCAAATGCGGATTAGCGGAGACCAGTGTTTTCAAGCCGCCCGAGGGCCAGTGACTAGTGACTTAGTTTACCGGCTGTATCTATCGACAACAACCGGAACCGACGGCTTAACGTGCCCTCCGAAGCACGGAGAAACTCGAGATAGATAAACCCATTTATAGACAGGCTGCGGTCAACGTTGCTTAACCTGCATGTTTGGTTAGAATGACAAGTGTAAAGACGCCATCAAGCTCTCTCAGACCTCCACAATCCATATGGAAACCCAGACCTTTCTTCCATTAGGTCACACGTCTTTCGAAATACATGGGGCACACTAAAAGTTTTACACTTCTACCTAATCGGAACTATTTGAATTTCGAATGTTATATTTTTTGAAACGTTGCAACCTACTTAGTATTAAAAAAAACAATTGGCGGGAAATAATTTGTCAATTGTTTTTTATCACATATCAAATTTCTACGTACGCAACGAAAATGGAATAGATTTTAGAGCGAT
The DNA here is from genome assembly GCA_947507595.1 of Pyralis farinalis. Taxonomy (NCBI): domain Eukaryota; kingdom Metazoa; phylum Arthropoda; class Insecta; order Lepidoptera; family Pyralidae; genus Pyralis; species Pyralis farinalis. The sequence goes on from OX382278.1 coordinate 24,455,602, forward strand.
GATTTTTTATGATTTTAAAAGTTCTCTCTCTCCGCAAGACTGTGCTGCTCGTCTTCAAAATGCTTTTGGGAGAGAAGCACCTTCTTTGAGCACCGTGAGGCGATGGTTTTCTGAATTTGAGAGAGGTCCAGTTTCTTTACATGACGAATTTCGTGAAGGGCGGCCTTCAACTGCCGTCAACGTAAATAATGTGACTACTGTTAAGCGGCTAATTGAAGAAAACCCGCGGATTACCTATGAGACAATTCGAGAACTATTGGGGATTGGTATGAGCCAAATTCAGAAAATTTTACACGAAGAATTGAATGTTCGGAAACTTTGTTGTCGTTGGATCCCTCATGAACTGACAGCGGAGCAGAAGCGGGCTCGCGTGGAATGGTGCTCACAGATGCTACTGAAGTACGACCACGGACATTCTAATGCTGTTTATGACATTGTCACAGGAGACGAAACGTCGATTTATTGTTTTGAACCCGAAAAAAAAACAGCAATCTTGTGAATGGGTGTTTGAAAATGAGAACATGCCAACAAAAGTGAGGCAGGCGGGAAACGTTGGTAAAAAAATGATCGCCTTTTTTTTCTCAGCTACGGGTCTGCACAAGTCCACTTAAAGATCAAAAGAGTGTTAATGCCGAGTGGTATTCTACCATTTGTTTACCCAGGGTGTTAGAAAAAGTTCGCGAAAGACGACCAAAAAGCCGCGTTCTCCTACATCATGACAACGCTTCTTCACACACGGCCAACAAAACAAAGTCATTTTTAACTTCCGAAAAAGTACAACTCGTTACCCATCCTGCGCATAGCCCCTACCTAGCATCCTGTGATTTCTGTATTTTCCCCAAAATCAAAGATTTGATGAGAGGTTTCACTTTTACCAACTCCGAAGAGGCAGTGATAGCGTTCAAGCAGCACGTAGAAAACATGCCGTCAGATCTGTGGTCCTCCTGTTTTAAAAAATGGTTCGATCGCATGAAAAAATGTTTAAAATGTAAAGGAGAGTATTTTGAGAAGCAATAAACGTAATATTTTGGTTATAACATGTTGTTTTTTTAAGTTTCGCAAAACTTATAGAGTGACCTACGTATAATTTCTTGGACATACTTGTTTCCTTTTTTTCCTCACGACATTTTCCTTAGCCGCCGAGCAAGTGATGAATACAAATATGTGTATATAATGTCTATTCATTATACATAATCTCCTTCTTCCTAGCAATATGGTGTTTCCTAATCTATTAGGATTGGCGGGGTCTGCTACATAAGCCTAAAGATATGGCGAAGATACTGATTTTTACATGAAGCGACCGTCGGACCTGCACAACCCAGCAAAAATCAGATCGTTTTCTTAGGTAATAACAGATAATTACTTAACTGAATTAAATAAATACACAATAAAAGTAAAACTAAATTACATCTAATAATTTAATAAATCTTAAATAATAATAATAACCTTAAATAAATCTAAAAAGTGTGGCCCCCGCGGTCCTTCTATGGTTCTTGGGCACACGGTGAGCTTACGGAAGCGAATGCAGCAACCAGAAATACTCGCGTTGTGCCCAGTTTTATACGAACCTAGAGAAGTCTAGGCCCTACCAAACAGTAATCTCCTACACCAGAGGCTAAGCGAGATGATAGTACGACACCTACTCCGGCACTGGCATGATCGTCCCGGTCTACCCCAGACCATAGGGCCATCATCCCACCAGGCAGATCATCGGTGTCGCTCCCCTTGCGCTTAGTCTCTGTCACACACAAAGCATCTTAGCGTCTCTCATTCATTACGTCCATCAGCTAGTTCACCTTATGCCTCAATCCACCTCTTACATTCCCCGTGCCTATGCAGCACTCGGCTTTCTTCGACCCCGCCGAAATTGGCGCTGCGTGGTGGGTGGCGCCCCCACCGCGTATGCACATATTTTCGCACCGACGGGAGCCGATCGGTGCGCTATGCCTTCGGGGAACGTCCTAACCCGTAAATCGGTGCGCTTTCGTTTCGTGTCGTGAACGAGCACGCTTCTGGCACATAATCCCAAAAATAATAATCACACTTAAACTACTTAAAAGCCGCTTTAAATTTTAAATTTATGTTTTAATGGTGGCATTTCTAATTAAAAGGTTAATAATAAAATATTTAGTTTCCGTTTATATTCGTATATCGTTTTACAATAACATATAAAATAAGTCTTAGCTGTTTCCTAGAAATATGTATACTGTAGCATTCCCTTGCGGTCAGTAATTTTAAAACTTAGCTAAGAACATGGTAGGAATGAAACATATACAAAGCAGGAAACCGTTTAAGAATCGGCCTAACCTTTCCGAGTAAAATTGATAACAGATGCACACATAAACATCTCTTACCACAAACGCATATATGTAGGTCACACTATAAGTTTTGCGTAACTTAAAAAAACAACATGTTATAACCAAAATATTATGTTTATTGCTTTTCAAAATACTCTCCTTTACATTTTAAACATTTTTTCATGCGATAGAACCTTTTTTTAAAACAGGAGGACCACAGATCTGAAGGCATGTTTTCTACGTGCTGATTGAACGCTATCACTGCCTCTTCGGAGTTGGTAAAAGTGAAACCTCTCATCAAATCTTTGATTTTGGGGAAAATACAGAAATCACAGGGTGCTAGGTCGGGGCTATGCGCAGGATGGATAACGAGTTGTACTTTTTCGGAAGTTAAAAATGACTATGTTTTGTTGGCTGTGTGTGAAGAAGCGTTGTCATGATGTAGGAGAACGCGGCTCTTTGGTCGTCTTTCGCGAACTTTTTCTAACACCCTGGGTAAACAAATGATAGAATACCACTCGGCATTAACACTCTTTTGATCTTCAAGTGGAATTGTGCAGATGGAACCCGTAGCTGAGAAAAAAAACGCGATCATTTTTTTACCAACGTTTCTCGCCTGCCTCACTTTTGTTGGCCTGTTCTCATTTTCAAACACCCATTCACATGATTGCTGTTTTATTTCGGGTTCAAAACAATAAATCCACGTTTCGTCTCCTGTGACAATGTCATAAACAGCATTAGAATGTCCGTGGTCGTACTTCAGTAGCATCTGTGAGCACCATTCCACGCGAGCCCGCTTCTGCTCCGCTGTCAGTTCATGAGGGATCCAACGACAACAAAGTTTCCGAACTTTCAATTCTTCCTGTAAAATTTGCTGAATTTGGCTCATACCAATCTCCAATAGTTCTCGAATTGTCTCATAGGTAATCCGCGGGTTTTCTTTAATTATCCGCTTAACAGTAGCCACATTATTTACGTTGATGGCAGTTGAAGGCCGCCCTTCACGAAATTCGTCATGTAAAGAAACTCGACCTCTCTCAAATTCAGCAAACCATCGCCTCACGGTGCTCAAAGAAGGTGCTTCTCTCCCAAAAGCATTTTGAAGACGAGCAGCACAGTCTTGCGGAGAGAGAGAACGTTTAAAATCATAAAAAATCATCGCTCTAAAATCTTTCGACTCAATTCCATTTTCGTTGCGTACGTAGAACTTTGATGTGTGATAGATAAAAAACAAATGATTTTCCGCCAATTGTTTTTTTTTATTACTAAGTAGGTTGCAACGTTTCAAAAAAATATAACATTCGAAATTCAAATAGTTCCGATTAGCTAGAAGTGCAAACCTTTTAGTGTGCCCCTAGTACCATCTCCGTGGACGTCGTGGGTAAAGACAGTTTTACCTACGTCTACGATCCAATGTATAAATTTCAAAACTTAGTAAACACAATTCTTGTATGAATAATATACCTTCATTGACCTGGAATGATGTGTAGGGTGGGATAGCATTAACCTCTCTCATCAATGTGAGTGCATAAAACCCACTGTCGGCCTTCGCCCAACGCTCCGCTTCTTTTCGAGCGCTACCTAACAGAAACGCGCGTAACAAATGCTATGATATGACTGATAAACGACGTAATATGGCATACCGGTCTGGTTTATAAATATTTAAGTTCCTCTTTCGTGTCCGCATTATTTCATGTCTTAGGATATGTTGCACGGTGCTTATATAAAACGTTGTCTAGTTTAAGTGTCTGTGTTCGATATCTCTGGGGTTTGTTCGATAATTAGTTTCATCAGGGCGTACATGGTAGAAAGGATTAGGAGCAAAGGTGGCCAAATCACCGGTGGATTCAAGATATTTTTTATGCCACTACCTACGCTTACGGTCTGCCTGATTATGGGCAGTTATTGTACGATTGCAAGTTGTAACTGAGGGGCATCATTATTGGACCCATTGGACCCACGAAGTAATAAAGCACGTGACCTCTCATGAAGGACCCTCACTCACCAAAACATAGTCTTTTAACGCCTAAATATCTCAACGATTCGAGCCTTCTTACTAAAGGGCGGATATTTTAGCTAATAAGCCGATATGTGACGCGATTGATCCGTGAACTTGCCGATAAGTGCTGCGCATTTTACATCACTGTGGGACATTGCCCAAATTGGTGTCAAGGTAGGTGGTACTACTCAAAACGTGCAGTTAAAAAAAGCGAGCACCGGTGACGAACAAACTAATGCACGTATACTAAGCACGTCCCCGTAATATGGATGTATTAAACGAACCATTTTTTATTAAAAATGGATGTGATAATATTGCCTAAATTTCTTTTTTTTTTTTTATTTATTTATTTTAATTTCTCCACAACTATAACGACAATTTACAATGTTATACTTAAATACACAAACAAAATATAGCATGGTGATGTAACCATATACAAGTATCAACACATTTAAAATATAACAGCCACGTTGTGGAGAACTGGTGCCCGAACTAGGTATCCGAGGAACCTGTATCACGGGTCACCAGGTCTCCAACCGGTGTTGTTTCAACTATTAAATGCAAACATGTCTCAATTAAATGTTACAAACAATAAACACTTACTATGTTATATCAAGACAATATTATATTATAATATATTACATTTTATCATACATGCTCATATCTACACAACTGTGATATCTCCTGAAGTGCCTGAAAACAAGTTTCCTGACATTAATAGAATTCAATAAAACTCACTTAGGTAAAATAGAGAAGCATGCTATGTTAGGTAACTGGGAGAAGTAAATGTTCTGTTTCGTCATAGTTCAATTTTAACAGTAGATCTGTGACTTTTTTCTTGCAGGTGTGTTTGAGATTTGGGTAGATAGATATTTTATGGTTGATATGTTTGTAAAGAAATGGGCCGAGAAATGTGAAGAATCTCCGAGCAAAAGTAGTTTTATGGTTGGGACAAGGAAGAAAAGGTCTACAATTACGAGAATTTAAATTGCGGTCATAATTTATCAAAGAATGTTGTTTTAAAGTGGTATGTAAAATAAACAGCTGGCGTACTGACAAAACTCCACAAGATCTGTATAGTTCCTTTGTGGGATATCGATATGGTTTGAAGGAGCATACTTTTAGAATTGCTCTCTGTGCTCTTTCCAGACTAATAAGATGAGTCCTAGCAGCTCCACCCCAAGCTGTAATGCAGTATGTTAGAATTGATTGACAAAGAGCTAAGTATGTCATATGAAGTAACTTGCTATCAGCGATATAACGCAATTGTTTAAAAACATACAATAGTTTTCTAATACGAGCTGTTAGATGAGCAATGTGATGTTTAAAGCTTAAGTTGGAGTCAACTGTAATACCAAGATATTTGGTAGAGGAGGTTGAAGTAAGCATTGGACAATTGCACAATGCTAACTGACAATGGGAAGACAAGTGGGAGTGGGCAGTTATGCGGTACATATTTGGGGTAGGTAAGCCGTAATTTCGAATGCTATGGATCATGTAATTGGTTTTAGCCACATTAAGTGTTAGAATGTTCCTGGACAACCACTTATTAACTCGATCAAAACCTAACTGAGCAGCTTCAAAAACATCCGACCAACTGCCACCAGTGAAGACGAGGGCAGTATCATCTGCATATGAAATGACTTTACATTTGTTTATGGGTAAATTGCAAAGGTCGTTAATATAGGCAAGAAATAAGCTAGGCCCGAGGATACTACCCTGGGGAACCCCAAAACGCAATGACCTATCAGAACTTATATTAGGACCAATTTTTACACGCTGAATTCGATCGGAGAGATAATCGCGAAATAACTCCAACGGTGTGCCCCTGATCCCAAGTAGTTCTAGCTTGGTTAACAGTCGGGGAACAGAGACGGTGTCGAAAGCCTTCGCCAAATCTAAGTAAATGGTTAAGCACTTAAGGTTAGAATCTAGGGCAGAGGCAATATGATTTGTTAAGATATCAACTGCTTGAGTCGTGGATCTTTTAGAACGGAAACCATACTGGTGCTCTGATAATAAGTTATGTTGTTCCAAATAGTCTGTTAATCTATTATTTATTAGCCGTTCTAGTACTTTTGAAAGCGACGGGAGGATGGAGATCGGGCGATAGTTCTCAACGCAGTCTCTATTCCCAGCTTTATGAACAGGGTGTATTAGGGCAATTTTAAATATTTTAGGGAACTTACCATTCTCTAGGCATAGGTTACAAATATGCACCAGCGGAGGAACTATTATCTTTTTATACTTTTTAAGAAAAGAGGAAGAAATATTATCCCAACCTGTAGCTACATTGCATTTCATTGAGTCAATGAGCCCAAGAATCTCCTCCTGATCAGTATTCAAAAGAACAAAAGAGTTCAAGCTAGATGATGGAATGGTTATATTTTGGTGGGAAGGATTTGTATGGATTTTGCCAGCTAATAATTCACCTACTTTTGAGAAATAGTCATTAACATAATTAAGTGATTCCGAAAATGTACTTTTCAAGTACAAGAGTTCGTCGGAACTGCTTTTAAATTTATAAGTGTCCGTTGCTTTCCTTAAAGATTCCCATATTTTTTTAGGATTATTGCCAGCCAGAGATATCTCTTGTTTATAATGATTGCGTTTAAGTTTTTTTAATAAATTTGTCAAATAATTACGGTACCTTTTGAAAGTAGACAGAAGAGTTTGATTACTGGGATCATCTTTAAGTTTTCTGTGTAAGCAATCCCGATTACGCATACAACGAAGTAAGCCAGGAGTTATCCATGGCTTATCAGAGTACTTACGGCGACTTATGCTAACTACTTTAGTATTCGAATCAATACACCTCCTTAAAGCATTTACATAATAGTTTGCTGCGTAGTCAGGGTCAGTTGTGTTGTACAAAGGAGAAAAATCTATTTTCTCTAAATCTGTAGTCATAGCAGTGTGGTCAGTGACAGTTTTTGTTTTTTGACTATGAATATGCTTAATTTTGGTAGCTAACGCAAACAGTACGGGATAATGATCAGTTAGTATCGTATCAAGTACGAGTGTAGTTGCTGGGAGTTTGGTTCTAAGTGCAATATGGTCAAGGCAAGCTCCAGCACGAGTACCCAAAGTGTGTGCAGGGAGAATGCCATGAAATGCAAGCAAATCAAGATAATCAGTGCAATGTCTGTCTCTAGTGTTTTTTGATATATTGATGTTGATATCGCCCACAAGAATCACATTCTTAAAGGACGTTAAGGAAGAAAGAAGTGAGTCAAGAGATTGTAAAAATGTAGAAATATTTCTATTTGCGGGGGAGCGGTATAATGCAATAATCGCAGTCTGCTTATTAAGTTCTATTAGCACACAATTTGCGTCCTGAAAAGTAGGTGATTCAACTACTATTTGACTTATCGATTTTCGGGCATAAACGACAACACCCTCGTTTTGGTTATTATTGTTAGTACTACAGTAGTGATTAAATCCATCAAGCATAGGAACAATTGGCGTTCCTAGTAGCCAACATTCTGTAAGAACAATAATATCCAAGTCGAAATTGATTCGGGTTAGGAGAACTTGAAGTTGATCTATATTAGATGTTACGCTACGTATGTTTTGGGTCAATATTTTGAGATGGTAATGGGGATTGGTTATCATTTTATTGACTTGTTCAGGTCGGCAGACTGCAGAATCAGAGACAGAAACATTGTCAATATTAGACACTAATTGACTAGTAGGGTTATTAAATTTTAAATATTGGGGTGGAGGGGCACAGTAAAAGTAGATAATTAAGAGTGTTATTATACCTTAGTTTCAGTACAACAAGATATACAATTGTAGTAGTAGAGTGTTTGTGAGCAATGATAAAATATACGCAGAAATATTCAAATAATCGATTGCATAAAATTCTGTTAATGAAGGCGTTTAGGCTACTAGGAAAACTTTTCATTACTATACGATCTACAAAGAAACAAAAGATAACAGATAATGAAGAAACAGTATTTATAGTGGCATAGCTATTTATGTAGATCGACCTATGTGGCAGTATATTAAACCTAAACATAATAACAAAAAATAGTCATTTCATTTGATTTATATTTTTAAGAGCTGTCTCACTCTCTACGCGTATAAGGGATCCTCCCTCCTTTTCACGTAGGAAAACTTTTCCATAATTAGTCCAGCAGTACTGGAATTTATTCGTGACCGCAAATTCTCTAGCTAAGTAGAAGAGTTTTTTAGCTCTTGCGGTTAGGCACTCAGACAGATAAACAGGTACGTGAGGCCCCTCAATACGCAGGTTTTTAGATGAGAATTTTACAGAGTTCTCCTTGTTATACTTTTTAACAGCTTGAATGAGATTATTTTTGAGCACAACACTATTTAATTCGGCCACCACCGGGCTCTGTATGCCGGGTTTGCCACCTATTCTATAAACGTCCTTTATATCGGAGACTTCGACATTGACGTTCAGCGCCTTTCCAGCATTCGTAACGAGTTCAATCAGATCCTCCTTTGACTCCTTGTTAGATTTGGGAACATTACGTAGTTCAATAGAGGACATTTTAATGCTTCTTTCAAGGTTCTCTACCTTATTCTCTAGAATACTTATATATTCACGATCTTTTTTGCGATCATCCTCTAATGTATTGATCCTTTGCGCCATTTCGTCAAATTTAGCGGACATGTACTCCATTGAGGAGCCTATATTCGTATTTTGTTCCTTTATATCAGACAGTACACCACACATGGAGTTCAGTTTTTCATCTTGTTGCACCTTCCAGGTGGCAAACATATCAGAAAAGTATTCCCTTAGCTCCTCATTATCATCCCTCACGCGCTTAGGACACCGATTCGCGTACTTTCGCTTCGTCGAGCCATTTGAACTCGGGCTAGTTCGTGCCTCCATAGGGGTATCCATGCCCACTGGTTTATTCTTACTAGATGTCGTGGGTGCGGTTGGTGTCGTAGGTGGCGTTCGTTTAATCATATCTTCAAAAAATAGGTTATTGGGGAAACAGAGGTATTGCGGAGCGCAACCGTTATTAACTTGTATACTATAGACAAGTCGAACCGGTTACAGGTTCAAAACTCAAAGTTGGACCTCTGAAAGTACTAGGGCTCCAGGATGTGTAGAGAGGTAAGGCGATGTTTGTCTTGCTTGAGTTGACTATGATAATTGATGAATGTACATATATATTGTACCTGTTTTACAATTAAATGTAATTGGTCTCTTTTCCTCCAAAATTAATCTTGAACGAAAATTCGTTCAAATGTACCAGGCGACCATAAGAAAGCAGAGATTTAATGAGTTTAATGAATTGTGATGATGATTTATATAGTAAATAAATCAAAGAAGTTTCTTCTTTCATTCATCTAGAGGCAACATGCATGTCCGAGAAGCCAAATATTATTTGAAAATTCAATCAAAAGTACCAGGCATCCATAAGACAGCTGAAGGTGCGGCGAATACAGGAAAGTATATGTCTTACTCACACCAGTCACTAGTTGTATGTATAATTCGGCAGAAAGTGCGCACACGCAGACGGTCGAGGTGAGTGTGCGGATTATCTTCCGGTCTCTTTCGTTCTTTCTCTATTAGAAAGGGATAGGATCTCACAACAGCACACGAAGCGATGCACCCACAGAAGTACGCGACGTCAGCGGCGCACCAACTTGTCGCTATGAACTCCTATTATTCTCGCGAATTAAAAACAACTGTTTAACAAATTCACAATAATTGTTTATTATTTGTGCAATAATAATTTTTAACACGTCAACTCGTAGTCGTGGTCCGGGAGGGGCTTTCCTAATGAACTATACTGTATAATGCTTCTTGAAAGAGATTCTACAACTTAACATATTCGACTTTGACACCTACGCTTGCAGGTTCGTTTCCACAGAAGACAAACATATGTATGTATGTATATCTTCACGCCAGGTCCCTTGCGGGGTAGGCAGAGAGAACCGAGAGCCATAAGACGTGGTCCTTATACACTTCACTCGCTTCTTTCACATTCATAGCTCTTTTCATGCACGTTCGCCGGTTCCTAAGGCTCCTGACATCACCTTCTGATAAAATACGACCAATTTGGTCATGGTAGGTTAGTCTTGGTCTTCCTCGGCTCCTACATCCTTCCACTTTCGCATTGTATATCTGTTTCGTCATTCTTTGATCTTTCATTCTTTCTACACGTCCGAACCAACGGAGCATGCTCTTTGTTATCTTAACACCGACACTCTCTTTCAGACCAACTCTCTTTCGTACGTCATCATTTCGAACAAACATATGTGTGCATGAATATGTACGTTTGTCTTGGTCTGCGCATTGTTAAGAGAGGTAAGGTACATCAATGCTTGTAGTGTCGTTGTGTTCTTGCGCGTGAGTGGGGCCACCAGTAAGCTTCTAAGGAGTTGCTATGTTAGCAGCAGAGGTGGCTTTATGCCAGTGGTACTTGTTATATTGCAACGTTCATAGCCCATGGTAACCGCTTTAGGTCCGGTGGGCCGTATGTCTATGAGACGTTGTATAAAAAAATCTACTCTACTCAATGTATTTATGTATACAGTTATTTTAGGATCTTAAAGTTACTGCTTGTGGTTTTATACGTTTAAAGTTACGGTAAAATTGGCGTGAAATACAGATCTCTGGAGGCCTATAATTCTTAAATCAACAATGTTTTAATAGTGTCGTAAAGCAAAAAGCCGAAAAATTATGACCCAACAATTTGATATCATGTTTAATCTGAACCATGAAATATAAAATAGTGAGTAATCTCTCTCTACGCTTGTATGGAAATATAATCAGCTTAAGCGGCTTTAGTATAGGTTGATAAATTGTTACGCAAATGTATACGTGAAATTATTTGTATAGCCGTTATATATAGAAACCAGTTAAGAATGCGCAAGCTTGCATTGCCAGAGGAACACCTGGCTCGTCGATTATATAACAATTCAATTATTTTTTTTAACTTGCCGGCCATTTTGATCATGTTCCTTAAGAGATAGGAACGGTGTTCCTGAACATTCCTATTCTACGTTTTTATGCTGAATCCGAATCTGAAGTAAAAATTCGAATATTCGAAAAATACGCACACCCAGACAAACGCACACGCAGACAAACATATATATTTATATAGGAACGGTGTACCTGAATATTTTTTAATGAAATGTAAATGTTTAATTAATATCAAATTATAATTGAAAGAAAAGAAAAAAGAATCAATGTAATGATTACGGTTTATTATGAATTATTGGAACAAGTGGATGAGATTCTATATCTCGAATGCGCTTTCAGCAAGGATAAACAGTACATAGCTGATGTGGAAAGACGAGTGAGTGTTGGGAATAGAATAAATAGAGCATAGGGAAACTTCTAGGCAGTAAAAACTTGAGCCAGAATGCAAAGCTCGCTATACACACACTGCTGGTTCTAACGCTAACTTCTGGAAGTGAGAGATGGGTACGGCAGAGAGTGTATGAAAGTAGGATAAACGCAGTCGAAATGCGAGCATTGCGTAAAATTAGTTACATAACGCTAAAGATCACAGACGCAATGACGTGCTTTGTCTTCTGTATAAGACTCAAGTTCGGGCCTGCGTGGAGTATTGCTCGTGGGACGTTCCTGCACAATACTTCTTGAGGCTCGTGATAGACCTTGACCTCTTCAACTTCGTAGGGACATTGGCTAGCTAAGAATATTGCAGCATTTACCATGATGAGTGATCTGAAGCACTGTTTCCCCTTATCCTACTCTTTCCCTTTCGTCATAAAACCACGTGTGCAGGCTGGCGATGTCATTATTCCACTGCTGAGAACATCTCCTCGCATATTAATTAAAAAGTTCGGCAACTCTCTGTCGTACCATAAAAATGTGGAAGTCCTTGCCTGCCCATGTGTTTCCTCCTTCCTGCAACCTGGGATCCTTCAAACGAAGCGTAAAGTAGCACCTTGCGGGTCAGCATGGCAGCGTCAACTGACAGGACACTGTAGTCTTTTGTCAGTTGTCGCTGTAATTTGTGCTCCCCTTTTCGCCACCACTTTACCACCACGGAAAGCGGAGCCACTATGCTAAGCTAATAAAAAAAGAAGAGACTAGAAAGAGGGATTTAAAATAAGAAGAGGCGTGCTTCGTTAGTTCGGACATGTAAAAAGAATGCAGAAAGAAATAATTACGAAACAGATATACAACGCGTAAGTACAAGGATGTAGGAATTGATTAAAACTTACCTACCATGACGAAATTAATCGTGTTTAATCAGAAGATGATATCAGAAGCCCTAGAAACCGGCGACCGTGCATGAGAAGAGCTATAAATGTTAAAGAAGCGGGTGAAGTGTAAGAACCTAGTCATATGATGTTCGATTCTCTCTGACTACTCCGCAAAGGATTTATCGTGAAGTTACAGATAGACAGATAGAAATATATTTTTTAAATAGTCATTTATATGAGGTCAAGCGACAGATGATTCTTCATCATTGATTTTGAGTACAGTCCCAATGTCGTAAGATACTCTGGCAATCTAGTAAAAAATACTCCATCCACTCATGGCAGCACAATCATTATCACCTACTCGCGCCCTCATTGACTTTCTGTTAAAACATAGGGCTGTATCCAAATGCCCCTACGCCAAAGATGCTTGGTCAGTTGGTCTAGTTATGTTTGCACTGAAATATTAAACGAAAAGATTCCCAATGGATCCTTAAACCTTAGGTTTTTAATGGAAGTTTATTAAGTTCATATTCTTATTCAAAGTTTCTTTTTTAAAAAGACTTGAAAGGAACCCCAGCTGTTCGCTATAGCTTACACTGGCAATCAACGACATCAAATACTATAAAGTCAATTGAGAGATTAATAATTGTCGTAATACTGTTTGTGACAACATATAAGTATTTAATTCATAGTAGTCTTCTTCCTAGGGATATTCCGTTTACTAATTCATTAGTATTTGCGGGGTCTGTTACTTTACCCTAAAGATTTGATATTTGATTTATTTGATGCAACTAATATTAATTTTGATATGGGCCAACTACCGTCAGACATCCCACAGAAAAATCAGTACCTTTCTTAGGTCTTTCAAAATATAATTACTTGAACGTGTCGGTTTCCTAACTATATTTATATCCACCATAGAACAAGTGATAATTACAAATGTGTACCAGTAAATCCGTGTTTTCATGCTCACACCAAGATCGAACTTGGATCGATGATTTGATGGATCTTTTTTTCCACTAGGCTATCACTGCTCTATTTGATTCATATCATCATAGAAGTGTTGGTCATTATTAACAGAAATATTTTTAGTTTATTGATTTCTCTGCTACAGAAATTCTGATGTCGATGAACTATTCCTTTTTTCATAACGTCAGCAGGCACACAAGCACACAGCCAACCAATATGCAATACAGAAATTATAGCGCATGTTCTTACCCCTGCTGTTGCCACAGCATCTCCTTAGGAGCTTATCGGTATTGTCACTCACTCGAATGCAACAACCCTCCAGCGGGTTGTTATTTGGCTGTATGTTTCTATAAGATGAATGTGCTCCCTATCGCTCCAATAAATGAGAAATCTCTCGGTACATGATTTCTCACTAAGGCATCGGATTTGTGTTAACTCCACTGTAAAAAATTACTAGATTTTCAAAAATGGAGATGGCGATAGAATGACGATGATTGAAACTGGATTGAAAGTGGACGCTGTCGCTGTAAGAATGGGAAAGATATGTATTTGTTAATAAACAAAAGGGTACTGAATAGTAACATAGTATCAAATAAGTCAACATCAACAAGAATCCAGAAACATTGCAACGTTATTGGAAACATATCGGGCGATGTGCGCGACGTCTCGAACTCTCGACAGTAACACAGAAACGAACTGACAACTGCCTTGCTAGAGTAGTGGCGTGTTGGTTTTGTCGCGAAATAACATGTTGCAATGAATCAGGTGTGTTCCCAGCACTATGACATTTGTCTAAATTTTCTGTCCAGCGTAGAGATTTCAGTGTTAGTTCCTGAAGATCAGTTTTTGATTCGTTTAGCAAACGAGAATATGTCGAAAGAAACGTAGAGTATATTGAAGTTTTCGAAGCTACGAAATGAATTGTTATTTACAGAATTATGTATATATTTATATCTTCACGTCAAGTTCCTAGCGAGATAGGCAGCGAGAACTGAGTGCCACAAGACGCGATCCTTACACACCTCGCTCGCTTTTTTAAAATTCATAATTCTTTTCATGCACGCTTGCCGGTTTCGAGGGCTCCTGGCATCACCTTCCGATAAAACAAGACCAATTAAGTCGTGCTTTGAGTTTAGATCTTCCTCGGCTACCACATACTTAATTTTTTACACTGTACATCTGTTTCGTCATTCTTTTGACATAGGCGTAGGTGTAACATGGACATTCGACATGATCTTAGTCTTGTCCATGTTCATCTTGAGACCTACCTGGTTGGAAACACTATTGAGGTCATTGAGCATAGCGCCAAGTTTCGTGAAATATAATAAAAAAAGACAACTGTCAAATACAAATACTATAGACATGGTGACATATGTGAAATAATATTATACACTTTATTTTAGCAATACCATGAGACATTTAATATGTAACATCAAAGTGCAAAATAGGCAGTTGGTTAAAACGTTAGAAATTATTAAGGCAGAGAGTGTTGAAGTGTAGATTTTGTCAAGGGCCAGGGAAGGGCATTACACCGTAACTATAAATAATAACTTTTGAAATGTTATCAAAACTAGAAGCAAAACAAGAGACCAAAAATTAAAGTATTTTATCAAAGAAAAATGTTTATTTGCCATTGGGTCTTCGGCTCCTACATTTTATATGTATGTAAGAATTTATTATTTTTCAACGTTAAAAATGATATATTGTTTTTAAACGAATGTGTGTGAGTGACAGGGAAGTATGTTAGAGAGAGACGAAAGGCTAATGGCGAAAGGTGTTGGTGTCGAGACGTGCTGAGTTGTTAAACTATTTTTGTGTCCAAAACTAAATAAAGCGATGTATTGTGGTGTTTACGGGATTAGAACCTGGGACCTCTCGCATTTTTATACAACGTTGGAAGGAAAACAAGCAATTACGCTTGCAATGCAGGAAGTATAATTTGACTCGCTCGTTGCTATTCTGGCTGCAAACATAGCGACTGCCTTGGGGGCTTACTGATAACTCACTTGGAGAAACACAACATCCGTCCAAGAAGTTGTTATTTGGTTGCGGCTTTCTGTGACGTTCTCCCTCCATTGATATGCTATGATGCGCCCTACTTCACTTGAATGCACCCAGACAAACAGCAATTGTTTGTTCTACACGGGAATTGAATCCAAGATTATTAAAATAATTATCGTAAATCTCTCGATATGAAGGAAAAATCTATGGAGGTCCAATGACACGATAGTACGTAGTTAAAAATCTCACCGTTGCGGGTCGCGGGGTAAAGTAGAACGCGCAGCTCTTATTGGCTAGTTCGTGGATCAACATCACGCCATATACCGGCTTATTGGATAAAATGTCTTCCCATTGGTTAGTAGGCTCTATATCCCGGAGATATTTAGGCGTTAAAACACTTTGGTAGATGAGGGTGAGGCTTTTTCATGCGACGTCATGTTGAATTTATCTTAAATTTGAATATTATTGTATCATCATTTCTCATAATTTTCATTTTTAGGAACACCGTTCCCATATGAAATCTATATGTTTGTCTGTGTGTGCGTTTTTCGAATATTCGAATTTTGACTTCAGATTCGGATTCAGCATAAAAAAGTAGAATAGGAATGTTCAGGAACACCGTTCCTATCTCTTAAGGAATATGGTTAAAATGGCTGACAAATAAAAAAAAAATTGAATTTTTATATAATTGACGAGCCAGGTGTTCCTCTGGCAATGCAAGCTTGCGCATTCTCAACTGGTTTTTTCTTGATTCACTAACATTTTTGAAATTATCACTATCGTAGAAAAAAGACCGAAAGAAACTTGCCAATATAGGTGTTTTACCAACCGTCAATTATAAATTATAATAAATTTATTTGGTACAATAATAACTACAGCAAGTGGTACAATTAACGATATTTTGATTGCCTTTGTGCTATATTATTCCCAGATATATTTGCTAGTTAAATATTCATCAACTGTATAAACTTGTCCACAAAGAGGATTGGATCTGCCTTTACCCCTAAAGGCACATAAAATCCTCTTTGTGGACGGAAAATGACAGAACTGTTTCAGGCAATTTATTACAGAATCGGATACAGCTTACTAAAGACCTACCAATACACAAACAAATACACCTGTTGACCTGTTGTAGGCCGCTCTCACTCCACAAAACGTATGTTTTAGCGCCTAATCGCGCTATACCTCAGTGATTCGAGCCCACTAACCAATTGGAGGATATTTTAACCAGTAAGCCGATAAGTGCACGATGTTGATCTCTGAACAAGCCAATAATAGATGGGCGTCCTACTTTAACCTCCTACCCATAGACGTGATTTTATTTACAACGCAAAATCTTGTCATTGGGTCCCCATAGGTTATACTTCATGCACTAATCCTAGCAAGCCGATGTGCTGACATAGGTACGCTAACTTCCTGCTTCTAAGATTGACGAGTTCTGAAAACGACTTCGTATTTATGAAAGAAACAAAGATACTTAAAACTTGTTTCGCATTGCAAGAATGTAGAACGGAGTTTGAAGTGGGGTCCGTCGTAAAAATGTTCTCGTACGTCGAGGGCAGTGCCAATAACATATGATTTTCTGGAAGTTTCTTATTTAATATACACTTTTTGATATCTTTTCAATGTTTTAGGAACGTGACAAGCTATGTATATAGCTAATCATCTTATTTTAGTATTATCTCGTTTCCTTAATTACTAGGATCGGCCGAGGCTGCTGTTTATGACTAATCATTTGACGAAGATACTGATTTTTACATGGAGAGACGGCCGTCAGCCCTCAACCCAGCGGGAAAACAAGATCTTTCTTAGGTAAGGTTCACGAGGATCATCGCGTCAGGGATACTCAATATATCGAAAGCTTCCACGCCTCCGATGTTGTATAAAAAAATGTAACTATTTCATATTTCTAACGCTTTTAGACGTCAGTACCTAAAGTATACCAACGGAATTCTACTACTAAACTTACAGTGTCGTCCATCCATCTGTCTGTCACATGTTTGATAACGAATGCTATGTGCACAGCACTTGGAATTCACTAGTTCGTCGGTGAAGAAAAGCACTGTAAGGGAATCCACAAGTCCAAGAAGTCATGTTTTGAAAGACGTGTGACCTTACCTAAGAAAGGTCTGGATTTTCCTTTGGGTTGCGGAGGTTAGACAACAGTCGCTCCATGTAAAATCAGTTTTTTGACGTGATAACTGGAAGAGATCCCTTATGGGCTAAGCCCGCCATTGTACAATATTAATTTCTACCAAACCATGTATTTAATCATTGTAATGTTTTATTGTACAATAAAGCTTTATACAACAACAACAACGTCTTATAAATCGTTGAATACCACGCACGAAAAAGTGACACGTTTCGCCTGAGCCGAGCGTGCAAGCGAGAGCGCAGAATAAGCGATAGAGAGGCACGATCGGCCTAAGCGTTCGGCTTGTGACGCATCTATCTCTCTTCCACTCTATCGGCCGATGCGTCCGAGTAGAAGAAAGACAGCGGCAGCACACTACCTACACGTGAACTGTTTTGTCAACTGTCTGAATGTTTCATTATGACGTTAGTCAAAGTCAAAGTCAAAGTCAAAATCTTTTTATTCCGTAAAAATGGCTACATTTGTTTGGAATCGTCACAATTTTTTTCCCTACCGTGCAGTTTATGACTAGGTGAGCACTGATAAAAATACTGCCAAAAAACTCAGGCATCCCTCTTTTGGTGTCCAAACAAATTTACATATTTTATTAATTACATTATAATTGGATCGACTCACTCCCAGGCATTTTTATCATTAATATAGTCAGATACTTTATAATATGCCCTGCTACACAATTTGGCTTTAATAGTAGTTTTAAATTTGTTTATTGACAATTCTCTTATATTGCTGGGAAGTTTGTTATAGAACCGTATACATTGCCCCATAAAAGAATTTTTTATCACGTATCACCTAATTATCGTCCGTAAACCGACTTTACAGACAGCCAATTTTTTTTGGCCAAATCCTAATGAATTAGAAAATGGGAAAAGGTTAAGAGGATGAATACAAATAAAAACAGCAATGAAAAAGGCAAAAGACTAGAAGTTTGTTTAAAACCAGACCCATTCTCAAGATTTTTGAGGAAGGTGAGTGTTTGATAATTCCTGCTACCACTTGCTTGCTTCCTGCTACGCTGCTACTACTATACCAATCCTAACTAATCTCATTGCAGGGATATAGGTCTGCCTTCAACCGAAGGAGTTCTGAGCATACTCTATTTATCTATTTCGCTGCTCAACTGCTGGGCGTTTTCAACCTGCCCGAAGGCCACTGACTTAGCTTAACAACTGTCATCTATCGACAACAGCCGGGACCGATGGTTTAACGTGCCCTCCGAACAGAGACATGTTACTAAAGGACCAGCCTCGTAGGATCATTCCCCTCTGTCATGGTACAAGATATTGTTATCCATTGCGCGCATAAAAACTTCGTGCGTAATCGATTCTCTAACAGTCTTGTAATCGTTATCGCTCAGATAACATCATAAAGTGTTACACTAAAAATGCCAAACTGTGCAGTTATGTCATGCAAAAAAAGGTCGAACACTTCTAGTTTGCAAAAATATTGAGTTACCTTTCACATGCAAGTATTATTTTATTTGCTTTCATATAAAAGAAATAACATGGTGTGATAACGATTAATACATGAGAAATCGATTCAGTAATCGAGTACTGATGCAATCGAATCATATTCCGCGACTTTGGTCGCCTATCCCAAATTAGCGTAAATTATACAAACTGCAAAACAAAACAGTCCTTCACGCTGTATAATAGAGTTCATTTAGCTAAAGACAAAAAAAGCATATAAGACGTTTCGTAATTTTGAATCTACCAGCTTCGATTTACGAAGAAGTTCAGCTATTCCACAACAGATGGCAAGCAGCGGTAAGAAAATAACTTTGAACTGTAGACGCCTCGAAATAAGGTTGACATTTCCTTAAAACATTATTTTCGTTTCTATGTAGTAGTTCCGTCGTCCCCCATCAAAAATGGCAGAATTATTTACTAACAGAATCACGCGTATGGCGAGTTCTTTTGTTGAATTGTCTAAGCCTCCGAAGCACGAACAAACTAGACATAGATAAACCCAACCATAGACAGGCTGTGGTCGATGTCGCTTAACTTGCGTATTCGATAAGAATGACACGCGCAACGATAAACGTTTAAATAGATACACGTGTTAATAGACGAGATCATTCCTAATTTCTACCAAACAGAACCTTAATATTTTTTTTATAAAACTTCGGAAGGCGTATACGGCCCGCCTGATGGAAAGCGGATACCATAGCCTATGATCGCTCGCAATACATTAAGTATCACTCGCGCGATGCCACCTCTACTACTTGTGCAGCAACTCCTCAGGAGTTTACTGGTGACCTCACTCACACGCAGGATCAAAACAACCGTCTAGGGAATTGTTATTTGGCTGCGGTTTTCTTCGATGCACCCTAGACTAGGTAAACAGACAATTTTGCCCTGTGTGGGAATCGTACCCACGAGCGTGGTCAAAGGTAACGTCGTGTTTCGCCACTGCGCCACAGAGCTCGTTGAAATTTGAACAAAAAACCTCAATAGTATAAATCAAGAGTAACAAAAACTCAAACTATTGCCGTACATAAGTATGGCATTAATATAATAATTTCTAACTTGGAAAGAGGAAAATTGTAGCATTAATTCCCTTAATTTCAGTAGAATGTTGCGGTCAGCGACTGACATATTATACGTTGGCATTTTGCGGCACCAGCCCGGTCCCAAACATTACTCTGATCATATAAACGGGAGACTTTATGCAAACATCGGAACGTATTCTTGATATGATTAAATTATACGCTACAGAATTACGAGAGAGAGAAGAAAAATCCAGAACTAATGTAAGGATTACGATTGATGATGAAGTGTTGGAACAAGTGGATGAGTTTGTATATCTTGCATGCGCTTTCAGCAGGGATGGAAGGTACACCGTAGATGTGGAAAGACGAGTGAGTGCTGGGAATAGTGTGAATGGAGCGTTGGGAAAACTTCTTGGCAGTAAAATCCTGAGCCAGAAGGCACAACTCGCTATATACAATGCAGTGTTGGTCCCAACGCTAACTTATGGAAGCGAGAGCTGCGTATGGCAGAAAGAGCATGAAAGTAGAATAAAAGCGGTCGAAATGCGAGCGCTGCGCAAAATTTGTGGCATAAGGCTTGCAGACTGTATTCGCAATGATGATGTTAAAAACAGAGTTGGTCTGAAAGAGAGCGTCAGTGTTAAAATAAGAAGAGGCATGCTCCGATGGTTCGGATATGTAGAAAGAATGCAAGATGAAAGAATGACGATGCAGATATACAATGCAAAAGTGGAAGGATGTAGGAGCCGGGGAAGGCCAAGACTTACCTACCATGACCAAATTGGTCGTGTTCTATCAGAAGGTGATGTCAGGAGCCCTAGAAACCGGTGAGCGTGCATGAGAAGAGCAATGAATATTAAAGAAGCGAGTGAGGTATGTAAGGATCGCGTCACGTGGCGCTCGGTTCTCTCTGCCTACCCCGCAAGGGATTTGGCGTGAAGTTATAGATAGAATTAAGAGAGCAGATTTTTAGACGAGTTTGGTCGGATTTATGAACATATTGGTAATTATCACTTGCTCGGCGGTGAAGGAAAACATCGTGAGGAAACCCACACGTCCAAGAAAGTATGTTTGGAAGAAGTGAATGATCTGATTTTCCTTCTGGGTTAAAGAGGACAGAAGGCAGTCGCTCTGTGTCATAATTAGTATCTTGGTCATATTCTTAGGCTTAGGTAGCGGACCCCATCAATCCTTATGAAACGGGATACCGTTAAGAAGAATAAGAAGAGGATTTTTAGACGAGCTTGGTGGATGAGTAAACAATGCCTAGGTAAATATTTGTGTATAATATAAATAAGCATATATCTTTGCCAAATCACATTCTAATTCATTCAAATACGCACAAAATTTCATCAAAATCGGTCCAAGTACATACGTATGAAAGAATTATATATATAATACTCGTAGTATATTTCATTACCAGTGCGGAAAGCCTGTCATTGCAAAGAGTTCCGACAAATGTCTACCTGAGCCGAGGCGCAGCCGAAGGTGAGGGTTGACAGTCGGAACTCTTTGCAATGACGGTTCCGCACGTGTACTGAACAACTATTTTTAATACAGTTGCGAAAAAATGAAGCAATTTCATAAAATAATAAAAACACAATAAACTCAACTAACTAGGAAAATGGCGCCAACCGTAAAAGAATATAAGCAGAGATTTTCTTTTGTTTTCTTCACCAATTCTGGGTAGGCAAAGGGAACTATGCCCATACAGCCAAGTCTTCAGTAGAATTTTTATATTGATATGAAATGAAATTTAATGAGATGAAATGAAATGAAACGTAACCTAACTCATTGAATCAAATCATTAAATCTGATATTGAAACAAATTAGTAGCTTCTTTTTAGAAATATTTGCATGAATCATAAAAACTTCTATGAATTTTTTTTTGTAAAAACTTCGTGGTTGGTTTTTTCTTTTTAATAGACATTATTTTGACAGTTGGGAAAGAGAACGCACGAGTTTGGAAAAGGTAAAGAAAAAGCTCGAGTATGTAATAGCCCACATCCCGAACGCTATACGTCCCTGTAATACGCCACTTTTTGAGCAACTGTATTAAAAAGATATTTACCTCATTAGTCGCTCGTCTGTAGTGCACATAATAGTTGGCGAGTTTTAGTAATATCAAAATTAGAGACGGCTCTGAAACTGGAGTGAACCACGGGCGTCTCGAGCAGTGCAAGCCGGCGCAACCGACCAAATCACTGACTGCCATCTCCGCAACCTCAGACACGCTTGCTCTAATTAGACGCACAATTACTTTGTACACTTATATAGAGAATAAATTGCAAACTTATCTTTTTAGCGTTCCGTACCCAAAGGGTAAAACGGAACCCTATTACTGAGGCTCCGCTGTCCGTCCGTCCGTCCGTCCGTCTGTCACCAGGGGGCTTCCATACAACAAACGTGATTTTTTGCTCATTTTTGCTTATTTTTGCTCGATAGTGATAACGGCAACAGGTAGACGCTTTAAATATTCACAGAATATTTAGTTATATATTCACTTTAAGAATAAATAATTAATTTAAAATAATACAAATATTTAAGGGGGGCTCCCATACAACAAACGTGATTTATTTTGCCGTTTTTATAGATAATGGTTCGGAACCCTTCGTGTGCGAGTCCGACTCGCACTTGTCCGTTTTTTTTTTACGAGAAACCTATGGCTGTACTTTTCTTGATAAACAACAAGTGTAACATTGCGAAAGCAGGTTAAAGGTTTTCACAGATATGCCACATATATATTTTTTCTACAACGTCGGGAAGCATATAATCAAAAGGCCCACCTGGTGTAAAGCGGGCCCTTTAGTATTATTTAAGAGCGGTAGGATGGAGGTCGTTCTGTGCCACGCTTTCTCAGGTTCTATTATCTGGATTGATAGGGCATAGCAGGACATCTTACAGAAGAGCGATTGTTGTATTCCGGCGCGTGAGTAAGGTTGCCAGCGTTACTGAGACGTTGTGCGGACAACGGTAGGACTGGTGGATGGTCGAACCGCCACTAGCAATGTGGGTGCGGCAGGCTGGCGTGGCGGTCAGGGAGACCCGGTGAAACGGTTGACCGCTGGCCGCCCGCAGGTTAGTAGGGTTCCCGAACCCGGGGATTACTTATCTTCGCCCCGGGATGAGAATTGTGTGACGATCCTAAACTTACACACGTTATTGAACCCTTAAGTTTAAGGAGAGATTTTGCCTCCCTTTGTGTGTTCTACCGATTGTACAACGGGTTGTGTTCTGAAGAATTGTTTGATATTATGCCGACAGCATTATTTTATAACCGTACCGCTCGCCGAAGGCGGGGAGTTCACTCTGGAACCACAATGGTCGCGTACTGTGCGGCTCCTGAGAAGTTTTGTGAAGGAGAGTAAAGATTTGGGGTTATAGATATTTTTGATGCCAAATAAAAAAAATATGTTATAAAAATAGTTTTTTTTCTGGATAGGGACACCCTAATCACCTAGCGGTATGATATATACTTTACGACCTATTCTGGTACCTATAAAATACACGTAAGGAATGCGACCAGAAACACCGTGACACGAGATTTTTATACATATATTGTTGCTATTGGGAGGTTTGTACCAATCCACGCATTTTTTTACATTGTTCATTAAAGACAGGTTAATTGCAGAGCTGCGTTACCCAGCGAAGCTTTATAACCGAGAAAATTGGCTTTTTTGCAGTTTTACGGTTTTCGACTGTTACACGTAGTACTCCTTCAATTTAGAAGCTAGAGAGCTGATTCTTCGACGTGAATGTACCTTAAGTATTGTAGATTTCCCTAAAATAGATTAAATTTCGATTAGCTCAATAAAGGATATCGATAAGTGATGTTATCCCCCGAAAAACCGTTCCAATACAAAGTCTATTGGAGCGCGTATGGCGAGCTCATTTCAAGTTTTGCAAATTTATATTCCGGGTCAAATTAATTGTCAAAATATTTATTGACACAAGGGTTAGGGTTAGCAGCTCTGCTTACACAGCTTGCTGTTATTTACTTATTGTGCAAAAGCAGCTCTGCCAATGCGCCGCAGGCCCAGCTCCCCTAGTTTTATAATATGATATAGCATTCATGTACATAGTCGCACTAATTTCATAATATTTGAGCGGGTTCCATTGTGAAATGTCTATATGTTTGAGAAGCTCAATGCCAGTGACGCGCACGTTATTTCGATTGAAAG
The DNA here is from genome assembly GCA_947507595.1 of Pyralis farinalis. Classification (NCBI taxonomy): domain Eukaryota; kingdom Metazoa; phylum Arthropoda; class Insecta; order Lepidoptera; family Pyralidae; genus Pyralis; species Pyralis farinalis. The sequence continues at coordinate 24,479,858 of OX382278.1, forward strand.
CGCAAGTTAGGCATCATCGACCGCACTCTAACTATGGATGGGTTCCTCCGAGGTCGGAGGGAACATTAAGCCGTTTTCGATATATAGCAATTGATAAGCCAAGAGAGACAGGGCGTCTCTTTTGGCTTAATCATAAATCAACCCGCCATGTTAAAAACCTCCACTTCACAGAAACCACATTCGGGGACTGTTGTGTTCCTACGAGTAAGTTATGTTACCACTAAACTGAGATGACGTTGTGTTTTCGGTATATAAGGTTTGGCAAAGCATCAATGATAATTCCTGTACTGCAAGCGTTCATAAATTAGGATATCATAGATAAAAGCGTCTGGGGAAGTACTTCCACTTCACAAAAATCCGCAGCCAAATAACAACTCCCTAGAGGGTTGTTGTGTGAGTGAGGTCACCAGTAAACTTCTAAGGAGTTACTGTATTAGCAGCAGAGGAGGTATCGAGTGATACTTAATGTATTATAAGCGTTCATGGGCTACGGTAACCGCTTTACATCAGGTGGGCCCTATTCTTGTATGCCTCCCGACTTTGTATAAAAAATTATAAAAACTATGAAAATCTAGTGTTAAAGAAGGAATTACTCTACCTATTCATGAGACAAGACTTGTAGACCGTATTCGCAATGATGATGTTAGAAACAGAGTTGGTCTGAAAGAGAGCGTCGGTGTTAAAATAAGAAGAGGCATGCTCCGATGGTTCGGACATGGAGAAAGAATGCAAGATGATAGAATGACGAAGCAGATATACAATGCAAAAGTGGAAGGATGTAGAAGCCGGGGAAAGCCAAGACTTACCTACCATGACCAAATTGGTCGTGTTCTATCAGAAGGTGATGTCAGGAGCCCTAGAAACCGGCGAGCGTGCATGAGAAGAGCAATGAATGTTAAAGAAGCGAGTGAGATATGTAAGGATCGCGTCACGTGGCGCTCGGTTCCCTCTGCCTACCCCGCAAGGGATTTGGCGTGAAGTTATAGATAGATTCATGAGACAACGGAAATTTTATGCTGGCGAAACCGCGATCATAAGTTAGTTTGGACAAACAAACAACTTTCAGAAGCAATACCAGAAATAGAATATAGGAATATCGACACAAAGCCGCAAAATATTTCAATCGTGAGCAGATCTTTCAAAGTGGATCATGGATATAAGATATTCTATGCAATGCCATGCATCGCTGTGCTCCCGGTACCCGTGCATTATTGACAACTTCTTGTATGAATTGGAAGTTTCAAATTCCTTAGTAAACAGTGAGTGAGACAAGCATACGGCCCACCTGATGTGTGAGTGATAAATGTTACAAGCGTTAATAGGCTACGGTAACTGCTTTACATCAGGTGGACCGTATGCTTGCATGCATCCCGACGTTATATATAAAAAAAACTTATCTTTAATTATACCACTAGATATTACTATATGTTCTCACATATATTCACATATATTTATTGTAATATTAGCTATCCGCCCCGGCTTCGCACGGGTGATATGGTCGTTACCAAACTTCACAGGATCACCTGCTGGGCTAACCTGAAGATTCACTGAAAATTTCATCAAAATGTGCCCAGCCGTTTTTGAGTCCATAGAGGACATACAGACAAACATTAATTTTTATATATATAGATATATCCGTGCAAATGTTGGCATCCACCCAATTATTGGCATACTTGCATTTATGGACAAATAAGAAAATCCTATACTTTGAATGTGCCAGTAATTGGGTTTTAAAATGTGGATACCTTAAATCTTTTTTTTATAACTGAGTATAAAAACTGAAAGAAATGTATTGATAAAAAATTTGAGACTCTTCATTACAAGATCCACATTCATTGCAGTATATTAAAATCTTATTAGATATCATTTGAAATATTTTTTTCAAATATTTAAGATTGCTTCTGAAGTGTCAATAATCGAATGGATTATCCTATATTTTGTACATGTTTTCGAGGTAAATAACGTTACTACCGCCTTTTATTACTCACCGTAGCCTATATGAATCCTTGCATGAAATAACGTGCCTGTCAACGTTAATGTCACTCACAGAAACGCAACAACACTCCATTGATTGCTATGTAGTTGCCGTGTTCTGTAAGGTTAAGGTACTTCGTCAGGCAGTCTGTTGTTCAATATAAATGTGCTCTAGTTTTCTTATACTAAAGCCTTCTTTGATGGGGAGCATTACGTGAAAGGGAGGTTTAGTTTTGTACGTAAGAGTATTTATGTTAGCATTTTATCTTATACGTATATCGATGTCAGCAGAGAATATATGCTTTTGGATTGTTGGAGTTAGTTGTTTCATTACCTGCTCTCCTGTATCGTATGGCGTTCAGCACTGCAGAGAATAGCTTTGGCTTTGAAGATGATAGTGGGCCAATTTCACTGTAATATCTCTGACATAATGACACTGTAGTTGTGTTGTTGTTACAAAAAATGACGTAACGAAGAGTCACTGTAAAAAGTGACGTAATAACAAAACGTAACGTAACGTTGTTTTGTCTGAATTGAATGAGACTTGGGAGTAATAGTTGATAGAAAACTTAGTTTTGTTTCACATGTCGATAATATAGTTAAAAGGGCAGCGGGGCCGATGGGATTCATAAAAAGGACAACAAAAGGCTTCCGTTCTATCACAGTGCGACTCATATTTTTCAACACTTTGGTAAGGAGCGTTTTGGAGTACGCTAGTATGCATGGAACCCCGTATACGCAGTTCACTCTCAACGAATAGAAAACATCCAGCGTGCATTCACCAGATATCTCGCATTTATGTCACCAGGTATTTCACGCAGAACTCCTTACAACAATCGATTGACATTTTTTAATATTCAGTCACTTGGACGACGGTGGTCTGCCCATGATCTCACGTTCTTACACGGGCTTCTCAATGGCAATCTAAAATGTGTCGAACTCGTGGAGAACATCTCTTTCTATGTACCATCCCGCCTGCCTCGCCAGCCAATAAATAAAACGTTCGTGCTACCTACATTTAAAACCAATGTTGGTCAAAACGCCCCTCTAGTCCGATGTTGCGCGAAAAATAATGCACTGACTAAAAATAATACTACTAGTGCAGATGTTCTCCATGACTCCGAATCCAAATTTAAATTAAATATTATGCGGCTATTGGAGTCCCAAGACCGGTAACTCACCGTCATGGAACTCCAGCAGTTAGCACATCTAAACTTGGCTATATGATTTATTTTGTTAATAGTTTTTACATATAATATTATCTTAGAAATTTATTAATGTAAACGAATTACCCAGATAATATAAATGCTGTGTACGCCTGTAATAGGTATATATATAAGAATTATGTTTGTGCAATGTCATAAGCAATGTTATGTATGTATACTGTTGGTGTACCTTTTCCATAAATAAATAAATAAACAAACAAAAGTGTACCTATACGGACAAGTGACGTAACAGTAAGCTAAACAAAAGCATAATGCTTAGTTCACCGAATCACAGATCTAAAAAGAATTCTTCATGTTTTAAATCTATCAATAATGTACATACTCATAGTAAAATTAATTATTCAGTTGTCATTAAATTTAAGTTTTCAATAGCAGTTCTTTATTTCAATAGTAGTTCGCTATGCTACCTATTTTTCTATTTGATGTAGTTTTTTGAAAAACCTTCACGTGTAGATATTATAATAGATAGATTTAGTTTTCTTGCATATGAGATGTCTTGTATTTTCCACCACCACCACCACATCAACCCATCTCATCCCACTGCAGGGATACGGGTCTCCCTTCAACCGAAGGGGTTTAGACACCACGCTGGTCAAATGCGGATTGCTGGAGAGAGAGATTGGCTTGTATTTTCATTATTCAATAAATATTTATTTTCATTGGGAAACAAACCATAACCGGTGCTTAGTTTGTACTATTAATATTTTAGAACGAAAAAGCCTATGTATGCAAGACTGCCGGTCACTGAATTGAAGCCACAATATTTTTCAGAATTCTTTATCTATCTGTATTCTTTATTATCTATGCCCATGTGTATTATTAAAAGTGTTTCAAGGCGAGAACATTACAAAAAGCTTTATTTTTATACTATTTAATGGTCTATCTATATAATCAATTCGAACTTGTACAAAATATACATATCCAGAGATAAACGTTTGCTTGAGATTCATTGTAATGCTGCTCGTATGAGATATTCCTTGGATTTAAAGAAAGAAAGAAAACCATTTATTAATCACCTGGACGTAAACACACAACTATGCAAATTAATATTAATTGCTGGTGTTTAAGGTTATGGCAACACCGTTAGTAAAAAAGAATCACATAAGAGCATTCGTACATAAAATCATTTCGAACGTGCTGAATGTTGGCGAGGTTTTCACAAATTGGACACCACTTGTGTCCCAATTTGACGTGCAGAGATTTAGCGCTCTCCAAGTAACGAGTGCTAGCAGCCGTATGTTGGACGACGCCGCATGAAGCACTACCTTGCTTGAGTTGCCAGCGGTTTAGGAATTTGAATGCTCATTAGTGGCGTAGCTTGAAGTAGCTAACATTTTCGTAGCGAAGCCATGTGTTCGTCCGTAGCTACCGCTGCATCAAGCTTTGCGTTGCTGAGTTGCCAAAAGCTATATTACGGTCATTAGTAGTTGCTTCTCTGAATTTCGTTTAGTTTAGATTTATTCAATAGTTTGTTTTTAAAAGATGGATATAATTATACCCGCCCCGGCTTCGCACGGGTTCTTGACAGAAAATATAAAATAGCCTATGGTACTCCGAGGAGATGTAACTTTCGGTAAAATTGTTTAAGTACTTTCTGAGTTAAATCGTAACAAACAAAAAATTAAATAGCTTTTACATTACCGCTTTATAATTTCCAATTATTTAAAGTATTAAAATGGATATAGTATGTTATACTTAAGAGATAGACATATGCCACCGCGGACTTTTCTGTAGACCTATATAAGATACACAATTCCACCATACATTATTTTGTTATATCTCAAAGGGTTTAGGCAGCGTTTTCGTGGAAAGCTCCCAGACAGCTTATTTTTTTCCGATACCTCCAACAAATATCGTTAATGTATACAAAAACTTAACAAATTATATACTAAAACCTTCCTCGAGAACCACTCTATCCATTGGTGAAAACAGCATGAAAATCGGTGCAGTAGTTTTTGAGTTTATCGCGATCAGACAGACAGACAGACGCGGCGGAGGACTTTGTTTTATAATATGTAGTGATGAATGCATGTAATATATTAATGCTGGTACTACAGTATCACCTTAGGGGCTTTCTGGTGACCTCACTCACAAGCAGGGACTCAACAATCCTCTATGGAGATGTCTAGTAGCAACTATGTAATCGACAACATTATTATATTATGCTCAGTAATAAATTGAAATATACCAGATATGTATAGATCTGTTTCAGATCTCGTGAAAGACCGGCTACTATCTAAAAAATCTGATACAGCGATGCAACAACAACTTCAAAGAGCTAGGCAGGATAGCGTAGAGTATGTTGGTAAGTATATTGAAAAATTATTTGTTGCTTAGACAATTTCTCAAGCAAATGGAGATGCAAACAAGTACGAAATTTTAAAGTCCGTAAATGAAAATAATGCCATAAAGCGTTTTTCTGACAGTTGAGGAATAGTCGAATCAGCACTGTCATAGCGGCTAGAAACTATGCTTCTTTGAAAGACGCCATTCAAGGTGAACTGGAAGAAGAATCACCTTCAGCAGAACCTGGGGTCATAGTGGTGATTTTTTACCGAGGAAATGGTAGGTACAATAATTATAATCTTCGTAATAATTATCGGGGTAGTCTCCGTCCCAACCCGAGAATTTTCGCAATACATAGCATAATAATGACCGGGGTCGAGGACGGTATACAAGTAACTTTTATAATAATTCCTATAGAGGTCGCAGCATTGACCAGCAAATAAATATGACAAGCAACAGCAATGACAGTCAAGTAAGCGAGAACGATAACAATCAGGACAGCCATAACGATGATAATCAGGGCCAGCCCATAGAATTCAGATACTCGAAATATTTTTTTTCGGGCATAAACATTCGTGTTATTATGCTAATATTAATTCAGTCACTTTTGATGTTCCAGATGTTTCTTACTCTTGGATACTTGACACCGGTGCTTCGATGTCGGTTGTCAAGTACGATACAATGGTCCGAGATAAAATTCCTTACCATATTTTTTTATATTAGAGGGGGGAAACGGGAAAATTTGAAACTTACAATACAATATAATACAAATATATTTATTGCGAATATGGGTACAGATGGTGGTAAAAAAAAGAAAAATCTTTTAGGTACTAGAGTTTCAGCGATCGACCAAAAGGTATGCAACATTCGGTAAACACTTAATTGATTCTATAAACTTACTTGTTTTAAATTCAAAATATTATTAAGCAATACAAACAAATAGAATCTAATCAAAACGAAAATTATTAAAATAGATGATAAATCAAATTATAATGGAAATGTAAAAATAAATATATCAAAACTTATCATTAAGGAGCTCCTGAGTACTGCCTTTTCGATCAACAAACTCGTCAGTCTTTTCTTAAATGTTTCGATATTTTTAGAAATAACAATATGGTCAGGCATATATTTATTAACGTTATTCGACTTGTTGGCGCACAAAATATTCTATTATGTCTTTGTAATTTCATTTTTTTGAACTTATTCATGTTGTTCTTTACAAAAATTGCAACTTCATAAATAAACAAACTCGGAAATGTCAAGATTTTGAGGTCTTTAAAATATTGTTAACAGCTTTCAGTTTGTTTTAGATTGCATGTGGCTCTTATGCATCGTTTCTGTGCCCTAAACACTGTTTCTTTTTCCGTTACCCCAGTAGTTATCCCAGAATATGACTCCATTACCTCCATACCTTAGGATAGATGCCACATGAGCCTGATAGGTAGTCACCGCTGTAGGAACGTTAACAATTTTTCTTAGCATATACAGTGCGTAGGCGAACTGGCATAGATATTTTCGACGTGTATCTTCCAATTTAAGTTGTTATCAACGGTAAGTCCCGAAAGTTTTGTAACTTTAACATCTGTAATTAAAGTAACTTAGTTCGAATAGGAAAGAATTTTTTTCATAAATTTTATGTGTTCAAAAATTTACGTTGCCGCTCAGATGGTATTTTGGGTCGGGATTTTCTTAGTAAATATAATTATATTCTAAATTTTGAAACACATACATTAACATTGAATCATAACTTTCAATATTATTACAGAGGGGACAATTAGTACAAAATAATTATATAACCTTGCAACCCAGGTGAGAATCAATTCATTTTATAGATGTAGGCATAGATCAGGAATGTGTCATTAGTTCGAGCGAATTATGTGAAGGGGTTTTTTTTGCCAGTATTATAGTTCATCCAAAGAACGGCAGAGTCCCTGTTTAGATTTTAAATACCCGAGACGAAACGTTTAAACTTAGTTATTTTACTCCTAAATTATTAAATTTAAAAGTATGCAACATTGGAAAACAATTTGTTGAAGCTGATAGGGTAAAGAAAATGTTTTTCATGTTAAAACTAGATCATTTAAGTCCCGATGAATAGATATCCATTATATGTTTATACAATATTCTGCAAATTTGTTCAACGTGCATGAAAAAAAAAACTAAACACGTCCATCTTATATTAGAGACGAAGTGTCTATTACAAGTCTATATAAATAATATTGCTTCAAGTGCGCCAAAATCGCACTTATTATTAGATCAGTGGAGATTAAACTTGGGCTGTATTTAGCCGTGTTTAATCAATATTCTGCTTACTTGTGTAATGTGTTAGCAGAAGAACTATACAACTCTAACTTATATTAGAAACGAAGTGTCTATATGTTTATCTGATAGTAGTTCAAATGTGGTAAAATCCACGCATTCAATATTAACTCCAATATTAGATCCAACTTGGGCCGTAACTAGCCGTATTTATCCAATACTCCCCAAACTTCTATATTGATATGCAAACGATTCAATATTACTTTGAATGCAGTTCAACTAAACTGTGGTGAAGGTTGTAGAATGTATAAAGTAATGTACAGATACCTACAGATGAAGCAATGTCCCCTATGTATCTTATGTCGTAGCAGTAAACGTGAGATTTGCATGGTTTTGCAAGGCTAGAGCTATCGTCATGTGTACATTAGTACACATGCATACCGTTTATGTATTTGGGGTGTAAGTGGCTATCATCATTAGTGCTAAACGCAATCGAAGGTGGTGCTACAGTAGTTACATGGAATACGAGAGTGATGGTTTTGTTCTTTAAACGTGGTGATAAAACCTTAGAGAGCTCGATAGCATCGTCACGCGTACTATTCTAATGTCATAGATATGTCATACACGCTCTAGAATGGCAATGCGAAAGTAAGGTAATTGCCCAACTCGCATTCAGTTGGCCACGCTCTCGCGTCGCGACTATACGCACTTTGCCACAAAGCATAAATACCTTAAGATATATATAATATATTCATCTTTCTAACGACAGGTATGCCCTATCATTTGTCTCTTTGTTAGAACAAAGTGTAATAATAAATAAATGTACGTAGATATAGTACTACTTGCGCCATTTTAAAATACAATATTGTTGGTGTATAACGTGTCTGTCTTTTGATACGTCGCTGATTCTAACCAAACACGCAGAATAAGCAGCGTTGACCGCAACCTCTCCATGGATGGGTTCATCAATCTCGAGTTTCTCCGTACTCGGAGGGCACGTTAAGCCTTCGGTCACGGCTATTGTTGATAGATGACAGTCGTAAGATAAGTCAGTGGCCCTTGGGCGGCTTGAAAACGCTGTCTTCCGCCAATCCGCATTTGAGCAACGTGGCGGAGTGTGCTCTAAAGCCCTGCGGTTGAAGGGAGACCCGTATCCCTGCAATAGAATTAGTAAGCATTGGTGTAGTAGAAGATAAAAAAACCTTATACACACCAATCTGACTCCTAAGTCACATCTTTACATTTTTGTCGGGGGTTATAATGAAGGCTTGATGAGTATCAGCTACCGAAACAGTTTTCTTCTTAGCGTTATTCAGTTTTCTAATCCACCAGGATTGGCCGGGTCTGCTACCTAAGCTTAAAGATTTGGCGGATACTGATTTCTACATGGAGCGACTGCCGTCAGACCTTCACAAACCAGAGGGAAAACCAGACTTTTCTTAGGTTAGGTCACGCGTCTTTCGAAATATAAATTCTTGGACGTGCGGGTTTCCTCACCATGTTTTCCTCCACTCGAGTAAGTGATAATTACAATTATGTACATAAATTCGCAAATACAAATTTAGTGGCACGTCAGGAATCGATCAAGGAACCTGCCTGTATATAGGCAGGTTTTTTATCCACTAAATAGCTCACTAAATAAATAGATCACTGCCCTCTAGTCTTGTTATCATCATGAATGCAGTATTTGATATGTTTAATGACTACCTCCACCTCATAATAAACAGCAGCCAAATAACTACTCTCTGGTGGTGTATTATGTTCCTATGTGTGAGTTAGGTCACCTTTAAACACGTAAGGAGTACCATTGCGGGAGTAATGTGTTGTAAGAGTTGAATTAAACAATTTTTGTCGCAGGAAGACCACGGACGCTGCAAAGCATTCTAAACGTCAGGTTCAACAAAATATATAAAACACGCGGTACTTCCGTTAAAAATTGTTTAATTCAATATAACAATCGCGAAAACCTAAGACAATAGTATTGTAAGAATTCATAGGCTACGGTAATAGCTTTATATTAGACCGTATGCCCACCAGAGACAATTGATTTTTATTTAAATGTTTTTTCCATACAAAGTCGGTAAGCATACAAGCATACGGCCCACCTGATGTAAGCGGTTACCGTAGCCTATGAACGTTTGCAATACGTTAAGTATTACTCGCGAGATGCCACCTCTGCTGGTAAAACAGCAACTCCTTAGGAGGTTACTAGAGACCTCACTCACACCGAGGAACACAACTGTACATTAGGGAGTTGTTATTTGGCTGCGGTTTTCTGTGAGGTGGAGGTACTTCCTATATATTAAATTAAATTAAATAAAACTCGAAACACGTAATTTAAATCGGTCAAAACCTGTTTAAAATGTCAAATATACTTTAGTCTGTGGTCAAAAAGTCGTACTGAGTATACATAATCACTAACGAATCTATATACATAGTGGGACACTCAGAAACTTATGCGAAAATAAAAAAGTGTTCTATTGGTAAATATTTTTTTATTAAATCTTTTCAAAGTACTCTCCACCAGCCTTTATACAAAATTTCATGCATCTGAACTAGTTTTCGAAACACTTTTACCAGTTCGCCGCAGACACTTCATTTACAGCCTGCTCGAACGCTGACAGCGCATCTTCCGGCGACGAAAATTGTATCCCTTTGAGCAAATTTTTTATTTTCGGGAATAAAAAGAAGTCACACGGTGCAAGATCAGGGTTGTAAGGAGGGTGACCCAGGAGTTTGACCGGCGTGCTGTCCAGGAAATCCCTCGTTTTGAGTTCGGTGTACGCGGGCGCGTTGTGGTGGTGGAGCAGTAGCCCGCGGAGCCCCGTGTTTGGTCCTGTGGTTGCTCACTACAGAGAAAACTTCTGGCAAGCATTTGGTAGTACACCATTCGGCGTTGATGCTTCTTTGGTTCTGTAAAGGAATTGACACCAGGTAAAAATGTTCCCGGCGCAGATCCATTTTTCAATAAGACACGATAAATTAAATTAGCTCGCAAAAAATGTGGAGGGCAAATTTTGAAATTGGAACGTACCTATTTTAACTTATAAATAATAATATTTTCAAAATACATTATAACTGCCCAGTCTCTCATACATAAAATTTTTTTCGCAATAATCTCTGAGTGGCCATGTATGTTGTGGAAATAAAATATGCATTGTTTACTTTGTACATTGCATATATTGTGATTGAATGAGTGTGAATGTGAAATGCAATGCGAATTGCATTCACCTATTTATAGAGGTAGTTTCAAAAAATGTGAGTACATTTTGTAGTATATTTGGAATATTATTACGATAGGAAAATTAACTGCGTAGCCTTGGCGATACCTGTGATTACTATAAATTAAAAAAAACCTAATATAATGTCAAATAACGTATTACTGTTTTTTTAAATATGGCATAGGCAAGAGCCTCATTGTTCCCATGACGTATTTGTACATGATCGCTGCTTAGATAACAGAACAAAATTTAAACAAATGATAATAGGATAAAACTTTATAAGGTGAACCTCCCAATTATTGGTAATTGAAGAAGTTTGAAATTGCGAGCTCGGTGGCGCAGTGGCGAAACGCGCTGTTACGTTACTTTGACACCAACGCTCGTGGGTTCAAGTCCCACACAGGACAAACATACGTGTGCATGAACATGTCTGTTTGTTTTGGTCGAGGGTATTTTCTATGAATCATGAGTATGTATTAACAAAAAAAAAATGTATTTACGTATGTATATCAATTGTCGAGTACCTCTAATATAAGCTTCGCTTACTTTGGGCATAGATTGCGTTGTGTAATTTGTCTGAAAATATTTATTTATAGTTATTAATTATAAATATTTAAGGTCAAATGGAATCTAATGCAATTAAAATGACTTATTATGACTGTGGGTAAATTTCTCAAACTTTTTATCGATACATTACTTTCAGCCTTGAGCAGTCAGAACCCGTTATATACGTTTTCCCATACATTTCGCGGTCGTATACGACCACCCGGGTTTCGAAGGGTTAATACTTAATTAACATTTAAAAAAAGATTTAACGTATCCATATGTTAAGCTTTTCAATTCCGTCGTCCTCGAGGGCGAAGCACCACAGGCATGGGGGCAGAAGCGTGGTGATGTTGTGTTTCAAGAAAGCCTTTTCAATAAGACTTTGTCAGTGGGACAAAGCCTTATTGAAAAACTATCGACCTATCTCTGTTCTGAGCCATGTCTATAAGATGTTTTCAAGGGTCATCAGGAATCGTCTTGCACGCAGGTTTGGTGACTTCCAGTCTCCCGAACTAGCCGGTTTCCGGAAAGTTTCCGTTTCCGGTTTCAGGTTATACAAAAGACCGATGAGTATACCAGCCACTATGCTTAGCGTTTATGGACTATGAGAAGGCTTTCGATTCGATCGAGACTTGGGCTGTGCTCCAATCTCTCCAGCAGTGCCACATTGATTATATTGAAGTGTTGAGGAGTATATGTGACCATATCGATCCGACTACAGGACCAAGAACACTAGGATTACGGTTGATAATGTAGTGTTATGCAAGTGAATGAGATTGTATATCTTGGAAGTGCTTTTAGCAGCAATGGAAGGTACACCGCTGATGTGGAGAGACGAGTGAGTGCAGGGAGTAGGGTGAATGGAGCGTTGGGTAAACTTCTAGGCAGCCGAAATCTAAGCCAGAAGGCACAGCTCGCTGTACACAACGCGGTGCTAATCCCAACGCTAACTTATGGAAGTACGGAGCTGGGTATGGCAGAGAGAGCATGAAAGTGGTATAAATACGGTCGAGATGAGAGCATTGCACAAAATTTGTGGCATAACGCTTGCTGACCGCGTTTGTAATGAAGACGTGAGAGAAAGAGTTGGTCTGAAAGAGAGTGTCGGTGTTAAGATAAGAAAAGGCATGCTCCGTTGGTTCGGACATATAGAAGGAATGCGGGACGAAAGAATGACGAAACAGATATACAATGCAAACTTGGAAGGATTTGGGGCCGAGGAAGACCGAGACTAAGCTACCATGACCAAATTGGTCGTGTTTTATCTGAAGGTGATGTCAGGAGCCCCAGGAACCGGCGAGCGTGCATGAAAAGAGCTATGAATGTTACAGAAGCGAGTGAAGTATGTAAGGACAGCGTCTTATGGCGCTCGGTTCTCTCTGCCTACCCCGCAAGGGATCTGGCGTGAAGATATAATACATACAACATACAGGACCAAAGTACACGGCAGTTCACGGCTGCATTGGAAGATGTTTTCAAGCTATTGATATGGAAAGGATACGGCATCAATATCAACGGCGAGCAATTACTCACCTTCGATTTGCCAATGATATAGTAATCTCTTTAAAAGATTTAGCTAAAGATGATTGTGACTCAAAGAACACAAAAACCTTATATTAAAACTATCATAATAAAATAACATAGCTCTAATATACGCAAGGGCTACACAGAAATAGTCCCATACGAAGCTTTCAGAATTGTCACGGGCAGAGGCATAAAGTTGGTGTACAATAGAATATGACCCGAGGCGGCGTCATGCGAACTTTTGGTCGCATCTTTCAACTGGAGCTTAGTATTTTAAACATTTAATTCTGTAGTACAGGTTCTCAGCGCACATAAATTACCTCATAATAACATTGTAGTCGATACTGTTCGATTTAGTGTTGATATTTTTTTTATACCACCAAGGTGGCAAACAAACATACGGCCTGCCCGATGGTAAACGGTCACCGTAGCCTATGGACATTTACAACACCAGGGGTGTCACTCATTCGTTGCCGACCCTAAAAATATATGGTTTATTTCAGTCGTACTACGTATTCTCTTACGCTTTTTTGCAGGTTTCAGGTAAAATACGAATTTAAATTCTACTTACTTTAGGATATATAAAAATAGTATGGGAATAAAGTATTTTTATATTTTAATGTGTATTCTTCCAATTAATTTATTTTATTAAATTTATTCATAATAATATAACGATATTGCACAATAATATAGGAAAATTGTACGCAATATAATTTTCCTATATTCGTCACAATTTTCTTTTTATTGCATAGTTTATGTAAAGTTATAAATATGAACAAGTTGTTAATTACGAATTCTCCGCAACAATTGAGTCAAAGCCTATCGGCACGTGATTTTACGATACTGTGACATTTTCTGTATGACTGAGATTGGCTGGTAGAGTGTGGGTATATAAGTCGCCTTATGTGTACCATTGTCTCGTTTAGTACTTATCACTATTATATATTTTATAATATACATTAAATATATTTATAAACAAACACACAGAAGTAAGTAGATCTATTTCTCAAAATATATTTCTGTTATACCTTTATTATACAGTTAAGTGTTGAATTAAATAATTTTTTTTAACGGAAATATCGGGTATTTTATTTATTTTGTTGAACGTTCGAAACGTCAGGTTTAACAAAATAAATAAAATATGGGATATTTCCGTTAAAAAAATTGTTTAATTCAATATACAGTTAAGTGCTTTATCTCTCTCAACAAAAATTAATAAATCTAGAGACTTTAAATTTAGTTTGAGCGTGCACTAAGAAATACTATTTTAAAAGGATTGTATTTAATTGGTCAATATACTAAACCTAACCTAACCTACGAAAACACTACGTTCACATCAAAAAATATAGAAATGAACATCAACTCAATAATCTGATGTGTATTTCAATATTTAGATGAACATTTAGAATTTTTTTATTGCTCAATTTGTTAAATTCCATTTTGAAATATTCAAGCAAAGCGTGAAGAAGCAATTTGCGGGGCAGCATGGTAGCGTCAACTGATAGGACACTGTAGTCTTTTGTCAATTGGTGTTGCGATTTGGGCTTCTTTTCTCGCTAACCAAAAAGTTCAAAATAATGCAGCGGGATTATAGTCTATAACGTGATATACGACTCTCTCTAGGGCGAAAGATAATAAGTTGACAAGTCTTTGTTTCTGTCTTGTTAACTGACATAATTACAAAACAACCTTTATAATGTCATGCAAGTATACAAGTAACAACACCTATGTACCTTCTAGTATGACAAAAAGAAACTTTGTTGTAGGATATTAAGGGATTTAATGAAGACTTGTTCCCTGACTCTCTTCTTATTAGCGTTATCTAGATTACTAATCCATTAGGATTGGCGGAGACCGCTACCTAAGTCTTAGGATTTGGCAAAGATAGTGATTTTAACACGGTGCGATTGTCGTCAGATTTCTACAATCCAGAGGGAATACCAGACCTTTCTTAGGTTAGGTCACGCGTCTTTCGAAATATAATTTCAAGGCGTGCGTGTTTCCTCACGATATTTTCCTTCACCGCCGAGCTAATGATAATTACAAAAATGTACTTACATTAGATTCGAACCGGGGACCAGATATGTCAATAAGAAGGTTCTTTATCCATATCACTGCTCGGACGTGTCCTGATAATTTTGTACAATGTTGGGAGACATACAAATTCACGGCTTACTTGATGTAAAGTGGTTACAGTAGCCTATACACGTAATGCAAGTAGTATCGCTGGCGGCTTGTTTACCCCACTGCTAACATAGTAACGCCAAAGAAGCTTACTGGTAACCTAGCATTTGCAGAAATACTACACCCCTCTAGGGAGTGTTTATTTGGCTACAATCGATAATATCTTTCTATATAATGGACTTTCTGAACTACACTGTTCAGCTGGACGGATGTTTAATAACCCGATTCATCATATATTTTGATTTAAGAGATGTAAGGTCAGTATATTCACCATTTTGATTTAAATAGAGGTAGGGCGTATCAAAGCCGCCCGTCTGGGGCAGTCCACCTTACAGGAAACTGTAGTCAATAACAATTCCTTGGAAGGTTTTGTGTTCCTGCGTGTGAGTGAGATCACCAGTAGCTTAAGAAGTTGCTGTATTAGCAGCAGAGATGGCATCGTGCGAGTGATACTTAATGTATTACAACAGTCCGTAGGCTATGGTAATGGCTTCACACAAGGTGAGCCGTACACTTGTATGCCTCCTGAGGTTATGTTAGGGGTTAAGTATGAAATTGCCGATTTGAACTGAAAAATTAAAACTCGTTTTTTTTCTAAGATGTAACATATTTATTTAATCAAAATATTTATCCTCATTATCTATACATTGCTGTCATCTAATCGAAAGTTTATTTATGCCTTTGCGATAGAACTCTGGGGATCTAGATTCGACAAACTGTGTGAAAGTATTTTGTACTGCCTCCTTGGAAGAAAATTTTTTACCACGTAGGAATTTGTCTAAATCACGAAAAAATGGTAGTCAGTTGGAGCAAGGTCTGGCGAGTACGGAGGGTGACGTATGGTTTCTAACTGCAGCTTCTGTAGAGTTACAGCGGTTTCTCGTGCAGTGTGAGGTCTTGCGTTATCATGGAGCAGTAATGGTAAAGATCGATTCACGAGTCGGGGCTGTTTCACTGCCAGTTTTGTTCGAAGCCATAATTGTTCGAAGTTCGGCACAGTAAACTGCTGCTGTTATTGCTTGACCAGACTTGAGAAAGCTATAGCAAATAACGCCATCTAGAGATCATCAAACATACATTATCTTTTTATTGGTAAGCTTTGCTTTAGAGCACTGTTGAGGGGTTTGACCTGGGGTCAGCCATTGTACTTTTCGCTTACGGTTATCGTAAAGAATCCACTTTTCATCACATGTCATAATTCAATCCAATATTCCTTCATTTCTGTACCGATTCAACAAGGCAACACACGTTTCAACACGAGCTTCTTTCTGCAGATTGGATTTAGAGTAAAGTCATTTAATTTTTTTCCGTATTATTCTCATCAAACTCTTTCATTTGATACCCATATCAGAGGCGTGCACAAAAAGTAACTAGTCCGCCATCTTGGGCCGTCGGCTATATTGAATTGAGAATAATATCACTTAACCATGCATTGTCATCGAATACAAACGTGTTTGCAAAATTTCATCTCAATCGGTTAAGGATAACTGCTTGAAAATTCAGATAGAGAGATTCAATAGAGAAAACTATTTATAACATGGGTTCCAGAGAATCCCTCAGGGAACTGTTCAAGTAAATAAATATCCTCACTGTTACTTCTCTATATATTTATGTAAACATAATGTATGTCTGTAAAAAGCCGTTTTCAAACTTTAGCGAAAAACTACGAAGTAGAAACAAGTTGCGTATATCGGTACATCGGCTGGCTAGGACTGGTAGATCTTTACTTGTAAATTGTATTCGATTTTATCATAAGTTGCCTGAAGCAGTTCTGTCCTTTCTTGACAAGGAATTCATAAAGCATTCATAAAATGTGTATGAGTTACATACAAATTACAGGAGTCAGCAAACAATCATCTACTTAATTTTTCAAACCAATTATGTATTTTTTACTTAACTAGCGCTAATAGCCCTCTACATAGAGCCCTTCAAAATATCCAAACGAACGCATCCAGGGTGGAATAAATTTTAATAAATCTCACAGATTGACTGCACAATACAAAATCTTACACACAGTTACGAGTAGGTGTTCTCTGATACGATACGTTCCATGTTAGGTACCCGAGCTTATTCACAGGCAATGAAGCAGCGATACAATAAATGATAAGCATGTTACGTTGACGGTAACATGCTTAGCATATGAGCTAGGTGTTCAGCGCGGGACACACTGTTCTCGAAAATGATGAACGTATTTTATGGTTACTTCTGCTGCTGCTAATCACGAATTGCATTTAAGGACCTAAATTGCACTGACGTGCGGCCTAGAGCTTATATTCATAGATAACGTGCCCCAATCCGCCGATGTTGGTGTGAAATTCACCCAGTGCCAATTCCGGGTGGTCGAGAAGATTAAATCTTCTGGCAGCATAGGCATGTGAAACATGAGAGGTAGATTAAATATAAGATGAAGGAGGTGATGTACATAATGAATTACAGATGCTTCGACCTTTTGTGCGTGACAGAGACTAAGCGGAAGGGGAGCGACATCAATAATCTTCCCAGAGGAATGGTGACCACCATAGACCAGAACGATAATGCCAGGGTGGGTGTAGATACTGTATTCTCCTTCCGCTTAACCTCTGGTCTGAGAGAATATATTTAGATACGTCCACGACTTCTATGGGTTTACAAAAACTAGTGTTTTTGGTTGGAGCGTACGGTCCACGACTTCTATGGGTTTACAAAAACTAGTGTTTTTGGAGGGAAATCGGACAGTTTCATGAATCTGTGAGGAATATTCTGGATGGATAAATTAACTGAAAGGGTGATTATATGATTGGATGGATTGGGACCAATCGAGGTAACTACTAAGCTGTTCTACGGAGTCAAAAGCGTAATAGAAGCAGATAAGCCAATTCTAGATGTGTGTTTGGAACGAAACTTCTTTATGACGAACACTTTATTTCATTAAGGGATATACACGCGTGTACGTTGAGATGGAATAACTGAAACAGTATAATTGATTTGATTCTGATAGATAGCCGTCTCAGAGTTAATGTAATGAATACAAGAGCATATAGATGTCTCACCTTTTGTTGGTTTTGTAAGGAAGTGGAGGAACTGGGTACGTATTCCTTTCGGAGATCATGAAAGTACAAGGAGTGAAAAAGCAATATAAGATAAAAGAAGGCAAAATTGCATCCAAGAGTAAGGGGTATCTATGTGCGTACGTGCGTGCCGACTACGTATGTGCATCTATTAGTAAACGTAAAGTAGATGAGTCATGTGGCGCTCGGATTTATTTGTCTACTCCGCAAGAAACTTGGTGTGAAGATATAGATATCCATCTATATCTTCACACTAGACGATACGACACGATACCATGTGGGTATCGATTTTGTGGGTATAAATAAACCCATACAACCCATAACACAAGTTCTGCTTAGTTTGGGACTAAATAACGTTGTGTAATTTGATCGGGAATAAAACTATTTATGTTTGTACTTACTACTTTTTGTAGGAATCACGAAAATTTTATCTTGTTAGGCGTTCGTCATTCACAACGTCTGTGTGTATACCAGTTTCAGTAATAACACGACGGTGCACTTGTTCCGCTTTGTGATTATAGTACTACATAGCTACCGTAACTTTATATATTATACATAAGATAATGCAGATAATATGCTGTTGGATTTAGTTTGTGTTGAATTATTGCATCACTGCTCTATTGATTGATTGAGCTTAGTTTGCGCTATTATCGTTGAACAATATTAAAGCCTATTCTAATGTAAGTGAATCTCCTAATAATTTGTTGTGTTAGCAGTGGGGATGGTTACACGCGAGGGATATTTCCTGTATTGCAAACATGCATATGCAATGGTAACCAAAGCTAAGTTTACGATGAACTCTAATTAAGACGAAGGCAGGTTTAAACAGGGGGCAAACAACTCGTTATTATTTTTGCACCCAATCCGACCTTAGATGAACGTGTTGTATCCCTAGGGAAGAACAGGTATGTACGAGTATGTACATGTTTTTCATACAACGTCAGGAGGCATACAAGCATATGATCAACCTGATGTAAAGCGGTTACCGTAGTCATTAAACCCTTGTAATATCACTCGTGCGATGCCATCTCTGCTGCTAACATAGCAACTTCTTAGTTAGTCGTCAAAATAGCTACATAGCCGCATTTGTATCAAACATCAATTTTCTTAGAGCTTATAAATTCGAAAGAATTTATGTACATATTTGTAAATACCACTTTGACTTTGGATCATGATGGGGAAGGTAGATGTGGACATCTACCTTCCTTCCTTCCAATACTAATTATTAGTTATATTCGAAGACGAAAGAATTAGTGGACGTTGGCAGATAGCAAGCTTAGCAAAACTTTCTCGTCGTGAAGATGGATGGCTTAGGCTATGTACATTATACAATGTTTTTTTATTATTTATTTGTGATTTATTTACTTCAAGAATGTATACAGTACATTTAACAAAGTTTATCACATCTACAGATTACACTAAAACATATACTATATAAGCCTCCTGTTACCGAACTAGGAACTTTTGACGAGCTCGGTGGAGGAGTTAATAACGCGAATTTATGACCGACACTCGTGGGTTCAATTCCCACACAGGACAAACATTTGTTGCATGAAGGGTATTTTTAAGAAAGGTAGGGCGCATCAAACCATTCTGTCTGGGAAAGTACCTCCATATCCTCGAGATATTTACTCCCTGACCCGTAGCGGTGAGATTTTTTACTACGTCTCATTGAGCCTCCATAGGTTATTTCCGAGCAGGTAGTTAGGGGCTCGTGCTAAAAGCGTGCTCGTTCGCGACCCCTGCCAATCAATTAGATTGCAATTCTGGACCAAGAGCGCAACGATGTGCAGATTAGGGCATCCCTCGGAGTGCATGAGAAGAGCAGCGAAGGTGAAATAAGTGAGTGAGGTGTATAAGGATCAGGTCACTTGGCGCTCCGTTCTCTTTGCCTACCCCGCAAGGAATTTGGCGTGAAGTTATAATAGGGGTTAATGTATGACATTACCGTTTTATAGTATATAGTAATTTAAATTGACATTAAACCTTCATGGTGTGAGATTTTCGAGTGAAACTTTTTTCACATGATACCCATGTCTTTCTTTTAAAAAATGTGCAACATTTGATTTTCGAATTTCAATTATGTTTTTTATTCAGTTTAGACGGGAAATATAGATACTTCGAAAATCCGAATTTTTTGAATACGGGTACCGACGCGGAACTAACGGCGGCGGAAGAACGTACCACGTGGAAGCAATATTCATTTGACAGAAAAGGAGGTTGGTACAGCAATAATGAAGTTGG
Organism: Pyralis farinalis; assembly: GCA_947507595.1. NCBI lineage: Eukaryota > Metazoa > Arthropoda > Insecta > Lepidoptera > Pyralidae > Pyralis > Pyralis farinalis. The sequence continues at coordinate 24,500,369 of OX382278.1, forward strand.
ACCCAACAAAGGGTGCAGGTGCAGACGGCATTCCACCTCTCTTTATTAAGAGCTGTGCAAAATTGCTTTCATTGCCTCTTGTACTCATTTTTAACCTATCGCTCATGTCCTCTGTGTTCCCTGTTAGATGGAAACTTGCTAACGTTATATCAATTCTAAAAAAAGGTGATCAGATTAATATTGGTAATTATCACCCAATATCAATACCCTCGGTGTTTTCAAAGTTATTTGAATCTTTAGTCTGTCCTATTTTAATTGCACACGATAATATAACCTTATTGCCAGAACAACATGGCTTCAGTCGATACAAGTCGACAATTGGTAACCTTATTTCCTACGTTGAGGACATAGCCAGGCATGTGCATACTCGGGTACAGGTTGACGCAGTATACACTGACTTCTCCAGTGCCTTCGATAAAGTCGATCATTCCATACTGCTTCGCAAATTATCATCGATAGGTGTACATAGTTTATTCCTTTACTGGTTCCAGTCTCTATCTTTCGCAAAGAATGTTGAAGGTGGCAACCAAGAGTTATGAATCTGACATTTATGTAGCTCGTTCGGGATTGATTGTTTTGTTGATGATAATGTCGGATATATTAAACATAGTAAGTGTTCCTTGTTCGCGGATGACCTTAAAATATACAAATCCATAACTAGCCAAGATGACTCGATGCTGCTACAACATGATCTGGAATGAGTTCAGTCTTGGTGTGTTCGTAACAATATGGTCCTTAAACCGTAGCAATGAAATGGTAATGGTAACTGTTTGGTGGTGTCTTCATGGCGTTTTTCACTATAGCTTTCTCAGGTCTGGCCAAGCAACAACAGTAGATTTTTACTGATTCGGGGCAGTAAAACAGCCCCGAATCAATTTTCATCATTATTGCTCTTTGGTAACGTGAGACCTCACACTGCACTAGAAACCGGTGTAACTCTATAGGAGCAGCAGTTAGAAACCATACGTCATCCTCCTTATTCGCCAGACCTTGCAGACTACCATTTTTTCGTGATTTGGACAATTTTCTACGTGGTAAAACTTTTCTTCCCAGGAGGCAGTACAAAATGTTTTCACACAATTTGTCGAATCTAGATGCCCAGAGTTCTATGGCAAAGGTATAAATAAACTTCCGATTAGTAAGCAGCAATGGATAGATAATGAGGGTAAATATTTTGATTAAATAAATGTATTACATCTTAGAAAAAAACAAATTTTAATTTTTCAGTACAATTCGGCAACTTTAACCCCTAATATATAGATAGATAGATATCTATCTATTTGACGATAGAATTTGTCATGTATAGCTAAATAACCTATACTTACGAAGTGAGTGAGATAAAATACAATTTCCCTCTCTCTCACACAATTAAATTACAAAATAGCTCTATTCTGATATTAATACCGGCCCGCCATCTCACAGATTTATGAATTTTAATTTTGTTTCATCCACAGAGAAGTATTATCTTTCACAACGCACATTACTTTCAAAGAATTGCCATAGACAAGTTATTGCAGTAGGCAGCTGTGTAGTATTTTTTTAAAAGAAATATTGTCTACTTCTGAGCGTGATCCAGTTTCCAAACCCATTAGGATTGGCGGGGTCCGCTACCTAAGCCTAATTATTTGGCGAAGACACTTTATCTTACATGGAGCGATTGCAGTCAGGCCTGCTCAACCCAAAGATAAACCAGATCTTTCTTAGGTAAGGTCATATGTCAATCGAAATATAACTTAGTCTCTGCCTTTCTCAATGGGAGGCAGGTTGTACTGGACCTCAGCGCGGCCCACCCTACCTACCTACTGCTTTTGCCTCGGGATGTAAACGGAATGAAACCTATGTGGATGTAGTGGGCATGCATGCAGCACGCCTAAGCCTACTTACCGATATGCCTATTGGGCCCTACCTAACTTAATGGACTGGAGCGTGTCCAGCTTATCTGCCTACTATTATTGTCACTACCTACTATTTAACTACACCTACTGCTACTGATGAATCCTACCTAAATCTATTGCTATTTTGTTATTATTATCTTACCTAACGAACTAAACGTTTCTGCCTTGCTAAGCTCTACAAATCTTCCCTACCTAATGTCCTAACTTCCCTACTTATGTGCCTAACCTATACTTCTTTAATGTACCTGTCCTAAGATCTACATATGTGTTTAATATTACGTCCTACCTAGATAACATACTTATTTGTCTTATGCCCTACGTATGTCTAATATAAGACCTACCTAGATAACCTAATCTCAGTTTTAAGCTCTACCTATGCGTTTCGTGATCAAGCCCTACCTATGCTACCTAGTATCGTCTTATGTATTCTGTATTTACCTAAAGCCCTATCTTCCCAGCCTATGTACAGCTGAAATAACAGCTCTACTTCGATTTGTTGATATATATATATATTGATGTAAGATATTTCGATGTTTTAGTGCCTAGTGTCGTATATACGAGTTAATAATGGAAATCCGCCCATAAGCTCGAGATTAGTCGAACTTTTATTTGCATGTGTGTGGGTTGTATTATAATATTTATATCGTGGCTTGTTTACCCTGGCCGGGATTTCCGACACACAGCTAAGGTCTTTGGAGCTGGTTTCTTCGCAAAGAAACAATGTATTTATATAAACATGTATTTGTGTGCGTACGACTTTATTTAATATTTGTTGTTGCAACTAATAGCCACTGCTCCAAGCCTTAAATATTCCAAGTCCATTGGTATAATTTATATATTATAAGTTATATGTGCGCATTATTGATTGTGTAAGAGCTCTTAAACCCTGATCGGGTTTTACCAATTAATGGGACTGGATGGGAGTGAATTGAATACACTCGGCGGATTGCCTTAACATTTTAAAGACATGTTAATTACTTTCTCGCTATACGAGCGAATTACAAGCTTATCGGAAATCAAAGTTTATTGACGCTTATAGCGTTCTTTTGCTTATTCACGCGGGACGTTAACGCGCAAGCTATGCTCTCGTGTTTATGGTATTCCAACCTTACTTTAAAGAACCTTCATCATTTATTGTAAAGTGTACGGTACCCAACCATATCAGTCGAGTGAATAACCGTCTGATATACGTGCTTTCAAACTGGTTACAGGCCCGACATGATCCGCCACGGACGCCCGACCAAAATTAATCGATGTTCAAAGCCACGGGGCTAAACACTGATTAATCTCTACCGCACACTATGATGTTACATTTACTGATATAAATATATCCTCTTTTTTTTCCAAAAAAATAAAATGAGAGCGTTATATAGTCAAAATCGCGAGGTCCTTATACTACCAACCACCTTATTCAATAAACATTCAAACTCATGCGAACAAGCACTTATTTATAACCTAGTCGACAATGGATTCTATACGGAACCTTACAACTTAAATTCTCTAATCCTAAACCTAATTATCTAACAGAAACTATCGCGGATTCAAAGAAACAAGACCCGGGATGTGACCTAACGCCCTAACGCGAGTGTTTCTAAGGACGTTGTGTATAGATAGTTGTGTTATAAAATATATATATGTGTATATAACTTTGTGTAGACAGCCAACGGGCGTGTGTGTATCTGATCTCCTAGTTCTATGGCCCGTTAACTTCGAATGTGGCTCACGCAGACTCACGTGAGCCTAGATCTTCCGCAATTAATAAATTGCTCAAATCTAGGGATTCATAGTCGCCCCGACATTCGATAAATGTATGTGTACACTTCACCAGCGCTTTATTTTCGAGCTAGCAAAGCGTTTCCCTAGTGTAATGTGGGAAGATCTAGACACGGCTTACCTGTCCGTACTAAATCGTGTATTTGATTCTATACACTTCAAACTCCGCTCAGTTGTCACAGTCAGTTTACCACGGTGCTTGAAATGTGTCGATACTGCTTAATAACAAGCCACTTTAAAACAAACTATCGCGAATTTAAAGAAAACTATAAGAATTGGTTAACAAATCTTATAGCCTAATAGCCCAACGAATACTGATTGCTTAAGTTACAAAAGTACCAAGTTTTAAGAATTCCCGAAATACGTTTCGCCTCACCGTCAGTATTGGCTATTGTGTCGAGTCTCAACGATTCACATTCCTATATAGTCCACGACAAAACCCCGCGTACTTCACCCCCGTAAAACCGCCACGCCGATCTGTGTTTAAACGCAAGGTTCCGTACACATTCTCCACTCCAGACTAGGCCTTACAACTAACTTAATTTACCGAATAATGCATAATTTACACATGCTAATTAACTGTGATTAGTACCAAATTTTAGATCTTATTCTAAATACCCGAATAAACTCCAGACTGAGTCTGTCTGTCACACCCAAGGACTGTTCCTTGGGGCAGAAATTGCGTCGAACCACTTGTAATCCAATTATTCTCAAACATCTATTACTCGTTATAATTATTTCCAACAGATCGTTTAGATCTTGTATTCATTGTCAATTTTCGAATTTCACCAAAACATCACCATATCTTACGTGGTTTTGTTCTATAGCCTTGGGTAACCCTAATTTGATTGCATAGCTCGACGGGCTCGGTGCCAGCTAACAAAAAATAATGGTTTGCACATGTGCGCACAGCCACGTTGCTTTCGACCATACAACAATCTTAAGGAATTTTAAACCATTCCAATTTTGAATAATATTACGCAATCTTATTATCGATAAGATGTGCTGGTACCATTACAACCTCCCCCTTGAGATGTTGAATAACGTGTAAATGTTAGACTGCATCCTCACAAGATATAACCTTCTCCGTCAGTAAGGAGCAAAAGAATTAACCCATAACTCCCGTCTTGATAAATTCTACATAGCTTTAATGGTTTCCCGTCTCTAACTTGAATACCTCCTAAACTCCCATGACACTAAACCTTAACCACAGTAATCCTTTCTTTCCTGCCACCATAGTACCGCGCTATATTAATCGTATTATAATTACCTTTAATTTCTCGCGTATTTGGATTTATCAATGTGTAACAGTTGGCATATGGTATCGCTCCAATCTCGTACGGCCCACTATATAGTAATGCGAACTTTTTAGTCAATTTGTGCGCCTTATCAGACTTAGGTACTGTCCGCAACTTAACTAAATCACCGACTTGGTAAGTTACCAACCTATTTACTTTATCAAAACGTTTGGCTCGCTGTCCTGCCATCTTACGTGCATATTCGCTTACCTGTGCGCAGATTGACTCTACATTGACTGTCTTCGTTTCTATATTCAAATACCTATCAGTACTCAACTCTGCCCTTTCTCCATATACATCCTCATTATATGATCCACTAAACTGTCTTTAGTCAAAATAGCCAAATCATCTAAGAAGCTCTAACAATAACTTCTAGCTTCGCTTCCTAGTATAATATCCATCACACGCGAAAAGGATCCAACAGTTGTTTTCAATCCTTGTGGTAAACGATTGTACACATAACTTTTCCCTGGCACTACAAACCCTGTGTACTTCTTTAGATTCCTCGGTCAAAGGTACACTAAAATATGCATCCTTTATATCTAATACTGCTAAATAATTTATTTTGTAACCTGACTGTAAAATTTCACTAGCCAAAGGAGCACACTCTGTTTCTCCCACCATTCGAGAGTTCAATTCCCGGGCATCAAGCAAAACTCTAACGGAACCGTCCTTCTTAATTGTGTACGTCAATGGGCTACTGTAAGCCGTTTGCGCTTCCTGGCGGTACGCATGTGGAATTGGATAGGATCGTTTTATGAATGGCGTTTCGTCTTTCATTTTAATTTCATGAACGTATTTATGAATTACCCCTGGCCTATCAGAAAACACCTCCTTATTCTTAACCAAAACTTCTTGCAATTTATTCCTATGCTCTACCGGTAATTCCAACTTAGATACATACTCTCATATTTGCTCTATGGTATAACCATTCTTACTTGTGGTAAGTACAAAGTTACATCGTTCATTCATACCCTCGTTATCAATCATATGTACCTCACTAGTACGCTCTCCATACGTCACTGATAATGTTCCTGAACTGCTACAAGAGCTACACGCCTTTACTGTCGTCAACCAGTCATAGCCTAAAATCATTTCTTTCGGCAACTTATTTAAAACTAACATAGGAGTATTTACAACACGCTCATTGATTTCTAATGGTAAAATTATTAACCTGTTGACCTTTTCTTTACTAACACCAAAAGCTCCAACGACGTTAACCGCTGGTATGGGGATGTCTGGCCACTGCCTACCCCCTGCCGAAATCTGCTCGAATATATCACCTCTTATACACGTCACCTCACTAAATTTAAGCAGTCACTTCTAAACCTTGTATTGTCACTTTTATCTCAGGCAAAGAAACCTGTTATCTTCAAAATATCATTTGAGATCTCTTAGAAAACCCATCGGATTGCCCGCGTCTCGACCATTAAATTTAGGTAGTGTCTGTGTAAATTTATAGACACACACTGGTCTCGTCTCAACTGAACTACTTCCAAAATCACGCCTACTGGTTCCCGGAAGGGAAATAGTCTCCCCCTGGTCTGATAAAGAGTTCAGATTATTAGACTCCAGCCCACTATCTGGCGTTGTGATGTTAACTGAGGTCTGTCTTTCTTCTAATGCTATCAATCTCTGTAGTATACTTTGTAATAGATCATTGCTCAACTCGTTTTGGACCCCCGATCTAGTCTTGCGAGATCGTCGCCCGGCCATAATATCTAACGTACACACAACCGTCTAAACTAACCGTACTAAAACTAACTTCCAATCTACCACACTCTTATGCAAACGTTCACACCCCAGTCGTTTCAATAGTCCAGAATCCCTTTTTTGTAATACGAGTATAACAAAATACCAACCCTAACTCACTTGAAACCGAAACAAGTGGTAACCATAAAATTGACACTTAAACCGAACCCAATACTCTTGTTTCCACAAAAAAAATCTGACCTGTTCACAAAACATGTTGCTTATGAGAGTCTCAAAATGTTTTATTATTGCCATATGTCGGTTTCACGGAAACCCAGAGAGACCTTTTGCTCACTCTAAATTACAAAAAATTCTGACCTGCTACGCAAGCCGTAGCCTAAAACAAGTTGAAATGTAAAGTTTAACGATCGTTAACTAGCTAACCAATTGAATGCTCGTTTCGATGAAAATTCTATATACCTTACGCTATGCAGCGACCACACCGCTAACCTTAACTAATTTTTGTATGCTTGTTTCAAAGATAAATCTATCTACTTTATGTTAAGTAAATAAATTTACAGAACCGATAACTAACAACCAATTTGTATATTCGATTGCTAACTTTTATTTTCCTCTTGCCTGATGGCAAATGCACACCGCTGTCTATGAATATATCAGTTACTATTCTAAAAGGCAACCACTTATTGAACCCTGGTTATATAGCTTGAATGCTAGTTTTCTTTTTACTCTTATGTTGTGTTTATGCTTAAGCTCGCCTGATGCTAAGCAGTTACCGCAAACTTATCTACATAGCCAATATGCTTGTCATATGAAACCAACCTCGCCTGATGTAACACAGTTACCGCAAACTATCTACATAGCCAATATGCTTGTCATATGAAACCAAACCTCGCCTGATGTAACACAGTTACCGCAAACTATCTACATAGCCAATATGCTTGTCATATGAAACCAACCTCGCCTGATGTAACACAGTTACCGCAAACTATCTAAATAGCCGATATGCTTGTCATATGAAACCAAACCTCGCCTGATGTAACACAGTTACCGCAAACTATCTAAATAGCCGATATGCTTGTCATATGAAACCAAACCTCGCCTGATGTAACACAGTTACCGCAAACTATCTAAATAGCCGATATGCTTGTTATTATGAAACCAACCTCGCCTGATGTAACACAGTTACCGCAAACTATCTAAATAGCCGATATGCTTGTCATATGAAACCAAACCTCGCCTGATGTAACACAGTTACCGCAAACTATCTAAATAGCCGATATGCTTGTCATATGAAACCAAACCTCGCCTGATGTAACACAGTTACCGCAAACTATCTAAATAGCCGATATGCTTGTTATTATTATATAAATTACGTTGTGTTTAGCCGTAGTAACTACTTGTCTTCGATCCTGGTCACGGCACCAGATGTACTGGACCTCAGCGCGGCCCACCCTACCTACCTACTGCTTTTGCCTCGGGATGTAAACGGAATGAAACCTATGTGGATGTAGTGGGCATGCATGCAGCACGCCTAAGCCTACTTACCGATATGCCTATTGGGCCCTACCTAACTTAATGGACTGGAGCGTGTCCAGCTTATCTGCCTACTATTATTGTCACTACCTACTATTTAACTACACCTACTGCTACTGATGAATCCTACCTAAATCTATTGCTATTTTGTTATTATTATCTTACCTAACGAACTAAACGTTTCTGCCTTGCTAAGCTCTACAAATCTTCCCTACCTAATGTCCTAACTTCCCTACTTATGTGCCTAACCTATACTTCTTTAATGTACCTGTCCTAAGATCTACATATGTGTTTAATATTACGTCCTACCTAGATAACATACTTATTTGTCTTATGCCCTACGTATGTCTAATATAAGACCTACCTAGATAACCTAATCTCAGTTTTAAGCTCTACCTATGCGTTTCGTGATCAAGCCCTACCTATGCTACCTAGTATCGTCTTATGTATTCTGTATTTACCTAAAGCCCTATCTTCCCAGCCTATGTACAGCTGAAATAACAGCTCTACTTCGATTTGTTGATATATATATATATTGATGTAAGATATTTCGATGTTTTAGTGCCTAGTGTCGTATATACGAGTTAATAATGGAAATCCGCCCATAAGCTCGAGATTAGTCGAACTTTTATTTGCATGTGTGTGGGTTGTATTATAATATTTATATCGTGGCTTGTTTACCCTGGCCGGGATTTCCGACACACAGCTAAGGTCTTTGGAGCTGGTTTCTTCGCAAAGAAACAATGTATTTATATAAACATGTATTTGTGTGCGTACGACTTTATTTAATATTTGTTGTTGCAACTAATAGCCACTGCTCCAAGCCTTAAATATTCCAAGTCCATTGGTATAATTTATATATTATAAGTTATATGTGCGCATTATTGATTGTGTAAGAGCTCTTAAACCCTGATCGGGTTTTACCAATTAATGGGACTGGATGGGAGTGAATTGAATACACTCGGCGGATTGCCTTAACATTTTAAAGACATGTTAATTACTTTCTCGCTATACGAGCGAATTACAAGCTTATCGGAAATCAAAGTTTATTGACGCTTATAGCGTTCTTTTGCTTATTCACGCGGGACGTTAACGCGCAAGCTATGCTCTCGTGTTTATGGTATTCCAACCTTACTTTAAAGAACCTTCATCATTTATTGTAAAGTGTACGGTACCCAACCATATCAGTCGAGTGAATAACCGTCTGATATACGTGCTTTCAAACTGGTTACAGGCCCGACATGATCCGCCACGGACGCCCGACCAAAATTAATCGATGTTCAAAGCCACGGGGCTAAACACTGATTAATCTCTACCGCACACTATGATGTTACATTTACTGATATAAATATATCCTCTTTTTTTTCCAAAAAAATAAAATGAGAGCGTTATATAGTCAAAATCGCGAGGTCCTTATACTACCAACCACCTTATTCAATAAACATTCAAACTCATGCGAACAAGCACTTATTTATAACCTAGTCGACAATGGATTCTATACGGAACCTTACAACTTAAATTCTCTAATCCTAAACCTAATTATCTAACAGAAACTATCGCGGATTCAAAGAAACAAGACCCGGGATGTGACCTAACGCCCTAACGCGAGTGTTTCTAAGGACGTTGTGTATAGATAGTTGTGTTATAAAATATATATATGTGTATATAACTTTGTGTAGACAGCCAACGGGCGTGTGTGTATCTGATCTCCTAGTTCTATGGCCCGTTAACTTCGAATGTGGCTCACGCAGACTCACGTGAGCCTAGATCTTCCGCAATTAATAAATTGCTCAAATCTAGGGATTCATAGTCGCCCCGACATTCGATAAATGTATGTGTACACTTCACCAGCGCTTTATTTTCGAGCTAGCAAAGCGTTTCCCTAGTGTAATGTGGGAAGATCTAGACACGGCTTACCTGTCCGTACTAAATCGTGTATTTGATTCTATACACTTCAAACTCCGCTCAGTTGTCACAGTCAGTTTACCACGGTGCTTGAAATGTGTCGATACTGCTTAATAACAAGCCACTTTAAAACAAACTATCGCGAATTTAAAGAAAACTATAAGAATTGGTTAACAAATCTTATAGCCTAATAGCCCAACGAATACTGATTGCTTAAGTTACAAAAGTACCAAGTTTTAAGAATTCCCGAAATACGTTTCGCCTCACCGTCAGTATTGGCTATTGTGTCGAGTCTCAACGATTCACATTCCTATATAGTCCACGACAAAACCCCGCGTACTTCACCCCCGTAAAACCGCCACGCCGATCTGTGTTTAAACGCAAGGTTCCGTACACATTCTCCACTCCAGACTAGGCCTTACAACTAACTTAATTTACCGAATAATGCATAATTTACACATGCTAATTAACTGTGATTAGTACCAAATTTTAGATCTTATTCTAAATACCCGAATAAACTCCAGACTGAGTCTGTCTGTCACACCCAAGGACTGTTCCTTGGGGCAGAAATTGCGTCGAACCACTTGTAATCCAATTATTCTCAAACATCTATTACTCGTTATAATTATTTCCAACAGATCGTTTAGATCTTGTATTCATTGTCAATTTTCGAATTTCACCAAAACATCACCATATCTTACGTGGTTTTGTTCTATAGCCTTGGGTAACCCTAATTTGATTGCATAGCTCGACGGGCTCGGTGCCAGCTAACAAAAAATAATGGTTTGCACATGTGCGCACAGCCACGTTGCTTTCGACCATACAACAATCTTAAGGAATTTTAAACCATTCCAATTTTGAATAATATTACGCAATCTTATTATCGATAAGATGTGCTGGTACCATTACAAGGTGTGAGGTATCTATATATTGAATTCAGACATTGATGTATATGTAATAATATATGTTGCATTGAAGACGAGCTCGGTGGCGCAGTGGTGAAACGCGTTGTTACGCTACTTTGACACCAACGCTCGTGAGTTCGATTTCCACACAGTACAAACATTTGTGTGCATGAACATGCCTGCTTGTCTTGGTCTGGGTATTTTCTATGTATAATAAGTATGTTTTTACAAAAAAAAGTGTATTTACGTATGTTTATCAGTTGTCTAATATCCATAACACAAGCTTCGCTTACTTTGGGGCTAGATGGCGCTGTGTAATTTGTCCGACAATATTTATTTATTTATTTACATTACTGTACCATACAAACTAAGTAACCACTTGACTGCGTTTGAAGTCAACCGGCGCGCGGCGCTAACAGAAACATTGTGTTTTAGCGATAAATATCTCAGCGTTTCGGGCCTACTGACTAATGGAGGCATATTTTAACCAATCAGCTTGTATGTGGCGCGATGTTGATCCATGAACTAGCCAATGAGACCTGCGCGTTCTACTTTACTCCCCGATCCGTAGCGGTGAATTGAATTACAGACTTCCTTCCTTCAGACTGTACTAACCGAACATATTAAGATGGAATCTAAGTACAGAATATCTACCACTTTATCTATAACTTCACGTCAAATTTCTTACAGTGTAGGCAGAGAGAGCCGCGCGCCACATGACTCGATCCTTACACACCTGACGAATATCGTAGTAAAAAAATATATATTGTTTCGTTTCCCTTATCTGAATGTCACCATCTACTTCGGATCTTCATGATGGAAACGGTAGAAGTAGAATGATGTGTTCGAAGATGAAAAAATTCGTGACCCAGATTTTGTATAGCAAGCTACAGAACTTTTTCATCTTGAAGTAACGGCAATCAATACAAACTATTTCAGAAGTATTTTTGTGTTCCTGCGAGTGAGTAAGGTCACCAGGTAAAACAACCATTTATAACTAGCATTTGAACACGGCTTCATTCGCTTGGAAAAAAGTTGACACTCAAGTCCTACCTTTAAACTTTTTGAAAATTTTGAAGTGCTCGGTGGTGCAGTGGTTAGTAACGCTACTTTAACACTAATGGCACGAGCGTTCGATTCCCACATAGGACAAACATTGTGTGCATGGACATGTATGTTTGTCTTGTACTGGGTGTTTTCTATGTATCATAAGTACGTATTACAAAAAAGATGCATTTACCAGTTGTCTAGTATATTTATCAGTTGTCTAGTACCCATAACACAAGTTTTACTTTAGGGCTAGATGGCACTGTGTAATTTGTCTAGATGGCACTGTGTATATTTATATATTAAATAAATAATAATATATATAATATTTTTTTGAAATAAATATATATTTATGAAAAAGAAGGGTCCCGAGCTCCCAAGCGATTGGAGACGCGCAGTCATCGTGCCATAAAGGCAAGGGCTCACGTATGGACTGCGCCAACTATAGGGCCATCAGTTTGATCAGCTTAGCAGCTAAAGTGTATGGAAAAATCATTGAAAGGAGAATGAGAGTGAAATCCAATGGAATGCTTTGGGAAGCACAGGGTGGTTTTCGAAGCGGCAGAGGATGAACGGATTAAGTTTTTTCACTCCGCAACATCGTAGAGAAGTCAAAGTCAAAATCTTTTTATTCCGTAAAAATGGCTACATTTGTTTGGAATCGTCACAATTTTTTTCCCTACCGTGCAGTTTATGACTAGGTGAGCACTGATAAAAATACTGCCAAAAAACTCAGGCATCCCTCTTTTGGTATCCAAACAAATTTACATATTTTATTAATTACATTATAATTAGATCGACTCACTCACAGGCATTTTTATCATTAATATAGTCAGATACTTTATAATATGCCCTGCTACACAATTTGGCTTTAATAGTAGTTTTAAATTGGTTTATTGACAATTCTCTTATATTGCTGGGAAGTTTGTTATAGAACCGTATACATTGCCCCATAAAAGAATTACTTATTTTGTGGAGACGGCTTGCATGTAACACAAGATTATGCTTATATCTAGTATTTATGCTATGAGTATCACTCTTTTTACAAAATGAGTCTATGTTTTTATGGACATACAAAAGATTTTCATAGATACGAGTATATTGCGATGCGACAGTTAAAATATTTATTTCTTTGAATTTTTCTCTAAGGCTCTCCCGGGGACCAAGTTTGTAGATAGCTCTTATGGCTCTCTTTTGCAATAAAAAGATGGTGTTAATGTCCGCGGAGTTACCCCAAAGAAGAATTCCATATGACATAATACTATGAAAGTAGCTGAAATAAACTATTCTAGCCGTATCAATATCAGTGAGCTGTCTAATAGTTTTCACTGCATAGGCTGCAGAACTTAGTTTTCCTGATAATTTTTCAATTTGTGGGCCCCATTGTAGTCTGGAGTCAATTGTTATACCCAAGAACACAGTTGTCTCCACAGGGGCTAAATTAGTTCCATTAACATGTACATTGGTAGCCACCTGTCTTACATTAGGTGTTGAGAACTTAATTACTGGATGAAGCATCTGGCTTTGGACCAGAAGGTTTTCTACGGTTTTGTGGACTTTGAGAAAGCATTTGATAGAGTCGTGCGAAAGAATCTCTGGAACATTTTGCCCGGATATGGGGTTGACGGTGACCTACTCCGTGCTGTGCAATCCACTTATGAGGATTGTACAGCATGTGTGCGGGTGGACGGTAGTTTGTCGCCCTGGTTTGATGTCAACATTGGTGTCAGACAGGGATGCGTGCTGTCGGCTCGGCTGATCATCCTGTATCTGGACAGTTGCCTTCAGAGAATAAGAAATATGAATGTGGGAATGCGAATGGGTGACTCAGTGGTCAACTGTCTGCTTTATGCAGACGATGCGGCATTAATAGCAGAATCACCATCCGAACTGCAAACACTAGTTACAACAATGAAAGATGATTGTATGAAGAAAGGCTTACAATTGAATGCGAAGAAAACCAAGATGAGAGAGAGAGAAGTATTTGAAAGAGAGATAACCAGAACGAACACTAGGATTATGGTTGATGATGTAGTGTTGGAGCAAGTGAATGAGATTGTATATCTTGGAAGTGCTTTTAGCAGCAATGGAAGGTACACCGCTGATGCGGAGAGACGAGTGAGTGCCGGGAATAGGGTGAATGGAGCGTTGGGTAAACTTCTAGGCAGCCGAAATCTAAGCCAGAAGGCACAGTTCGCTGTACACAACGCGGTGCTAATTCCAACGCTAACTTATGGAAGTGAGAGCTGGGTATGGCATAGAGAGCATGAAAGTAGAATAAATGCGGTCGAGAAAAGCGGATGAGAACATTGCGCAAAATTTGTGGCATAACGCTTGCTGACCGCGTTCGTAATGAAGACTTGAGAGAAAGAGTTGGTCTAAAAGAGAGTGTCGGTGTTAAGATAAGAAAGGGAATGCTCCGTTGGTTCGGACATGTAGAAAGAATGCGGGAGGAAAGAATGACGAAACAGATATACAATGCAAAAGGGGAAGGATGTAGGAGCCGAGGATGGCCGAGACTAACCTACCATGACCAAATTGGTCGTGTTTTATCAGAAGGTGATGTCAGGAGCCCCAGGAACCGGCGAGCGTGCATGAAAAGAGCTATGAATGTCACAGAAGCGAGTGAAGTATGCAAGGACCGCGTCTTATGGCGCTCGGTTTTCTCTGCCTACCCCGCAAGGGACTTGGCGTGAAGATATATATACATACATACATACATACATATATTTAATTATCTTCTTTTGATTTTTATGTAAAGATGTTTTAAAGATGTTGCAATTAATTAAAAATTTCTAGGGAGCAGTGATAGCTCAGTGGATAAAGAACAACCTAAATGTCCGACAGCCTCGAGTTCAAAGCTCGTGGCGGCATGAATCACTTAATTCGTGTTGTCAGATTATTGGACATATTGATTATATGAAACCATCGTGAGGAAAACCTGCATGTCCAAGAAATTATATTTCGAAAGACTTCTGACCTGTGTGAATTTCCCTTTGGTTTGCGGAGGTTGGATGGCAGTCGTCCTATCTAATAATCTGCCTTCTTCTTTTTACCTTTATCCGGTTTCCTAATCCATTAAGAGCGGCGAGATTCGCTACCTAAGCTTAAGGATTTGGCGAAGATACTGATTTTTACATGGAGCGACTGCCGTCAGACCTCCACTACCAAGAGGGAAAACCAGAACTTTCTTAGCTTAGGTCACTTGTTTTTCGAAATAGTAAGTAAGTGATAAATATGGACATAAATCCGAATTCGTATCGTTGGCCAAATCCTTTATGTAAAAGCTCTATGTAAAAGTTTAGGTAGCAGACCCTGACAATTCGAATGGATTAGGAATAGGAATAACGCTAGGAAAAAGAAGAATAATTTATTAAAAGTTTCTCTGATAATAAAAATAGACTGAAGGATGGCGATGCGATATATTTGTAATATGTAGCAATGATGCTGTCATTTTATCATATTTTTTTGAAGTAAAACTTCTTTACGCACGATTGACTTGGGGAGTAAGCTGGTGAATGCGTGACGAGAGCGTTACGAAAAGTGTGATCGGGATAGGTGAACGGAAGTTCAGAAGGAGATATAAGTTAGTGAAGATATAAAGAGGGAGAGTTACGGTGCGACACACATTTTCTTTCTCTCTTTCTCTGATAGCGAGTTAAGTTTCGTATATCTAAGACACACAGGCCTATTGTCTGTATCACACTTCCATAGTGTTAAAGCTAAAGAAGTTTTATTTCAGTCATGTGGTCTAAAGCACACTCGTTTTTTTAATAGTAATGGCTCGCAGGATTCCATATGAAGGGGCGAAACACGTGCTGCAGAGATTACCAGAAAAGCTAAGGCAGTTTCAGGAGGTGTGTGTACGTTTCTTTGTCTTGGTCCAGCCAAAAATGACCAGAGCGATTATTATTGCATGACTTCGCATGCATCCACTAATGGTAGGGGGCGAGTGCCGGCGCAGTAATTGATAGCAGAAGCTCCCAAATTAGTTTAATTTTTAAGAAACTATTTGGCTGTATTTGGATACCATTGCGTAATCCTAATCTTACACACGGTATTGATGCTTTGAGTTTTAGTCAGAATCAGGCCTCTTGGTTTTTGTGTCGGCCTTCTTTTCCAAAGTTGGCTCAGGCACTGCCATCTGTTTAGATTACAATGGCACTGAAATTTGATTTGACGAGTGGTATAGTGGAACGGAAGAACTGGTATCAAATCCAGCAGTTTTTCGAATATCCTGTGATATATTTTGTAAAACACGGACAAAGAGAGAAATAACTTAGCAAATTCAATTGAGGGACTCAGTGAGTCTTAGCTTTAATGCCTACGAGTGTAATCTTTGACAGCAGGTAAGCAGACATCGTATTAAAGGGCGAAGCTTAAGGGCCGCCCTTTATCATCGACCAACAATGGCCCCGTAAAATGAAATACGGAATCTGGCAGATAACTTGCCCCCGAATTGTTTCGCTACCTTGAGGGTTGTAAAAATTAAATTGCATTTTTAGATATGCTGGTATATACATGCTATCTGTCTATATGCTCACGCCAAGTTCCTTGCGAGGTAGACAGAGAGATACGATACTACACACACTTAAAAAAGCGGCTAAGATGTACACACCTTAGCCGCTTTTTTAATACTAATAGTTCTTTTCATGCACACACGTCGGTTTCTGGGGCTCCTGAAACCACTTTCTGATAAAACACGACCAATCTGGTTGTGGTAAGTGAGTCTTGGCCTTCCTTGTCTTCTACATCCTCTTACTTTCGCGTTTTATATCTGTTTCGTCGTTCTTCCATCCCGTATTCTTCCTACATGCCTTATCTTATCTTAACACCGACACTATCTTTCTGACTCTCTTTCTTAAATCATCTTTATGAACGCGGTCAACAAGTGTTACGTCATGGATTTAGCGCAATGTTCGCATCTCGATTGCATTTTTTCTGATTTCATGCTCTCTCTGCACATCCAGCTTTCACCAAATAACAACTCCCTAGAGGGTTGTTGTGTTCCTGCGTTGTGAGTAAGGTCACCAGTAAGCTCCAAAGGAGTTGCTGTGTATGCAGCAGAGGAGGCATGGCGCGAGTGATACTTAATATATCGTAAGGCTACGGTATTGGCTACAGTACCCGCTTTACCTCAGGTGGGTCGTATGCTTGTATGCCCCGGACGTAGTATACAAAAAATGGGGAAATATAAAAACAAATGGCGGTAAGTCACGTGTGTACATTAATAAATAACTCCGTGTCATCCCGTGACCATGGTGTCTGCAACATAGCCGAAATATCAGGAAAATATAAAAATAAATAGTAAGTCCCGTGCCAACATTAATGGTCGATTCTATGACGATATGTGAAAGTAGCGTACAATAAATGATTCAGTATCTTATATGTACTCGGAGGGAGATAAAAGTTTTGATCTATATGTGTACGTATGTTCTTTATGGATCCTGAACAGCTGGGCAGATTATGATGAAATTTTCAGAAAATCTACTGATTACCTTAGCAGGTGATCCAGTAAAATTTAGTTGTGATTGAGTCACCCATGAATCGCCGGGGCATTATTTATTTATAGGCGGCTAGTTATTTATAATTCAGCACAACAGTACACATATAAGGGTGCACGATGTGTAGGTAAGATTATTTGTTTAATATTAGTTCGGTAGTTGTAAGAAGAAATATTCATATTCATATTCATTTATTGCAACTATAATGTGTACATTAGGTCTCATAAATATAATTACAGTAGCATTATAGACCCTGTCGGGCGCCGCAATTCTGAGAGGAGGACGAGTTCTATATTTATTATTACTATATATACGTACTATATTTATTATTATTCAACTTTACCAACCAATTATTACTTTAAGTCATGATATGACTGTCCTTAATTACGTAGCAGTGTATTGGGTAGTCATAAATTCAATTGTGTTGAGCGCCGAATGGAAGGCTGATCTTAGTTATGCAACAGTATATTTGATTATTAAAATTTCAATCATTTTAAGCTCCGAATTTAAGGATTTTCAACCATCTATTTTTTAAGTCGTGATAAGTCTGTTCTCAGTTGCGCAACAGTTTATTTAATTATTATAAATTCAATCTTTTTGAGCTTCAACTACAAGGATATTGATTCATTTAATTTTACTCTATAATAAGACTATTCTTAGTTACGCAGGAGTATATTTGATTATTTTAAAATAAATCATTTGGAGCTCCGAATTAAAGAATACCACCAACCACATCAACCCTTACTCATCCCACTGCAGGGATACGGGTCTCCCTTCAACCGATAGGAGGTTAGAGCATACTCCACCACGCTGTTCAATTGGATTGGCCGTGGCCAGCGTTTTCAAGCCGCCGGAGGGCCACCGACTTAGCTTAACGACTGTCATCTATCGACAACAGCTGGGACCGATGGCTTAACGTGCCATCCGAGCACGGAGAAACTCGAGATAGATAAACCCATCCATAGACAGGCTGCGGTCGACGTTGCTTAACCTGCGTGTTCGGTAAGAATGACACGCGCAACGACGCCATCGAGCTCTCAAGTGCTTTCAATTATGGAACGTCTTCCATTTATTTGATACGAAACTACCCTACTAAATACCCTATAAACATAAAGGCTTTGTAACAAATTGCTTGTCTTTAAACAGGTCAACTACGTTATTTTTAGATGACCCAAAAAAGACAGCATACTCACGTATACAGGCGAAGCCTCGACGGGCGTCTAGTTCAGAATATGGCAGGCTCTCACTACCCACGTCATAGCCACCCCAATTAACCCTTTCACGGTGGCTAAACACACGTAAGACCTGCGTCCAACCCCCGACTATATAATTAATCACAGTCTCTATTGACAAAGGATCATTTTCACCCCCGGAATGCGGATTAGCTGTATAATATTTAATAACAAAATGCAATGAGGGGTGTAAAAGCACCATCTTATTTACTTGAAAACTTTACCCACTAGTCACTGGTTCGAACCCTGCTGTAGGCATGTACCACTCAATTCGAGTTTGTTTGGCGGTGAAGGAAAACATGCTTGTAACAAAAGTGGGGCGCATCAAAGCAGCTCGTCCGGGGAAGTATCTCCACCCCACAGAAAACCGCAGCTAAATAATAACTCTTATAAGTTATATAACTCTTATAATAAATCTCTCTCTCTCTCGGTCACTCGGTCCTCTCTGCCTACCCCGCAAGGGATTTGACGTGAAGTTATAGTAGTAGTAATAGTAAGTTATCTAAATTAAAAATAATGAAGTTCCTAAATATATAATTAATTTATAATAACTACGAAAAATTACTTTTAGATATACTGACATAAATTGGAAGCTAAAAGAATTAAAAATGAACATAGTTACGTCAGTTGCCAATAACAATAAGACCCGCCTCAGTGAAGCGGTTACCGTAGCGTATAGACACTTGCAACACTAAATATCGCTCGCACGTCCCTATCTCCGCTGCCAACGCAGTAACGCAGTCCTTCCTGACGACATCACTAATTCGCAAGAGCCCAACAAGGGCAACCCTCTAGCCCCCAGGAAAGAGTCTTTATGTGAAATCTTTATGTAAGGCAAAAAAAATTATCTACCTCAGTTTCAATTCTAGGAAAATTCGTTATCTTATAAAAATGCCGAGAAAAGCTCGGTCGCCCAGGTACCTCCTATTAATTTGTTAACGTAATGTATTTCGTTATATTCCTTGCAGGCCACAGATGTGTATATCCACCAGATTCTTATATCTATAGATACGATACTTTAAGGATGGCTGTGGCAATAAATGATAATTTGGTTTTAAGGTTAATAGTAGCTAAAATAATCATAGTAGCGATAGCCTTAGAAAATACTGTTATTGTTTAAGAGCATAAAACATACGATATAAACAGTCAAACGGGTAATCTGGTTGGAGCGTTTGCCGCACGCGTATAATCTCACTAATTATAGCTAGTATCGTGTTATATTGTAACATACATACTAAGAACGATACACTGTGATAACAACACTGATGTTAAATAGTAATTTAATAGTTTCTATTAAATATTTACTTTATTTTACTATTTATGAATACAAATACATTTCTTTTGAGATACAATCACAGAGAATATATTGCAAAATCCGTAGCTGCCAGTTACGGATATTACCAGAGGTTGCTTTGTACAAAAGTCGTCTGCGTGGGTATCTCTGTCTCACCTATTTCTACCGCCAAGCAGCTATATTTATATAGCTGTGTTCCGGTTTGAAGTGTGAAATATGGCAGAGAAATTACAAATAAAATAATTATGTTATTATCTAATTCAGCACATGATACTTCGAAAGTGCGCTCAATAGAGAGCCTAACAGTATCCAAACGTTCTTTGGCTTTGTGGTAATTTTTTTATCACAATTAGAAAGAAAGAAAGAAAATGGTTTATTTGTTGCCTCACATGTAATCACTAACATTTAAAACCTAAAGCAAGTAAATAATATATAAGACAACAAATAGGCATCTACTCACCATAAGCCGTGGGGTCGTCTGACACCGCGGCGCTGGTCTTCAGCAGATGCCTGTTTGAAATATAACACTACTGTGCGCAAAACATACATTGGTACTTACATAAGTTTAAACAAAACAAAATAGTAAGTGGTACATTAAATTTATAGTTTTAGATATATTATCGACCCACCTCTTATTGAAAACTCTCTATTAAAGCAACTAAGACTATTTTATAACTACTAATGTTAAATAATATTTCACATTCTAATAACCAATGCTAGGTCTTGCCATAAATACTTAAACAAAGAAAAAAAAATTTCTATTGCAAATAACATTTATTACTTTTACAGTGTGTTAGTTTAATACATAAATATAAAACAATTTAAAATATAAAAAGCTTATTCGAAGTGGTCTCCATTGGCTGCCATACAGTCCTTTAAACGTTGAGGCCAGTTACTCGTATCAATAGAAGCACGCACTCTTTCCATGGGAAAATTCTTCACTGCCAATCGTAATCGTACGGATTGTTTTAGGGACTCCAAATTATCATGGCGTTTAGAGCAAGCCGTTCTCTCTAAAACTGACCATAAATCATAATCCAGCGGATTAAGATCGGGACTAGACGACGGCCAGTCTTCAGCTCTGATGAAGTCCGAAACGTTCGTTTCCAACCAAGACTGCGTAGACCGAGCTTTATGACCCGAGTCTTGCTGGAAGGACCATTCTTGGTTATTGAACATGGTGTTGTTAAGGGGCTTCACTACCTTCTCAAGAATGGTATCTTGATACACTTGTGCCGATGTTTGGATACCTTTTTCACAAAAGTATGGCTCAGTCACTCCTTCATAGCTAATACCGCACCAAACCATCACTGAAGTCGGATAGTGCCCACGTTGCACTCTGTCGACTAATTGGGAAGCTTCTTTAGAGCTTTGAGCATAAATACGGTCATTTTGTTTGTTAAAATGTTGCTCAATTGTAAAAAATTTCTCATCCGTAAACAAAATTTTTCTGTGACCTCCCTTTGCGTACCGCTTCAGTAAATGTTTCGATTTTACCACCCTATTCTTTTTTAAATTGTCAGTTAAGAAATGACCAGTACGTCTCTTATAGGCTGCAAGTCCTAAGTCATCTTTTAAAATACGCGACATGGTTCTAGGTGCTATCTTCATCTCCCTAGATAAAATCTTTTGCTTTCAGACAGGATTTCTTCGAATTCTTTCCCTTACTTCTTTGACCACCTTTTTCGTACGAACACTGTGTGGACGGCCAGATCTTTTTCTGTCATAAACAGAGGAGGTCTCATTGTATCTATTAATAGCCCGGTACACAAACATTTTACTAATACCAAGCGTATGGAGAGTTTTAAAAATTACATTTGGCTCCATACCTACTTTGTGTGATGCAATCACAGCGATTCGGTTTTCTTTATCTCCCCACTCCATTTTAATATCGCAAAATATTGTACAATGTGTTAGCGCCAAAATGAGAAAACTCAATGAACAATCATATAAAAATGACAGATTCTAAATTCAAATGTAATATTTTGTTTATTTTTAATTGTAACAGTATTTATGGCCAGACTAAGTATACCTCTGTTGTATTTTTCTAAGAATAGTTGTACTATATGTTTACGGCCAGAATATAGCCATGAATAATATTCAAGACTATCATTATTTTGATGTACAAACATTTATGTTTTGCTTTCCGTACATACCTGAATTTAATTTTCAATATTTTCAGGAACACCGTTCCTATATGAAATCTATATGTTTGTCTGTCGCTTTGTTTCGAATATTCGAATTTTGATTCGGATTCAGCATAAAAAAGTAGAATAGGAATATCTGAAAATCCAACTTTCTATCTCTTAAGGAACATGGTCAAAATGGCCGACAAATTAAAAAAAAAAAAATGTATTTTTATTTCAGATTCGAAAAGTAAATTAAAAAGTAGAATAGGAATATCTTCAAAACCAATATCATATTTCTTAAGGAACACAGTCAAAATGGCTGACAAAGTTTTTTAAAAAATAATTAAAGTGTTTTATAATTGACGAGCCAAGTGTTCCTCTGGCTTGCATTGCCAGAGGAACACTTGCGCATTCTCAACTGGTTTTATTTGATATATCCATTGAGAGATTGCGGATGTTACTGGCCATGGAATAATTGTGTTGCTACGAGTGCAGCGATTACTCAGTGCCAAAATATGTTCTTGTATTTGGCTTTGGGATAAAACGTATTTAGCAGTTAGGTTTGTAGTGCGTATCACAGTTCTGTTCACGCAATGTTAGACAAGTCACTAGTTTTCTCTCATTTATTTATTTATAACTTTATTGACCACTTTACATTTTGGTATAATAGGCGGACTTAATGCTAGTAGCGTTCTCTACCAGTCCTTTGGGAGTGCAGAGGATCACGATGGCGGCTATAAATATATATACGTTAATTACATATATACTTACAGTACACATATATATATATATACATACATCTATATTATACAATACATACAAACGTATTAGACATTACAACTTATATTAAAATAAATAGAAATATATAAATAATGATGACGGTCTTACTGCCTTGTCGAGCTTTCAAGAAGATATTTATGTACCTACCTTCTTTTTAAAGACAAAGCAGCACGATTTCTTAATAGATACTGGTAACGCATTCCAGAGTTGAATAGATTGCCGAGTGAAGGAGCTGGACATGAAGCCTAAGCGGAAAAGAGGGATATTGAGTAAGAGAGAATTATTGGAACGTAGTGGGAGATTATGAGAGCCACAGAGATACTGAAACTTGCATTTCAAGTATTCTGGAGAATGAGGGTTGGAAAGAATAGAATAGAGTACAAAATAATCTCAGATTTCGACGCTGATGAATAGATAGCCATCCAAGCTTAGACCGGTAGGGAGAAATGTGTTCAAGTTTCCGAAGGTAAAAGATAAATCGGATGGCATTATTAATTAACCGCTCCAGCTTATCAAGCAGATCTGCATTAAGATCAGGATAACACACATCACCATAATCTTATCTATCTATAACTTCAATACAAATCCCTTGCGGGGTAGGCAGTGTGAACCATGCACCACATGAGTAGGTCCTGGCACATGTGACTCGCTTTTTAATATTCATAGCTCTTCTTATGCACGTTCGCCGGTTTCCAAGTCTTCTGACATCACCTTCTGATAAATCACAATCAATTTGGTCACGGCAGGTACCTCTTGGCTTTCCTCGGCTCCTACATCCTTCTAATTTCGCGTTGTACATCTGTTTCGTAATACTTCTTCCCTGCACTCTTTCTACATGAAACAAGGGGACGTGCCTCGCCTAATTTTGTATATTACTACTACTTTTATGTAAACGTATAATATATTAGTTTGTATATAGTGCTTATAAACAGAACAAGTCTGTTCCTTGGGCGGACTTAATCGAATTAAGCATTAATGAAGTGCGCAAGTTCCGGGGGCCGTTGGCCGAGGGACGTTCACGCTTCGACGATTTGACGCCAGAAAACTTTGTTGCGGATATGTTGAGAAATTGTGTCATTTGTGAAAGTATCTAATTTTGACAAAGTACTCATTTACGGAAAATTAGGGTTGAAGCAGACAGAGTGGCGGCGAAGCGACTAATTCGATAACAATGTAAACTCAACCCTATTATATTTTGCAAACTATCGAAATCTTATTCGTCAATCTTGTTCATGATATCATAGTATTACCATACCTACCGCTATTTCAGTCGTATATGATATTTAATAAGATCGAGTTTACAATGTCATCTACTTAGTCGGTTTGCTGACCGTCGATCTACACTGACCAGAACAGTGAATCTGTGAAAACGATATATTTATTATATTATGAGCTCGGTGGCGCAGTGTTTAATAACGCTGCTTTGACGCTGAGGCTACTGGATTCGATCCCCATACAGGACAAACATGTATGTGCAGGAATAAGCCAGCTTGTCTGTTGTTTTTAAGGTAGGTAGGACACATCAAAGCAGCCCATCTGAGAAAATACCTCACAGAAAGAACCGCAGCCAATTAATAACTCTCTGAAGAGTCGTTATGTTCCTGCGAGTGAGTGAGGTTACCAGTAAACTCTTAAGGACTTGCTGTGTTAGTAGCAAAGGTGGCATCGCGCGGGGAATACTTAATGTATTGCAAGAAAAATCGACCGTAAGTAGATAGGCAGGTGGATCGTAGGTGAGTAAAGGGTTGATGCGCTGTCAAGTAGTTTATTAGTGTATGCATACGAACCACCTGAATTAAAGCGCATTGGCAACATACTATACTCACGAGTTGATAATCCTGCTGCCGATGCAGCAATTCCTTAGGAACTTACTGAAAATCTTGCTCTCTCGCAGGAACATGACAAACCTCCAGGTAGTTGTTATTTGGAGTAAAGTGGAGGTACTTCTCAATCGGGGTGGGCCCTTGCCTTCATGACTGTAATCTATCGAAATTTGCCGGGATCGACGGCTTGCTGTGCCCTGCGATCCCGCAGGAACTCGAGACGATTAAATCCATTCATTGATAGGCTGCCTTCGACGCTGCGTTGATTTAATAACAAGCTTACAACCCATCTTGTATAAAGTGATTACTGTAGCCTATGAACGCCTCTTATACAAAAAAATATGACTCACGCGCAAATCTCCGCTGCTACTTCGTTCGAACACAGCATTTCGGAGGTTGTTTTTTGGCTGTGGTTTTCTATTAGATGAAAATTCTTCCTCAGTTGGGCAGAATAGGGCAGAAAACCCCAGCCAAATAATAATATTTTTTTATTTGATCCAAAATGTACATAGACTTATTGCTAAAGCAACATTAGCCATGCAAACACATACAATATTACTGCCGGTGCTTAAATTAGGAATAACCTGTGCTATAAGTACCGGCTACCTTCCAATGACATTAAATGAATTAGTAATACATTGTCTGTTTATAATGTTACTTGAATGAAAGTGGAGGAAACATAATATCACAAATTTATGCAATATATAATCTATGGTGTTTTATGAGGATATGTGTGTGTGTGTGTGTGTGTGTGTATGTGTGTGCGTGTGTGTGTGTGTGTGTGTATGTGTGTGTGTGTGTGTGTATGTGTTTATAAATTTTATTCTGAAAACATCATTTAATGATCACAATCAGATTTTCCGTTTCGTCAAACGATAGTTTTAACAGCCAGTCAGTAAGAATTCTTTTACACTCAAATCTGCTTTTTGGATGTATGTTTAGTAATTTATTTATTTTATTAAATAAATAGCTGCCAAGAAAGTAGTAAAACCGCTGGCAAAAGGAAGTCTTCCAGACTCTGCTACAAGCCACTTTATATTTTCGCATTGAGCGGCTTTTGGAGGGACGCAGGGGATCCATTTTGGAGCTCTCAGAATGCTGCCTCAAGACTATTTGAAGGACAAATAGTTGACGTACAGTCAGTACTTCGCAATATTCGTAAAGCTCTTTCGTTGGAAAACGGAAGGGCTTGCCTGTCGCTACCTTTAGTACAGCTCTCTGCGCGCGCTCAAGCTTCAACAAATTACTTTTATGAGCGCCACCCCAGGATGATATGCAATAACTGATTAGGGACTGACATAAGGCAAAATAAGCAGTTTTTAGAACTTGAGGCTCTGCAACGTTTCTTAGCTGTTTAAATGTATATATAAGTTTACGAATTCTGCCTGATAAAATATCAATATGGGGTACAAAAGTAAGCTGTTCATCAAGTATGATACCTAAATATTTAATGGTGGATACTCTGTGTATAGTTGGACAACTACAGTTATCAAGATGTTGTGCATGATTATGAACAGCAATACGAAATTTAGAATAATTAAAATCTGGAGGTTTTTTTATGCTAAAAGTTAGATATTTAGTTTTTTCTACATTTAGTAATAAACCATTCTCAGTTAACCAGTTCGTCACCTTCGTAAAGCCAATCTGTGCAGCCCGAAACGCTTGTTCCCAGGTATTTCCGGTAAAGACTAATGCCGTATCATCAGCAAAGGCTACAAGTGCACCACTCTCCAAGTCCATATTGCACATCTCATTAACATATGATATAAATAGGGTTGGCCCGAGAATGCTGCCTTGCGGCACACCATGATCCACAGGAAGATCATCGCTAGACAATTCACCTATTTTCACACGCTGGGTTCGATTCGTGAGGTAGTTTTGAAATAGCTTCAGCTCGCAACTTCTGATACCAAGGTTCTCAAGCTTAAGACACAGTTTGGGGACAGAGACTGTGTCAAATGCCTTCGTTAGATCTAGGAATATGGTGATGCATTTATCTCCCTTATTCAAAGCACCAACTATATGGGAAGTGAGATCGTGAACTGCATCATTAGTTGATTTCCCGTTCCGGAAGCCGAACTGTCTGGAGGATATAAGGCTATTGATTTCTAAATAGTTTTTCAGACGATTGTTCATTATTTTCTCAAAAACTTTCGACAAGGCTGTGAGCACGGAAATAGGGCGATAATTGTTGACACAATCTCTGTCCCCAGACTTGTGTATAGGATGTACTAGAGCCTTTTTAAGCAAATCCGGGAAGACGCCCTCGGAAATACACATATTAATGAGATGTACAAGTGGATGAATGATAGCAGTTTTATAGGTTTTTAGAAAATTTGACGATATCCCATCTATACCAACCGCACAATCACTGCGGAGAGAGTTTATAATTTCATCAACTTCAGACTCGCAAGTGTGAAGAAAGCCAAAAGAATTAAGTTGTTGGTGCTTTATTGGTGTACTCAAATTTCCTGTATTAGTTTGCAAAACCTTATCTGCTATTTCTTTGCCAATACTAACAAAAAAACTATTGACTTTGTTTATAGACTCAGAAGGTGAGCTGTTTTTCAGTAGATCTGAGGGTGGAGAGTTAAACCTTTGAGTGTTGGTGACTTCCTTTATAACATTCCAAATTTTTTTGGGATTTGACTTGGCTTTGCTAAATTGTTCTCTTTCATATTGTAATTTAAGGTTTTTTAACAGTTTGGTACAAAATTTTCTGTATCTTTTATATATTATAGAAAGGTTCGTATTGTCAGGGAAGCGTTTCATTTTTCGGAACATTCGATCACGGTTTCTCATACATCTTAAGACACCTGGAGTAATCCAAGGCTTAATGATTTGGAGCCGATGAGGAACGACATATGTTTTCGAGCACATTTTTAAAGCTCTAGTTAGCGAGTTGCTAAAAAAACAGAAAGCAGAATTGGGATCGGAGCTACTATAAACATACGAGAAATCTATACTATTTATTGCTTTCTCCAATGCCTGATAATCAACCTTAGTCCTTGTCACACCTACAGACTTTGTTTTGATATTATTCAAAGCTAATATGACCGCATTATGATCAGTAACAGTCGAGTCAATCACAATAGTAGTTGCTATTACTTTAGTTTTGAGCAGAACATGATCGAGACAAGTTTTGTCATGGCGTGTAGCGAGGGTATGTGCAGGCAATAATCCATGGCTCGCTGTTAGGTTTAGGTAATCAAACGCAATGTTACTATTATTCTTATCAAATATATCAATGTTTATGTCGCCAATAACTACCAGATTCGGATAAGAAGAGCTGCTTAAGAGGGCTTTATCTAGAGAACGCAAAAAGTTGTTAGTGTCTCTAAATGAAGGGGGTCGATAAATTGCTAGTATGCGCGTATCATTAGAAATGTCAATCATAAGGCAATTCGCATCAAGAAAATCAATTTCTCGTACAGAAATATTTGCTACACCTTTTCTAATATATACCACGACTCCATCACTCCTATTGATCCTTTTGTTTGTATAGTAGTATTCATAACCATCCAAAGAAGGTATATTCGGATTACAAGACAGCCAACATTCCGTGAGGACAATAACGTCTTGTCTAGTAGCAATTCTGGTGAGTAATGTTTGGAGGCTTGACATGTTGGCAGTTATGCTTCTTATATTTTGAGTCATGATTTTAAAGCATTTTTCGCCAGATGGCATGAGATCTTTACAAGTTTCTGGTTCACAACTGAAGGAACTAGAAACTCTTATATCATCGATTATATTAATATTATCTAACAACATTGTTACAAGGAAAATTTTGATGCACTGATAATGTGAGACTATTTTTAAGATCGTTATGAATACATATTAGTACGCATATGGCGACTGTGAAAAATACGTTGCAGTGTATATAAGTAAATCTGAGAGTAAATGATGCTTTATAGTTTGTTTGTGTGTTGTTGTGTATGTAATGTGTAATGTGTGTATATGTGGACTTACATTTTAATAGTAGAATAAGTGCTGGTAATACAATTTTGTTATTTTGTTGGAGTAAAGTGAGTACGAGACAATAGAAAATAATTAATTTAGCGATAAAGAGACATGCATAACAATAAGATACAAAAGGAGAATCCACGAGTCAACTTTTTGTCTTCAGTTTCAGAAGATCTGCCTCTGATTCGAGGCGAATGAGAGGTTGGCCATCAGTTTTTCTAATGTAGACCAATCCTTTGGAAGTCCAACAGTATGAGTATCCGGAATTTCGCGCAAATTCTCTTGCCAAGGAAAATAATATCTGGGCCTTAGTAGTCAGCGTCTCTGAGACATACACGGGTAATAACTCCTACGTTCCTGCGTGTGAGTTAGGTCACCAATAAGCTCCTAAAGAGTTACTGTGTTAGCAACCGAGAAGGCATCGCGCGAGTGACACTTGTATTACAAGCGTTCACAGGCTACGGTAACCATTTTACATCAGGCGCTTGCATAAAAAAAAAAGTAAAAGAAATAATTACTGGGTTGCAAAACGAGCGATTTAGGGTTGCGAACTAAGCCAATGAATGTATATGAATGTAAAGATAAGTAGAAAGATAAAGAAAATAAAGTTTAATCGGATTTTTGTGTACAGTCTTTTCGTCAGAATATAGCTAGTAACCCAAAATTTAAATGATTTTCTTCCTAGTGCTATACACTTTCCTAATCCATTAGGACTAGGTGGGGACCGTTACATATCGTGTAGTATATGCCGTTGCATTAAATTTGATAAATTAACTCGTTTTAATTTTGAATAATCTCAATTCCCTTATCAAACGGCGATTTTTTGCATGCTGTCTATTTCTTAATTCACAGTATTTATGTATAAATTGAAAAAAAAAGACACACGCATTTTACTGCTATTGCAGCGTTGTAATTTTGACAGAAGAAACAAAAAAATATTTGCTAATGTTCCAAACTTCCCGCCAATGTACCAAGTACAAGTTCAACTTGCAACAACTTCAAATATCCAAGTGTATTTCAATAATTTGCACTGCACAAAATGTAAATAATTTTCAATTTTATTTCATTTTACCTAGAAATTCAACCCTCTACCGAGGACTAGCTGAATCCCGCGACTTCATCCGCACGTACCCCGGTGAATCCGTAGAAACAGCTTTTTCTACTTTCTTATTCCTCGGCTTACATGACTCGTATCGTAATGTTAAGTAGCCTATAATATTCCTTAAGAACTGGTCTATCAAATGCAAAAATATTTTTTTGAATACGACAGGTAGTTTCAGCGTAATTAGCGTGTTTAAACAAATAAACCCTTCCGCTTTACATGTTAGTACAGATTCACGTTGTGGGTGTATGTATAAAGTTGTATATTAAACTGCACATAATTACATATTAAAACACTCAAGTGGTAATATTATCATTGTCCCATATTCCTGTTTTAATATCCCGCATTATACGACAGTTGCATAAATAACTATTATGTTATAGCTGTGAGGTACCAACCTTACAATGTGATTTTCATCATCTTTTCGTCTTGTTTCCTTTTGCTTTCCAGCGTTGCTTAGATTAAATCAAGTTATTAGTTCTTGATTTCATTATAGTTATTAATTTATTCCATATTTAAACTACATAATGTTTTCTGTTTTGCCAAACTTTTCTACACATGTATTTAAGATCTGTAACCGTTCCATTACTTCTCTGTAGTCATGTTACTCGCCGTGTGTACTATTTTGATAATTATTAAGTTAGCCTTAAATTCCAGCGATAAAAATAACTATATTGGAGGTAACATGAATAACGAATTTGACCTTTAATCACCACATAGTTATTTTGGAAAGAAGCGATCACATTCCACCAATATTATTACCCAACATCACATATTTATTGTATATTGATTTGTATTTATAAAACTAAGCGAAAGAATGCAATGGAATTTGATGCGCCGATTTCAAGTTTCATTAGCAGATAATTACATACTTATTTATTTTATTTATTTTACCAGAGGGCGACACTTTGTACAAAAGTCGTCTGCGTGGGTACCTCTGTCTCACCTATTTCTACCGCCAAGCAGCTATATTTATATAGCTGTGTTCTGATTTGAAGGGTAAGATATGGTAGAGAAATTACTGGATACTGTGACGAAACAGCATTAGGTCACAAGATTGCAATGATTGTTTGCCAATCTAGTTGTATAATATATATATATTACATAGTTTGTTACATGAAATAAAAGAATAGTGTAATAATAATTACAGGTAGACACAGCTTGTTAGTGCAATGGTATAATAATTGCGAAGTTACTGTTCGAGTAAAAACAAAAAAAAAACAAAATACAAAATATAAAAAAGAGAAGATATTAGGAGTCGGTCTTCGAGCTTATAAAGGAATAGAGTGCTTTTTTATTGTTTCTTGTTGAACATGCATAGAGATCAGTTTCACGATCAGAACTATAAAATGTGTTAAGTTCGTCACACAGTTGTTAATGACGCACTTCTTCAATAGAAAAGGGGTGAAATTAGTAAGTCCAGAATTTTGTCGAGCTATTCTGAATCTTATTTCACTCAGGAGTCGTGGACAGTCAATGAGATCTCGTACAATTTTAAATAAGATAATAACATATTATTATATCAAGACTTGACATGTCACTAGTACCCAAAGTATTAACGAACGATAATGATTAAAATTGATTCACCTGAAATGCCAATAGATGGCAGTCGTAACTGTATATTTATTCAATAGTTTGGGTGTACAATATCTATTATCGTTGGCAGTGATAGCCCTGTGGATAAAGCACCGGCCTGTTATGCACCTGACCCGTGTTCAAATCCTAGTGTGTACCACTAAATTATTGTTTTCGGATTTATATACATATTTGTAATTATCACTCGCTCGGCGGTGAAGGAAACCCACATGTCCAAGAAATTATATTTCAGTACATGTGTGATCTAACTTAAGAAAAGTCTGAGTTGTACGATGGCAGTAGATTCAGCTCAAAATCAGTATCCTCGCCAAATCCTTAGGCTTAGGAAACGGGGTAATGCTAGGAAGAAGAAGAATACCCCTAAGGTTGTCTGGAAGAGATTGCTATGCGATAAGACCGCCTTTTGTACATTAATTATAGGTTAATTTCATGAATTTTACTGTTTCGTATGGTGCAATAAAGAATATTGTATTGTATTGTAATATCTGCCAAACCTTGTTTTGTTCAAAACACATATTTATTATTTACTATTCATACCATTACTTTCATTACGATTAACGATTTACATTAGTCAAAGAGATTCGCTCTCTCTACTTTTTGGCTGAATAATATTTTTTCCGTCAGATAATAAGATTTTTTTATGTAACGTGGGTTATATTTCCCTTTGCCTTAAAATACAGTGCACGACAACATATTTACATTTGATAGAGTCTAAGTTCATTCAACTTGCATAGCGTCAGGGGCAAGCCATATACTCTGATCTAATTGCCAACATGTACCTCGATAATTTAGACGCTTAACCTTCTGGGATTTGAGGCGACGTCCAGCGCTATCTACTCCAAATTACTCAGTTCCTGGTAAATGTAACTTCCTTGTGACTAAAAGACAAGTTTATTTCTAAAATATACCTTGCAAACAGAATATTTTATACGAGAGCTGACACAGATTGTAGATGTAGAGATACTAGAAATGAAACCAATAAAAATAACTCTTTGTGAGTTAAAAAGGAGGGTTTCCCAATTGGATCGCATCTGTATGATTTTATCTGTATGCTATGCTATTACTTTACATAGCGCCAGATTGGTATGATACTCTCATATATATTTGATTTGAACTTCTCTGCTATCGGTTTTAATACATATTAACCTTTTTGATTCTACTAACGAACGGTAGAATTAAAAAATATTGACGTAATAAATACAAGGGAATAGATATACGTTTGACTAAAAATTAAAAGAATTGCTAGGCACTTGTGCGTATAGATGGCAGCATGTCATCCAGGTTTGATGTTAAAATTGGTGTCACACTGGATTGCATGCTATCCGCTCGGCTATTCATCCTGTATATATATATATTGTCTGTAAAGAGTAAGGTCAGTGAATTTAGGATTGTGCATTAATGCCCTGGTGAATTCGCCCATGGTGAAATGTCTGATTTATGAAGACGATGCCGTGTTATTGGCAGAAACTAATTAAAAATTTAAGAGAGGTAGGGCATATCAAAGTATTCCGTCTAGGGAAGTACCTCCACCTCACAGAAAATCGCAGCTAAATAACAACTCCTTAAAGGGTTGTTGTGCTCCAGCGTATGAGTAAGGTCACAGTAAGCTCCTTAGAAGTTGCTGTGTAAGCAACTTAATATATTTTTAGTATTAATACGTTACGGTAACCGCTTACATCACGTGGGTCGCATGCTTGTATGCCTCCCGAGGTAGTATAAAAAAAGAATAAAAATAAACTTTGGCTGAACTGTAAACAGTGACAGTGAACTGTTTCAGCGAAACAAACAGACAGACAGACAAAAATTGTAAAAGTATTCATTTTGGTATATGTACCGTGTATACATCCATGTGCATTTAGTAAAAAGCGGTTATTTTAATATTACAAACAGACAATCCAATTTTATTTATCTGTATAGATAATCCGTCACTTCTAGTTAAATAAAACAATATAACATCTATGTAGAAATCTAATCTCTAGGTTGTTTCGCAAGTTGGTCTTTGATCTCACACAACTGTCTAATGATGGAGTCCAAAGTTTTAAGTAACATTCTTTGTCTGTCCTGATGATGTTTTGCAATTTGTGTCAATTGTGTGTTCGTTCAAAGATTCGTATTTAAACGCGCCAATTTTATAGACGCTTGTTAAACAACCCTACTGTTTAACAGATTTTGCCACCCTTTTTGTGATTGTACATCGGGTGGTGTTCCGAGGAATTGTTCCATATGATCATCATGAGGCAGGGAATTGATACTCATACACTGAAGCAGCAATGGTTGCATAATGCGGTTCTATGGAAATTTTCTTCCGAGAACTCTCGAGTTGTTGAATGAACTCCCAGCCGAGGTTCTCCTAAGTGTTTATTCAAGAAAAACGTAAAGAGGTTTTTACAGAATCGACAATGTACAAGTGACACATTTGTTGCAAATTTTCATAGTAACGGTCACTATTTGCTATCAGGCAGACCGTATGAGTGTTTGCGACCGTAGTACTATAAAAAATATTGAAGCGAAGCAGAAACACAAAAAAATGTAAGAGAGCGCATCAAAGCAGCCCGTCTGGGGAAGTACCTCCACCTCGTAGAAAACCAAAAGCAGCCAAATAACAAGTCTCTAGAGGGTTGTTGTGTTCCTGCGTGTGAGTGAGGTCACCAGTAAACTCCCAAGGAGCTGCTGCGTAAGCAGCAGAGGAGGCATCGCGCGAGTGATAATTAATATATCGCAAGCGTTAATAGGCTACGGTACCCGCTTTACATCAAAAATCATAATGTGAAGCGTTACCATGGCCTGTGAACGCTCGCAACACATTAAGTATCACTGGCGCAATGCCACCTCTGGCTAACACAGCTACTCCTTAGGAGCTTTCTGGGAACCTCATCCATTCGCAGAAACACAACAAACTTCTCTTCTTTTTCTTGTAAGAAATACAAAATGATTAAAACAAAAACTTTTACCTCATTTTGTATATCTTCCAGGATTTTCGTTTCGTAAATTTCTGAGATAAGGGGAGTGTTTAATGTTGGTGACATTCAGTAGACAGACGCACGGATCATTCATCATTATCATTTCAGCCGAAGAATTTTCACTTCTGAAGAGAGGCTTCCATTTAGGCTTCCACATCGACCGGTATTGTGATGCTTGCACCCATCGGCTCCTTCCTCTTCACGAGATCGTCAATCCATTGTACGTGAGACCTACTCGTACCTTGCGTTTGCCGAAGTCGCCATTCAAGAACATTTATGCTCTGACGGCTATCGGTACTTCGAACTATAAGGGCTGCTTTTTGTCGCTTAAGATTGCTGATCATGAGAGTCACGTCGGTAACTCCAGTTTAGCTACGGACGTGTTCATTTCTGAATCTACATGCAATTTTATCTAACCTGCTTTGTGTGCATCCGTCAACCAATTAGTTCATGTGAACTAGCCCCGGCCGGCATCCACCTACTACCATTAGTAGACACAACATACCGTCGCTGCAACGACTGATCCGGTAGACTCTGCCTCGGCTGCTGCGGTTGTCCTCGTTACAATAATAACATGCGATAAAAGACTTAGGTGTCAATTGCAGCATGTTATTCTAACGACTAATATCTACAGCAATCTAATATCTAAATGTGCAGCGACGACCAGGGCAGTCATAGCAACAGTGGAGGCGGGTGCATGCGCTTTCTGGTCCAGATGGCAGGTAATCACGAGGACAACTACAGCAGCTGAGGCAGATGCTACTGGAGCAGCCATGGCAGCGACGGCATGTTGCATCTACTAACGGTAGTGGGTAAGTGCCAGCCGGCGCAGTAGCCGTCACCAATTACTTAATGCATTAACTAATTGGTGACGGAAGCACACCAAGCAGGTTAGATGAAATGGTATGTAAATTTATCTTTCCCAAAATAACGCCTGCATATTTAATAATTTCTGAATCTATCTCGCAAAGAAACTCCGAGTATGGCACTCTCCACAGCACGCTGTGCAACCTTCAGCTTCCGTATGAGGTCCATAGTAAGGGTAACTATGTTTCATTGCCGTAAGTCATTACTGGCAACATACACTGATCGGAGACTTCCGTCTTGAGATCCATGGACATAAGGGTTCCTTTATATGACATTTTGATGGTACGAAACCCTATAAAACTACACGTGGGCTGTATTTACAGTACGTTTCCTTATTTTAGAATTAATAATAGGGTCTCGTATATATTCCTGTAGTTGCAAAACGTCCCAAATTCTGAAACCATCCGCTCATAATACGATTGCAATTCACGAACCACGACTCTTTGAAGGGAAATCTTGTGAACATACGAACTTGTGAACATAATAACAGTGTGCATACAAATTGGCATTTAAAAGGGATGCCATGAATTATTCCTTTTCGGACTTTGAACGTGTCTAATTTTGAATTTGTATAGCTGAGTTTCGAATTTGCGAGTCTGACCGCGGTTCGCATTGAAATGAGAACTGGCCGTGGTAACAAGGAAGATCAGGATTTAGTATTTGAGATGTGTTACAAATTGTTTTCATCTGTTTCTATTTATTTATTTTATACTTTATTGACCCAAATACAGTTGGTCCAAAAGGCGGACTTAATGCTAATTGCTTTCTCTACCAGTCAATCATCGGGAGTGGAGAAAAAAACGCGATTGCGGTTTTAATTAAATAAAATTAAATAATAATC
The DNA here is from genome assembly GCA_947507595.1 of Pyralis farinalis. Taxonomy (NCBI): domain Eukaryota; kingdom Metazoa; phylum Arthropoda; class Insecta; order Lepidoptera; family Pyralidae; genus Pyralis; species Pyralis farinalis. The sequence goes on from OX382278.1 coordinate 24,536,529, forward strand.
GACCCTATAAAGAATTTGTTCTTTATATGGTCACCTAACATAAATATACATAAATACATACATAAATAAATAACTACGATAATACATACACAACCACAATAATTCTATGTACTGGAAATAAATTATAAAAAAAAAACAACGCTTGCTCCAAATTTCATTCACTCGCATTCATCGAGTACGATAATTAGAATTTGTTTATACGAGTATGTATGTTAAAAGTATAATGCTGCTAGATGTCTACTGATTGTCAATTTTTTAATTGTTAGTAGGACAGTATTAGACTTGTTGTATTCCCTGGTCGAATTCTCATCGTCTGGAGATATTTGATCAGCTGGACTCGCTCTCTCTACGAAGAGACATTGCCTCTTTCTGTGTTTGTTTTACAAGCTAAGAGGGTTTTAGAAAGAACCGTTCCTATTGACCTGAGTTTCACTATCGTACCATTCACTATGAATTAAAATTCCATTCAATACAGCCCGGACGATGGAAGTTGTATCACATTACGCTGTTTTGATATCGCTGGTAAGAGACCATTAGAGGGATCGGGACAGGCCCACCACTCATACCCACCACTGTGTCTCCTGTGTAGCCAGAATTAACAGCGGCGACCACAAAAAAGGCAATGAACAGTGAAGTCCATTGCCGTCCCGGGGGTTAAACTACAGCTGCCTTGGAACTCACAACGAATTCAGAAGAAATTTGTAGGAGTAGGAAGTTTTGGAATTGAGTTTTCCCATTAGAGGATGTGTAATTACAGATGTGATCCTCGAATTCTGCCCGCAACCATAAAGTGGATCGCTCTTTCTCTTCAAAATTGTCAAGAAGAAGATACCAGCTCCAGATAGTAGGTAGCGCAGGACCGAGATACACGAGAAGATATCTGTATCTCTATCGAAGAGAGCAAGTCTGGTTATCAGATGTTGGTGTGGGCTTTCAGTGGAGTCTTCTGATGACCCCGCTGTCTAATTGTTTATTCTCTTTACAGTTAAACCCAGCGGCGCATTGCCTATCCTAGAATAAGTTGGGTAGCCTAGGTGATGGAACTCAGGAAATAACTCCCTTCACCAAGGTTTATGGTACCAAGCTGGGGTACTCTTCTTTTTTTTAATACTGCATTAAAAAAATAATAGGCCCACATGGTACACAGCAAGTTTCTTGCAATATAAAGACTCCTACTCCTAACAAGTTTCTGGTTTGGCAGCTGGGGTGGCAACGTGCGAGGCATCTTACTATATTGTAAGTATTCATAAGCTATGGTAACCACTTTATACCCGGTGGACCGTTTGCCTGTATCGATATTGTATAAAAATAAATTGACATTATAATGCAATAGCATTACCATACAATAAAAAAATTATAATGAGATTTTTTTATGAAACGTTGATGCTTACGGCCCTCTTGATGTAAAGTGGTTACCGTAGCGACTAACCGATTTTAATAAATAATGTCTAAGAACCACTGCTGTAAAACCTGCCTACGAATAAATAAACAAAAATCGAATCCAAATCGGTTTACCCGTTTAAAAGCTACGGTACCATGGATGGACATATACACATAGCGGTCAAACAAATAACGCCCTTCTTTTTTTCGTCGGAGGTTATAAATACTTCGGGTTCTACAAGTCCAATGCATCCATTTCTCTGGTTAGTGAATGACTAAAGAATGTTAACGGAATTATGGGCGAATTCTATTCATATTTCTGAACTAATAGCGATTCAGAATCAAATGATTGGTCAAGAACTACTCTAAGCTCCAGTTGAATGTTTAATGGAGTGCACTTATAGCACTGACTCGGCGTAATTTCTATTCCAACTCCATTTCGGATATCGCTATCGGCTTGAGACTGCTATGCTATGACCCCAGTATTTAAGGGGAATAATTCTCATTAGAGCATATTAAATTATGCTTGCTCAATATGTAGTTACCTACGGGTTTGTTTTCAAAACCGCTATAGTTGAGACTGTCGATATTCATGAAAAAAAATAATGTATCTATCTTTCGCCAGTTTCCTCGTAGAGTAAGCAGAGAGAATCGATCGCGGTCCTTGCATACCTTGCGGTTTTCTCATCTTAACACCTACAATCTCTTTCAGGCTAACTCTCGTTTTTACATGATCATTGTGAACGTGTTCAACAAGCCTTACGCAACAAATTTTGGGTAAAGTATGACGATCTTCATATGTGTTGGGTGGTAATCACATCGGGTACTATGTCGATTTATTTAAACCACAGTTACCGGTATAATATATGGAATGTTTTTATTTTAGATTACACTAACTTATATACTAAAAATAATTATATACATGTGCAATAGTAAGGGAAGGTCGCTGAGTTAGGAATACGTGTTCTGGTGTGCGTGCGTGATTGAATATTGCAAAATTAGCAATGTTAATACACTTCCTACAGGCGCGTCACGTATGTATTCCTAAGGTCGCCATATAAAGCATGCTTCATCAATGTCCACAAAACCATAGAAGACCATTTGTTCCATAGCATGCAAATTGAACTGAATTGAATTGAATGATTTTGCGGAGCCGCCCCCGCCACTTCAAAATCCACCTTTTCACCCTCCTCCTCATTTCATTATTTAATCCGTATATTTTAGCTACTTCCGTATATTTTAGCGACTTAGCTGATCAAATTGACCATATAGTTTTCGCAGTCCATGCGTGATTGCCTCACCTTTATACAAGATCACGATATCCGCACGTCTCCAGTCTGTTGGGACCCTTCCGGATTTACAGCGTAATTTGCTGAAAAAACAGAAGGAAACGTCCTTTTATTTCATTTATTTCAATTCAACATTGCGTTACACATGATTTAATTTAATTAAATTACATACATATGCACCTTGTCAGGCATCGCGACGGAGGATTCTATGACGGAGTAGCAGGGTTTTTTCAATAAATGTTTTTTAAGGGAATTATAAAAAAATATATCATTTGCCTCGTCTTTTATATCTTCGAGCAATTTGTTATACACTCGTACAGACACTGGGTAAAGTCCGGCACTGTGGAGTTTTAGTTTAGATGATATTTGTGTTAAATGATTAGATTTCCGTGATTGGTAACGGCGCGGAATGTCACTAACGATACGATAAAAACTCGGATTTTTTCTTACAAATTTACAAAGTTCTAGTATATATATATTTGGCAATGTCAATACTTTCAGATTAGAAAAGTGCTGCCTACAGCTCTCTCGCTGTCTGATGTTGGTCAGTATTCGAATGCATTTCTTCTGCAGAACTAGCAGATCGTGGGCGTCCGTGCTGTCACCGTACATAATCACTCTGTAGCTAATCCACGCGTGTGCGTAGGCGTAATAATTATGCAATAAAAGCAGTCTTAGTATTCGTTGATTTTTTAGATCTCGTAACGCGTATATGAACTGCGACATTTTCGCATTTTTTTGTGTGTGAGCTTTCCAATTTATATACGCATCCAGAACAACGCCAATCAGCGAGAAAGCGGGAACACATTCTAGTAAAATATTATTATATTCGAATTTAACATTGAATTCCGATTTTTGGTAAGGCCTAAATTGCATGAATTTAGGTTTTGAAAAATTAATCTCTTATGATCATTCATAAATTTTATAATTTCTTCTACTATTAATGTCATTTTTTGTTAATATTTGTATAGTCATTACATGATAATATTAGGCAAAAGACATCCGCGAACATGACCCAAAATTCTGTGACATTTTATTACATGCCTCGCTCGCTTCTTCGATCAAAGCGGTACGAATAAGCCCAAAGTAGATAACGCTTAGATCGAAGAAACATATAATGACCGCGTCTTATAGCTAGTCTTCGCTGCTTGCCACGCAAGGGATCTTGCGTGAAGATAAAATAAATACTTAACAGATCCAACCATAAAAGTAGGACAGCGCCGCCCCGCCGCCTCCTACTTCTATGGATCCAACAGTCAACAGATTCAGGCGGTATTACCAGCGGCGGGAAGACCAGGGCAACCATGGCAGCAACGGTGGCGGGTACGTGCGGTTCCTATTTCAAATGGCAGGCAATCGCAACAGCCGCGGCAGAAACGATGAGAGCAGCCATGACAGTGTTGTATCTACTAGCGGCAGTGGGTGGGTGCCAGCCGGCGTTAGTATGAACTAATTGGTAACGGAAGCACACAAAGCAGTTTTAATCAAATTGCATGTTAATAGTTTCCAGCGTTTTTTGCGAAAGTCAAAATACCTGATAGAAATAATAAACTATATTTTTGTTTGTTAATAACAATCCTTATATATTGCTCATGTAAGTTAATTCCACACATCCACAATAACAATATAAAATCTCTAATTTACAAGCTCGCATTCAAAATCCGCGAACTCAGACATTCGCTCTGAGGAAATGAAAAATAAACAAAAGGCCGGAACGCATCTCAATTTTCATTATTTGCATTGTGTTCGCAGTCTGTTCGGATGTCCTTATTTATTTAAAGCGAACGAATGAAACAATAGACAACGATTATTTTTTAAAATTACTCCTGTATTTGAGTGTCTCTGAGTGTCTCGAAATTATAATTGGATTGCTTACATTTTTTATGCGAGATATTTTTAATAATGCTCTATGCGGTTATGTTGACAACATTTTTAATTTAATCCAAAAATATTCAAATATAAAATATTAAAAAATAATATTAAAGGCAATTCACCATTATGAGCAAGGGGCTCAACCAACATCTCACCTGAAAATTGGTGTACTGACTGATTAATAGACGAGGCTCTGGCGCGGGCGGCTCCGACCCAATTGGTGTTGCGTTCGTATAGGTTTTTCGAAGGTTAATACAAAAGCCAGCCTCTAGTCTAACAGATGAATGCAAGTTGTTGTTGAAGATAGCTGCTTTGATAGGATGGACATCTTATACCAATAAAATTCTGTGTTGTCTCTAATGCAATTTCCGCCCTAAATTAATGATATATCGTTAAATGACGTTAATGAGATTAATCATACTCTATTTTCACTCTCATAAGATAAAATTCTGTATGTTCACTGCTAAGAAAAATCAATTGGTGTAGTTTCTCAATTTCAGAGTACGCCTCTTACCATCGCCATGACCATTGAGATTATACGTCTCGAGATCTCTGCTCATTCAGTCAAATGACAACTCTTTGGAGGGTTGTTGTGCATGTGAGTGAGGTCACTAAGGGGTTGCTGTGTTAACAGCAGAAGTGGCATCGCGAGTGATACTTAACGTATTGCAAAAGCTCATAGGCTACGGTAATAGCTTTACATCAGGCGGGCCGTATGCTGGTTAGCCTCTCGATGTTGTTTAAAAAAATGTCCTGAAGTCTCCGAGAGGAGGTGTTCAAACTGGCGTCCAATAAATTTGGTGCGTTGAACTAAGCTCCAGACAATATGTAAATCTTAAGTTAGACCAGACTGCACATAATTTCAGAAATCACATTTCAAGTCATACTGCATATGTAGTATTATCATGCAATTTGATCTAACCTGCTTTGTGTGCTTCCACCACCAATTAGTATGCGGCCTAGCGCCGGCCGGCACCCACCCACTACTGTTAGTACGTGCAACATGCCGACGCTGCCATGGCTGCTCCGGTAGTCTCTGCCTCGGCTGCTGCGATCGTCCGCCATCTGGAACAGAATCCGTATGCTCCCACCACCACCGTCGCTGCCACGACTGGCCTGGTCGTCGCTGCGACACGTGTTTCGCCTCTCCACGAGGCATCATCAGGCGTTTTAGACGTTAATCGTAAGAATAACATGCTACAGGTGACAAATCCATTGCAGTGCCGTCCCTTATATTGAATTGAGGGTGGGGGTCGATGTGGATGGTGTGAGCGAAAAGATATTTAATAGTGGGGAATTGTTTACGTCTGTTTGTTTGTTCATGAGAGTAATTTTAGAATTTTTATGTTTGTTAATTTCTAATTGTTCCCTAATATTTAGTTTTAAACCTTTGTCTATGGTGTGTAAAATTTGATGTGTATTAGTGGGAGATAAATCATGTCCTTTGTCTATGAGATGCTCGGCGAAGTGTACACTTCGGCGAAACACGTGTCGCAGCGACGACCAGGCCGGTCGTGGCAGCGACGGTGGTGGGGGCATGCGGTTTCTGTTCCAGATGGCGGACGACCGCAGCAGCCGAGGCAGAGACTACCGGAGCAGCCTTGGTAGCGTCGGCATGTTGCATTTACTAACAGTAGTGGGTGGGTGCCGGCCGGCGTTAGGCCGCATGAACTAATTGGTGGCAGAAGCACACAAAGCAGGTTAGATCAAATTGCATGTAAATTTGACTTTCGCAAAATAACGCCTGAATCTATTAAATATATGTAGTATTGTAGTCACATTTTGGCCAAAGTAAAAAACATGTTATTAATTTTATTGGTACCTAATAACATTTACCTCGGTTCTCTCTGCCTACCCCGCAAGGGACTTGGCGTGAAGATATACATACATACATACAATTTTATTGAAAATATGTCTACATCGAAACCCTGTGTCTCGTATGTATCCTTTAGAGAAACTGTCTCCATCACTAAGTGAGTTGCAAAGGAGGCGACGTTCAAATCAGTCTAACGGTGAGAAATGTCTTTGCGCCATTGGTCAAAGCGTGTACGACACACTACTTACAGAATTGAAGTTCAAGCAACCCAATCCGATGCGTCAATCAATGTTTTTGTTTGTTAGTTAATGCGATCACCTGGTTATTGTTTCTTATAATCATTCTTAAGATATTCAGCTTCACTTGTTAAACTAGTTTGAACTTATCAAAGGCAAATTTAAAATAGTGACAGGAATAATTCCAATAAAGATTGCTTAGAGAAACTTGCCTCGCTTCGAACGTGCAAGTTTTAGGCAGCCGATCAAAACGCAAAAGTCGATTCAATATAGAGTTTCGAAGAATTTGCGAAGCGTATCAACAAAGTTACATCCTTGCTTTTATATTCTGCTTGAACATGCAAATAAATTGTAGAGCTGTAGTTTCTTATTCTATTATTACGACAAATAGGTACATAGTCCCATCTTGTACAATGGACAGACATCTTTTTTTACTTAACAAACAAGCAACAATAATATTATTGTGTAATATAGAATTGTTTTATTATTTGTATGTATGTATATCTTCACGCCAGGTCCCTTGCGGGGTAGGCAGAGCAAACCGAGCGCCATAAGACGTGGTCCTTACATACTTCACTCGCTTCTGTAACTTTCATAGCTCTTTACAGCACGCTCGCCGGTTCCTGGGGCTCCTGACATCACCTTCTGATAAAACACGACCAATTTGGTCATGGTAGGTTAGTCTCGGTCTTCCTCGGCTTCTGCATTTTTATTATTTTCCTATATTATTCGTGTTATCACAATTTTCTTTTTATTGTACAGTTTACGTAAAGTTATAGTTATGTACAAGTTGTTAATTGCGTTTTCCCCTCAGTAATTGAGGTTCAGCAGAACACATGTATTTACGACACTGTGATTTTCTCTATCAATGACTCTAAGGTTGTCTGGTAGCGATCCGTTTGTGGTATAAGTCCGCCTATTTGTACCATTGGTCACTTTTAGTAGTGACTATTGTTGATTCGGACATGTAGAAAGAATGCAGGATGAAAGAATGACGAAACAGAAATACAATGCGAAAATGGAAGGATATAGGAACCGAGGAAGACTAAGACTAACTTACCATGACCAAATTGGTCGTGTTTTTTCACACGGTAATGTCAGGAGTCATAGGAACCGGCGAGCTATGAATGTTAGCGAAGCGATTGAAGTGTGTAAGGACCGCGTCTTATGGCGCTCGATTCTCTCTGCTTACCCCCCCAAGGGACCTGGCGTGAAAATATACATACATACATACATTAAAGATATTACAAACAAACAAACTTACAGCATGCCTGATGTCAGTAGTACATAGCATACCCTGTAAAAACTTTTTCACACCTTTCTTGGAGTTCCTTGGGGAACGTCGGCAGGTAGCTTATTCAACATCTTAAGAGTTCTCGGAAGAAAACTTACATCGAACCGCACAGTTTGCAGTTTCGGTATTCGAGGATGAATTTCGCGCCATCGCCGAGCTGTGCGGTTGTAGAACGAAGCTGTTGGCAAAATACCGAGCAATTTCTTGGCACCCTATACTTTGTAAAATTGGTAGAATACGCAAAAGGAAGCAAAGTCTCCTAAACTCAATGGCTAAATACCGAGTGTAAACTTAATATCGGTGACAATTTACATTGCTCGTCTCTGAAGCGAATTATGAGGTCTTATATACCCGGTGCTTCCTTTTAGACTATAGCACTTCAGTACGAGATCACGAAAAGGCGCTTCAGTGCACAACGAAAGTCCAGAGCAACATCTACTGCACAAATAGGCAGATGTAAAAAAATAAATATTGGTTTCTATATTCACAGACTGACATCGACAATGGCGGAGTAGTGAAACACGCTGTGACGAGCTCGGTGGCGGAGTGGTGAAACGCGCGGTTACGCTACTTTAACACCAACGCTCGTGGGTTTGATTCCTAAACAGGACAAACATTTGTGTACATTAACATGTCTGTTTGTCTTGGTCTGGGGGTTTTTAAAGGAGGTACGGCACATCAAAGCAGCCCGTCTGCAGAAGAACCTCCACCTCATAGAAAACCGCAGCCAAATAACAACTCCCCAGAGGGTTGTAATGTTCCTGCATATGAGTGAGGTCATCAGTAAGCTGCTAAGAAATTACTGTGTTAGCAGCAGAGGTGGCATCGCGCGAGTGATACTTAATATGTATTTCAAGCGTTTAAAGTCTATGGCAACCGCTTTAAATTTGGTGGGCCGTATGCTTGCTTGCCTCGTGATGTTGTATAAAAAAAAACACTATAAACCGTCGGTCCCGGCTGTTGTAGATAGATGACAGTTGTTAAGCTAAGTTAGTGGCCTTCGAGCGCCTTGAAAACACTGGTCTCCGCCAATCCGCAGTTGAGCAGCGTGGTGGAGTATGACCTAAACCCCTTCGGTTGAACAGAGACTCATATCCCTGCAGTGGGATGAGTTATGGTTGGTGTAGTAATCCATTTACACATTCGACCTTGCTCCGAGTAATTATGTGCATGGCATAACAATATAATACACATTATTGTACACACGTCTCGCTTTAATATTTTTATGTAAATCGTATAGAACTGTGAGCACCGAGGCACTACCAGTGCTGGCAGGTGTGTTACCAGTTGGAAATACAATGACGCGCTTCAATGTACTACACCTCTAAAAACATGCACCATGATTTTCTAAAACACCGCGATTATAATAAAATACTTAGACTGTTCAAACCAATTGACGAGGTACTTGAAACTTTGCTGTCTGAATGGCAAGAAAGATGGGAAACTTCTACTAAAGGACGCCACTTGTATCTGTTCTTTCAATCAGTGCGAGACAGATTAAGTAAAGAGTGGTTAGAAGTGGATCATCCTGTTGCGCAATTTTTAACAGGGCATGGAAACTTTAGGGCGAAGCTCTTTTCGTTTAGACTTGTGTCATCGCCTTTATGTGAGTGTTCTACGACAAATCATGAATTCGAGCAAACAGTACATCATGTTCTCTGGGAGTGTGATCTCTGGCGTCGGGAGCGGGACGATATGTTAAATTCCTTTCGTGTCACATCCGGGGTAGTATAATAATCTGATTTGGTGGCAACAATGGAGAATTACCAGGCGTTTAGGCGGTTCTGCAATCTATATTATTGGAATCGATGTGTTAGGTAACAAATCACAGTTTAGGTCGCAATAGTGTTAGATATTTGATAAACCGTGGTGCACGGCAGTCGAGCTTCACTTCACTAGCCATCTCTTTGAGGTTTTTAAATGCCTTATTTGTCATATTGCTGTCTCTCACTTTGCCAAGAGTCAATTCCTACAAAGAAAGTCAATTCCTACAAATTTCTTCTGATTAAATTCGTTGTCAGTTCCAAGGCAGCTGTAGTTTAACCCACGGGACAGCAATGAACTTCACTGTTCATTGCCTTTCTGGTAGTCGCCGCTGTTAATTCTGGCTACACAGGAGACACAGTGGTAGGTATGAGTGGTGGGCCTGTCCCGTATATATTATTGTACACAAAATCTTTACTTCATTAAATTTATTTTGTAAAGTAAGAAATAATTTTCGAAATTGGAAAATAATTGGCAAAGATCATAGGGTAATAAAAAATTATAGGTCGAATTAAAAATTTCCTCTCTTTTAAGTCTACTACAGATGAGGCTCGTTGACGCATTGTCATTGAGACTGGCCAAGTGCCCCTAACTCAAAACCCCTAGCTAAATAATATCTACCTGGAGGGTTGTTGGGTTCCTGTGAGGGAGCGAGGTTGTCAGTAAGCTCTTGCGTTAGCTTCGGGGTGGCTCTATTGCGTGTGTTCATACACTTCGGTAACCGTTTCAGATCAAGAGAATTGTGTGCCTGTATACTTACTTCCCGACATTGTATTTTATAGGGTAGTAAGCGGGTGTAACAACTATTTGTATTACAAGTTATCACAGGTTACAGTAAACATTTTACATTCCTCTCTATTGCCAGAGCCACGTTTGGCAATTATCAGGGCCATCACGTGCGAGTGAGGTTGGATGGGACTCTAACCATGACAGTGAGACACTTACACCCCATGATACCGATTGCGACCTGCTGCTTCATTTTCTTCCTAGGGATATCCCGTTTTCTATCCATTACGATTGGCGGCGTCCACTAACTACGACCAAAGATTTGATGCAGATACTGATTTTGACATAAAGCGACTGCCATCAGCACTCCAAATCCAGAGAGCAAACCAGATCTTTCTTAGGTTACACGTGTTTAGAAATATAGTGTAATGTTCCGTTGTTATGAATACGATGTTTTCCTTCACCGCCTAGTGGTAGTTTCAAATATGTACATAAATCTGAAAACAGGAATTCAGACGCACATGCGCTCACTAGGATTCAAACCATGGACTAGTTGGTTAATTAACTGATTCTTTATCTACTAGGCAATCACTGTTCTCAGTTAATTACTGCATTACTATTTAAAAAAATACAAGTTCGAACCTGCTACATTTATGTCATTGTACTCGTTTCTTGTATAACCTATACATCTATACTAACGTATAAATCGGAACGGTTGGTTTGTTTGTTTGAGCTTGTCGATCTCTAGAACTACCAGTCAAATTAGATAATAATCTTTAAATTTAATTTATTAATTAATATTTAATAGCCAAGTTCTTCAGAACGGTTATAGGCTACTCAACATCACAATACGACTCTTAAAAATCGAGGAAAAGTAAGAAATTCGAAAAAGCGATTCCTAAGTTATAACGAGCAAAGGACCGGGGGGCGACTATATGTATAGATACAACAGACGAAAATTGTGTTGTGTGAAGGCTAAACGTTAGAATAATTTAGATTCCAACAAACGACAAAACCAAAAGCGGATTATGTAAAGCCTAGCTAATAGTGATGGATATAGGATTCAATATCGATAAACGAGTGCGATGACGTGAAATTGTTGCAAACATATACTGTAATTGAAAATCGATCTCTGTATAACAAAATTTTGTGAAGACGTGGTAAATAAAATGAAAAAACCGGCCAAGTGCGAGTCGGATTCGCGCACGAAGGGTTTCGTACCATTATCTATAAAAACGGCAAAAAAAATCACATTTGTTGTATAGGAGCCCCCTTAAATATTTGTTTTATTTTAATTTAATTATTTATTTTTAAAGTGAATATATAAGTAAAAATTCTGTAAATATTTCAAGCATCTACCTGTTGCCGTTATCAATATCGAGCAAAAACGAGCAAAAAAAATCACGTTTGTTGTATGGGAGCCCCCTTAAATATTTATTTTATTCTATTTTTTAGTATTTGTTGTTATAGCCGCAATAGAAATACATAATCTGTGAAAATTTCAACTGTCTAACTATCACGGTTCATGAGATACAGCCTGGTGACAGACGGACGGACGGACAGCGGAGTCTCAGTAATAGGGTTTCGTTTTACCCTTTGGGTACGGAACCCTAAAAAGAGTTTTTCTATCTAGATAAGTACCATAACATGCATTGAGTAGAGGTGTGAAGCATTGTTTACTTTTCTTTGTTTTTTATAACGGGAAAAATGACTGCCTGTGAGCTTATTTGCACGTTTTATACAATGGCTTTCATTTTTACACTACACTACTCGAATGGCAAAGAAGTTCAATGCCCACTTGCACGATGTAAGTTACATCCAGCCGATAGATCAGATGAAAAACTGTGATGGAGACAAAGTCATCTTAGAACAATGATTCTATTAGCATTGATATATGATTATATACTACAAGCAACGATATAGTATTATGATAAACATCACTACTGTAAACCACTGAAATCTATAATGAACGATAGCTAATGTTAATATAATTTAGATTAACACAAACGACAAAACCAAAAGCAGATTACGTAAAGCTAAATTTAGTAATAGTGAAGAGACAAATTTCAATATCGATAAATGAGTTTGACAACGTAAAATAATAATAAATCTACAATAAGCATTTTATGTATATATATTTCGAGTATTTGTCAGTCTATCCTATAATAGCGCATTTACTCCGAATCTATTTATCGATAGAAAGCCAAATGATTTGGTTATTATACATAACTCTTATATAGATAGCTCTTTTCATGTACGATCATTTCATCGAATTAGATAGTGGATACATGTCGCATTTATTTGGATAGTAATAACGAAACAGATATATTACGCAAAAGTAAAAGGATGTAGAGCTCGTCAAAATAATGTAATGACAAATTAATGTAGAATAATCTGAAAAACACGTGGATGTGGTTAATTGGTAAGCATATAGGTCACATTTATGATTAATATAAATTTTGTTCTTATTATTTTGGAAGACGCGTTAATTTACCGTCTTTTTTTTATTCGATTATCGTTCGTAAAAAGTAACATCCAGTCGTGCGTCGGTGCTGACACATGTACCGTTTGTTTATAATATATTTGATTAAAATTTATTTATATACTTTCGTCACCAATTATTTTATATACGTAGGTCACACTATAAGTTTTGCGTAACGTAAAAAAACAACATGTTATAACCAAAATATTATGTTTATTGCTTTTCAAAATACTCTCCTTTACATTTTAAACATTTTTTCATGCGATCGAACCATTTTTTAAAACAGGAGGACCACAGATCTGAAGGCATGTTTTCTACGTGCTGATTGAACGCTATCACTGCCTCTTCGGAGTTGGTAAAAGTGAAACCTCTCATCAAATCTTTGATTTTGGGGAAAATACAGAAATCACAGGGTGCTAGGTCGGGGCTATGCGCAGGATGGGTAACGAGTTGTACTTTTTCGGAAGTTAAAAATGACTTTGTTTTGTTGGCCGTGTGTGAAGAAGCGTTGTCATGATGTAGGAGAACGCGGCTTCTTGGTCGTCTTTCGCGAACTTTTTCTAACACCCTGGGTAAACAAATGGTAGAATACCACTCGGCATTAACACTCTTTTGATCTTCAAGTGGAATTGTGCAGATGGGACCCGTAGCTGAGAAAAAAAACGCGATCATTTTTAGGGTTCCGTACCCAAGGGGTAAAACGGAACCCTATTACTGAGGCTCCGCTGTCCGTCCGTCCGTCCGTCTGTCACCAGGCTGTATCTCATGAACCGTGATAGTTAGACAGTTGAAATTTTCACAGATGATGTATTTCTATTGCCGCTATAACAACAAATACTAAAAAATAAAATAAAATGAATATTTAAGGGGGCTCCCATACAATAAACGTGATTTTTTTACCGTTTTTATAGATAATGGTACGGAACCCTTCGTGCGCGAGTCCGACTCGCACTTGGCCGATTTTTTACCAACGTTTCTCGCCTGCCTCACTTTTGTTGGCCTGTTCTCATTTTCAAACACCCATTCACAAGATTGCTGTTTTTTTTTCGGGTTCAAAACAATAAATCCACGTTTCGTCTCCTGTAACAATGTCATAAACAGCATTAGAATGTCCGTGGTCGTACTTCAGTAGCATCTGTGAGCACCATTCCACGCGAGCCCGCTTCTGCTCCGCTGTCAATTCATGAGAGATCCAACGACAACAAAGTTTCCGAACTTTCAATTCTTCGTGTAAAATTTTCTGAATTTGCTCATACCAATCCCCAATAGATCTCGAATTGTCTCATAGGTAATCCGCGGGTTTTCTTCAATTAGCCGCTTAACAGTAGCCACATTATTTACGTTGACGGCAGTTGAAGGCCGCCCTTCACGAAATTCGTCATGTAAAGAAACTCGACCTCTCTCAAATTCAGCAAACCATCGCCTCACGGTGCTCAAAGAAGGTGCTTCTCTCCCAAAAGCTTTTTGAAGACGAGCAGCACAGTCTTGCGGAGAGAGAGAACTTTTAAAATCATAAAAAATCATCGCTCTAAAATCTTTTCGACTCAATTCCATTTTCGTTGCGTACGTAGAACTTTGATGTGTGATAAAAAACAATTGACAAATGATTTCCCGCCAATTGTTTTTTTTTATTACTAAGTAGGTTGCAACGTTTCAAAAAATATAACATTCGAAATTCAAATAGTTCCGATTAGCTAGAAGTGCAAAACTTTTAGTGTGCCCCATGTATACCAGCGCCAGAACGTGCCCACTACCGTTAATACTCGTACATACATGCCGGCCTTTACATAGCTAATCTGGTCGTCTCTATCTAGGCTGCTGCGGTCAAAACAATCCATTTTACCGTATTCTCCACTCATACTGGTAATTCTCTTACGAATACGTTATATAACAGATGTTTTAGCGTTGTAGAGGAACTGGAGCTCTATTAACGCTTGCAATACAAATTCAACGCGCGTGTGATATTTCCTTTGTGCATCCCACGTTGTATAAAAAAACACATTGACTATCGATATAATCTTTATCGACAAGCCGTGCTTCACTATTTAGAGTACTATGAGATTTTGACTCGACAATCATTAATCTCTGACAGGCTTTGAACAGATCATTCCTCAGGGTTCGGTGGGAAGGCGAATGAAAGGAGGTTGGTTACAAAATGATTTTTTTTAGCTTTTCAATGTTTAGAAAACGTGCCCTCCTGAAAGTATCGCAGTCATTGCGTTTTGTTTGTATTTGAACCCATTGATGTCGAAACCATTTACGAAAGAGCAAACCTATCTATGTACAGTCGATCAAGAGAATCTTTTACCATTTTAAGGGCTCGCTTCGTCTTGTCTGCGCGTTGTTATCGGAAAATATTTGCAGGTAATTTAATCTAATCTATTTTAGTCTAACGATTAAAATCTAGAGTTTCGTAGCATGTTATTCTAACGATAAACTTGTACAGCGCCTGAGGATGCATTCGCAAAGGTGACCGCAGCAGTTAGGGGAGAGACGACTGTAACAGCTATGGCAGCGATGGTATGCATCTAACGATAGGTGGATAGGTGCCGTCTGGTGGTAGTTCGTATGAACTAAAGGCAGTGGAAGCACACAAAGCAATTTAGATCAAATTGCATGGAAAAGTATGATGAGGAACTCGATGGCGTCGTTGCGCGTGTTACTCTTCAAACACGTAGGTTAAGCAACGTCAATAGCAGCCTGTCTACGAATGGATTTAACTATCTCGAGCTTCCTGGTGCTCGGATGTTAAGCCGTTTATACCGGCTGTTGTCGATAAACATATTCAGTGGTTTTAAGGTGGCTTGAAAACACTGGTCTCCGTGAATTTTCGTCAACTGTCAATCTTAAAGAGTTCGGTGGCGCACTGGTTAGTAACACTATTTTGACACAAATGCTCGTGGGTTCGATTCCCATACAGTTCAAACATTTCCAGCTCACAGAAAATAGCAGCCAAATGACAACTCCTTGTAGGGTTGTTGTATTCCTGTGAGTGAGTGAAGTCACCAGTAAGCGTCTAAGTAGTTGCTGTGTTTGCAGCAAAGGCGGCATCGACCAAGTGTTACTTAATGTTCTGCAAGAGGTCATAGGTTACAGTAACCTCTTTACATCAGGTGGGTCGTATGTTTGTATGCCTTCCGACGTTGTAAATTAAAACCGCAGGTAAGTATGGTTGGAAAACTTCGATTGGATGGTGACACGTATCCGTGCAGTGGGATGAGAAAGTGTTGATGTCATGAGTCCACATGAGTTAACTTCTAGAGTTAAATATTCTGGTTAAATTATTGGTTTGTTCCTCAAATCATACAACCATATCACGCCTATCTCCCATTGGGGTAGGCAGATACTATGGAATGCCAGGTGCACAGATCCAAACATACTTCTCACCTCTTCCACACTCGTCAACCTATTCAAGCATTTTCTTCGGTTTTATATAATTATGTCGGTGCATCACTTCCTCCTTTCCTTCCTTTTCCTCGGCACTTGGTCCGCGTCGCGGCCACACTCAGCCGAACGACACGGTAGGCACCGGTCGTTGTACTTGTCGGTTTAATACCTCATTTAAAATACACCAAATTACAGTCCACAATATCGAAGTATCGATTATCCCCCGTTAGGGCCTAAACACTTATGATGAGAAATGAGAGCGCTGAAGAGTATCTGTGGAGTTAGGATGATTGATAGAGTAAGAAATAGCACGATACGAGAACTATGTGGAATGAAAGATGATGTAGTGACAAAAATTGGAAAGATACCCTTTTCAATGAGTTTAGAGCTGAGATTGTTTGGTCATTTACGAATTTAGTAGTAAACGAACCAGGGTTCATCGGATAATAGGTCGGTTCTTTATCCACTGAGCTCTGGCTTCCGCGAATGAGTTCTGCTCGTGGTGAACCCTAATTAATAAACAAGGCTCTGGTGAAAGAGAAGTACCTATGGCGTATCAAGCCGTCCAACTCTGCCGCGTATATTGCAAGAGTTGATGGACTATCAGACGGACGGTCTTCTTGTTTATCATATGACGATCGGTCAGACAATATCGTCAAAAATGAATACACACCGGAGACAATTTTATTATTTTCCTTGTATGAATTGAATGTATGAAGCTTACTTTTTGACGCTATCAAATTGATTTGCGAAAGGGAAAATATCTGCAAAGGGAATGTGTTCCGATGTTTCTTTTAAATAAACTTGAATGAAATTAAACTCCTGTACTACATTCATGAAGATGCTCACATTAAGATATCAAGGATTGTTAAGGATCTGTTTTAACTTGCTTATTTTAGGCTAAGAGATATATAGGGTGTCATAGAAATCATATGATGTATTCACAAAAACAATTGAGTGCAAGAATTTGTTTTACACCTCTCAAATTGTACAGATGATTCATCATACGTAAACATATCAACAAAATTTCAATTTCAACTTTACGAACAATTACAATAATTTCCCTTAGAATGAAAAGTAACAAAAGTTCAACGACAGTATTTCCGTAAATTTGGAGAAAATTATTATTTTTAATTCGGAGTTATAATTCCATGAGTTGATTTTCAACTTACAATAAAATAAATAAGCCTCGGCTTAAAAAAAAAAGAATTACACTTTCCCGAGTATTTGATTTACGCTTTCACCTTGAAAACACGTGTTTGCGAGAGCACCAGACTGACTAGGGACTGATATTTGCTAGCTAGCGAGAAAAGAACCCTACCTCTTATTTGTAGGCGTTTGTTGGCAAATCTACAAAGCAATTTGTTTTAAATTATATTCCATGCTTCCATCATTAACTAGCTAAAACAGCAGCATCGTCCGACATGGACTCATTGCCGTTAGTTGATGCATATCGTCGCTACCATGGCTGCTTTTGTCTTCTGCACAACTGGAGCAGACTGACAGGACAACATGCGTCTACTAACGGGAGTGAGTCATTGCCTGCCGGTGTGCGACAGCACATAATGTAGCCTTGATCAAACTGCTTATTAAAAAAATCTTATTCCAATAAAAGATTATTAAATAACTACTTGTTGTGGTTATTTAAAAATCTTCAGTCAAGTTGTAATTATTCATCAAATCTACACCAAATTATTTGAGATCAACTTTGAATATATCTTATTGCATTCGGTACAGTGATATTGATAAACTTAAATAAACAAACAAATATATACGATAAATATTAGTTCGTATTCTCCTTTTTTATCTATCTATCTATCTATAACTTCACGCCAAATCCCTTGCAGGGTAGGCAGAGAGAACCGAGCGCCACGTGACTCGATCCTTACATATCTCACTCGCTTCTTTAACATTCATTGCTCTTCTCATTCTCCTTTTTTATGTCGGTAAAATTTGCCGTATCTGTACAAGTTGCAGCGTCATAGTAATATAACTACAACATATCAACGCAAAACGATTTCTCGTACAATAATGAAGTTTAATAATTATCCGCCGAAGTTACCAGCAAACAAAATAGAATTACATGTAGGGTGTCCACGCTGAGATTGATATGGGAATAGTCTGATTGACACAGACAACTCCCGGCGGGTGGCGTTATTGATTGCATCACTGGCCGATTGCGTTTCTAATTTGTGTTGTCATGGTTTATGGAAAATCTTGTAAAATATTTGTAGTGTTACTAAAACTATTTATAATATGGTTTTCGCGATTGTTGCACATTGAATTAAACAATTTTTAACGGAAGTATCGCGTGTTTTATTTATTTTGTTGAAGCTGACGTTTCGAATGCTTTGCAGCATCCGTGTCAGTCTTCCTACGACCACGGATTCGAAACGTCAGGTTCAACAAAATAAATAAAACACGCGATACTTCCGTTAAAAATTGTTTAATTCAACTACACACATCAAAAGTGTCTAGGGATCAACATATATTTTTGCAATAACTTTTCTCCTGATTGATATTAATTAAAATTTTCTTTAAGGATTCATCAAATAAAGTGATTTCGTTTGTCTACAGTAACGATAAACCAAGTCACCTTTGCATTAATAAAGAAATTTGCCATTTTCATAATAAAGGGATTTTTGACATTTGAACCACTAACATTAAAGTTCGAAAAAAAGACTGAAATAACAGTTTTCTTTAAAATTTTATTGGGTAACTTAAACAATTAATAATCCGTGTTTCTACCGCGAACACTAACAACACAAGAACATCGGTTTGGCATACTCAAAATGAGTTCATCCAAATCATGCTGTGGAATGGCCGCCCATGTTCGTTGCAACAACAAAAAAAGGTCTTCTTGCGACTGGATACCCTCCATATTCGGCAGAGCTCTTCTCTGTAGCATATCCCATGCATGCTCAATCGGGTTCAAGTCTGGCGACTGAGCAGGCCAGGGCATGACATTGATGTTAGCTGCGGCGAGAGTCTGTCTTACAACTCTTGCGGTGTGCGGTCGTGCATTATCATGCATTAACTGAAATAAGGGACCGATTTGCACTTGTAGAGGAACGATGACGTCTGATACAATCGTCTCAGCATAAATTTGAGCGTTGAGGTTGCCTCTGATCCAAATCAACTCAGTTCTTCCGCCGATCCAAATACCCGCCCATACCATGATGGTTCCACCACTATAAGGATGGACTTCCTGGCAGGATTTTAATCGCTGTTGGCGTCCAGGGGTTCTCCAGTGTCGTATACGTCTTGTATCCGGTCTCATACCAAAACGAGACTCATCAGAAAAGCACACGAAACGCCATTGTTCTTCTGCCCAATTTCTGTGTTCAAGAGCCCATTGATATCGAATCCTACGATTGTGCATTGCTATAGGTGGTACCCTTAGCGGTCTTCGGGAATGAAGGTTTACTTCATGCAAGCGGTTTCTGACTGTTTGGTCGCTAATTAAGTTCCCTGAAGAGTGATGAAGCGTCACGGCTAACATCATGGCGGTTATTGTTGGAGCTCTTCGAGTTGTGATTTGAATGTATCGGTCTTGTCTCCTTGTGGTGCAGCGATACCGTCCTCCATGGCGCTCAGCCACGGTACCAGTGCTTCGGTAACGTGTCCAAAGTCGAGAACTGAGTGGCGGCCATTCCACAGCGTGATTTGGATGAACTCATTTTGAGTATGCCAAACCGATGTTCTTGTGTTGTTAGTGTTCGCGGTAGAAACACGGATTATTAATTGTTTAAGTTACCCAATAAAATTTTAAAGAAAACTGTTATTTCAGTCTTTTTTTCGAACTTTAATGTTAGTGGTTCAAATGTCAAAAATCCCTTTATTATGAAAATGGCAAATTTCTTTATTAATGCAAAGGTGTCTTGGTTTATCGTTACTGTAGACAAACGAAAACACTTTATTCGATTAATCCTTAAAGAAAATTTTAATTAATATCAATCAGGAGAAAAGTTATTGCAAAAATATATGTTGATCCCTAGACACTTTAGATGTGTGTATTTATAAATTTGGAAAATGATAACATCTCACGGGGCAATCGTCTTAGTAGACTAATTTCAAATTATGTTGATATGGATGTTTACTTTTCAAGGCCTTTGAGTTATTCTAATAGTACTAAATTGAGTATTAATAAATGGGTGTTTGTGAGTGTGTACGTATATATATGTCTGTAGTGTACATACATATATAGATAGTCACCTGGCTCCCCCCTCCCCCCCCCCCCTAAGTTCACCATATTATAGTTAATAGATTCAGGCGTTATTTTGCGAAAAGTCAAATTTACATGCAATTTGATTTAACCTGCTTTGTGTGCTTCCGCCACCAATTAGTTCATGCGACTAGCGCCGGCCTTCATCCACCCACTGCCCTTAGTAGCAACATGCCGTCGCTACCGCATACACCCGCCATCGTTGCTGCCATGACTGCCCTGGTCATCCCTGCGATACGTGTTACGCCTCTCCACGAGACATCCTCAAGCGCTGTAGATGTTAGTCGTTAGAATAACATGCTACAAGTCTACTACTAACTAGTCAACTCGTAGTATGTTATTCTAACGACTAGCATCTACATTCCCCATATTACATTTCAAATGTTACCAGAAAGTAAGACCGGTATTTTCATAGTACGAGTATCATGAACAACATGAAGACGTTGTCTTTCTCTGTGTATTTGTCTTTATCTGAGTAATTTTGATGTTTTGAACAAACAAACCACTTCCAAGTACATTTACATCAAAGGGAAACAATTATAAATACGTGTACATTAAATGTTTATAATAAACTTGTCTATTTATCTATCTATAACTTCAAGCCAAATCCCTTGCGGGGTAAGCAGAGAAAACGGAGCGCCATAACACGCGGTTGCTTGCTTGCACTTGCACGCACAGTTCACTCGCTTCTTTACATTCGTAGCTCTTTTCATGTACACTCGCCGGTTTCTAGGACTCTTGATATCACTTTCTGATAAAACACGACCAATTTGGTCAAAATGTCCGAACCAACGCAGCATGCCTTTTCTTACCTTAACACCGACACTCTCTTTCAGCCCAACTCTCTTTGTTATGTCATCATTACGAACGCGGTCAGCAATCGTTACGCCACAAATTTAGCGCAATGCTCTCATCTCGACCGCATTTATCTCTTTCTACATTTATGGGCTCTCTGCCATACCCAGCTTTCGCGTTTTAGCGTTGAGATTAGCACCGCGTTGTGTACAGCGAGCTGTGCTTTCTGGCTTAGATTTCAGATGCCTAGAAGTTTACCCAACGCTCCATTCACGTTGTTCCCTGCTCTCCACATCAGCGGTGTACCTTCCATTGCTGCTTAAAGCGCTTCCAAGATATACAATCTCATCCACTCGCTCTACCACTACATCATCAACCGTAATCTAGTGTTCGTTCTGGTTGTCTCTCTTTCAAATACCAATATCTTGGTTTTCTTCGCATGCAATTGTAAGCCTTTATTCATATAATCATCTTTCATTGCCGTAACTAGTGTTTCCCGTTCGGATGGTGATTCGGCTAGCAGACAGTTGACCACTGAGTCACCATTCGCATTCCCATATTCATATTTCTTATTCTCTGAAGACGACTGTCCATACATGAGATGAATAGCCGAGGCGACAGCAACCAATCCCTGTCTGACTCTAATGTTGGTATCAAACCAAGGCGACAAGCCACATGCTGTACAATCTTCATACGTGTCTGTGCAATACACACGGAGCAAGTCACCGTCAACCCCATATCTGGGCAAAATGTTCCAGAGATTCTTTCCCAAAGTGTTCCATCGGATTTCACTCTCATTCTCCTTTCAATGATTTTTCCATACACTTTAGACTAAACTTGTCGACATTTTGTTTTACTTTGTTTGGCAATCCTGACGCTCCAACGGTCCTGTAAGTAAATTCTGAGCACAAAGGAATTGCGCGCTAGTACGCATGCCGGTGAGATGTAAAACGGCTGTGCAAATTTTGTAGGCGTATTGTATAACGAGTTCGACGGCATCGTTGCGCGTGTCGATCTAACCGAACACGCAGGTTAAGCAACGATGATCGCAGCTGATGTTTTCTTCTTCTTTTTAGCGATATCCCGTTTCCTAATCCATTAGGATTGGCGGGGTCTGCTACCTAAGCCTAAGGCTTTGGCGGAGGCACTGATTTTTCTATAGAGCGATTGCCGTCAGACGTCCACAACCCTGAGAACCGGGGACCAGTTGGTCAATAACCCAGTTCCTTATCCACTGGGCTGTCACTGCTCATCTTGTATGTAGTTGTGTTTACAGTTGTATCTAGAGCTTCTCCGTGGTTAGGAGAGCACGTTAAGCCGTTGGTCCGGGCTGTTGACGTAAGATGACAGTCGTTAAGCTAAGTCAGTAGCTTTCGGGTGGCTTGAAAACGCTGGCCTTCGCCAATCAGCAGTTCAGCACCGTGGTAGAGTATGCTCTAATCTCCTTCGGTTGAAAGGATTCCCGTATCCCTGCAGTAGAATGAGTTAGGGTTGTTGTACAATAGAATACTCTTTATTGCAGCATATACAACAGTATACATATTTAATGACAATTTAAAATTAAAGTAAAAAGGCGGTCTTATCGCGTAGCAATCTCTTCCAGACAACCTTAGGGTAGAGGAAAATAGAACAAAATAGGTGGTAGGTGGCGCAGCACAACTTATAAATATACTTAAGTTAAATACTTAAATTCATATAAACGTACACACAGCCACATACATATACATACCCATACATACAAATACATATATAAATATATACACTTACAGATATACATAACATTTTAGTCATAGGTTTAGCAGTGAATGTAGTGACAGCCATTCTGTCTAAAGAACCGAACACAATGTCAGCGTGTCGCATCGAGCAGGCCATGTCCTGTAAAACTGACCATAATTTGTAGACTAAGGGGTTTAGATCTGGGTTAGACGAGGGCCAGTCTTCAGCTCTTATTAAGTCCGGAACGTTGGCTTCAAATCAGTCTTGGGTAGTTCGTGCCCTGTGATCAGGTGCAGAGTCTTGCTGGAAAGTCCACGGTACATTTTTTCTTCAGTGAAGAGGATATTTTTGTGCCTTTCAGCTGCGTATCAGGACAAAAGGCGTTTTGGTCGATCCACTATCTTCAACTGTAGAGACTGATGATTTTTTGTTTCCTAATGGTGCTTAAGCGAATTCTGGCTTTAACAGCATAAAAAGCCTTCACACGACCACCCCTCTTCAACAGAGGAATAATTGGTAAATCTGTCGATAATACGATATACGAACATACGGGTGATACCAAGCTTCTAAAGTGTCTTGAATATGACCGACGGCGTTGTACCCACTTTGTGCAAGGTAATCACTGCAATCCTATTTTCTTTAACACCCCATTGCATATTGTAATTTGATATTAAACACGTATGTAAAACGGCGGGAAATCTAAAGAAGTTTTTAACATAATAAACGCGTTCCCAATTCAAAATAATTAAAGATTTGCAAGAAAAGTTTCTATGTAGCAGTATTTATGGCCAGACTAGTTATATTTTTTTTTATATACAATGTCGCGTGGTCCACCTGATGTAAAGCAGTTACCGTAGCCTATTAACGCTTGTAACACATATCACTCGCGTGATGCCTCCTCTGCTGCTTACACAGCAACTCCACAGGAGCTTACTGGTGACCTCACACGCAGGAACACAACAACCCTCTAGGGAGTTGTTATTTGACTTTCTGTAAGGTGGAGGTACTTCCCCAGAAGGGCTACTTTGATGCGCCTTACCACTCTTAAATTAATGACCGTCGTCCTGCTACAGCAAACTTTCGAAAATATTTCCATACATTTACGGTTAAATTTTGGAATGTACTTGACGCATTCATACTGGTCTTAAACATATTCCTTCATGAAAAGAGTGTGTTTCGGTAAAAAGACTAAGTAATGACGTAATTTCTAGTTCGAATCATGATGTGGGTAGGTACCACTAAATTCTTGTATTCGGATTTATATATATATATATATTTGGATGAAATTGTATATATTGGATGCGCTTTCAGCAGGGTTGGAAGGTAACCGCAGTCGAAATGAGAGCGTTGCGCAAAATTTGTAACGTAACGCTTGTAGATCGCGCAATGATGATGTAAGACAGAGAGTTGATTTAAAAGAGAGTGTTTGTGTTAAAATAAGAGGCATGCACCGTTGGTTAGGACATGTGAAAATAATGTAGGAAGAAAGAATCATGAAACAGACATACAACACGAAAGTAAAAGGATGTGGGAGCCAAGGAAGTCCATTATTTGCCTACCATGACTAAATTGTTCCTGTTTTATCAAAAGGTGATGTCAGAAGTCCTTAAAATCGGCGAGCGTGCTTGAGAATGGTTATAAATGTTAAAGAGGCGAGTGAGGTGTGTGAGGATTCCCTACTCTATACAGGATTTGGCGTGAAATCTTAGATAGATAATATAAAAACATGAAAACGTGAAGAAATCCGTTCGCCCAACTAAACACCCATATTTCGAATAACGTGTGACCTAACCTATAAAAAGGTTTAGTTTTCCTCTTAAATTGTACAGGTTTGACGGCAGTTGCTACATGTCAAAACGGCACCGCCAAATCCTTAGGCTTTGGTAGTGGATCCCGCCATTTCTAATGGATTTAGAAACGGGATAACAAAAAACAACGGGAGAGCCATCCTCCATCTCATGGCTCCACCGACGTCTTTGGTTATTTGAGCCGAATCCCGGGAGATGTACACGGTACATGCTAATCTGAGGGTCTGTTTCGTGCCGTTAGCAATTCTTGGCCACAAGTTATTTAAGTCTTTATCCACAATATTCCGGTAATGCCCTCGTCCATGTAAGTCCAATCTTAAGTTACGGTTCCTTTCGCGATCTCGGCTCACTTCTTCTCATTTGTTACGGACATAGGTGAATCTACCGGTAGCCGCGAATTCGTCACCGATGACACTAGATCACGCATGAAACACCAGACCCATTGGAATCCTGATTCCATCCATCAGCGGACATAGCAGATTGTCATACATAGGGCAGGACCAAAATCTGTGGTCTTTATCTTTCTCGTTTGCGCTGCTCATATGCGTGCTTGATTTATACCTTACCGTGCCCTTTCATGCAATCTCTACCCGAATTCGTATGATGGGCAAGAATCAAGTTTGCAAGGTGCAAACTCAGACATACTTTATAACAGAGAAGTTTAGCAATATCTTATAAACTAACGAAGTA
Organism: Pyralis farinalis; assembly: GCA_947507595.1. Lineage (NCBI taxonomy): Eukaryota > Metazoa > Arthropoda > Insecta > Lepidoptera > Pyralidae > Pyralis > Pyralis farinalis. The sequence goes on from OX382278.1 coordinate 24,562,009, forward strand.
ATGGGTTGGATACATTTAACGTTGCCATCCTGTATATTATTTACAAAGAGCCTCCCCTACCTGCCCCCGGCACTTCGCAACGGTAATAATTACCGGCATAATTCAGCACGTTATCGGGTTTTGCACGAATGTGTAATGCAAATGCGGCTCGCGTCGATAGCATCGTGCGCGGCAAACTGGCAGCGTTTGGCGACGTGCCAGTGGACGGTGCGATAGGTAATGACCGACAATATTGGCATTTTGGATTAGCCAGTTATCCAGAAAGTTGACTTGTCAATTTTAAACCGTCTATACCAAAATACGTCTATGTAAATAGGCAAAGACAAAACAATCCAGTTAGTTTTTTTTCTCTCTCTCAAACGAGTTTCTTTTTTTTATTTTTTCTTGCAGCTTTTGCGTATAATATAAAAAAATTAAAATTTTAAGAAAATGCTAATTCATATGTTTTTAATAAGTAATGCAGCAGCTGGACACTACTCAAAATTCAAGGAACACAGTCATTTTTGTCTATATATCTGTACACTGTGCATGTATAGAAAGGGCCTAATGGCAAATAAATGATTTTTATCTTTATCTTTTTTATCTTATAGCATAAAAACGTATTATAATGTTTTTTTTCTGTAAGGTAGAGGTACTTCCCCAGACGCCTATTCGCCCTAGCTTTCATAAATGCTATAATACAATATTGCATATTGACAATGTTTTAATATTTTGTTTTATATATTTTAAAAGTTACATAAATACTAGGTACGTACCAAGGCACTGCCCGCGTTTTAAAGTATTTATAGTCCTGTATAAAAAGTGCGTGCTCTGTCGTGGTACGCACCTGGTATTAATAACTTTGGAAATAGCCCTCCCCCCTACACTCTAGGACCAATACCGTCATTATTCATTATTAATATTTTTTTACAATTAAATACAATATTGTCTTTTTTTTATATATTATTTTTTTGTTTTGTTAAGTAGCTTGATATAGTTTGTAGTGATGAGCTTTAGTGTTTAAAATAAAAATAATTCAAGACAGTAGAAAAATACCGCGGTGGGACTATGTTGTGGACAAGGCCGTGAGTTTTACGTTAATACTTCTTCGTAACGGGTAAACGGAAGTTTGTTGAACTCTTTCACTTTCTCAGCCAGCGTAACGAATTCCTTGATTCTTTGGCTATCAAGTGGTGCAAATAAATTTTGGATGTATCTACAACACCAAACTATGTCCTCCAATTTTGTTATAATCCATTTTCTGATATGCCTCCCACTTGGAAGTAAATTTAAAAAACGTATTCACGTCAAAAATATTAGAAGCATGCAAATTCATGTATGTTTTCTTCAAATTATATTTGAATTTGATCAAATTTCGAACATTGGCCGACGTAGCTGTTCTTGCGCCTACTGTTGTATGCGATTCTTCGCACATTCTTCCACCAACAGCTCTTTTGATGTCCTACGTGACCAACCCGATGCAAGCCGTGGACACACCTGTAAGTACTCAGAATAAGCATTTGAGAATGGTCTTGGAACATATAATTCAGGAATTTAGGACCACATCAGCCTCTGGTAGACCGCGACTGTGTCGTTTCCGCACGCACAACCAAAATATGTCTCTAGTCGTGACGATATATCGCATCCTAGATTCTAATTTGCAGACTAGCAAAGATTTTGCTCGTACCTATTCGATCCTGTACTGTGCTACCATTACCGCGTATCGTGTGGCTGGTGTTCGATTCCCAGAATCGACTCTTAATAGAAATTTTAATCGGAGCAAATTTAAGTACATTCTTCCTAAAGTAAATAATGGATATGGAACTAGAAAGCTTATATACGATACCACTTATATATTATACGATACCACTGTATCTAAGTTAACCGGAAAAAATGTTACAAGATTTATTTATATTCGAATTCTGGTCATTATAAAAGCAAAAATTATTATGTAACAAACCCAAATCTTGTTAATCAGTTACCGTAAGCGACTCCCCACTATATGGATAAACCCTGCAAGGTTTTTGTGTATGGGTATCTATGTATGTCGCAGTGTATGATATGACTGTGTTGGGCAACAAAGAAACACAAAATTTCCCCGGTTGCACGGCCCGCCGGGGAGCAGTCACAGTGGCGAAAAAGGATTGAAAAGCGTAGGTATGAGCGTGACTGCAATCGCATCTTTGAACTTCGTATACTAGGAACATTTTGTCTCCTACTAATGAGGAAACACAAGCTTATACCTCCCATGAAAATGTTTTGTTATCTCCAATATTTACAGCTCAAGTTCAAAACAGTGATATCAAATAAATACAATTTTATTGAAACTGTACAAAGGCCGACAAAAACTATTGCATATCATTTTCATAACTGTATTCAGTAATTGCTTCAGGAGCAGTGGTAACTCAGTGGATAAAGAACCGGCGTAGTGACCAACAGGTTCCCGAATCGAATCCAGGCTCGTACTACTAAATTTGCGTTTCCGGATTTATGTACTCGTATATATATATATATATATATACTCGTAATTTATTCCCTGCTCGGCGGTGAAATAAAAACATTGTGAGGCAACCCGCACGTCCAAGATGTATGTAATATTTAGGAAGACGTGTGATCTTATCTAAGAATGATCTGGTTGTACCTCAGGGTTTCGGAGGTCTGACACCAGTCGCCTCCATGTAATGCGCGCTCAGCATAAAATGAAAACACGAAAACGTGAAGAAACCTGCACGTCCAACCCTAAAGTCCTAACTTATAAAAAGGTTTGATTTCCCTTTGGGATTGAGCCGGTTTCATGGTAGTCGCTACATGTCCAGACATCACCGTCAAATCCTTAGGACCCCGCCAATCCTTATGGATAGGGAAACGGGATAACGCCAAGAAGAAGAGATTCAGTAATCGCTTCAATAATACTGCTTTTTACTTACAAAATACAACTTATTTATTTTCCCTCGCAAGTGTATTTAAAAAAATCGGCCAAGTGCGAGTCGGACTCGCGCACTAAGGGTTCCGTACCATTATCTATAAAAACGGCAAAAACATCACGTTTGTTGTATGGGAGCCCCCCCTTAAATATTTGTTTTATTTTGATTTAATTATTTATTCTTAAAGTGAATATATAACTAAATATTCAGTGAATATTTCAAGCGTCTACCTGTTGCCGTTATCAATATCGAGCAAAAATGAGCAAAAAAATCACGTTTGTTGTATGGGAGCCCCCTTAAACATTTATTTCATTCTATTTTTTAGTATTTGTTGTTATAGCGGCAACAGAAATACATCATCTGTGAAAATTTCAACTGTCTAACTATCACCGTTCATGAGATACAGCCTGGTAACAGACGGACGGACGGACGGACGGACGGACGGACGGACGGACGGACGGACGGACGGAGCGGAGCCTCAGTAATAGGGTGTCGTTTTACCCTTTGGGTACGGAACCCTAAAAAGGTTGTATGAAATGCGTGAGTATTGGTAATTACAGTCTAGGGTTCATTACGCTGCACTCGCCTTCACATCATGCTACAATCCTACCTCGACTCTAATTACCAACATAATACATTTGTACCATAAAGTACGTGTGACGAAACCACTAATTTTTCGATTTCATATTTTGTACTGAGAGACCTTGTCTCTTGCTGAATGTTTATGACTGTAAGTGGAAATTTACCTTTATTTTAATTTATTTCTTTTGCACGGTATTTGATTTACCTACTCGCAACTGTCAATATATAAAGCTTAAGTCATATATAAGACCGAGACTAACCTACCATGACCAAATTGGTCGTGTTTTATCAGAGGGTGATGTCAGGACCACCAGGAACCGGCGAGCGTGCATGAAAAGAGCTATGAATGTCACAGAAGCGAGTGAAGTATGTAAGGACCGTGTCTTATGGCGCTCGGTTCTCTCTGCTTACACCGCAAGGGACTTGGCGTGAAGATATACATATACATACAAGTCATATATGAGGCTCTAGCACGACCTGTTCTAGCTTTACACGGGTAATCACGTGTGGGTAATCCGATCGCTACTAAACATAACACGATTACTGTCGGGGCTAATCTGAAGATTCCCTGGATTTCTTCAACTACGGTGAAGCTGTTTTGGAGTTCATAGGTAACGTAATCTACACCACGAATTATATACCTATATAATTATACCCTTTCCCTTCCATCAAAGAATCACACGTATAGGCTTGCGATGTCATCATTCCACTGTTGAGGACATTTCTTCTCGTACTAAAAAGTTCGGCAACTCCTATCTCTGTCGTACTATTAGAAAGTGGAATGCCTTGCCTGCACATGTGTTTTCTCCTTCCTACAGCACGAGATCCTTTAAATGAAGCGTGAAGAAGCACCTTGTGAGCCAGCATGGTAGCGTCAACTGACAGGACACTGTAGTCCTTTGTCACTAGCAGCTCCAATTTGGGCTCCTCTTTTCGCTTACCAACTGGCGATACGGAGCCACTATGCTGAGCCAATATAAAAATATATATACTATATGTTTATACAATGTCGGGAGGCATACAAGTATATGGACCATCTGATGTAAAGCGGTTACCGTAGCCTATTTAACGCTTGCAATACGTTAAGTATCATTCGCGCGATGCCACCTCTGATGCTAATACAGCAACTCCTTAGGAGCGCACTGGTGACCTCGCTCACACGCTGGAATACAACAACCCTTTAGGGAGTTGTTATTTGGCTGCGGTTTTCTGTAAGGTGGAGGGTACTTTCCCAGACGAGTTGTTTGATGTGCCCTACCGCTCTTAAAATAAGAGTAGACATATTTATGTAGACTAAGGTAGACATATTTATGCAAACAAATGTTTGTCCTATGTTGGAATCGAACCCACGCGTGTTGGTGTCAAAGTGACGTAACAGCGCGTTACACCACTGCGCCACCGAGCTCGTCAAAAATAAAACTTGGTTATCAAATCGATTTGGTACATATTTTTTATCTATCTATAACTTCGCGCCAAATACGGAGGGAGAACCGAACGCCAAATGATTCGGTTTTTACACACCTCACTTGCATTTTTAACATTTAACCCTTCGAAACCCGGGTGGTCGTATACGACCGCGAAATGTATGGGAAAACGTATATAACGGGTTCTGACTGCTCAAAGCTCTTCTCATTCACGCTGTTTAGTTTCTAGGACATCACTTTCTGATAAAACACGATCAATTAGGTCATGATTGGCAAGTCTTGGTCTTCATCGACTCCTACATCCCCTTCTTTTGCGTTGTATATTTGTTTCTTAATTCCTACTGCCTCTATTTTTTTTACATGTTGTAGAAAATACCGGATGGTATTTTAACATCGAACAGTTGTTTGTGTATGCGTGTAAAAATATTTAATAAAATACCCGAGAATATAAAATTGTTAAATCTTGATCGCTCTAAAAAATCATTATATAAATGGCTGCTTGATGAAAACATATATAGCTTAAAAAGTTTCCTCGATTAATGTTTGCATGCCATTTTCTTTGTACTAGCAAAACATGTATGGTCCAATTGATTTTTTTCTCTGTAACATCTTTTTATACCATGTTTTTAAGCAAATAAAAATTTATGAATATGATCGTCACTCTTTTAGACAGACTATATGTTTAGACAACTTCTACAAAATTCTTTTTGGCCATACAGTGCGAGACACATATTTATACTTATATTAATTATAATATGGAGTGTTTATTGTTTGTAACATTTAATTGAGACATGTATGCATTTAATAGTTGATACTTTGGTTAACAACACCGGTTGAGACCTGGTGACCTGTGATACAGGTTCCTCGGATACCTAGTACGGGCACCGGTTCTTCGCAAAGTGGTTGTTATTTTTAATGTGTTGATGCCTGTATATATTCACCATGCTATATTTGTTTATGTATTTAAGTATAACATTGTAAATTGTCGTTATAGTTGTGGAGAAATTAAATAAATAAATAATAAATCTATATACGAGTTAAACGAGGCACTATCTGGCCACAAAATACTGATAATTAACATGAACGGGACTCATTTTGTTTTTGTAGAACAATACGCTTCCATTATTGCAAAATTTCTCTCAAGCGTTTTTCGAATGGAACGAAATGAATGCGGGTTCGGTGCGCTGACAAACAAGTCTCCTTTTTACTGAACTCGCTCGGTCTATCTGTTCGAATTCTTTTGCTGCCCGCGCAATTTGTTTTGATCTGTATACAGCGAATAGTTTCTACATATCGACGAGCTCGGTGGCGCAGTGGTGAAACACGCTGTTACGCTACTTTGACACCAACGCTCGTGGGTTCGATTCCCACACAGTACAAACATTTCGTGTGCATGAACATGTCTGTTTGTATTGGTCTGGGTATTTTCTATGTATAATAAGTATGTATTTACAAAAAAAAATATAATGTATTTACGTATGTTTATCAGTTGTCTAGTACCCATAACACAAGCTTCGCTTACTTTGGGGCTAGGTGGCGCTGTGTAATTTGTCCAACAATATTTATTTATTTATTATATACCACAAAATTACCTTTGAGAAAGTAATATAACAATTTTGACGTGAATATATCTTTAAATTTCTATAGTGGAAGGCAATTTAGAAAGTGATGGTAACATCGGGGATACAGTTTGGTGTTGTAGCTACATACCAATTTGGTCATTTTTTTAAATGCTAGTAGATTAAAAAAAGGAAAAAGTAAAATAAGAGAATTGTATAAAATTCAATAAGATTATAGTAGAAGGGTGAAAATTTAGGGTTGTATGTGTTTTTTAATGCCGTATTATAAAAAAATAAAATAAAAAAAAATGTTCAAGAAATAAAAAAAATAAATTTGTGGTGGACCACCCTTACCACTTAGGAGTATGAAAAATAGATAGTAGCCAATTCTCAGACCTACAGAATATGCATATAAAATTTCATCAAAATCTGTCAAGCCGTTTCGGAGGAGTATGGTAACTAACATTGTGACACGAGAATTTTATATATAAGACTAGACTACTTGACAGCTAAAGAATCAACGACTTCGTTGCGTTGAGTGAGGTTTCCTCCCCGCCACTATTTTGTGATCATTTCCCTGCATCATATAATTTCCGTTTAAGATAAAAAATAACTTATTTGCTATTAGGCACTTACAGGCACGGGCACTTAGACACGCCAAATCCAATTCATACATCTTATTAATGTTTCATAGCTTTTATCACTCTTTTTTAATTTACCTTATTTAATTTTTTCGAAAGTGACCATTGGCGAAGAATAAAAAGACAAAAAAAATCTTGCCAATATAGGTCTTTTTATAATCATCAAATTATCTATATATATAAAAATGAATGTTTGTCTGAATGTCCTCTATGGACTCAAAAACAGCTGGGCAGATTTTGATGAAATTTTCAGTGAATCTTCAGGTTAGCCCAGCAGGTGATCCTATGAAGTTTGGTAGCGATCATATCACCCGTGCGAAGCCGGGGCGGATCGCTAGTATTGCAATAAATATATGTGAATATATGATAGAACATATAGTGGTATAATTAAAGATAAGTTTTTTTATACAACGTCGGGAGGCATACAAGCATACGGTCCACCTGATATAAAGCGGTTACCGTAGCCTATTAACGTTTGTAACATATATCACTCGCGCGATGCCTCCTCTCACAGCAACTCCTTAGGAGCTTACTGGTGACTCACACGCCGGAACACAACAACTCTCTAGGGAGTTGTTATTTGGCTGCGGTTTTCTGTGAGGTGGAGGCACTACCTCTCTTAAAACATCCAGACTGACAACATGCAAACAGACTTGTTCACGCACACAATTTTTTGTCTTGTGTGGGAATCGAACCAACGAGCGTTGGTGTCAAAGTCACGTCTTCCACGACTGAACCACCGAGTTCGTCAAATTTGATTTGATATTTGAAAACATATGCTGAATCATTTCCACCATCTCTGTCAGTCAGTTATTCATTGATTCTGTAATACCCTTCTTACATAGAAAATTTTGATGAGCTTTTTGAACATATTGTCAGGCAAGGACAGAACTGTTTCAGGTAATTTATTATAGAATCGAATACATTGCACATAAGAGTTAACATAATAATATTTGAGCAACAATTTGCAAAGAGGAGCTTATCTCTATAAGAGATAAGCTCGCTATTAGTCTTAGCAAGCTGATGTACCAGCATACGCAATCTATTCCTGCTTTTAAGATTGTCACAAAATTTTGAAAGCGATTCTATATTTTCACGAGCATATATTATGTTCACATAAATATACTAAGAGGTAACCGTGACGATATTTACTTTTTTAAATAGTTCTCTAAGAGATTCCCTGGAGCCCATGTTATAAATAGAGCTGACGGCTCACTTTTGTAATATAAAAATAGTTTCAATATCAGCCGCTTTTCCCTACAACAGTATACCATACGACATAATGCTATGAAAGTAGCTGAAATAGAATAAGCGCACAGTAGCCACATCTGTCAATAGTCTAATTGCAATTTGATCTAACCTGCTTTGTGTGCTTCCGCCACCAATGAGTTCATGCGGCCTAGCGCCGGCCGGCACCCACCTACTACTGTTAGTACGTGCAACATGCCGACGCTGCCATGGCTGCTCCGGTAGTCTCTGCCTCGGCTGCTGCGGTCGTCCGCCATCTGGAACAGAATCCGCATGCCCCCACCACCACCGTCGCTGCCACGACTGGCCTGGTCGTCGCTGCGACACGTGTTTCGGCTCTCCACGAGGCATCATCAGGCGTTGTAGACGTTAATCGTAATAATAACATGCTACAAGTGACAAATCCATCGCAGTGCCGTCCCTTATATTTAAGAGGGTGGGGTGGATGATGTGAGCGAAAAGATATTTAATAGTGGGGAATGGTTTACGTCAGTCTGTTTGTTCATGAGAGTAATTTTAGAATTTTTATGTTTATTAAGATGAGAGACTTCGCCGAGCATCTCATAGACAAGGGACATAACTTATCCCCCACTAATACATATCAAATTTTACAGAGAGACTTCGCCGAGCATCTCATAGACAAAGGACATAACATATCCCCCACTAATACATATCAAATTTTACACATCATAGACAAAGGTTTAAAACTAAATATTAGGGAACAATTAGAAATTAATAAAAATAAAAAGGGCATAAATAATGCCATTGCGATAGAACTCTGAGGATCTAGATTGGACAAACTGTGTGAAAGCATTTTGTACTACCTCCTGAGAAGAAAATTTTTTACCCCGTAGAAAATTGTCCAAATCACGAAAAAAATGGTAGTCAGTTGGAGCAAGATCTGGCGAGTACGAAGAATGACATATGGTTACAACGGTTTCTCGTGCAGTGTGAGGTCTTAAGTTATCATGGAGCAATAATGGTGAAGATCGATTCACGAGTCGGGTTTGTTTCACTCCCAGTTTCGCCATCATTGTTCAAAGTTCGGCGCAGTAAACATCTGCTGTTATTGCTTGACGAGACCTCAGAAGTCTGTAGTGAATAACGCCATGACCACCACCAAACCACCACCAAACAGTTACTATTACTTTTTTATTGGTAAGCTTTGCTTTAGGACACTGTTGCGGCGTTTGACCTGGAATCAGCAATTCGATCGAATTTTTTTTCATTTCTGTACCGATTCAAGAAGGTGACACAAGTTTCAACGTGTTTCTTTCTGCAGATCAGTCAAATCATGAGGCACTCATATTTCATATTTTTTTTATCTTTTTGATTTGATGCAAATGAGTCAATATTGTAGGTAAGGTAACGTTAAACCATGCCGCTAATTGCTGAGTAGTGTGACTCGGGTCGGCTTCCACCATCTCCTTCAATTCAGCATTATTCACCTGTGTGGTATTCCACGTGGTTCGTTCTTCAAGTCGAAGTTTTCATTACGAAAGCGATAAAACCAAAAACGCACGGTACGTTTATTATCAGTCTTCTCTCCAAAGGCAGCATTGATATTGTGAGCCGTTTCTGCCGCGTTAGTTCCGCATTGGAATTCGTATCAAAAAATTACTCGAATTTTCGAGGTATCCATCGTTCCAGTCTAAGCTGAATTAATAAAACAATTGAAATTCGTAAATCGAATGTTGCTCATTTTGTAAAAGAAATTTCTGATAGGTATAATGTAAAAAATGTTTCACTCTAAAATTGCACACTATGAAGGTTTAATGTTAATTCAAAGTATCTATTACTATAAAACGACAATTTCATACTTTAATCCCTATTATCTACTGATAACAATTAGTTCATCCAGTGCCAAAATATGCTCTTTTATTTGGCATTGTTATAAACTATATTTAGCCGCTAAGTCGTGAAGCGACTTAGCTAAGTTTTCAATTTTACAGTGCAGGTATTTTGTCTCAGCATCGTACATGTGTTGTCTTTCCACCAGTTTCTTTTGACATAACTTAAGCTCTGAATGAAATTTTGCATTAGTCATGGATGTTCTCTTACTTTTTTAAATGTTGTGATGGTGTTTTAACATTTTTTTCTAATTTAGACACAAATTTCTTAACCTTTGTTTTTGTTGTGTTTCTTTACTTTATAGTGTGACGTAGAGGCCTTGTGAATAAGTTCTTCATACATGTTCATTATTGTCACTGACTCTTGATGCTCTGCATCTCGTTGATATTGTTTAATCAGCTTATACGCCTAACTCAACTCTGCTTTCAAGTTAGTGATACGCCTTAGAGCTCATGAGTGTCCCAACATTGGTGAAGATTATCAACAGTTATTTGAAGTTGGTCACGCTGATCGAGGACATCATGGTGGGTAATGTCTTGTTCTGCGAGCTCAGTTTTGAGTTCGGTGTTTTTTACAAGATCTTTATGACTTCCTCTTCTTTCTCTTTTAGTATCACATATTTCGGTTTACCGATTCGTTTTACCTACCTTTCGTTTTCGTTACGAAGATATATTCAAGTAAAGCTCACGGCCATTTCCACGACACAACCATATCCCTTTTTTGGTTATTATTTTATACGCCGTCGGGTGAGCTGTTTCTATGAAACATATCTGACGTAAAATGGTTACCGCGCGACGCTGTTCCTACTGCTTATGTAGCAACTCCTTAGGAGTAGCATAACAACACTCCAGGGAGTTGTCATTTGGCTGCTATTTTCTGCGGGTTGTAGGCAAGTCTAGTCTATAGTACGATCAGCGAGACAGACATCTGTTTTGATCCACCTATCTTGAAAACACGCAGATCAAGACAAACAGATATGTTATTTTTTTTTGCTGCCGTTTTATGTAGAGTCCCCAGTCAGGCAGGTTTGCGCCCTACTCTCCTAAAACCACCCAGACTAATCTAAATCGTCATATTATGCATACAAATGTTTATCCTGTGTGGGAATCGAACCAGCGAATCTTGCTCTTAAAATAAAATTGCTAACCATTCAACCACCTAGTTGAATGATTAGTAATGTTACTTTATAAGCAAGATTCGTATTTATATTATTCTTATCAAAATCATAAGTGGGGAAAAATGGTTACCTAGACATGTAATACAACGTCGGGAAGCATACAGGCATACGGCCCACCGGATGGAAAGCGGTTATCGTAGCCGAACGCACTCAATACATCATCATACGCGCGATGCCAGCTCCGCTGCTAGCACAGCAACTTCAACTGGTGGCAATAGGACTTCACGTGCGGTCTGATTTGAGGATTTATAGCACTAGTCCATATTCTGAGCTAATATACTGCTTCGTTCTCCTGAGCACACCGAGTAGCATGGCCGCCAGCCTCTACTTCTCCGGAGACCTCTCTATTCATCTATCTATCTATATTCTCACGTTAAATAAAAAAAAAAAAGTTCGGCAACTCCTATCCTATCTTGTGGCCTTGCCTGCACATGTGTTCCCTCCTTCCTACAATATGGAATCCTCCAAACGAAGCGTGAAGAAGCATCTTGCATCAGCATGGCAGCGTCAACAGACAGGATACGGTATAGTATTTTGTCGTTTGCAGTTACGATTTGGGCTCCTCTTTCGCTTACCATCAGGCAAACAGGAGCCACTATGCTGAACTAATATAAAAAAAATCCCTTGTGGGCGCAATTCAATAAACCGCTTGACTGCACAAGGCAATCCTCACTCGCAAAAATGTGAGGTTACATTCTAAATATCTTAGCGATTCGAACCTACTGACTATCAGGAGGATAATTATATTAACCAATAAACCGATAAGTGAAGCGATGTTGATCCGTGAACTAGCCAATTAGAGTTGGGAGACTTTGCCCCCGACCCGCAGCGGTGAATTGAGTTACTATTGCAGAATAGTCTCATCAGTTCTCCATAGGTTATGTACGTATATATAGGTTATGTATTTAGTATATACTTCATGCTTGTAGAGTAGGTAGAGAGAATCGAGCAACGTGACTAACATTAATAGCTTTTTCATTCGCGAGCTATGAATTATACACCTTTTTTTTTATACAACGTAGGGAACCATACAAGCATACGACCCACCTGATGTAAAGCGGATACCGTAGCCTATGAACGCTTGTAATACATTAAGAATCACTCGCTAGATGCCACCTCCACTGCTATCACAGCAACTTACTACATAAGTACGCCCCCAGATGGGCTACTATGATGCTCCCTAACTCTCTTAAATACACCCAGACCAAGACAAACTGACATGTACATGCACACAAATGTTTGTTCTGTGTGAAAATCGAACCTACGAGCGTCAGTGACAAAGTCGCGTTATTAATGGCTGCGCCACCGAGCTCGTCAAGATTGTTTGTCTTTAATTGCTTTTACGTTCCAACAAAGCATGTTCAGCAACCCTAAATATGACATGACGGATTTAAAATTTTCGTTGGTTTTTCGATATAACGAATCCAATGCGGGCTCGCGCTGACAGCGGACAAACAAGGTTTTAACTCAATTCGCAATGTCTCTCATACGTTTGTTTATAAAATAAAAGGCTCCAGAAAATATAGTGCGAGTAATAAAAGTAATATAATTTTCATTTAACACTTTAAAAATTTAAATGAAGAGATATAATTTTTGTATATATTTTTATATAACATCAGGAGGCAAGTTTACGGTCCACTTAATATAATGCGGTTACCGTAGCCTATGAACGCACGCAATACATGAAGTATCACTGCTGTGACACACCTCTGCTTATGCTGCTTTATCTCTGTCACCAAGACAAACAGACAAGTTCACGCACACAAACGTTTGTCTTGTGTGGGAATCGAACCCACGAACGTGCATGTAAAAGTACGGTTTAGTTTTATATTAAATAATATGAGTTGACCATTCATTCAACGATTTCGCAAAATAGAAAACGGCAATTTTTTTAATAAAATTTGACTTTTAAGCTGAGGTTTGGACTACGGACTGCCGGGCGTGGCGATAAGTTTGAGTTGGCTTCTTTGCCTTTTGTCGGTAATTGAATAGGTGAAATTATAGATCTTATTCAATCGTTACCGTGTAGATACATTATAGCTATCTCTATCGGTACACTATCTTAAGAGAGGTAGGGCGCATCAAAGCAGCCCGTCTGGGGAAGTACCTCCACCTCACAGAAAACCGCAGCCAAATAACATCTCCCTAGAGGGTTGTTGTGTTCCTGCGTGTGAGTGAGGTCACCGGTAAGCTCCCAAGGAGTTGCTGTGTAAGCAGCAGAAGAGGCATCGCGCGAGTGATACTTAATATATCGCAAGCGAAAATAGGCTACGGTACCCGCTTTACATAAGGTGGGCCGTATGCTTGTATGCCTCCAGACGTAGTATAAAAAAAATCTTATTAGTTAATTTCGTTAATTTAACGTGTAACGTAATATAATAAATGATTGTTTTGTTATTTATACAAGTGCGTGCGTACCAGCGTGTACAGAGGATTTCTTCAGCTCATTCCATATGGACTTTTGACGTCGACCGTACATCATATAATTATTATTTGTCGGTCATAAAACAATTATATCTTTTTCTATACCTATAAATGACTGACGAATAACGAAGCCCAATTAAAAATATTTTGATATATAACAATAAACTGTCATAAATTTCAGGATCTGAAATTTTCAATAAATTCAAATAGTGTTTTACTACCAAGAGCAGATACTCGTTGATATTTATATCTTTAAGTGTTCGCTACAGATATCGAAATTCGAACATAATCATTATTGAAAACTTGAGACAAACGTGAATTTTCAATTTTTTTAAGCCCATCTGTGTTTTTTTAAGTCATCCATAAACACTAACCTACCAACTCCTTAAGAGCTAAGTAGTAAACCCATTCATTCCCAAAAACACAAAAAGTTGTTATAGAGGTGAGGTACTTCTCAGTCGGACTGCACCCTACTTCACTTGATGTGTCCTATTTCTCTTAAAATAAAACTATAAAAATTTGTTACAATATGAATATTTTATAAATAATAAAGTTTATTCGCCAGTTTGCTACTTCATCAATTTGTATCAAATTTTGTATTTGGGTCTTTTCAAGTTTATATATATATAAACACACACATATATATATATATATATATATACACATATATATATATATATATTTACATTTTACGTATGATCTTGCGCCAAGGGTCGAAAATTTGCAAAGGATGCTGCGTCCGACCGGTATACTGCGTCCGATATACGGACGCAAGATTAACCCCACCTGATTTTCACCCAACAGGCTCCATATCACCTATAAAACGCGTGGGCAAAAAATCGGCCTGGACGTGTTTTGACCTCTGAGGTGTAATTCGCCGTATTTTTTAGTTCTGGGACTTACCGCGCAACTTTCTGAGGTCGTCACTGCGCGGCGTATATCGGAGCGACGTATATTAACATTTTTTGTCTATACATTTCTCCGATTATCCTGCTGCTATATATTGTAAATAATATTCATGTTTTTATCAGTTCGAAGTAGCGATTTAAATGCTTCCGTTAAATTTGTTTAGAGATAGATGTCTGCGGGGAAATGACAAAAGGAAAGGGGGGAGGGGCAGCAGAATCGCGCGGTCGAGGGGCCACTATTTTTACACGTATTTAATATCTTCTTTTGCGACTATGTATGGGAACAAATATTGAAAGACGAATTTAACCAACTTGTAATTATCGTATCAATTACTAACTTCGCGAATGCATGTTAATCCGATGACAATAAAATAATAATAAAAATGTATAATTTGGTTCGACCGAGCTGGTGTGATGATGCACCCCGAAGGTGGATTGTGAAACTCTTTATTGATTACTAGTAAACCCCCCGAGTTTGGGCTCGTTTGGTTAGTTTTAACGAGTCGCATAGGTACGTTACACTTGGTGACACTGTTCTGACGATGCATTTTGGAGGTGGATAGTGGAACTCATAAACTGTTAGAAGTAAACCCCTCGAGTTTGACCTTAATTGGTTTGTTTTAACTAGTTGAATACTTTAGACTTCGTGATAAGTATCTGAGAATGCATCCTGGAGGTGGATAGTAGAACTCTTTAATGGTTACTATGTAGTAAAGTCATCGAGTTTGAGCTCCTTTAATTTGCTTTGACGAGTCGAATATGTTACACTTGGTGACGACTATAATTTTTACATTACTATAGGGCCTGATTGTGGTGATGATGCATCCTGGAGATGGATAATGGAACTCATAAATGGTTACTAGTAAACCTATCGAGTTGCAGCTTATTTGGTTTCATGACATTAGACTTCATGATGTGGGTCTGATAATGCATCCTAAAGGTGAATAAAGGAGGAATTCTTTAATGGTTCCTAGTGAACCCATCGAGTTTGAGCTTATTTAATATATTTTAACGAGTAATACTTTAGACCTCGTGATAAGGGTCTGAAGACGCATCCTCGTAGTGGATAGTAGAACTCTTTAATGGTTACTAGTAAAGCCATTGAGTTTGAGCTTCTTTGATTAGCTTTGACGAGTCAAATATATTCTACTTGGTGACGACTATCTTATGATGTATCCTTAGATAGTGGATATTTCTTGTACATTTCAAGTCAAGAGATTAAGATAAGATTCATTCTGTGATTCAACGGGAATTTTTCTTCTTGTTGAACGATCACAGTGCCTGCGCCCACGCTGTCATGATTCTGTAGAGCATTAAAATTTTCATTCCTAACCAAGCCCCAATTATTGTTCATGAGGTCTTGCACAGATGGGGTACAACGTAGGCGGAGTGCATGCTGACCCCAATCTAATGGCTTCTGAACAATTGCTGTGTTAGCAGAAGGATTGGCAACGATACTTTTTACACTACATGGGTTTATTGGTTTGTTCATCTGATGCTATTGTATAAAAAAATCTCCTACTTCCCCAATACTTGTAACCACGGAACAATGAAGTCGCTACATGTAGCAAGTCAATGATATGTATAAAGAATAGAATAGGGGACAAGAAATAGCCTTGTGGTATGCCAGTATTTAAGAGCAACATATTCAAGCAAGTACCGCCAACTGCGACTTTGATGCTCCACATGCAATTAATGCTGGACACTACTATTGAAGCTTCTTTAATTTCGCAAATAGTGCCATTTGCCACATCCGATCGAATGCATTTAACTAAGTCTAAGCTAGTGGTTAAATCTTCACCTTTGAGTTTAATGATAAGTTTAGTACACTAGAACATCCCAACTGAGTAGAAACGACTTATGGTTTTCCACAACTTTAGAAAAAGACATAATTACTATAGGAAATAACATTGGATTAATCAGAGCCTATCCTCTATTGGCATCCAAATCTCCAGGTCTCTCTAGTGTTAGAACAGGCTAGTATAAATCATGCTAACTTGCAGACGTCAAGTGGTAAGTCCCTTTCATAGTTCGGGGCGTCTTACCTTGGAGTCTTAACAAAACCCTCAAACCATGGCAGGAACTTACCACTGCTGAATCAGATGAAGAGAATTTTCCTATCTTGCAGAATGGCAGTAGCGAAAGTGTTGGTATAGGCGCAGTGCTTATCCAAAAATACTAAAAACCCATTCTAATATTCTGATAATTTGGGTCCATCACTCAGTAAAAATCCTAAAAGGAAAGTTATAGAATGGTAGCCTTTTCCGTCTGGTACTTACATAAGTGACGTAAATAACAGCATTCGAACTCAATATTAAAAATTGCGTTCCATATACTGAGGCTGATCTCCCCGCTTTGATCAGTTGAAAGTCTTGATGTCGTAGGCACTAAGATCACACAGAATCATTATTTTAGGGGAAAGGATTGCCTGTATAATTCTGTCCGTTGTCCTTTGAATCTGTTGTTCAAGTGGAGATAACTGCTGGATACTATATCTATGCCGTCGTCAAAAAGAATCAAATTAATTTAACTGCTTTCTTGGTGATGTCGTTAAGCTCATACAATGTAGAACATAGGGTGTCACGCCATTTTCCTCTTTCTCTAAATTTAATCTCAATCATTTGACATTGGAAAATAATAATAACTAATATAGGGCGCTAATTTTAGCTCCCAAATATCTTATCAATAAGCTAACTAATTAGAGCTGGGTGTTCTGCTTCATCCCCCAAATCCGTAACGGTGAGTTAGTTGAGTTTCAAAGCAAAATTGTTCTACCAGCTGCGTGATTTTCTCTTTCTTATCCAAAAGATAAGAAAGAGAAAATCATAACTAGTTTATGTATCGTCTTTGGACCTACGTATGAGAGAGTAGAAGAAAGAATTATTTCGTCAGTACTGGAATGAAACACTTCGAGTGAGGAAGAGAGGCTGACAATTCTGGAAGGAGGTAAAGGCTAGTAGTTCGTCAGAATCCAGAATCGATGAGACGAAGTCTAAAGATGATATCATTCTTACTAATATATGTGATGTGCTGAACGGTGACGTAAATATTTTTCGAAAAAGCATGACTATACCTCGGATGTTAATACTGAGAGTAAATCTATTACTGACCCCAAAATATCAGCAGTAGCAGCAGATACGATGTTAACCGAGATGATAATACTAGGTGGTACCTATACGTGGTACATGACACTCTCTGGTACTTATTAGGTTGGAGAACCGGGACAGTCACAACGGATTATAGACGCACAGTTACCATGTCTTGTATAAAGGGTTCACTGATTAGAATGAAAGACTGTAGAACACCGTGGGATGTACAGCGGTCTTTTAAAGATCTTGAGAAAACATTTGACAAAATTATGTTAAAGTATCTAGAGGCCATATTGCAGCTCGCGTGTGGGAATTGTACAGCAATGTGCAGGTAAACGATAACTTTAGGACGTAGATTGAAGTCAGAAGCCATAGTACGCTTAGTTGGCGTATTTTACGAATGAAAGACTGCGTGTAAGTGACCAAATCGTGAATTATCTGCTTTATGCAGGTGATGGCATGTTGTTAGCAGAAACGCTGTTGAAAGACAAATATATAGAAATAGAAATAGAGATAAATATGGTGTTCAAAAAAGAGCATTAACACAAACGCATATTAACGTTTATGTAAATAATAATGATGATGTGAAATGATGACTGAGTGCAGAAATAGTATGAACAGAGTGTGAAACTTAAGCTAAACAGCACAACTCTTTAATAATGCAGTATTAATCCCAACATCACATAATCAAAACGAAAGCTGGCTATAATAGAGAAAGCATGAAAGTAGATGATGTAAGAAAGTGTGTTGGTCAGAAAGAGAGTATTCGAGATACGATAAGATGAGGTACACTCCGTTGGTTAATACATGTAGGAAGAACATACGAGGATAGATTGACGAAACATATCTATCTACCTATAACTTCACACCAAATCCCTTGCGGGGTAGGCAGAGATAACCGAGCGCCACGTGACTGGATCCTTACATACCTTACTCGTTTCTTTAACATTAATTGCCCTTCTCATGTACGCTCGTCGGCTTCTAGAGCTCCTGACATCACCTTCTGATAGAACACGGCCAATTTAATCATGGTAGATAAGTCTTGGCCTTCCTCGGCTCCTACATCCTTCCACTTTTGCGTTGTATATCTGCTTCGTCATTCTTTCATCATGCACTCTTTCTACATGTCATAATTCAGCACAGACGACCTGTCTTTAATAATAATCTTTAATTCTACCATTTGATATCATTGTTGTACCAATATGCTAATGTGATTTTTTTTTGTGATTGACAATTTAAAAAGAGACCTATAATTGACAAGTTTCTTTCGGCATTTCTTCTTTAGTCATTTCCAAAATGCTAGCAGATTAAAAAAAAAAGTAAAATAAGAGAATTGATTAAGATACAATTAGACTATATTTCAAAAAATGTAAGACGTGTCTATGTCCCCGCGAGGGGGCAAATAAAGATTTTTTATTATTATCTTATCTTTTATGTGCCACATTAGGAACGGATTTTAGAAGGGAGCAATTTACACATACCATATACGGAATATACAGTGTGCCATTTAATTTTCGTCACGAACGGACGTATTAAGTGAGCACAATACACCAAATATATACGAAAATATACAGGATGCCTGAAGTTTCTCAATACGAACGGACGCATAATGTTAGCAAAGCATATAAACTATATACAGAATATACACATGTGCCCCATGGTTTCCATAATGTATGGACTCCATAAACAAGCGAGAATTATTCAAAATTGAATATTGTGGTATGTAAAGTAAATGTAATATCTTTATGACTACGGTCTTAGTTTACAATAAAACAACCAATATTCACAGTAAAAACAATTAAAATACCACTAGAAGTGGGAGACGCAATAAGTATCGAAAATGAAAAGACGCAAGATCACGTCTGCGATTTAAATATATATATATATATATATATATGTGTGTGTATAAACTTATAAAAATGACCCAAATATAGTAGTATATCCTGGAAAAATGCGATTTGTTACAAAAACATAAGAAACGTCGAGCAAAGACTGGTTGTTCATTGTGTATAATAGCGAAATAATCATTGTGTATAAATTGCGTATATCTTCTTCTTCTCTCTCCAAATGTTGTATAAAATTATTCATAATATTTCAGCAGCTAGTATAGATATTTCGTGGATGCCGGCATGTTCAGCTCTGGTATAACTAACATTCTCAGAATTTTCATTATACCCACAAAAATATTATGTTCCGCAATATGGAAATACAGACATGAAAAATGTGCACTATTTTCGGTAAAACTGCCATAAAATAATTATTATGAATATCACATTTTGATGAGCTCGATGGTGCAGTGGTTAATAACGCGACTTTGACACCGCGTTGTCATTGTCGTTGCTGTCCTGAGATATCACCGAATGAGCTCTACCATTATCTGATCAAGCTTTGTATATTATTTTATTTCGTAATTTTTTAATTTTGTATTCTCTGATGGTTGTTGGGTTAGTCCAGTAAAAAACCTTCGACTATGATTAAATAAAACAAGGTGATACATTAATAAGATGTCAGATTTCATCTTCCCGCGCTTTTGAAGAGTGACATCGTTGTTATACTTGAATTTTTTAAAATTCAATATAAAATTAGTTTTATGTGACAATTTTGATAGTATTTTGTAACATTAGTGCTAGTGAAATTATACAGTAATGAAAAAACTCAAATATAACACGTTTATGCACTTTTTGGAAGACGTGAATAAGTTCATCAAGAACACCTTGTAAAAATCACTATCGTTTTACGGGTGGTATTTAAACTGGGTTGATTGGGTTTAGGTACCCTTCCCAAGTATTTTTTCAGTACAGTTCCTGAAGCTGGAACATAGAATTAAGATTTTCAAGTGGTTCTAAACTGAAGACTTTGACACTGGCATAAAGTAGCAACACTATTGCCATATATTATAAAAAAAAAAGATGTCAGATGGAGCAGCGATAGCTCAGTGGATAAAGAATCGGGCTATTAACCGCCTGCTCCTCGGTTCAAATACTGGTGGGGACATATACCACAAACATCGTAGATTCGGATTCGCGAGGAAAACATTGTGAGGAAACCCGCACGTCTCAGAAATTGTATTACAAATGACGTGTGACCTGACATAAGAAAGCACTGGTTTTCTGCTAGTGCTAATGGATTAGGAAACGGGATAACGGTAAGAAGAAGAAGAAAATACATTGATCAGACAAAAGAGGATGTATGTAAGAAATGTATCTTCTCTTTATATAAAATAAATTATTGAAAAAGTAAGTTTAACAGAATTAGAAAAAAGACGATGTGCACAACAAAAAGTATTTTGTCTTTATATAATTAATTATTGAAAAAGTAGGTTTGACAGAATTAGTAAAAAGAGGATGTGCATAACAAAAAGGATTTTGTCTTTATATAATTAAATATTGAAAAAGTAGGTTTGACAGAATTAGAAAAAAGAGGATGTGCATAATAAAAAGGATTTTGTCTTTATATAATTAAATATTGAAAAAGTAGGTTTGACAGAATTAGTAAAAAGAGGATGTCTATCTATCTATCTATAACTTCACGCCAAATCCCTTGCGGGGTAGGCAGAGAGAACCGAGCGCCACGTGACTCGATCCTTACATATCTCACTCGCTTCTTTAACATTCATTGCTCTTCTCATGCACGCACGCCGGTTTCTAGGGCTCCTGACATCACCTTCTGATAGAACATGACCAATTTGGTCATGGTAGGTAAGTCTTGGCCTTCCCCGGCTCCTACATCCTTCCACTTTTGCATTGTATATCTGCTTCGTCATTCTTTCATCTTGCATTCTTTCTACATGCCCGAACCATCGGAGCATGCCTCTTCTTATTTTAACACCGACGCTCTCTTTCAGACCAACTCTATTTCTAACATCATCATTGCGAATACGGTCTACGAGCCTTACGCCACAAATTTTGCGCAGCGCTCGCATTTCAACCGCGTTTATTCTACTTTCATGCTCTTTCTGCCATACCCAACTCTCGCTTCCATAAGTTAGCGTTGGGACCAACACTGCATTGTGTATAGCGAGTTGTGCCTTCTGGCTCAGGATTTTACTGCCAAGAAGTTTTCCCAACGCTCCATTCACACTATTCCCAGCACTCACTCGTCTTTCCACATCTGCGGTGTACCTTCCATCCCTGCTGAAAGCGCATCCAAGATATACAAACTCATCCACTTGTTCCAACACTTCATCATCAATCGTAATCCTTACATTAGTTCTGGATTCTTCTCTTTCAAATACCATTATCTTTGTTTTCTTCGCATTCAGTAGTAAGCCTTTCTCCATACAGTCGTCTTTCATCGCTGTGACCAGTGTTTGCAGTTTAGATGGTGTATCTGCTAATAGCACGGCATCGTCTGCATACAGCAGACAGTTCACCACTTGGTCACCCATGCGCAATCCCACATTCGTTGACCTTATTCTCTGCAGACAACTATCGAGATACAGGATAAACAGCCTAGCAGATAGCATGCAACCCTGTTTGACACCAATTTTGACATCAAACCAGGGTGACATGCCACCGTCTATCCGCACACATGCTGAGCAATCCTTGTAAGTGGACTGCACAGCACGGAGCAGTGAACCGTCAATCCCATATCTCGGCAAAGTTTATATCATAGGATATTTACCTTCTACTAGTTACTAACTGCTACAATAATATAAAGGTGTAACCTGACACAGAAATAGGTTAATCCTATTCCTTCGCTTCATAATCAAACCAATAGAACAGCCAAAAGTTGAACAAGCAGCCAAGTTGCGAATAAGTATATTATTAGATTTCAAGTCTAGATATCTTGTTGTCCAAGTGTTCTTAATATTCAAGTTAACTTAAGTCTCTTTCTAAGTTTGTGCCAAGTTTTACATAACCTTTAGAATTCATTGCAAAAACATGAATTGAAAATTACTGAAACAAAAGTCTGTTTTTCTATACATTATAAGAAATTTATAAACAAGCATTTTGTGTTTTATCTCCAACTTTCTGTTAAATAATAAACTTGATGTTTTCAACAAAGGTAATGTTTTTATTTATTTGTTATACATTTGGGATAAGAACAGCTAGTTATAGAAAATACTTATACTAATTTACTTATTCTTAAGCCAATTACAGTTACCCGCGGAATATGAAAAGAAAAGAACATGAGGTTCATGCAACATTGAGTTTACACACTGTAGGTTCTCTTTAATTGTTCTATGATAGGCTAGGGCTTACATTGGTGTCTGTTTCATTAAGCTTGGTTGACGAGCTCGGTGGCTCAGTCGTGAATAACGCGATTTTGACACCAACGCTCGTGGCTTCGATTCCCACACAAGGCAAACATTTGTGTGCATGAACATGTCTTGGTCTGGATGTTTTAAGAGAGGTAGGGCGCATCAAAGCAGCTTGTCCGGGGAAGTACCTCCACCTCACAGAAAACCGCAGCCAAATAACAACTCCCTAGAGGGTTGTTGTGTTCCTGCGTGTGAGTGAGGTCACCAGTAAGCTCCCAAGGAGTTGCTATGTAAGCAGCAGAGGAGGCATCGCGCGAGTGATACTTAATATAATGCTTGTATGCCTCCCGTTGAGTATAAAAAAAAACATGCAACAAAAAGATTAGTTCAATTTGTAACAATACATACTGCCATCAAAGTCACTGGAATTGTTAATATAACATATTATGAACCCATAGTTTAATAAAAGGGGTGAAGAATAAAAAGTAAAAAGTTTCCAAAGTCCAGAAGGAAGAAGCGTCTATTCGTAACTGAGAATACATTGACAATGAATTGTATTAGAGACGCAGTGATAGCCTAGTAGAAGAATCTGCCTATTGAGCAACTGGTTCCCGGTTTGAATCCTGGCGTAGGTTTGTACCACTAATTTTTTTCAGATTTAGGTAAATATTTGTTATTAACATTTGCTCGGCGGCGAAGGTAAATCGAATGAAATCGTGAGGAAAACTGCATGTCCAAGAAATTATATTTCGAAAGATGTGTGATCTGAGACAAGTTTGTTTTTCCCTCGTTGTTTGGTTGTTGGGTTGTTGAGTTGTGGGGGTCTGATGACTGTCGTTCTATTTGCGGTTAGGTAGCGAACCCCGCCTATCCTAATGAATAGGGAAACGGAATAACGCTAGGAAGAAAAAGGGATTTAGACAGCACTAACCTTTACTTTAGTATAACAACTGCTTTTAAGTTTAACTAACAAAAATTACTGCTTTTTGAGATCGTTATACCCAGTCCAGCCATAAGTTCTGTTACAAATGAATATGCATTTATTTTTTTATGAAGCAATGTAATCTTAATAAAACTTATATGTGCATATTTATGGAAGTCACAGCAAAAAATATAAAAATGATTCTATTCGAAATGGCCACGTTTGGCTTTGATACAGACCTTTAATCTGGGGAAATTTAAGCACTGCTTGTTCCAGAGATTTTTAAGAGATACAATGCCGGCGTGTCGTTTTGAGCAGGTCATGTCCTTTAATACTGACCATAATTTGTAGTCTAAGGGGCTTAAATCTGAGCTAGATGAAGGCCAGTTTTCTTATAAAGTCTGGAAACATTAGTTTCGTATCAGGCTTGGGTAGTTCGTCCCTTGTGACCTGGTGCAGAGTCCTGGAAAGCCCACGGTACATTTTGAAAAAGTGTATTGCTGAAAGGTTTCACAACACGACCCGTGACAGTCTCTTGATACACTTTGACTGAAGTCTTCACATCTTTTTCACAAAAATGAAGCTTTATGACTCCTTGATAAGACACCCCCCACCAAACCATTACAGACACAGGATGATGACCACGTTGTATCTTTCCGACCACTCGGGCGGCTTTTTTAGAACTATGTGCGTACATTTTGTCATTTTGCTTATTGTAGTGCTCTTCAGCCGTGAAAATTTTACATCAGTGAAGAGGATATTTCTGTGCCTTTCACCAGCGTATCGAGACAGGAGGCTTTGATCGATCCACTCTCTTCAATTGCAGAGATTGATTAAAGGCATGTCTTATATATTGACGATAAGCGCCGAGCTGCAGGTCTTGTTTTATTATATCCTACAGAGTCGTAGCGGGAATCTTCATTTAACGCGATAAGATTTTTGTTTTTTAATGAGGTTTCGGCGAATTCTGGCTTTAGCAGCATTTGCAGCCTTTGTAGTTCTAACAACATGTTCTTACATCACAGACAGCATTCAGCGCATCGCTCGCACATGCAGCAGTAGGTAACTACAATCATCATCTGTCATCAGGAATTTATGACTGGTGATGAACTAGATTAGAACTGAAGGACTTTTGGGTCGTAAATAGCTCAGTCTAATTTTTGCGCCAAAGCCTCATCGACTAGTGACGTACCTTCTACACCAACCCTTCCTCATCGTACTTTAGGAAAATGGGATGAGAAAATCCTTTTATTTAAAGGGGGTCAGAGCATATTTTGTCATGCTGCTTAATTGCAAAATGCAGCCAGTATTTTCACAAGCCGTTTACAGATCTCTGACTTAGGTTAACAATTGTCATCTGTCGATTACAGCTAAGCAGGGAGCGATGGCTCAACACAAAGCACGGAAAAGCTCGAAACAGGTAAACTTATTTATTGACAGCCTTCGACGTTGCTTAACTTGTGTGTTTGGTTAGAGCCACACGTGCAACGATGACATCGAGCCCTACAAGTGATGCACCTTTCCAATTACCATAATTTTATATACGTCGACTCATTCACACAGCTGCAGTTGCAGCAAATGTCCAGGCTACGGTGACTGTTTAACATCAGGCAGGCCATATGCTTGATTGCCACCTTAGTGGTATAAAAAAAATATACTGAACCTGAGTATTATAAAAAAAAATAGGAATAATGAAATATTCGAATCACACAACATAAAAGTGAGCAGTAGAGTAGTTATTTTAAAGAACCAATTACGAGAATATCTCCAGAGGGCGATTTTGTACCAAAGTCGTCTGCGTGGGTAACTCTGTCTCACCTATTTCTACCGCCAAGCGGCTATTTTAGGAAACGCAAGAGTAACGCAACCACTGGTATTGCAAATATGCATAGGCTACGGTAACTGCTTACTATCAGAGAGGCCGTAAGCTTGTTTGCCACTTTAGCGGTATAAAAAAAAATAAGCTGTATTTATATAGCTGTGTTCCGTTTTGAAATTTCTGGGTACTGTGACGAAAAACAGCCTTAGGTCACAAGATTGGCAGCGCGCGAGTAACATCCCCGTGGTGTTGCGAGTCTAATGCGGGCCGCATGTTTGCCAATCTAGTTGTATAAAAAAAAATCGGCCAAGTGAGAGTCGGACTCGCGCACGAAGGGTTCCGTACCGTCCGTATTATCGATAAAAACGGCAAAAAAAATCACGTTTGTTGTATGGGAGCCCCCCTTAAATATTTGTTTTATTTTAATTTAATTATTTATTCTTAAAGTGAATATATAAATAAATATTCTGTGAATATTTCAAGCTACCTGTTGCCGTTATCAATATCGAGCAAAAATGAGCAAAAAAATCACGTTTTGTGTATGGGAGCCCCCTTAAATATTAATTTTATTCTATTTTTTAGTATTTGTTGTTATAGCGGCAACAGAAATACATCATCTGTGAAAATTTCAACTGTCTAACTATCACGGTTCATGAGATACAGCCTGGTGACAGACGGACGGACGGACAGCGGAGCCTCAGTAATAGGGTTCCGTTTTACCCTTTGGGTACGGAACCCTAAAAAAGACAAACTTTTATTCGTACAGTGGAACGTTCCATGTAGTAGCACTCACACGTTGATATCGAACATTACTTTGAAGTTATCCTACCCTTATCTCTATATTGTGACACGGCCATGTCTGTGGTAACGCTTGTAGTTATTAACGGCAAATTAATTTGAAATTTGAATAACAAATTGTTGAACATGCCGAGAGAGCAATTATTTTCACTTTAATCTCATTTTGATGTGTTTGTTCCGTTCAACAAATAGTAAAATAACATTAATCGTACGTTAATTACTTTGTTATGTTTTAGTATGGCATATGAGACGGCTAACTACAGAACAATGATAGCCTAGTAGACAAAGAACCAACCCATTAACCGACTCCAGGTCTGAAGTCCCGGATTCAAATTCTGGTACGATCACTATATTCGTATTTTTAAAATTACAACGTATATCAATTCGTTCGTAATTTCTTTTGTTTTCTCCAAAATAAGTAAATCAATGTGAGACATTTAAATTTAATGATTTAAATTTTATACAAAATTCACGTGCTCACAATCCACAAATAACAGTGTATTTACACTTCTTTTTTACCATATATACATAGATAATAACACAACGGATTACTAATGAAGAAAAGAAGAAAGGCTTCCAATTGAATGCGAAGAAAACCAAGATAATGGTATTTGAAAAAGATCAAATCAATCAGAACGAACACTAGGATTATGGTTGATGATGTAGCGTTGGAGCAAGTGAATGAGATTGTATATCTTGGAAGTGCTTTTAGCAGCAATAGCAGGTACACTGCTGATGTGGAGAGACGAGTGAGTGCCGGGAATAGGGTGAATGGAGCGTTGGGTAAACTTCTAGGCAGCCGAAATCTAAGCCAGAAGGCACAGCTCGCTGTACACAACGCGGTGCTAATTCCAACGTTAACTTATAGAAGCGAGAGCTGGGTATGGCAGAGAGAGCATGAAAGTAGAATAAATGCGGTCGAGATGAGAGCATTGCGCAAAATTTGTGGCATAACGCTTGCTGACCGCGTTCGTAATGAAGACGTGAGAAAGAGTTGGTCTAAAAGAGAGTGTCGGTGTTAAGATAAGAAAGGGCATGCTCCGTTGGTTCGGACATGTAGAAAGAATGCGGGACGAAAGAATGACGAAACAGATATACAATGCAAAAGTGGAAGGATGTAGGAGCCGAGGAAGGCCGAGACTAAGCTACCATGACCAAATTGGTCGTGTTTTATCAGAAGGTGCCGCTTATGGCGCTCGGTTCTCTCTGCCTACCCCGCAAGGGACTTGGCGTGAAGATATACAAACAGATTACTAATGAAAATAATACACTGTTGTAAGCAGAGTACGTAGGAATATAATACTCGTACTTCAATATATATATAATCGATAGTTTCAACAAGACAACCATTGCGGAAGACAATAGAATATCATTTTTATTCAATATTCGAATCTATGTCAATTACAAACAAACATTATATGACAGTGTACATATAAAGCCTCCATTAATTACACGAGCATATAACCTCTCGAGATTGTTTCAAGACAAAATGGCATCATTTCGCAAACGAAGAAGAAGAAGTAGTTTTGAGCCAAAATCGTAATTCGCATGAATTTTAAATTATGTACTTAAGATTTCGTGAAGAATATGGTGAAAATCTTGTCAATGTGATAACTGGTTTAAAAATAAACCTAGAAAATATAATTCTACAGTATTCACCTGTACATGTATACACACACAAATATAGCAATACAACATCGCCCAGATATATGTATATATATATGATGTTGTGGTTGCCATATTTATGGGAATGTAATACAGACAAGACAAATGTCAAGTACAAATATTAAGTACAATAAAATCGTGACAGATATTATCACGTACAAATATACACTTTTATTTGGCAATGCCATAAGACACCTAACACCACGTCAGAGTGCAAAGTAGGCAGTTGGTTAAAACGTTACAACTTATTAAAACATCTCTGTTTGTGCTGCAATGCGCTGAAATGGCATGTTCATACACCCGGGCAATACACCGTAACTAAAAATAATAATTGTTCTAAAATGTTATTAAAACAAGAGACCAAAAATGAAATCTATTATACCTAGGGCGTATGTTGTATTCATACGTCCTAGGTATAATAGATTTAATTTAGGGTACAATACAATACAATATATTATAGTTGTAGAAGGTAATTAATGACATATATCATTGACTCTACACAACTTACAAAAAATGTACGAGGCAATGTAAAGTTATTTTTACATTGAAATAAAAGGATGTAGGATATATCTTGTGAATTAGGTAAGAATTAAATTAAAACAATAACAACTCCCTTTTATTATTAGACAGGGTGTACCAGCAGACGTCTTTTGAAGTGATAACTTCTTATGAGAGGGTAAACCGTTTCGTTACGTAACGCGTTACGGCGCCAGTCTGTCTAGCTTCCCTTTCACGCATACAGCAGCAGATTAGTTTAAGTTATCACTTCTGTCGGGCGTCCCGAGACGCTCACATTTTTTTATACAACGTCGTAAAATGGTCACCGTAGCCTATGTACGCTTACAATACATTAAGCATAGCCCGCGCTATGCCTCCCTGCTGCTAACAAATTACTCCTTACGTGCTAATTGGTAACAGCACTCACTCGCAGTCACACAACAGCCCTCCATGGAGTTGCTATTTGGCTGCGGTTTTCTGTGAGGTGGAAGCATTTCTCCAGGCGGACTGATTCATGCGCTCCAATCTTGACTCTTAAAGATAATAGACGTTGGCTAATGATGGCGTGCCACTTAAACTCAAAGTCTTTTAATATATTATAAGACCGGAAAACCAGGCAGGCTGTCATAGTATGTCTATAAAGAATGATTAAAAAACTGCAGCCATTGAATATTCAAGATTGGTTCCTGAAAGCCTGAAAATTCATCGTTATCGACGTATTTCAGCTGAACTGCCTTTTTGCTTTCTGGACCTTTGCACAAAAGAGCTGAGAATTGCTGAAGGCTCAACGTATATTGGACGGCACCTAAAGATTCAGAGTTTTGGTGCAATTTGTATAAGAGGTTTTCGGAGCCACGTTAGCTTGGACTCTTGTTAGCCTGATGTTAGCACTTGACAGTGGATTGCTTGGAATGGATTGGTTATGTTTGTTAGTTTGTTTTGTGTGATGTTTATTTATAAACCATGCTTATAGTCAGGTAAGGAGTGTGCGTGTTTGCCACCAACAGCCAGACAAGTGTGAGTGCGTATCAATATAATACTTATACGTAGTTTTTATACCCCTAATATGGCATACAAGCGTACTTCTGCCTGATGTCAAGCAGTTACCCTAGTCTGTGGACATTTGCTGCACCAGACAGACCATGTAAAAATCTTTTTAGGTTCTATTCAAAGAATTACCATGCTGTAGTCTGTTGGGAAATCTTCAACGAGTCCTTAAAAGCAATATATTTCAAGCGTTTATAAGCTACGGTAGCTGTTCTACATCATGTGGGCCGTATGATTGTATGCCTCCCGACGGTGTATAAAAAAATGAAATAATTTTACTACCTGATGACTCCAATGAAAAATTGCACGTCATGTTTGTGGTTCCAGTGTGTGAATTCTCTGCTGATGGTGAGATTTCTCCGACTGTTTCCTTTACTTACTCGTGTTGATTTTTCTGCGTCTCAAATTTTCATAATCAATGCCAATCGCAAGTTACCTAGAGATCGCGTGCTTATAGAAATAGCCATAATAGGCCTAACATTTTAATGGACTGAATTATATTTTTTACTCGAAATGTTCCGACGAGCTCGGTGGCGCAGCGGTTAATAACGCGACTTGTACACTAACATACGTGGGCTCGATTCCCACACAGGACAAACATTTGTGTGAATGAGCATGTCTGTTTATCTCGGTCTGTGCGTTTTTAAGAGAGGTAGGGTGTATCAAAGCCACCCGTTCGGGGAAGTACCTCCACCTCACAGAAAACTCCAGCCAAATGACAACTCTTATGCTTGTAATGATTTTTACATTGATATCGGTAGCCAATAATAACTTGGTCGTTTCCATGAAAGGACAGACATCAAAGTGATTAATTGCGTATTCCGATTTTATTTTGACGTGAATACGTCCCTAAATTTTGCTTCCATTTTGGGAGGCAATTCAGATTTTGACGATCTCGGTGGCGCAGTGGCGAAACGCGCTCTTACGTTACTTGGACACCAACTCGTGGGTTCGATTCCAGGGCAAACATTTCTGTGCATGAACACGTCTGTTTGTCTTGGTCTGGGTATTTTAAGAGAGGTAGAGCGCATCGAAGCAGCCCGTCTGGGGAAGTATGTCCACCTCACAGAAAACTGCAGCCAAATAACAACTCCCTAGAGGGTTGTTGTGTTCCTGTGTGTGAGTGAGGTCACCAGTAAGCTCATATGGAGTTTCTGTGTTTCTGTGTTGTGAGCAAAGGTGGCATCGCGCAAGCATGAAAATAGGAAAAACGCGGTCAAAATGCGAGCGTTGCGCAAAATTTGTAGATTAACGTTTAAAGACCGTATTCATAATGGTGATGTTAGAAACAGAGTTGGTCTGAAAGAGAGCGGTTCGGACATAGATAACAGAAACAACGGGAGATGTGACATACTACGTGAGTTTACACCGGGACGGTTGTCGCCTAGTTTGACCCTACCATAAAACACTCACACACTTAAATAAATAAAAGATGTCATTCTACGCACACAAGTACAACGACACACTTTTGTTAACACACTGTCATTGGACGTTTACTTATACACCGCCCAAGTAAGCACGCACTACTACAAACACTGATAAAGCGACTTTGCTGGGACACGCGGGTCGATATGACTTTGTCGATATTGACAACGTTATATCGATCTATGATCTATCAAGAAGTGTAATGTTTGTAATAAAATATTTATGGGGTGTAAGTGGATCAATGTCAACTTAGAGCCAAAGCCAACCCCACTATACTATATAACAATTCCCTGGAGGATGATTGATTTCATGCGAGTTAGTGAGGTCACAAGAAGTTGAGTTGCTGGATTGGCAGCGGGGGTGACGATGAAAATATAGATGAAATAATAACTACAGTAAAGACTTATAATTTTTATCTAATACTTGCAGTCTATTGACACTTCGTATCGATAAGTGAAGTCAAAGCGCACCCCTAATCGATCTCGAAACTGCACACACAGTGAACGAATAATATCACTCGCTTTACATTGCGTGT
Source organism: Pyralis farinalis (assembly GCA_947507595.1). Lineage (NCBI taxonomy): Eukaryota > Metazoa > Arthropoda > Insecta > Lepidoptera > Pyralidae > Pyralis > Pyralis farinalis. The sequence goes on from OX382278.1 coordinate 24,593,727, forward strand.
TGGGAAACGAGCCATGGCAACTGCGTAATGGTAGAAAAGCAATGTATGATTTAAGAACGAGATGTTGATTATTTAAAATTTGCATCGTTGTAAGGTTCGGGTAGAAATGGCGTCGGAGAATTTTTGAAATTAATTTTGTATTTATGCTTATAAAACGTAATATTATTTGCACTTACAGGTGATAAGTGATTCCATTTGATTTAAAGTTAACCACTGCACTGCTATTTTTGCAAATTGCAACAGCACAACTTGGCATTTTGCTAAAACAAGGAGCAACGTATCTCAATCGAACTTGATTGCAACTAACTAACTGTTCTTGGCAATGTTCTCGTTTTGAGCATATTGCGGCGACACCAACCACGCCCCCTCGTCACATCTCCCGTTGTTTCTGTTATCTATGGGTTCGGACATGTAGAAAGAATGCAGGATGAAAGAATGACGAAACAGATATACGACGCGAAAATAGAAGGATGTAGGAGCCGAGGAAGGCCAAGACTTACCTACCATGACCAAATTGATCGTGTTTTATCAGAATGTGATATCAGGAGGCTTAGAAACCGACCAGCGCGCATGAGAAGAGCAATGAATGTTAAAGAAGCGAGTGAGGTGAGTAAGGATCGAGTCACTTGGCGCTCGGTTCCCTCTGCCTACCCTGCAAGGGACTTAGCGTAAATATATAGGTAGTTAGATATTTTTGTTTTGTTACGAGAAAGAAGTATAACTTTTTACGTATGAACATACATACATTTATTGTAAGTAGGTATTACGCTCACGTCACAAACCACCTCATAGTTAGCCAAGTTCAGAAAAAAAGCAGGTGGAGCCGATGTAATCCTGTAGATTGTGTGTATTTACCGGAACCTATTTTATCCATATTTACATACAGAACGGTCGAAAACCGCGTTAAAAAGTATTTTCTCCCTATTTACAAATAGATTGGGAGCTTCGATATTCACTTCTATTTATAAAGTTATCTAGTTAATATTATCGCCGATGTGGGAGTGCGTCCTGAAAAAACCTAATTTTTGCGATAACGTTGCAGGAAGATTGGCTTCCGACCTACTCGTGGCGCTTTACCTGCTACATATTTACTATTTGTTTACGAACTCGACTCATTTTCTTCAAAACACAGTAACAAATGATATTTTTTTTTGCTAGTCCATACAATTTTGAACGAGTCAAAAATTTCTAATACTATTTAAACGTGAAATTACCGATTTTTACCACATATATATGTTTACGACGAATTCTGTGTAGAAATTTATATTTTATTTAGTATCTGTATTACTAATATTCAACATTATAAAAGTAATAATTATTGTTAACATGATTGACATCTGTCTGTATGTGTTGCCAGGATCGCTGCTTTGAAAATGTAACATTGTGACGACTGGAATGTTTTTGTGGTCTTATATACGATTCTGTTCTCTTTAAAGTTTCGTAAAATTAAGATTTCTCATTTCGAAATCATTACAAATTTATTTGTCTGGTAAATGCTTAAATAATAATATTTTTTCTCTTATTAAGCTCACCTGTAACTATGTAATGAAATGTAAGGAGCTCTTTAATCACTACTAATTGTTGTATCGTCATAAAATCATTCCTGTACTTATTTATTTATTTATTTAGGTACACAATACAGTTTACAGTTATTTCCTATATAATTCATAGTGATTATTATTTCGTCTGAACTATAACCCATTGACATGTGCACACATCGTGATCATTATTTGTTGGCGCATTAATATTATTAAAATAACAACGTTTGCGTCACCGAGTCGAAGCAAGCCGGAAGGCTTAGTCCGTATCGGTCGCAACTATGAACTTAAAACTAGATATATGTATAATATATATATATATATATATATATATATATATTATACATATAGGTAAATGAATTAACAATACATTATATTATGACTTGTAACCATTTGAGGGAACTTTGTAGGGAAACAAAAAAGATAACTGCCAGTGATAGGGTCTAATTTCATATATGGCTATATTAACTTCTCAATGATTAACAATAAGTCCATCATAGTTCCTTTAACTATTGTTAAAAAGCTCTTTTCTTAAATTTTTTTTATTTTTTAATGCCGGCGATATTGTCACGACACACTTAATTCACTTTTAATATCAACTTTGTCAATTATCTTTAGAACGCCAAAGCTAGTAATGCACCGTCACGTTTATGTTTTGAATGACCGCAAATCTTATTAAAATAACAACGGTTCCTTATATTAACTGATTTCAATATAACATAGAAACAAAGCGGTCATGTAAGTTGATAAAATAAAAACTGACGAAAATAAATAATCCTGACAAGTTCTTCGTATAAAAAAATTGCTAAGATTTGCCAAACCATGCAAATCTATTTGAGTGAACGGACAGGGGGGAGGGGGAGGATCCCAACAAGGAGTCGTGGACAGTTAAAGTCCCCCAAACACAATCTCTGCTGTAGGGTACCGCTCCTGCGCTTCATCTACCGCCCGACTCAAGTACTCAAAGAGCCGAGTTGTTTCCGTGTCCTTAATATGAGATCTACTCGTAGGCACATGTAAAAACGGCTCTAAATGGCCAGATTTATTGCAATTAGAGGACGGGAAAGGGGGAATCCTCTAGACAGCGCAGACGGCGACAACATACATCTGAGCGGACAAACAAACAGACACCGGCTTTTGCGAGGAAATTCTACTCAAGCACGTCTTTTTATATACAATACAATTGCACACAAGCATACGGCCCACCTGACGTAAAGCGGTTATCGCAGGCTATGAACGCTTGTAATACATTGAGTATCACTACTGCTGCTAACACAGCAGCTCCTTAGGAGCTTACTGGTAACCTCATTCACATGCGCACACATGGAACACAACAACCCTATAGAGAGTTGTTATTTGGCTGCGGTTTTCTATTGGGTGGAGGTATTTCCCCAGACGGGCTGCTTTGATTCGCCCTAACTATCTTAAAACCACGTAACCGGGGTACTGGAGGCAGGACGGGTCCGCTGGACGTTGAATCTGTGTCTCCGCCAGGAAGAGCATGGCAGGCCGCGCCGCCTCAAGGTATTGGTGGAGGGCATTAAGGTTTGAGTGGAGTTCGCGGATGTTAGCGAACTTAACCTTGAACAGGGTGGTGGGGGAGTGCACCGATGTAAGACCATCTATTCCTATTTGCGCTGTCATGAGAAGAGTAGAGAACGGAAGCGTGAAGCAGGAGAGAATTGCTACGACATTGGAGAAGCGCGGTGGCCTGTTCCTCCATTAGTTTGTCAACAAAGGAGCTGTAGCCCTCAAACTCCTCCGGAGGTAGTCGCCGGGTCGCCACCAAGCGGCACGATGATCTACCCCGAGATTATGCGTGATATAAAAGAGCAGCCTCTCAAGGTAACCACCGCAGGGGCCCAATCAAGTCTGGTTAGACTTGATTGGGCCCCTGTACTATACCGCGGGCGGTCAGCGGAGTAATCGTTTCAACGTCTCCCTGGCCGATGGGCCACCTCAGTCCTTCTCATAATGGATAGACAGAATCCACTACTGTTCCCGCAATATCGCGTCAACAATCCCCCGAGCACTGGTTATACGCCAGCTGATCCCGATACGCGACTTACTCATATGTACGCCACTTCACGGGTGTTTCACCATATGTACGATGGTAGCCAACCAGGCGGGTATTTAGCCTACCACCGGCTGAGAAGCTGAAAGCCCAGGAAATACCTTAGTCGCCTCTCACGACACCCACGGGAAGAGAGCGGGCGGTGATTTTTAGTATTGTTTCTCCGTCACAGTACTTTTATTCGTGCGGTGACGGAGTTGCTGTGTTAGCAGCAGAGGTGGCATCGCGCGAGTGATATTTAATGTATTGCAATACATCAGGTCGGTGTATGATTGTATGACTCCCTATGTTGTGTAAATAGGAGGCACAAAAGTAGTCAAAAATGATATTTATCACCCAAGCACAGCCAATAGTAATGGTATTAAAACCGAGGCCCTTGAATCGGCGATTCCCTACACAGATTATGTCGACCTGTTATAGGGAAAAACGAATTTCGAGAATTTGGCCGGAGCATAAGAAAATAATTGTCTGTCCCGAGAACGGAATTATCTTACGTCGGGAGTTTCATACTAATTGGTACTATAACGTTAAAATAAAAGAGCGCTGATGAAACGTCTTCCGCTTCAGTTCAAATGTAATTTGTTACTTCATTTTTAAATTATACATTGTTATTTTATTCTGCAGATTTTGAGGGTAATTTCGTTTTTCTTTGATCTTGATTTGAAACGTACCTATTATTATTTTTATCAGGTATTTTTGCAGGAGTAACTTCGAAAATGTTGCTTGATTAATGAACTTGGTGACTACCAAAAGTCGTAAGTGCTTAAAATATAGTGTTACGAAATGTACTGTGTCGGATACATGTTTAGATTGTGAATATAGCGAATACTTTAAATAAATTTACGACTAAATAGGCATTCGCCGACAACAGAGCAAATATCCATCCTAACAGCCAGCCAAAAAAACACAATGTTAGGCATCTCTTATCTCTATATCTCTTTATTTTTAAGGTTTTATAATCTATCCAAATATTCTGAATAGCTTTCTTCACGAACCTTTACCATTGTATGTCACGAGACGGGATAAAATGAAAATTTATGATATATACCCAGTACTATAACACATTATTTCAAATACAAAAATGTATACCGTACTTTAGCGATACTTTAAAATATGATACTCAAATTCAGGAATTTTACTTCTGTAATTATTATATGTGACTTTCAACTTTGAAGTTTCTTAGACAAAGTATCCTGATTTAATACTTTCCATGATTTAATACTTACAGCAGTGACTAATAAACCTTGAAGGCGTTGACGAATAATGTAATAACTCAATTTCCTAAAAGAGTTATTCTTATGTGAAAAGAGGTGCTTTCCAAAAATTACCATTGAATGTCAGAAATCAACAATATTTACTGTAATTCAAAACGGCTTGTGTACGAAAGACGACGTAAAGGCAAATATCGCGACAAAATCTCCTTCCAATTACTCACGCACAAAGCCACGATTCACTCCGGCAATCGACATAATCATTTAATATGTCAAAGGGTCAATCTTGAGGCGCAAGTCAAAGGAATCTGACAATAATTTCAATTATGATTTAAATGATTTCAAAGACCTACTGTATGAGGTAGGGCGCATCAAAGCAGCCCGTCTGGGGAAGTACATCCACCTCACAGAAAACCGCAGCTAAATAGCAACTCCCTAGAACCCTGTTGTGTTCCTGTGCGTGAGTGAGGTCACCAGTAAACTCCTAAGGAGCTGTTGTGTTAGCAGCAGAGGGGGCATCGTGCGAGTGATACTTAATATATTACACGCATTAATAGGCTACGGTAACTGCTCTACATGAGATAGGTCGTATGCTTGTATGCCTCCCGACGTTGTATAAAAAAAAATGTAATTAGAAGGCAGTTCGCTTGATAGATTTTCTTTGTTTATAACGTTTGAATCTTTTATATTTACACTATGTAGAGTGGCTAACTATAGCGAAAGAATCCAGCAGCAGATATTCGGGTTTCTGATTTTATAGTTCACGTAGATTGATTGTCAATGATTTCAGATGCACTTTCACACTCAAATTTATCTTTAATTGGAAACAACGTCTCTTTAAATCTAGGACTAATTCTACATTTTTATTATAACCTTCAATGTTTCTGCATTCATCTTACGCTGTGTTCAACTAACAATCTTCATCTTTGTAGCACCACATTTCTAATACTTCTTGCCATTCGTTGACTCTTTATGAAATGGTGCAGAAGGTAACATATACTCGTACATATAGGGAAAACTTGAAGTAAAGAGAATGAAATGACGATAGCTATTAAGAAGTTATAAGATAGCTATTAGAATTGTACCTGTTTTGAACAAATCAAGGAAAAAGTTCGGGGCGTGTCACATAGAGAGGCTAAGACAACGGCGGAACACAGATGTCTATAGCAGCTACCCTTCAGACAATAGCGTTTTTCTTTAATTATATACAATTTATGTATGTATGTCTTCACGCCACGCTATCTTTCGGGGTAGGCATAGGAAACCGAGCGCCAAAAGACGCGGTCTTACATACCTCGTTCACTTCTTTAACATACATAGCTCTTTTCATGCCGCCCTTACTGTAGAAGTATATCTTTTGACATATCCATGAATTTGAGGTAGGGCGCATCAAAACATTCTGGTAAGCTCCTCAGGAGTTATTATTATGTTTTATACTACGTCGGGAGGCATGCAAGCATACGACCCACCTGATGTAAAGCGGGTAGCGTAGCCTATTAACGCTTGAGATATATTAAGTATAACTCGCGCGATGCCTCCTCTGCTGCTTGCACAGCAACTCCTACTGGTGACCTCACTCACACGCAGGAACACAACAACCCTCTAGGGAGTTGTTATTTGGCTGCGGTTTTCTGTGGGGCGGAGGTACTTGCCCAGACGGGCTGCTTTGATGCGCCCTACCTCTCTTAGTTATTGTGATGGCGACAAAGGTGGTATTGGGCGACTGATACATAATGTATTACAAGCGCTAATGTATGTTTGAATGCCTCTCGACGTTGTATAAAAAAAATAGGTACTTTATAACGACAAACCTCTCCTTACTTATACTACACGCTAAGGGTATAGCTATCAGAAGACATTCCTTATTCTATTATTCTCCCAGCAGACATAATGCCGGCTTTTAAAGGTTTTAGGGGTTGGAAGGGCTCAGTTTTGATGTGTGGACCAAAATTAAATATTCCGGTTTCTGATTTTACTGTATTAGCTCTTTGTATTTGAATTATACGTTTCTAGGTACCCTTGGTCGAATAGATAGCAATGACTATTTGAACAACAATACTGGCGAGTTCAATTGCAACACAAGACCACCTGATGTAAAGCAGTTACCGTAGCCTGTTACCCGCGCGATGCCGCCTCTGCTGCTAACACAGCAACTCCTTAGAAGCTTACTGCTTACTTACTTACTCCTTAGAAGCAGGGCATATTATAAAGTATCTGACTATATTAATGATAAAAATGCCTGGGATTGAGTTGATCCAATTAAAATGTAATTAATAAATTATGTAAATTTGTTTGGATACCAAAAGAGGGATGCCTGAGTTTTTGGCAGTATTTTTATCAGTGCTCACCTAGTCATGAACTGCACGGTAGGCGAAAAAAAATGTGACGATTCCAAACAAATGTAGCCATTTTTACGGAATAAAAAGATTTTGACTTTGACTTTGACTATACTGGTAACCTCACTCACGCACACACAACAACCATCTAGGGAGTTGTTATTTGGCTGCGGTTTTTTGTAAGGTACTTCCCCAGGCGGGCTGCTTTGATGCGCCCTATCTCTCTTAAAACATCCAGACCAAGACAAACAAACATGTTAATGCACACAAATGTTTGTCTTGTGTGGGGATCGAACCCACGAGCGTTGGTGTCAAAGTCGCATTTGTTTGCTATTTACAACATGCGAACTAGCGCTGTAACACCCACTCACTACCGTTAGTAGATGCAACACGCCATCGCTGTCATGGCTGCTCCGGCAATCTCTGTCGCGGCTGCTTTGGTCGTCCTCATTGCTTGCCATCTGGAACAGGAACCGCATGCATCCGCCACCGTTGCTGCCATTACTGTCCTGGTCGTCTCTGCGACATGTGTTTCGCCTCTCCACGTGACATCCTCGTGCTGTAGATGTTAGTCCTTAGACATGCTACAAGATTCTGTGTGGGTGGTGTCGGCCGGCGCTAGTTCGTATGAACTAATTGGTCGTGGAAATATACAAAGCAGGTTAGATCAAATTGCATGTAAATTTGGCTTACGCAAAATAACGCCTGAGTCTATTCACAGACGGTCATGTATGAACAGAACATAACATAATAACATACTATAATATTTTTGTGTATGAACACACAAATGTTATAGTTGATAGATTCGATAGAGAGAGCCAAATTTGCAAGCAATTTGATCTAACCTGCCTTGTGAGCTTCCGCCACCAATTGGTTCACGCGGTTCGGCCGGCACCCGCCCACTGGTCTATGACTGCCTTGCTCTAAGGATTTTTAAGAGAAGTAAGAAAGCATTCGAATGGAGATGTACATACACCTCACAGAAACCGTAGCCAGATAACAACTTGAGGATGTTAAACGAGTAAGATAGATAGATAGATAGATAAGAACTTTATTTGTATTAGCTTAGACATACACACTGCAGCAGCATGCAGGCGGAGAATGCCGTCCGCGGTACACACGTTTCAGAATTTACTTTAAATTATACTTGTGCAACACATACCTATAAATAAGATAGATAGATAGATAGATAAGCCATTTATTTGTATCTCCATGACACACAACAGTAAATATCAGCAGGTAAACAATGAGGAAACACCAAATACAATAGTAATTGTACAATAAATTGTGTGTCGCAGTGATACAAAAAGGCAGCGGCTCAGTGCATTATTTGCTCAAAGAGCAAACCACTGATTTTCAGCAGCTGCCTGAAAATTAAGGAGACGCATGCAGGAATAACGCCACGGATGTTATACATATATATATATATATATATATATATATATATAGACAATAGGTATCTATGCATAAATACTCACAACTTATGAACAGTGTATATATGAGTGTGAAAATGGATTAATATAATTATATATTAAATAAATAAATATGTGAAACAGAACAGAATGTAAAAGACACACCGTAATACACATAATAGTAAATTATGATACACATCAATTAACAGTCCAAAGTCCAAAACCAAATATAGCACAAACAAATATTATATTAGTGTAGCATGCTGCTGTATCCCCTCAACTTAAGCAGCCTTTTAACGAAGTTCGCATCCACCACCAATGCGACCAGTAAGTAAGTGAGGTTATCAGTAAGATCTTGTGTAATTACTGTGTAGGCGGCGGGGGTGATAACGCGCGAGACATTTTTTTTGTTACAAGCGTTCAGGGACTACTGTAACTACTTTACACCAGGGGGATCGTATGCCTCCTGACGATGATTTTTTTTTAAGCAGCTAAAATTATGCCAAGCTCAAACAAATATGCGGCCGCATTAGATGGTAAGCGGTCACCGCAGCCTATTGACGCTCGCAACACCACGGGGATGTTACTCGTACGCTGTCACATAACTTTTCCTAGGACTCCTTCTTCTCTTGTGACCAAAGGCTGTTTCGTCACAGCACCCAGTAATTTTTCCGCCATATCTCACCCTTCAAACCGGAACACATAAATATAGCTGCTTGGCGGTAGAAATAGGTGAGAAAGAGGTACCCACGCAGACGACTTTTGTACAAAGTCTCCCTCTGGTGGATATATAAGTACATATCGCTAGACACAAGTGGAAGGTAGTTCTTTAATATAATGTGAGGTAATTCAACCAGGTTTTTGCGAAAAGGATTCAATCCATAACACGGTTTAAAATGTCGATACAACTGGTCAGTCACAAAAATTCAATAATTGAAATATATAGTATTCGCACTGCGAACTTAAATATATGATTATAAATAATTTGTATACAAAAAAGTTAATAAAAATATATAAATTAGTTTATGTGATCTTCTCCCGAAGAGCGTAAGTAGTTGTTATTTGTGATGTAACTACAAGATTTTGACGAGCTCGGTGGCGTAGTGGTGAAACGCGCTGTTACGCTACTTTGACACTAACGCTCGTGGGTTCGATTCCCACACAGAACAAACATTTGTGTGCATGAATATGTCTGTTTGTCTTGGTCTGGGTATTTTCTATGTATAATAAGTATGTATTTACAAAAAAAAAATGTATTTACTTATGTTGATCAGTTGTCTAGTACCCAGAACACAAGCTTCGCTTGCTTTGGGGCTAGGTGGCGCTGTATAATTTGCCCGACAATATTTATTTATTATTTTGCCAAATTTAATGATTCTAGACTAGATCAAGGGGAAGTACTCTATAGGTTTTGATTCCATTGCGAGTGGCAAAATATGCAGCATAAACAGATCATAAACAACCGTATCTTTCACTGCTTTTAGAGATTGCAGACTTAAGTAGCTGATATTAATTTCAAATTGATACACTCATGCATTCCTGAAAAAAATAATATTGACAGACGGACAACGAAGTGACATAAATTGTGTAAAATCGTAGTATTTCACGAAAGGTAGCATATATATATGTATACCTAGTCCGGTCATAAGTTCTGTTACAAATGATTATACATTTATTTTTATGAAGTAATGTAATCTTAATATATGGAAGTCCCAGCAAAAAAAATGATTCAATTCGAAATGGCCAGCAAAAGGTTTGGCTTGATACGGCCTGTATTTAATCTATCTGGCCACGAATCTATGGATTTACATACTATTTCCATGGGAAATTTAGACACTCCTTGCTCCAGAGATTTCTTAACGTCGTTCTTATGTCGACGTGTCGTTTCGAGCAGGCTATGTCCTCTAAAACTGACTATAATTTGTAATCTAAGGCGTTCAGATCTGGGCTAGACCAGGGCCAGTCTTCAGCTCTTATAAAGTCCGGAACATTGGTTTCGAGCCAGGCTTGGGTAGTTCGCGCATTGTGACCAGGCATAGAGTCCTACTGAAAAGTCCACGAGATGTTTTTAAAAAGTGTATTGCTGAGAGGTTTCACAACACGATCCAAGACATCCCTTGATATACTTTGCCTGAAGTCTTTATTCCTTTTTCACAAAAATGAAGCTTTGTGACTCCTTGATAAGACATTCCACATCAAAGCATTATAGACGCAGAATGATGACCAGTTTTACCTTTCCGACCACTTGGGCGGCTTCGTTAGAACTGTATGCGTACACTTTGTCATTTTGCTTGTATTAGTGCTCTTCAATCGTGAAATTTTTTTCATCAGTAAAGAGGATATTCCTTTGCCTTTCACCTGCGTACCGGGATAGAAGGCATTTTGATCGATCTACTCTCTTCATCTGCAGGGATCGATTTAGGGCATGTCCTGTAGTGAGGAGGAAGTGTTGGTACGTCTATCGATAGTACGATATATCGAACATACAGCTGATACCAAGCTTTTGAAGTATCTTGAATATGACCGACGGCTCTATACTCACTTTGTGCAATGCAATTAGTGCAATCCTATTCTCTTTAACACCCCATTCCATATTGTAATTTGATAATAAACATGCAAAAAATATGTAAAACTGCGGGAAATCGAAAAAAGTTTTTAACATAATAAAATAAAAAAAAAATCTGAGTAATAGTATTTATGGCCATAGTAGTTATAGATAACATTTTCAAGTAAAGCCTAGTATCAAATTTATAGGAAATTTGACCTAAAATACTTTGTGTGATTTCGCTACCGATTAGTTCATAGACGATCGGAACAGCCGTGGCAGCGGCGGCATGCATCTACTAACCGTAGTGGGTGGGTGCCGGCCGGTGCTAGTTCGCGTGTACTAATTGGTAGAAGAAGTACACAAAAGTAGTTTAGATCAAATTGCCTGTAAAGCAATCAGTCTTTTTACCTGTAACAACTTTCGATCTGATTAAATATATTTTAACCAATCATTTCACTTATATAACTCATTTTATCATTGCATCCTATTGTAATTTGCGGTGCATTTGCTAAGTGACTACGTGTTTCTAATGTGGTAAATTTGCCAGTAATTTATGCTTGTAAATGGGCTGTAACATTATTCAAATGGTCGCTATGTTTGTTAGCGGCCGCAATTTATTCTATACCACATCGTTTAAAATCGCCACATAATTCGTCCCAAAACTACACTGCATCAAGATAAATTGTGAAGTTTCTAGCTGTTTCAGGCTAATTATAGAATATTTTGGTGTAATGCGTTTATACTCTATGTAGTTGGTATTTAGGGTTCCGTACCAAAAAGTAACCCTTCCTGCAATCGTGTTTCCGTCTGTCTTGTACGTCACAAACATTTTTCCGACTCTTTCCATTATTACATAACAACACAGAGTAGTTTATAATTTGAGAAATATAATTATTAGTTCATTATACGGTTTATATTTTACTAGTAATTATTATGACTATAATTACTAGAGTTGATAAAGATTTATATAATTGTAATACGGAAGACAGAACAAACTTTTAAAGTACAGTTTTTAACAATATACAATATGTAGATAGAGATGTAGGAATGTAAGGTTAAGGCTGTAGGAGCCGAGGAAGGCCAAGACTTGCCTACCATGACCAAATTAATCGTATTTTATCAAAGTTTGATGTCAGAAGCTCTAGAAACCGGTGAGCATGCCTGCGAAGAGCTATGCATGTCAAAGAAGCTAGTGAGGTATTTAAGGACCGAGTCATGTGGCGCTCTCTCTCTAATCTCTGCCTACTGGGCAAGGGACTTCACAATTTAGTAATTATTTTTACCGACCGATTTCGCCTTTATGGCACAATCATCAGATGATTGTAAAAATACCTTGATAATGCCGTAAACGAGAACCCTCCATGGAGTTGTTACTTGGTTACGGTTATCGATATATGGGAATCGAACGCATGAGCTTTGGTGACTAAGTAGTTACTAACTGCGCCACTGCGCTCATCAAATTTGGTCTCAGTATTCGGAAAAAAGGTCGATAACAAATAGAAAAGTAGAGTGATCTTAGACGGACTCCGTGTTTCCTTAATGTACAGACCCCTAAAACCATTTGAGTAGTTCGGTGGCGCAGTGGTGAAACGCGCTGTTACGTTACTTTGACATCAGCGCTCGAGGCTTCGATTCTCACACAGGGCAAATATTTGTGTGCAGGAACACAGTTGTTTGTCTTGGTTAGGGTATTTTAAGAGATGTAGGATCAAAGCAGCCCGTCTGGGAAAGTACCTTCACGTCACAGAAAACCGCAGCCAATAACAACTCCCTTGAGGGTTGTTGAGTTTCTGCGTGTAAGTGGATCAACAGTTAGCCCTCAAGGCGTTGCTTTGTTACCAGCAGAGGCATCGCGCGGGTGATACTCGATGTATTCGATGTACTCGATGTATGCAAGAGTTTATCGGCTACGGTGACCGTTTTACATTAGGTGGGTCGTATGCTTGTATGCCTCCCGTCGTTGTATATATAAAAAAGAAATACTCAAAATGAGTACGCTTATTTATAGCAAAGCAGTAATTGCTCATTAATCGCATGCTTTTGTGCTAATAATGAGCATGTTACCTTTATTATATTTATATATTATCTATCTATAACTTCACGCCAAATCCCTTGCGGGGTAGGCAGAGAGAACCGAGCGCCACGTGACTCGATCCTTACATATCTTACTCGCTTCTTTAACATTCATTGCTCTTTTAATGCACGCTCGCCGGTTTCTAGGGCTCCTGACATCACCTTCTGATAGAACACGACCAATTTGGTCATGGTAGATAAGTCTTGGCCTTCTCCGGCACCTACATCCTTCCACTTTTGCATTGTATATCTGCTTCGTCATTCTTTCATCTTGCATTCTTTCTACATGTCCGAACCAACAGAGCATGCCTCTTCTTATTTTAACACCGACGCTCTCTTTCAGACCAACAATTATTACTTACAATATTTGTATTGATCTTTATTTATATTTATGCAAGTAAAAGGTTATTTAATTATTTGACGGTATGTCACACAACGAACAGTTAAGTCAACTATTTACTCTATATTCACTATAAATGGAGGGCAGTGGTAAAATACAGTAATTTGGTTAATTTTGTGCCTGTTATCGTGTACGGATGGGCTAACGTGAGATTTAGACCTTTGGCTTGTCGCCAGCCTGCGAGCCGTGCTCGGTGCCTTGTATGCAAACCTCGCCGTTTGTAGTTTCGGACTTTTTATGGTATGTTAAAGTGAATAAATTGTACGTACAAATTTTCTGTTCAAGTTGTACGTCTGTGGAACGCTTAACCACTTACAAATAGGCATGTTTAAATCTATCAATTTTATGCACTTTATTAAAAGCTATTTATTACCTTCCTACTTAGAGGAGAATACAGAGAGGAGAGGAGCTCGATGGGTGGATGGGTTTATCTATCTCCAGCTTCTTAGTGTTTCGGAAGGTACGTGAAGTCGTCGGTGCCGGTTGTTGTCGATAGATAACAGTCGTTAAACCAAGTCAGTGGCCTTTTTACGGCTTGAAAACACTGGCCTCCGTCAATCCGCAGTTGAACAGTGTGGTGAAGTATGTTCCAAACCCCTTCGGTTGAAGGGAGACCCGTATCCCTGCAGTGGGATGAGTAAGGATTTGTGAAGTTACTACCATATCAAGCTAACCATATTTTATACTCTACTTCTGTACATCGTCTTGCTTTTGGTATTAGATATTTTTTATAACCCTAAGGTGACAACCATGCTTACGGCTTACCTGGTGATAAGCAGATACCGCAGTCTATAGATAAATGCATCGCAAAGTGCTTTATCCGTGTGCCAACCCTGTACGTAGGTCACACTATAAGTTTTGCGTAACTTAAAAAAACAACATGTTATAACCAAAATATTATGTTTATTGCTTTTCAAAATACTCTCCTTTACATTTTAATCATTTTTTCATGCGATCGAACCATTTTTTAAAACAGGAGGACCACAGATCTGAAGGCATGTTTTCTACGTGCTGATTGAACGCTATCACTGCCTCTTCGGAGTTGGTAAAAGTGAAACCTCTCATCAAATCTTTGATTTTGGGGAAAATACAGAAATCACAGGGTGCTAGGTCGGGGCTATGCGCAGGATGGGTAACGAGTTGTACTTTTTCGGAAGTTAAAAATGACTTTGTTTTGTTGGCCGTGTGTGAAGAAGCGTTGTCATGATGTAGGAGAACGCGGCTTTTTGGTCGTCTTTCGCGAACTTTTTCTAACACCCTGGGTAAACAAATGGTAGAATACCACTCGGCATTAACACTCTTTTGATCTTCAAGTGGAATTGTGCAGATGGGACCCGTAGCTGAGAAAAAAAACGCGATCATTTTTTTACCAACGTTTCTCGCCTGCCTCACTTTTGTTGGCCTGTTCTCATTTTCAAACACCCATTCACAAGATTGCTGTTTTTTTTCGGGTTCAAAACAATAAATCCACGTTTCGTCTCCTGTGACAATGTCATAAACAGCATTAGAATGTCCATGGTCGTACTTCAGTAGCATCTGTGAGCACCATTCCACGCGAGCCCGCTTCTGCTCCGCTGTCAGTTCATGAGGGATCCAACGACAACAAAGTTTCTGAACTTTCAATTCTTCGTGTAAAATTTTCTGAATTTGGCTCATACCAATCTCCAATAGTTCTCGAATTGTCTCATAGGTAATCCGCGGGGTTTCTTCAATTAGCCGCTTAACAGTAGCCACATTATTTATGTTGACGGCAGATGAAGGCCGCCCTTCACGAAATTCGTCATGTAAAGAAACTCGACCTCTCTCAAATTCAGCAAACCATCGCCTCACGGTGCTCAAAGAAGGTGCTTCTCTCCCAAAAGCATTTTGTAGACGAGCAGCACAGTCTTGCGGAGAGAGAGAACTTTTAAAATTATAAAAAATCATCGCTCTAAAATCTTTTCGACTCAATTCCATTTTCGTTGCGTACGTAGAACTTTGATGTGTGATAAAAAACAATTGACAAATGATTTCCCGCCAATTGTTTTTTTTATTACTAAGTAGGTTGCAACGTTTCAAAAAATATAACATTCGAAATTCAAATAGTTCCGATTAGCTAGAAGTGCAAAACTTTTAGTGTGCCCCTAGTATTGCAGGAAACGAGCCGCTGCAGTCAAGGTATTTTAACAGAATAGCGAGTCATTTACTGCTGCTGCAACGTCGCTGCTGCAGAAAACCGCAGCCAAAATAACAGCTCCCTAGAGGGTTGTTGTGTTCCTGCGCGTGAGTGAGGTCACCAGTGAGCTCCCAAGGAGTTGCTGTGTAAGCAGCAGAGGAGGCATCGCGCGAGTGATACTTAATATATATCGCAAGCGTTAATAGGCTACGGTAGCCGCTTTACATGAGGTGGGCCGTATGCTTGTATGCCTCCCGACGTAGTTAGTTAAAAAAAATTAGATAAAGAAAAAAGACAAATTAACCTCAAGTGTCACTTGAGGTTAATTTGTCTTTTTTCTTTATCTAATTTTTTTTTATACTACGTCGGGAGGCATACAAGCATTTTCATTTCAAGGTCATGTTATTTTAGTGTTTCTTGTAAGTGATAAGTAAATATGTATTACGAGAATATTTACTTTCCATTTCGGAACAATGTTTGTACGTTCGAAATTGGTCTTATCAAGATATGTTATGGCTGATTATTGAGATGTACATAATTTATTGAAGCGAAACCTTCTATAGTATCGTTATGATTTGAAATTCGGATAAAGCGTCATAACAACCGCGATGTATTGTACACGTGTATTGTTAATATAAATATTTCATTATTTTAATAGAATCATTTTCCAAGTATGATCAATATCATCATAAACAAACCCTACAATTATCATATTCCTGAAATTCTATATTCGTGTCATAATCTTGAAGTTCCCATTTTTGAAGGTTTTACTTCTATCGCATGTCTGCACACATTTGTTTTTGTTTTTCTTTTAAAATAAGGATCGATATTCCCATCATAAATTCGAATATACTCGCAAATTACCACTTACTACTTACGTCATTATCCGACCAATTAGTTCAATAAACTTTTTTTTATACGAAAAATTCTTATAGCAGGGTAAACCGCTTCGTTACGTAACGCGTTACGGCGCCAGTCTATCTGGCTTCCCTATCTCTCACGCATACGGCAGCGGTAGACAGGGTCAATGGTAACTAAGAATAAAATATATTTTATAATCAATAAAAGATTTTATTAGTAAATAACCTTCGCTTACATTCTCATATTAATATACATAAAATTTAAGTAATAACCTAAGCTTTTCTCAAGGTAAACAATTTCAATATTAAATAGTTCAACTTAGATTAGTTTAAGTCATCACTTCTGTAGGGCGTCCCGAGACGTACATGCATTTTTTTTTAATAATATCAAATGGCAGTTCTTTTATATAATCTGGTAATTGATTAAAAAGCACGGGCGCCATACCGATAACATTTTTCCGCATTAATGCAGTACTATACCCACCAACTTTAATAGTGTTTTTGTACTGAACCCGTATGTAATGAATGTACGGAACGGAACCCGTATGTAAACCCTTTTCTTATGGATGCAGTTTTGACAAATAGGTCTTGATTAGTTTTTACAAATTTCTGATATATATATATATATATATATAACAACGGCAGTGTTAATAATTTAGTAGATGTTAACACTTTTCAACGAGGCTCTGGCGAAAGAAAGGTAGGGCACGACGTTAGCCATCCAAATAATAACTCCCTTGAGGGTTGTTGTGTTACTGCGAGTGTGTGAGGTCACCAGAAGATGAGGAGTTGCTGTGTTGACAGCTGGAGTGGCAACGCGCCTAGCGATATTCCTTTTGTTGCTAACGTTCATAGGCTACGGCAACCGCTTCACATCACGCAGAACGTAAGCTTGTTTACTATCCGTCTTAGTGTAAAGAAAAACTAACTCGAGCTTTTTCGTGTTTTGGAGGGCACAATAAGCCGACGGACGCGTCTATTGTCGATAGATGGCAGTCATTGACCTTAATCATTGGTTTTCTGAAGACAGTTGAAGGGTCAACCAAAGGGATTTAGAGCAAAGGCCTCCGCCAATCCGGATAGGCGGAGGCCAGTGTTTTGAAGCCGCCCGAGGGCCACCGACTTTGTTAAACGAGTGTCATCTATCGACAACAGCCGGGAACTACGGCTTATTGTACCCTCCGAAGCACGGAGAAACTCGAAATAGATAAACCCATCCATAGACAGGCTGCGGTGGACGTTGCTTAACCTGCGTGTTCGGGTTAGAATGATTGTAGACCCTCAGCTAGATACTTCAATAAATCTCTAAATACATGAATAATTTTGCACAAAATTTCGATATTGCGTAATTGGAAACAACCCAGTTACCACTCTTTATTACAATAAGAAAGCGCTGTAATTAAAATTGTCATTGTAAAACACAGTGGTTACTCGCTCATTTTGCAAGTATTTATATTATTTAACTTCACCGTACATATATTGTGTTTCGAACAAATCTTCGATGTCCAATTAAGGAACCTCGTTTGTCGTATTGACTTAAAATGCTGCTTTATTTGAAAACAAATTATCGAACACACATATTTTAACATGAAATATTAAATAACTTAAAAAAGATAATAGATATGTTTATTTAGTTTTATTAATTATAAATGTTTGCAGGCATGTACGCATGAGCTACGTGCTCGTAGCTTCGTAACAGCGAGCGCGTAGCTAGGCAACTACGAGCGCGTAGCTAGGCAGTTACGAGCGCGTAGGTAGGCATCTACGAGTGCGTAGCTAGGCAGCTACGAGCGCGTAGTTCGCAGCTTCAAGCACGTAGCTACGCAGCTTCAAGTGTGTAGCTAGGCAGCTACGAGCGCGCAGCCACGCAGCTTCAAGCGCGTAGCTAGGCAGCTACGAGCGCGTAGCTACGCAGTTACGAGCGCGTAGCTACGCAGCTTCAAGCGCGTAGCTAGGCCGCTACGAGCACATCGTTACGCAGCTACGAGCAAGTATCTAGTTGTCCACGAAATGTGCTATTTTAGTAACTTTATACACGATGTTTAATAAAACTAAAAAAAAAAAATATTTGCATAAGTAGATAGCCTAAATAAAATATTGTTTTTCAGTTTTATTTATTATTATTGCACAATTTTACTACACATGACAACATTATAGGCTCTGTAAATAGGCGTCAAGAGGTTTCCGTAAGGTCAGCTGATATCCCTGATGTTGGGAATATCTATAGTCTAAACTAATCGTTTACCATCAAGCTGGCTACTCCTGCTACTGACGTACAAATACCAGAATTGATGAATTTAATAAAGACGTTATACTCTTCTACTCCTCCCATTATGCCTTTCGAGCACTGAATCCTAAGTATCGATACTTGGCTTCATTTTATACAAACACCGAAAGTCTGACTAAAAATAGTAAATTTAAATTCAAAGTTAGCCATAATTTTCCTTTCGAGAGATGAAAACGTCTCGTAGCATAGAAGCAGACGACGTTTCCAACGCCCAATTCATTAGTCGAGAGCTGTAATTAAGTTAGGAGGATGGTTTTTAATCAGTAAGTTGTAATATTTAGTCACAGAATTTGTCAACTTGTGTATTGAATGCGGATTTGGAAGGTATTTTTAGGGATTAACTGTCTGAAGAAGTAACAGGATATATTTTAAAGTCACTTAGATAATCTCTAGCTACCATAACGAGCTCAGTGGTTAGTAACGCTACTTTGACACCAACGGCCAACGTTCGTGGGTTCGATTTCCATACAGAGCAATATTTGTATGTATAAACATATCTGTTTGTCTTATTCTGGGCATTTTTCAGAGAGGTAGGGCGCATCAAAGCCCGTCTGGTGAAGTACCTACACCACACAGTAAACTTCTAAAGAGTTGCTGTATTAAGAGCAGAGGTGGCATCACGCGAGTGACACTTTATGTATTGTACATGCGTTCGTAGCCTACGGCCACTGTTTTACATCAGGAGGGACGTATGCGTGTATCCTCCTGACGCCGTATAAAAAAATAGCTATTTATTAACAAATATTTGACGATAACAGCTCTTTTCTACAACCACATCGCTCGTAATGATCACGAGATACGGTCGGGGGCAGTTCGGAAGAGAGAAGTTTACTTCTGAAAGCTAATAAGTTCTCCTCGTTTTCTTAAGTGGATACAGGATGAGGTTCTTCAAAGAAAAAGAGATTTAAACAGACATCGTACGAGTAATGATCGTGGTGTTGCAAGAGTCTATACGCTACGATAGTTCTTTACCGTCAGGCAAGCCGTACGCTTGTTTGCCGTTAGTAAAAATATCGCACAGGGTTATTCATTATCTACGATCACTAAATTTGACACGCTGCATGCTCTAATACCAAGCAGGGATGCCATTTAAAACTGCCATTTTGCATTTGTATTCTTTTGTTGAACACTGATAGCTCAGTGGATAAAGAATCATCCTATTAATTGACTATTGTCAGGTTTGAATCCCGGTGTGGTATGAACCACTAAATTGTTTGTTCCGGATTTACGGATATAATTATAACATATAAGTAAAGCATCGCACATCCAATATACTATATTTAGAAAAATATGTGAAAATAGCATATTATTCTCAAGGCAAGAGACATAAACAATAGGGAATGTGCATGAAAAATTTTTAGGACAGATTTTAAAACGAGGAGATACAGACAGGAAGATATCTCAAAGTAAATTTTTTCTACGATAATTAGTTTGCGAGATAATGCTGTTTGAAAGTGGCATTTCAGCAAGTGACTTGAAAACGCTTCATAATGTGAGGCCGCGGTAGATGACGTCACGAAATTATGAAGAAATGTATGTATTTCATCTAAATAATAGCTGTATTTCCGCAATTCAAGCATTCACATTGATGCTGTCATAGTAAAACATGTTCAAAATATTATAATGATTCAAATTGTGAAGTTTTTTCGTTATGGAAAATGTTTGATTTTTTTACGATTTTTAACATTTAAAGAAAACTAAAATACAAAAAAATGGTATTTTGTAAAACTAAAAACATTTTTTCGTAGTTTAGTTTTCTGTTCAGTTTTATATGATAATTGTGTGATTTAAAACGAAAAATAAATCTCATGTATATCCTCTATTGCTAGACGAGATAGAGTTTAAAGTATGCTGGAAAGGATGAAAATTAAGCTTTTTGTGTATTAAAAGTGGTAGGGTGCATCAAAACAAAAGCCGGACCGGAGAAGTACCATCACCATTAGCCAAATAATTACACACCGGAGGGTTTTCATATTTCCACGACGCGGCAACGTGCCGAAGCGTTCATAGGATATGTTAATGACTGTACATCAGGTGGACCGTATGATTATATGTCTTCCGACGTTGTTTAAAAATAATACTCAGATAACACGATATTTCAAAGGAGCGTGCACCAAAAGCAATCAGATTCCTTCTTTGTTCAAAACTTTGTTCGTTAGTCAACTTGTTAGTCACAAACTTTTTATAATACACGCGATTTTCGCTGTGACCGTATATAAAAAGTTAAAATTTATTAGGGAGTTCGAATTCCATAAAAGAAGGCATTAAATCCGATTATAACAATTGAATTTTTTATTATTTAGCGAGCGTGCATGAAAAGATTTATGAATGTTAAAGAAGCGAGTGAAGTGTGTAAGGACCGCGTCTTATGGCGTTCGGTTCTCTCTGCCTACCCCGCAAGAGACATAGTGTGAAGTTATATATATGTACATACCTAGTCTTGCCATAAAAACTGAAACAAAGTAAGTTTAATACATAAATATAAAACAATTTAAAATATAAAAAGCTTATTCGAAGTGGTCTTCATTGGCTGCCATACAGTCCTTTAAACGTTGAGGCCAGTTATCAATAGAAGCACGCACTCTTTCCATGGGAAAATCCTTCACTGCCAATCGTACGGATTGTGTTAGGGACTCCAAATTATCATAGCGTTTAGAGCAAGCCGTACTCTCTAAAACTGTCCATAAATCATAATCCAGCGGATTAAGATCGGAACTAGACGACGGCCAGTCTTCAGCTCTGATGAAGTCCGAAACGTTCGTTTCCAACCAAGACTGCGTAGACCGAGCTTTATGACCCGGCGCCGAGTCTTGCTGGAAAAACCATTCTTGGTTATTGAACATGGTGTTGTTAAGGGGCTTTACAACCTTCTCAAGAATGGTATCTTGATACACTTGTGCCGATGTTTTGATACCTTTTTCACAAAAGTATGGCTCAGTCACTCCTTCATAACTAATACTTCACCAAACCATCACTGAAGTCGGATAGTGCCCACGTTGCACTCTGTCGACTAATTGGGAAGCTTCCTTAGAGCTTTGAGCATAAATACGGTCATTTTGTTTGTTAATATGTTGCTCAATTGTAAAAATGTTCTCATCCGTAAACAAAATTTTTCTGTGACCTCCCTTTGCGTACCGCTTCAGTAGTTGTTTCGATTTTACCACCCTATTCTTTTTTAATTTATCAGTTAAGAAATGACCAGTACGTCTCTTATAGGCTGCAAGTCCTAAGTCATCTTTTAAAATACGCGACATGGTTCTAGGTGCTATCTTTATCTCCCGAGATAAAATCTTTTGCTTTCGGACAGGATTTCTTCGAATTCTTTCCCTTACTGCTTTGACCACCTTTTTCGTGCGAACACTACGTGGACGTATAAATACTAAATACTATGGGAACGTATCTCTAAAATGCGTAAAATATAAAATTTAATTTTAAATTCCGTTCATTACTGTGAACAACTATTTTACTGCGGCTAACAGGCATATTGATGTACACAAATGTTTGTGTTGTGTGGGAATCGATCCCTCAAGCCTTGCGTTAAAGCGGTAATTAAACAACCTTTCGACCACTCTTTTTGTTGTACTTGATGATGAAATGAAAAAAGAAATTACGCCTATGTTTTAATCACATTAAACATAATTGTTACAACTATATTTTGGGAATAATGCTTCGGGTGTAGATTATTTGTTATAGCGTTTTAAGGCTTTAGGTATATGTACACAAATCGTGCCAACAAGACCCTATTTCGTTTGGATATATATGATATTGCTTATGTATTTTTTGTTATGTGTAAACTTTATCACTTAATATCATTATTATTGTACTGCTATACTCTCTTCTTATTATCGCCCTTATCCCATTTCCTAATATCCATTAGGGTTGGCGGAGTCCGCTATCTAAGCCTAAAGATTAGGCGCAGTACCTGATTTTTACATGGAGTCGGCTGTCAGACCTCCACATAACCCTTAGGGAAAACCGGACAATTAGGTAAAGTCCCACAAATTACGAAATACTATTTCTTGGAACGTGCGGGTTTCCTCACGATGTTTTTCTTCACCACCAAGCCAAGTGAAAATTATTCGAACCGGTGACCTGCTGGTCAATAGGCCGGTTTTTTAATCATTGAGCTATCACTGCTCCATTGTTCTACTATATTCACATACATTTTTTATACAACTAGATTCGCAAACAAGCATGCTGCCAGCATTAAATGGTATGCTGTCGCCTTTTGGCGCTCGCAACACCACGGGGATGTTACTCGCGCGCTGCCAATCTTGTGACCCAAGGATGTTTCGTCACAGTACCCCAGTGATTTCTCTGCCATATCTCACCCTTCAAACCGGAACACAGCTATATAAAAATAGCTGCTTGGCGGTAGAAATAGGTGAGACAGAGGTACCCATGCAGACGACTTTTGCACAACGTCTCCCTCTGGTACAAATTTATTCAATTGTGATGTCAATTGAAAACCACCTAAGTAAGCAAGTTCCTTCCGGTACTATTGGTGAATATAGATATCTCTTTTTTATACTACGTCGGCAGGCATAAAAGCATACCGCCCACCTGATGTAAAGCGGCTACCGTAGCCTATTAACGCTTCTAATATATTAAATATCACTCGCGCAATGCCTCGACTGCTGCTTACACAGCAACTCTTTGGGATCATACTGGTGACCTCACTCACACGTAGGAACATAACAACCCTCCAGGGAGTTGGTATTTGGCTGAGGTTTTCTGTGAGGTGGAGGTACTTCCCCAGATGGCCTACTTTGACGCGATAATCTCTTAAAACATCCAGACCAAGGCAAACAGACATGTTTATGCACACAAATGTTTGTCTTGTACGGGAATCGAACCCACGAGCGTTGGTGTCAAAGTCGCGTCATGCACAACTGAGCCACCGAGCTCGACATATATCGATATAATATCACCAATAGTCATTGATAATATATATTATTAAATAACATTTCGGGAGACGTCGACACATGTTCTCTTCCAAAATACCTCAAGGTCTTCGAGCAGAGTGTGTGCCAGCGATGACATACGGAACTGAGACATGCCTCTTCACTGGAGGCCGTATGAGGAAACTTAAGATCGCTCAGCGTGCCGTGGAAAGAGCTATGCTTGAGGTTTCTGTGTGAGAGAATCAGAAATGAGGATATCGACAGTAGAACGAAGGTAACCGACATAAACCAAAGGATAAGCAATCGATGTGGCGGTGGGCCGGTCACATAGTTCGTAGAACCAACATCTGCTGGGGAAGAAAGGTTCTCGAAAGGCGTCCCGGTACACGCTATGTGGGACGACCCCTTACTTGGAGGAGCGATAACCTCAAGAGGTCTCCTCATACAGGCAGCACAGGATCGAGATGAATGAATCTCTAGAGGGGAGGAGTATGTACAATAGTGGACGAATGCCGGCTGTGATGATGGTGAAGATTAAATAAGATTTTATTAAAAATGTAAGACGCATATAAGTACCCGTGATGGCCCAATGACAAATGAAGAACTTAATTACCTTATTTTGTGAATTATACAAATAAATTTTAATCTAAAAAAAAAGATAAAAGAAATAGAAAAAGAAAGAAGAAGAGAGAAAGAAAAAGTCGATTTAGCAACGAGCAGGTAGGTAAGTATGTATGTATCATCACTCTAGGTCCCTTGCGGGGTAGTCACGGAGAACCGAGCGCCGTAAGACGCGGTCCTTGCATACATCACTCGCTTCTGTGATATTCATAGCTCTTTTTATGCACGCTCGTCGGTTCCTGGTGGTCCTGACATCACTTTAGGTAGCGGCGGCGGCGGGGTATCGTCATCAGGTAGGTAAGTTGGTGTTCACGTACGAACTTATCTTGACTTCTCGATACGCATGTACGGTCCGTCGCTTGCTCGTTCATTCGTCTGGTAAGAGTTCGTTTAATTTCGATGTTTGCTAGGAACTTTCGGCGAAACCTTCGGCTTTCGGGCCGAAGCCGAGGCTTGCATGCATCGGTTCATACGCAATAAGGTTTATCAGTAAAAATATTACCAAATTTTTAACAGATCTAGACTATGACGCCACTGAATTACTGCTACTGCAATCTTTAATATATTAAAACTAAAAGCAAAAGTACCTGCCCTACCTGCTGCAAAAAGTGTCACCAATGCGAGAAAATATCATGATAATAATGATAAAGAATGATACACCTTACACTTACATACTTATAATTATATTTATTTATCTAGTACTATGGTTATATACATATTTATGTCATAGAATGTAGTTATTTACTCTTTAAATAGTTCCATTTAAATTGTCAACATACAAAGTATACGAGATATTTTTTGATGATATATCAAACAGTATCGTTATGGAAGAGCGACACCTTCTGGCACAAGCATCTTCTTGCTTAAAAGTAGGCTTCGGAAATAAGGTTAAACAAAATATTGTAAGAAAAGTAATAAAGTAATAACAAATATAATATTGGATTAGCAACCTTAGGGTGTATGACTGAAGCGCGATGACCTCTATACTACTCGTACTAGTGCAGTAACAGTGATATGACTCTACTTCGCGAATACGCAATAAATATGTATTTTAGTTCAAAATACTACATCCACAAACACACTAGTTAGAATATGTCACTAAAATAAACACAAATCGCAAACCCATCGTACAAACAATCATTCTATGAACAAACCAATTATTCGTACTTTATTTAAACAGACACAAATACCAATAAATTGTCGAGACTAATGTGAAATCTGTCCACAATAGATTAATCTATCAACACATAAATTTGAACCTTAAATGTGTAATCCGTAAAGTTGATGTTTCTGTGGGATTGTTTTAAGGAAGATTTTTTTTAGTTTTTCTTCGTTCACTGGTACTAATGAAGACCTTGTTCGGTTCGAATTTTGTTTTTGTACTTTTTTGTGACGTTTTGCGAAAGCTTTGATTTTTCCGGTGGCTTCTACGTCGTTAATCTTTTAGTGTTTCATACAGTAGTGTTTGTGGGTAGTCGGAAAAAAATGTGTTACATTTAGTTATTGAATGCTTCTTCTTAGCATTATCCCGTTTTCTTATTCATAGCATTGGCAGAGTCCGCTACCTAAGATTTGGCGAAGATACTGATTATCCCATGGAGTGACTGTCATCAGACCTCCACATCCCAGAGGGAAATCCAAATCGTTGTTAGGTTAGGTCACACGTCTTTCGAAAAATATTTTTTTTTGGCGTGAAGATTTCCTCACGTCTTCAAGTACCGCCGAGCAAGGGATAATTACAAATATGTACATAAATCCAAAGACCGAATTTGGTGGTGCCAGAATTTGAACCAGAGACAAGTTGTTCAATAGGCCGGTTTCTTATCCACTGGGCTATTGTTACTGCTATTTATTTATTTAGTTACTGAATTTATAGAGGATATTTATAGAGAAGGAGGAAAGTTTATAGAGGATACTTCCCCACTCAGGTTGCTTTGATGCGTCGTACCTATATAAAACCCTTTAATTTATGTGTTTACCATAGACTATGACGGCTTTCTATTTAGGGAGTATTGCTAGCGCATTGCCCCGCCGCTTATGCAGCAACTCCTCAAAAAATTACTGGTGACCTCACTAACTCACAGGAGCGCAACATGCATTATTATTTGACTGCGGTCTTCTTTGAACGGTGTTCACTTCCGTAGCCGGAATGCTTTCTTGCGCCCTACCTTTATTTGTTTGTTTATTAATACCGTACCTATCCTACAAAGCTGTCTCAGATAGTTTTAACTCTAATAACAAAGCTTTGACTCTAATTATCATAGTAAGCTACTTTTATAAGTAAATGAAAACCTATTGAACAGAATAGAAGTTTAATTGTTTCAAATAATAGTACCTTGAGTCTATATAATGAGTTATGATTTTACAATATGTAAAATCATAACTCATTATATGTATACGATGTAGAGCATCGTCCTCAAATGATTATTGATACGGAAGACAAGTGAGTACAGGAAATACCGTGAATATAATAGGTCTTTTTTCAAGTTATCAATTTATATTACAATAATATATGTGAGTTTGCATTCAGTGATATGGAATGGTACAATTAAAGATATGTTAATACATGTGGTGAATCATTTCCAAACATCTCTGTCAGTAAGATATTCATCAATTCTGTAATAACCCTGCTTACATAGAGTATTTTTGATGTGCTTTAGAACATACTGTCAGGCAAGAACAGACCCGTTTCAAGAAATTTATTGTAAAATCGAATACAATTTACAACATAAGGTCTATTGGTCGTAGCAAGCCGATGTACCCGGCATACGCAATCTATTCCAGCTTCTAAGATTTTCACAAAACTTTTAAAACGATTCTATATTTTTACGAGCATCCATTATGTTCTCATAAATGTACTGAGAGGTAACCGTGAGGATATTATTTTCTTTGAATAGTTCTCTAAGTGATTCCCTGGAGCCCATGTAATAAATAGACTCTCTTCTGTAGTATAAAAATAGTTCCTTCAAACGAAGCGTGACGAAGCATCTTGCAGGCCAGCATGGCAGCGTCAACTGACAGGACACTGTGTGTCCTTTGTCAGTTGCAATTGCGATTTGGGCTCCACTTTCGCTTACCATCAGTCAAAGCGGAGTTACTATGCTGAGCTTATATAAAAAAAAAGTTCCAATATCAGCCGCTTTTCCCCGCAACAGTATATCATACGACATAATGCTGTGAAAGTAGCTGAAATAGACTAAGCGCGCAGTAGCCACATCCGTCAATTGTCTAATTCTTCTAACTTCATAAGCGGCGGAGCAGAGCTTACTGGCCAGTTTATTTATGTGCGGGGCCCACTGCGATTTGAAGTCTATTGTAATTCCAAGAAATACGGTATTATTAATATATCTAGTACATTATTGTCAATGAGAACTTCTGTGTTGGCAGAAGGCAAATTTGGTAGACTAAATTTTATACATTCGGTTTTATTGGAGTTTAATAAAAGATTATACGTTTGAACCAATTTAGAATGACATATATAACACTATTCACCCTGTCAATATTTTTGTACCGACGAGTAACATTAAAAATTAAAGAAGTATCATCAGCAAACAGTAGTATATCCGCTATTTTCTGCACCATGTAGGGCAGATCGTTCAGATATACTAAAAATAAAAAGGAGCCCAATATAGATTCCTAGGGCAACCAAATATTAACATTAATGCCATTAGATTTGTTTGTACAGTCATTGTACTTGGTTGTACATTCTCATTTAATAACTCAGCAGCAACATGTGGAGATCAGCTAAGAGAGTTAGTGGTAATATAAGGGATATTAGTGAAGTAGTGGTCAAATAGATTTCCTACTTGTTTAACATCTGTTACAGTTTGATTATTGTGTTTAATAGAATAATCATTATCCCGTGGTTTACCTTTACTTGTTTCTTTTGTAACAACATTCCATACTGCCTTTATTTTATTTGTGGACTGCTTAATTTTTTTAATCATTTATTTAACAATCACAGTACATAATTATATTACTCATACAATGGTATCCGAAACAACATAAATTCAGTTAACTGCTCAACTCACAAGAAGATGGGGTTACATTGCAATTCGAGTATACGTGACATCTGAACTGGTATGAATGAACATACTTGTATCTCAGATGCCACTAACATTCACAAGATGCAGGACGATATGTGGATTATGCTACAACTTAAAAATTTGAAATAATATCCGTTATTTGTTTTTAATATACATAGATTTTGCAACTTTGCAATTTTTTTTAAATATTTTAGAGTAACTTTTAACATATTGAACAAATTCTGGCCCAAATCTATAAGGCTTTCTCCATATAATTCAAACATTTTGTTTTATATCTGTAGTTGTCCAATTAAATTTATATGTGGTATTAAAAAAAATATTACACAGGGGGGATTTCGAAGCGGCAGAGGATGTACGGATCAAGTTTTTTCACTCCGCAACATCGTGGAAAAGCATCTGGCCATGGACCAGAAGGTTTTCTGCGTGTCGTTCCTGTCGTGGATATATTTGTGTTACTTCAAGTGCAGCGATTACTTAGTGATTAATACATACATTTCATCACGCCTGTCTCCCATTGGGGTAGGCAGAGACTATAGAACGCCAGGTGCACCGATCCAAACATACCTCTCTCGCTTCTTCCACACTCATCAACCTCTTCATGCATGCTCTTCGGTTTTGGGTACTTTTGATTTGGCCCTTTTTCAACACATCACCAATTTGATCTATCAGTGTGCATCTAGGGCGGCCCCTCCCGACATCACCATTCACTCTTGCTTGATACACTTCTTTCGTAACTCTTTTGTCATTCATTCTTTCTAAATTACTAAACCATCTCAGCATACCATTTTAAATTTTTGTCACATCATCAACTTTCATTCCACAAAGTTCTCGTATCGTGGTATTTTTTATTCTATCAACCATTCTCATTCCACACATACTCCTCAGCGCTCTCATTTCTACGGCGTTCACCCTGCTTTCATGCTTCTTCTGCCATACCCATGTTTACTACCGTACATCAATGTTGGCGTTTATTCCACCCTGAATAATAGCAAGGCGAGCTTTGCTCGATATGTGATCGTTTGTTACCACAGAGTACAACGCACCATTGATACGGTTTCCTGCTTTCACTCTTCTTTCAATATCGCTCACAAATTTTCCATCTCTCGTAAACATAGAACCTAAGTACACAAATTCATTCACTTGTTCCACTTTTTTATCTTCAATCATTATCTGATTGTGATAATACTTAGTGATTAATAATAATTATTATTGATAATTCTCTAATACTTAGTGATTCAAATGGTCTGCATATTATTTACTAATATCAATTAGTTCATCCAGTGCCAAAATATATTCTTTATTTGGCAATGTGATAAACTGTATTTAACCGCTAAGTCGTGAAGCGACTTAGCCAAGTTTTTAATTTTACATTTGAGGTATTTTGTGTCAGCACGGTACATAATTATGTTGTCCTTCAACCAGTTGATTTGACATGACTTAAGTTCTGAATAAAGTTTCATATTAGTCACGGTTGTTTCTTACTTTTTGAAATGTTGTGATATTTAGTTTTTAACGTTTCTTGTATCTAGACAAAGATTTCTTAACTTTTAAATATTTTTTCTTTATTGTGAGAGCTAGTCAAATATCTTGTTTCATGTTGATTACCAGTAGAGGCAGACGTAGAAGACTTGAGGACTAGTTCTTCATACAAGTTCATTATTGTTACTGACTTGCTCTGCTCTGCGTCTCGTCGGTATTGACAATGACAATATTGACTTCCAAGTTGGTGATACGCTTTAGAGACTCCTCATGAGTACAATGGTTACATAGTCTGATTTTTAGGATTAATGTTCAATTTTATGAAAATTTGCACACACTAATATTGGTGCTAATATAATAGTTACTTGAAAAGTAAATTATTGCATGTGAAATGAATTGTTATTAAAGTTATCTTTTTTGGTTTGTTTTGATAGGTTTCTTTCGTTGGTTTTTTAAAGGATTCAGGATTAATTATGTAACATAATTAATTTACACATTTATAATACAACTAGATTGGCAAATAAACATGCGGCCTGCATTAGATGGTAAGCGGTCACCGCAGCCTATTGATGCTCGCAACACCACGGGGATGTTACTCGCGTGCTGCCACCCTAAAGCTGTTTCGTCATAGTACCCAGTAATTTTTCTGCCATATCTCACCCTTCAAACCGGAACAGAGCATTATAGCTGCTTGGCGGTAGAAATAGGTGAAACAGAGGTACGTAGATGACTTTTGTACAAAGTCTTCCTCTGGTAACATGTACCTTTAGTAAAATGTGTACATATGTTTCACATGGACTCCTAAACAGACGTATCGATTTTAATCAAATTTTCAGGCAATCTTCAGATTAACCCAGCGGGTAATCCTGTGATGTTCGGTAGCCATCGGATCAACAGGCCACACTGCGAAGCCGGGGCGAAATGCTAGTTTTATATAAAGGAGTAGGAAGAGAGAAACGAGCGCCACATTACTCGATCCTTACACACCTTACTCGCTTTTTTAACATTCATTGCTCTTTTTATGTACACCCGTCGGTTTCTAAGGATCCTGACATCACCTTCTGATAAAATATGATCAAATTGGTCATGGCAGGTAACTCTTGGCCTTCCTCGGCTTCTACATTCGCGTTGCATGTGTATGTGGTTGCTGGTAGAATAGGATTCTTAACATATTATAAAAATAACATAACACAAAATACCTTTTATATTGCAAAAAGGAGCTTAGAAATCACAGCTCACAATTGCCAACAAGAAACATATCGTGAACATTTTGTGACTTTGGAAATTTTGACAGTGCTAAGGCTGCATATTAATGTAGTGCTGACATATTTGTCGAAACATATTCATATGAAATTGAAGAAGACAAAAGGAAAATTATAGAGAACACTAGAAGGCAAGATTTAGTATCAAACATAATACCGAAATTGACAATTGTAGAGCATAGTGTGCGATTACAGTCCGTAAACCTATTTAATAAACTACCAATTAAACTAAAAATAATCTTTTATAGATTGGTGTTTCAATAGCCCTACTATTGTAAGAGTATTTGTGAAAAAAGTGTTACAACTCTGAAGATGAATATCTTATACAGGTTTGACATAGAAATTGTACATTTTGATTATATGAACAATTACCTACAGGTATGTTTAGTTGTTATATTTTCATTTGACATAATTATTTTCATCACCGCCTCCAATTGTTAATTTTTGTTTTAATTTAGGATAAAATTTCAATTGTATTTAATTGTTCTGAAATAAAATGAATATGTACAGCAAAATGGTAGACTTTTTTAAAAATGAATTTTTAAAAACGTTTATCAAGTACATCACAACGGTAGACTTTTTTAAAAACGTATTGATTAATTAGATCAACGGAGTAGTAGTGTATGTAGTGATGAGCATCGTCTGGAATTATCGAATATAATGATAGGGACACAGTTTGTGTCACACTAGGATACGGATGGTGCTGCCGGTCTTGAACCAGAGAGCGCGTTGCAGTCGCTATTGCCACCCGCGGTTGAGCCAGCCGCTCTCCCAACGTCGCCGGCGTCGGAGCTCACCTATCAAAGATCAAAGCAAATGCGCAGACCTACAACTAGATTTGGCTTTGATTTCAACTGACCATTCTGTTTCTTTTTCTATGTTATACATATATATGATATGAATAGAATGAAAACAATCACACTTTTTAGTTATTTTATTTCGATGTACACGTGTTAATATTTTTATGATCGAATAAAGTATTCGGGACGAGGTATCATCCCATAGATAGATCTAGAATCGTCTTACCTGCTTCATTTACTCCATTCACACATTTGTCTTTTTAGAACCCCGCCTATCCTTTTAGATCTCCACGGATAATCACCCTTTCTTTCCCTCTCAAGGGAAAATCCTCTGAATTTTATTAATAATTTCCTTATCTTACTGAAAGAACTAAGTATTCGTGAAGTCACTAGTGACGAGATTGTAGTAACCTATGGTGTCCCATAAGGAAGCGTTTTAGGACTAACCCTGTTCCTTATCTATATAAATGACCAAAATTCTATCATATGCCGACAATACTTCGGTGGTCTTTACTGGCAAAAATTGGGCTAATGTGAAGGTGGTGATTGAATTAAGATTTGATCGTTCAATGTGAGAGGATAATCCTTCTTACCTCAAATACATCTAGAACTAATTTAATATATTTTTCTGTTTATGAAAGTCAGAAAATATTTTGACATAAAAATGTGACTAAATTTGCAGTCTCTTCCAAAATAATGCTTGTGCTTGTCTAACCAATAGCTAAAGTAGACAATATTACCCCGGAATTATGGTAAACCAGAGACTGACTTGGTAAATACAGTTGGCTGCTAAAATTCGTAAAGTGATATAGATTTTTAAAATATTTATACACGTATCTTCCAAAATACTACTTTATCGAATTCGAGGTTTTCCCAAAGGACAGCATTGGATTTTTCAAGAAAGGCATGAAGAGGTTTTTAGAGGGTCGGTAATGCATGAGTGGCACCTCTGGTATTGCTAATGTCCGTAGGCTACGGTGACTGTTTACCATCAGATAGAAAGTTGGTTTGCCACCTTAGCGGTATAAAAAATGTGGCGCTAGCCCAATTTGTGTTAATTTACTGCATATTTTCGTGGTGTAGGGCACTTAAAACAATATTTGGAGAATTAGGAAGAGCATATATATAGAAAAGTGTTTTATTTTTTCAGAAAAAGAAGTTTTCCTACAGAGATTTTTTACGAAACATCAAATTTGTTTACAGTTAGAAAATAACACCTGAATCTATTACCTTTAAATTACTTTGACTATACAGATATCTTTCCTCATATGAAGCATGTTACGTATATTTCATCTTATAATATACTTTTCGGTGAATATATTTTACTTTTGTATTTTTATTAAGGAAATGAACGAGTTCAGATAAAATAAATCGGGCCATTTTCATTCGGGTACACCTTAATTCCTTTGGGAATGTAAGGGGCAGAATTATTTTATGCTTGTTGCACAATAATAGCTAAATAATATTAATATATTTTATTAGAGATTATAATTATTAGACATATTGCTGAGATATGGGACTGACGGTTCACTGCTCCGTGCTGTGCAGTCCACTTACAAGGATTGCTCAGCATGTGTGCGGATAGATGGTGGCATGATGGTGGTTCGATGTCAAAATTGGTGTCAAACAGGGTTGCATGATATCTATTAGGCTGTTTATCCTGTATCTCGATAGTTATCTGCAGAGAATAAGGTCAACGAATGTGGGATTGCGCATGGGTGACCTAGTGGTGAACTGTCTGCTGTA
Source organism: Pyralis farinalis (assembly GCA_947507595.1). Lineage (NCBI taxonomy): Eukaryota > Metazoa > Arthropoda > Insecta > Lepidoptera > Pyralidae > Pyralis > Pyralis farinalis. Next base: position 24,627,479 of record OX382278.1, read on the forward strand.
TGCAGACGATGCCGTCGTATTAGCAGAAACACCATCTGAACTGCAAGCACTGGTCACAACGATGAAAGACGAATGCATGGAGAAAGGCTTACTACTGAATGCGAAGAAAACAAAGATAATGGTATTTGAAAGAGAAGAATCCAGAACTAATGTAAAGATTACGGTTGATGATGAAGTGTTGGAACAAGTGGATGAGATTGTATATCTTGGATGCGCTTTCAGCAGGGATGGATGGTACACCGCAGATGTGGAAAGACGAGTGAGTGCTGGGAATAGTGTGAATGGAGCGTTGGGAAAACTTCTTAGCAGTAAAAACCTGAGCCAGAAGGCACAACTCGCTATACACAATGCAGTGCTGGTCCCAACGCTAACTTATGGAAGCGAGAGCTGGGTATGGCAGAAAGAGTATGAAAACAGAATAAACGCGCTCGAAATGTGAGCGCTGTGCAAAATTTGTGGCGTAAGGCTTGTAGACCGTATTCGCAATGATGATGTTAGAAACAGAGTTGGCCTGAATGATGTTAGAAACAGAGTTGGCCTGAAAGAGAGCATCGGTGTTAAAATAAGAAGAGGCATGCTCCATTTGTTCGGACATGTAGAAAGAAAGCAGGATGAAATAATGACGAAGCAGATATACAATGCAAAAGTGGAAGGGTGTAGGAGCTAAGGAAGGCCAAGACTTACCTACCATGGCCAAATTGATCGTGTTCTATCAGAAGGTGATGTCAGGAGCCCTAGAAACCGGCGAGCGTGTATGAGAAGAGCAATGAATGTTAAAGAAGCGAGTGTGATATGTAAGGATCGAGTCACGCGGCACTCGGTTCTCCCTGCCTACCCCGCAAGGGATTTGTTCACAACAAAATAATTAAATTTTGTGTGTGTGTCACTAGATATTGCCGATTGGGAAAGTTCTAGTAACTTAACTAGTTTGGTCAACCTCATTGAAGTCAGTTTCCAGACGATTCAAATCTTCGTAATTATAAAAATTTCGTTTTTAGGGTTCCGTACCCAAAGGGTAAAACGGAACCCTATTGCTGAGGCTCCGCTGTCCGTCCGTCCGTCCGTCCGTCCGTCCGTCCGTCCGTCCGTCCGTCCGTCCGTCCGTCCGTCCGTCTGTCACCAGGCTGTATCTCTTGAACCGTGATAGTTAGACAGTTGGAATTTTCACAGATGATGTATTTCTGTTGCCGCTATAACAACAAATACTAAAAAATAGAATAAAATAAATATTTAAGGGGGCTCCCATGCAACAAACGTGATTTTTTTTGCTGTTTTTATAGATAATGGTACGGAACCCTTCGTGCGCGAGTCCGACTGGCACTTGGCCGATTTTTAGGGGTAGCGGAGCCTCAGTAAACGGAACCCTATTACTGAGGCTCCGCTGTCCGTCCGTCCGTCCGTCCGTCCGTCCGTCCGTCTGTCACCAGGCTGTATCTCATGAACCGTGATAGTTAGACAGTTGAAATTTTCACAGATGATGTATTTCTGTTGCCGCTATAACAGCAAATACTAAAAATAGAATATAATAAATATTTAAGGGGGCTCCCATACAACAAACGTGATTTTTTTGCTCGATATTGATAACGGCAACAGGTAGACGCTTGAAATATTCACAGAATATTTAGTTATATATTGACTTTAAGAATAAATAATTAAATTAAAATAAAACAAATATTTAAGGGGGGCTCCCATACAACAAACGTGATTTTTTTGCCGTTTTTATAGATAATGGTACGGAACCCTTCGTGCGCGAGTCCGACTCGCACTTGGCCGATTTTTATTATTATTTGATTAGGTTGATCAAGTTTAACGTCATTTATGTCAGTTTTCCCTATAAATGTTCATTCAACCTTGAAAATATTATATTACTTTAAACAAGTAATTCTTGTATGTAAATAGTTTTCGTGTACCCCGGAAACGGTTCTGATGATTTGGATCAAATTTTGTATATAGATAAACAGGATTTGCTTTTTAAGTTTTGTAAAAAAGAAAACAAGTAGGTATATTTGTACATACCCTTGATGTGAAGCATGTTATGCTTATGGACAATTGCAACACAAATAACGTTATTAGCGCGACAACCGTTGCTACACCGTAGTTTTCTAAGAGAGGTACAGCAGTCCGTCTGGGAAAGTAAGCAGTAAGCTCCAAAGGAGTTGTTGTATTAGCAGCGGAAGTGGCATCACGCGATTGCAATTGTTCATGGGCTACGGTAATCGCTTCACATCAGGTGAGCCGTAGGCTTGTATTCCTTCCGACGTTATATACAAAAAAGAAAACAGTATTTTTGATTCTGCCTTTGGAACCGGTGGAACTGGTCTTTCTGAAGGGGTACTTCCATTTGTGTCTGATGTGAAATAAATGTCTCTCTGAAGGGGTACGTCCATTTGTGTCTGATGTGAAATAAATATCTTGAGGAGTGTGGTTTATGAGTAGCTTATCTTTGTTTTGTCAGAGCTTCTTCTTGGCAGGGTTGTCTGTAACTCTATCGATAACACACACATGTACTGTAGTCTGTACAGTCGCCTTTGGCTGGGACTTGGATACCAGTAACGACCTTGTGATTTGGTGCAAAGACATGATTCAGAATCGTCTATGACCCTAAGCTCGCACACGGTATTGAGCCCCTGAGTTTAAAAAAAGAGTTTGCCTCCCTTTGCGTGCTTTATCGATTGTACAATGGATTGTGTTCTAAGGAGTTGTTTGATTTGCAATCAACAGCCTTATGTTACGATCGCTCCTCTCGCCGGTGGCTGGAAATTTATACTCGCACATTGGAATCGCAATAGTAGAAAACTTCTTTTCACAATATTCGACTATCCTGTGTATGAGACACCCAGCCGACGGCGAGCTGTGCGATAGCAAAATGTGGCTGTTGACATCATGTTATACAACTCCTTAGAACACGACCCATTGTATAATCGGCAGAACATTCAAAGGGAGGCTAAATCTCGTCTTAAACTAAAGGAATCAATACCGTGTGTAAAATAGCATCATCGACGATCCTCGGCTCGTTTTCGCACCGAGTCGCAAGGCTTCTAGCTAGTATCTAGGTGCCCCCACGGAAAGGTGACTACAGTACTCCATATGCGGTCTGAAGTAGCAAATGTCCATATACAACGGTAACTGCTTACCATCAGGTAGTAAAGGAAACTACTGTCAAATTTTCAAATTTCCAATCGACATTAAATGCATACATTATTAATCAAGATATATTTTATCTTACAGCTTAGCTACGATTGCGGATCTGCCTTAATTATTACATAACATTCAATAATTCATCGGGAATTACGTACACATATCGGGTTGTGGTCGCCCGAGGGACGCACAGACCTACAAGTATATGAAAATGTTAGTGTATGTTAACAGAGGCTTAGTTAACATACAGTTGGAAAATGCAGAAATTGGGGTTGTAAGGCACTCATATTTTTTTAGGGCCAAAGAAAAGTTCACCTGTACGTGGTACCTTCATTATCATCATAATTTCAGATGGTATTCATTCACTGCTGAACATAGGTTTCCCCTATTGAGCGCCATTCGCCTCGATCCTGTGCCACCTGCATTCATCGACTTCCAACAAACCTCTTGAGGTCGTCGCTACATCTAGTGGGGAGTCATCTCTCACTGCGTGTACCAGTATAAACTATTCTTCCCCAGCGGTTGTCGGTTCTAAGAACAATGAGGCCGGCCTATTGCTACTTCAGCTTGCTTATCCTTTGGGCTAAGTCGGATATCTTAATTCTACTGCGGATATCGTCATTTCTGATTCTATCATGCTGAGAAACCTCGAGCATTTCGTAGGAAGTTGAGCGAGTTCCCCATACGGCCCGCAGTGAAGGGCCATGTCTCAGTTCCGTATGTCTACACACGTGTAACCTTGCTAATTTAAAAACTAAACTCTGGTAAAGGAGTGATAGGGTGAATCAAAGCAGTCTGGATGGGGAAGAACCTCCAACTTACGGAAGATCGTAAAGAGAAACTCTTGGTATATATCAGGGAGTTGCAGTAATTATGAAAGCAATCTAGTATGTTATCAATTTGGTGTACTCCCCCGACTAAGATATTACCAGCAAGCTCCTGAGGAGTTGCTGTGTTAGCAGCAGGGGTGTCAGCCGTACTTGGAATATACCTCATAGAAAACTGCAGCCGAGTAACAGTTGATGTGTTCCTGGGAGTCATGCAACCCTCCTGATGTAAAGCGGAGACCGTGGCCTATAAACGTTTACAATACATTAAATATCACTCGCGCGATACCACCTCTACTACAGCAACTTCTTAGGAGCTTACTGGTGACATCACTTACCCGCAGGAATTCAATAATCCGTCGGGGGGTTGTTATTTGGCTGCAGTTTTATTGTGAGGCGGTACTTTACCAGTCGGACTGCTTTAATGCGCCCTATATCTCTTTGACGCGTACGTTCATATCTGTTTATAATTGTATATACTACTTTAAATCGACTATCATGAACTAAATGAATTAAAACTAAATAATTGAAGTCCCAAAGACAAACTGACAATAGACAAAGTTTTAGTATTAAGTCCTACGCTACTAAAACAACCCTAACTCATTCCACTGCAGGGATATATACACACTGTTCAACTACGAATAGGTAGAGGCCTCTGTTTTCAAGCCGCCCGAAGTCCACTGACTTAACGACTGTCATCTATGGGAGAAGCTCGAGATAGATAAACCCATCTATAGACAGGTTTCAGTCGATGTTGTTTAACCTGCGTGTTCGGTTAGAATGACAAACGCAACGACGCCATCGATCGTCTATTCTTCTCAAGTATTAAGTACACCTTAAAAATAAAATGCGCCTTAACACAGTGCAAAAAGATTAAATAAATAAATAAAAAAGATCCAAACGCAGCACATACAAATAGCTTCCAGGTCGAAAGGAACTAACTTTTACCGGTTATTTCACATAACGGCCGCGGCACACAACGGTCTTTTATCGGTCCTCTCAAAAGATCGGGCCATTGAGGGCTGTACGTTGTGAACTGTTGGCGACACGGTTTAAAACCTAATATTGTGGTACCTGGCTTTAGGCTGCTCGAACATCAGCGACTTTATTTATGACGAGCTCAGTGCTGGAGCGGTCAGCAATGTTACTTTAATACCAACACTCGTGGGTGCGATTCGCATACAGTTTAAATATTTATATGCAAGAACATGTCTGTTTGGCTTGGTTTTATTTTTAAGATAGCTAGGGCGCACTAAAGTAGCTCATCTCGAGAAGTACCTCCACCTAATTACAAGTACCAAGTGGGTTATTGTGTTTCTGCGAGCGACTGAGGTTACCGGCAAGTTTCTAAGGAGTTGCTGCATATCAGCAGGTGATCATGTACTGCAAACGTTCATATGCTACGGTAACCACTACATATACGTTGTCTACTTCACAAGTCACTTAACGTAACGATATAGATACATAGATATACTTCTAATAGGACAAACTGATTTATGACTTTATGCTGTACCTGTATCAAACAAACATGCGCCCGCCTGATGTGAAGAGGTTGTCGAAGCTTATGATTGTATTAGGAACTGCTACATTCTCGAAACGCATGAACTCTTAATTTCGAAAGCGTCTGCAGACAATGGTAACTATTCATTATTAGAAGGTCTAATTCGGTTTCTATCCAGCTAACTCCTGGTATTTTTAATTACTCGTAGAAAGACAGAACCCGCCTGATAAGTAAAAATAAATAAATAAAATAAATAATGTCGGACAAATTACACAGCGCCACCTAGCCCCAAAGTAAGCAAAGCTTGTGTTATGGGTACTAGACAACTGATAAACATACGTAAAAACATTATTTTTTGTAAATACATACTTATTATACATAGAATATACCCAGACCAACACAAACAGACATGTTCATGCCCACAAATGTTTGTACTGTGTGGGAATCGAACCCACGAGCGTTGGTGTCAAAGTAGCGTAACAACGCGTTTCACCACAGCGCCACCGAGCTCGTCAATGTTATGTAACTGTGGTCTCACATAAAATTTCATAAGTAAAGTCAGGCTGGAATAGCTGAGCTCGGCGTGTTTTAGTGTCTCATTTAATATGGAATTCTTATAAGTAATTTTAGCGTAATGCATGGGTATCGGGTATTTCCAACTGAAATGTTTTTTAATCAAATAGGCTTAACAAACACTTTGAAATCGTCACTTATACACTAATATATAAAATTATCAATTTCATATCAATTTTAACATTGAACGATTTGAAACCGTGAGACCAAAAAACTAATTCCGCAATTATGTCACCGTAGTGCTGGATTAACAATTTTATTTTTACTTATATATAAGTATTTCTGTCATGGAAATCGCATATTTTCTTATTTACACATATATGAAATTACACATAGTTGTAAACGTAGCCCATATAGTGCATAACAGGTTGCTGTGTTCCTGGCCGTGAGTTGCTGTGTTAGCAGCAGAGGTGACATCGGGCGAGCGATAACAGTTTTACATTAGGTGGACCGTGTATTCCATTTACGAACTGGACTCTTTTTCGATTTTATATGAAAAGATCATCCGTAAACAAATTCAATTGTGCTATAAATGTAATGAATGAACGCATTCGTGCGGCTAGCCTTAGTTTTCTAGGAAAATCGGATTGGAATGGAGCGTGCCGTAAAATGTGGTTACTTACTTTCGTGTTTCAAAATATAACGTATATAATAGTCACTCCAGTTTCTGAAAATCTTGGTATATTATAGTATTTGTAAGCATAAGTATAAGGGTGATTGGTGCATGGGACCCATAAAAGTGAATTATTTTGCTAAAGAAAGGAGAATCAAAAAACAAAAAAAAATAATATACAAATTCATTAGGTTATACGATCAGATAATTTTACGTTGACATGCCAACTATTGAATCTATGGACATCATGTCTCAGAAATGATGGGGAAATTAATATGATATCATACAAATTAATATGAAAAAATGTTCATATTAACTTGCAGAATTACATTTAACATGTCGTATGGCACCGATGATAAAATATAAAACAAAATGTCCCATATAAAAAGGTTTAGATTTTTTACATTTCTTTTATATTCATAGTTCGTAGTTTATGTTCTGGAATTGGTGTTCCTGCAAAAATGCTAAAAACCCGTACACCACGCGGACCGAATCGAGGCTGCATTGCAAAATGACATTACCTACGAAATAATAAATTGTTTGAAAATATTAGAAATATTGCTGTAAGTAAACCGTCTTTCTTAATACTAAAAATCTCTGAGCGCTTAATGAACTCAAAACTTTAAATGTAGCTTCAGAGGGGCCATGTCATTATTTAGCGAAAACTCGGAAAATTTTTAATTTTCCGTTTGCAGTCGCCCACTAATTAAAATGCGGTTTGTGACACTACAATTTTTTATTTTGCTCTTTAAGCACTTTATGTGTTCGAATTCATTTTGAAAACGTGAACATTTTAGTGTTTTACTACATAGTATTAGTCTTGTTTAGTACAAAAGGTGTTGTACGAAACAGCGTTGGTTGCCTTTAAAGAGAGTCTTCTTTGTTAAGATAAAGAGAGAGAGAGGCATTGTTCCGTTTTCTAATCCATTAAGATTGGTGGAGGCCGCTGCCTAAGCCTAAGGATTTGGCGGAGATACTGATTTTTACAAATAGCGACAGACCTCAGACCTCCATAACCCAGAACGAAAACTAGACCTTTCTTAGATTAGGTCACATGTCTTTCTAAATATAACTTCTAGAACGTGCTAGTTTTCTCATAATGTTTTTCTTCACCGCCGAGTATATATTTCCTGGTAGGCAGAGAGAATCGAGCGCCATAAGACGCTTCACTTAGACACTTCACTAGCTTCTCTAACATTCATAGATCTTTTCCTTTCCTTTTCCTTTGGTTTCTGAGTTTTTCTGACATCAGCTTCTGATGAAATGTTAATTACAAATATGTACATGAATCCGAAAACACGAATTTAGTGGCCCACGCCAGGAATCAAACTGGGGACCAGTTGATCAATAAGTCGGTTCTTTATCCACTGGACTATCACTGCTTGATTTTGAGGACAGTATCGGTGTTAAAATAAAAAGTGACATACTCCGTTGTTTCCGACATGTAGAGGGAATCCAGGATGAAAGAATTACGAAACAGATACACAACGCGGAAGTAAGGGTTTTTAAGAGAGGTAGGGCACATCAAAGCAGCCCGTCTGGGGAAGTACCTCCACCTCACAGAGGACCGCAGCCAAATAACAACTCCCTAGAGGGTTGTTGTGTTCCTGCGTGTGAGTGAGGTCACCAGTAAGCTCCTAAGGAGATGCTGTGTAAGCAGCAAAGGAGACGCCATGCGAGAACGATACTTAATATATCGCAAGCGTTAATAGGCTACGGTAACTGCTTTACATCAGGTGGATTGTATACCTCCCGAAGCAGTATAAAAAAAACGTCTGTATACATATATTAACTAACTAAATTAGTAGGAATAAATATTATTAAGAAAGAAGGTATAATAGGGTAAAACTAATTTGGTCATGGTAGTGCTAATGTAATCTATAGTAATCTAAACTCCTCTCCGATTTGAGGACTAAATTAAAAATTCACATATTTTAATCGCAGAGCGGTTAAGGCACCTGAGAAACGTAAATTGAAAACGAACCGGGAAACAAAGCAAAAAACGGTTGTCCATTGTGATCTTACCAGCACTCCACATACTGCCTCACTCGACTCCAGTTTTTTGCTACGCGTCGATGGACATACACAGTTCGTACTTGCTCCTAGACAATGGACAGGCAACCTAAGGAAGTCAAACGAATCCCACTTAGATTGACTTACTGTAATCATTAATGAGTTCTTAAAGCCATCTTTATTCTTCATCATTAGACTGACTCGATACTGTGTTATTATTAGGTCCTTACATATGAAATTGGCATTTTATATGGAAAAGTAAAACGTAAATAAATATATGAAATTATATATTTAATCAATCGAAGTATTTACTATTATTATCTATGTACTTTCGCCATTTTATAGATAGTTCTTGATTCCATGGCTGAAAAAATTGTGAGAGCGAGAATCAATAAAATCTTTGAAGGCATTTGGACTGCCTCATCGGAATTGAATTTTTTTCCTTTCAAATAGTTGTCCAAACTGCGACAAAAATTGGTAATCTGTTGATGCAAGGTTAGGAGAGTATGGTGGGTGTCGGAGACATTCCAATCACAGCTCCTCTAATTTAGCGACCGTCTGTCGTGACGTGTGAGGTCTAGCGTTGTGCTAAAGTAGCAGTGGGCTAGAGCAATTGACCAGTCTCGGTTCTTGAACAGCGAGCTTTTCCATCATGGTTTGCAATTGTTGACAATACAGATCTGCCATGATGTAATCGTCTGGCCAGATCTTAAGTAGCTGTAGTGTATGACACCAGCACTGGTCCACCAAGCACTCACCAGTGCCTTTTTCTGAGTCAACATTCACTTAGGACAGGATTTAGCCGGTTCTCCTTGGGTTCAATCACTGGGATGATGATTTCATCAATATATATGCTCGAAAATGAGTATTTTTACACCAAAATCCAAATGTATCGATTCGAATCGATCCTATGGATTCATATTATTATGGACATATATATTGGCAGTGCACACCATGTTTTCGGCATGTTCTTTAGTTATTGAAAACATCCTAAGAAGACATTTAAACCATAAACATAATTGACTACCTATTTTATAAGACTATTTATTATTCCTAGCATTATCTCACTTTCCTAATCCGTTATAACTGGCGACGTCTGCTACCGCCTAAGGATTTAGTTAATATACTGACTTTGATACGGAGCGTCTGCAGTCAGACCTATATATAAATCCAGAGAGGAAACCAAGTTAGGTCACACGAAAATATATTTTCTTGGACGTGCAGGTTTCCCCACGATTCACTCCATGAGCGGTGACTACAAACATGTACATAAATCCGAAAATACGAATTTAGTGGTACATGGCCATACCCGAATTCAAAACAGCGACCACCATTATCATATACTTTATCTTAAACCAAAGATTATTTAAAGTAATATTTTTTTTTATCATACGAAGTCAACTCGATTTATATTGTAAGAAGTAATGACGAGCTCGGGGTTTTAGGAGAAGTATTGCGCATCAAAGCATCCTCATCACCAAATAACAAGTTCCTGAATGGTTGTTTCTGCGAGTAAGTTGTTTTTTTACAGCCTCTTTCCCCTTGTTTAGTGCAAAAATGTTTGACTACTTCTTGTGACTTCTCGCCTCCTATCTTCATTACATCGATGCAATCAATCATTTTTAATACAACGTCGGAAGGCAAGCATGCACACTACCCATCTAATGCCGAGTAGTTACCGTAGCCTAAGAATGATTATAGAGTAAAAGTTATAAAGCTAGTGCATTGCCCTTGCCGCTAACAGCAGCTCCTCAGAAGCTTACCGGTAACATCACTCATTAGCAGGAACACTATAACTCTCCGCGGAGTTGTTATTTGGCTGCGTTTGCTAAGTACACTTCACCTTGTGACCTTTAATATAACGTTCTTCATCAATATTCAAAAAAAATTTCAGTATCAAAAGAATCGTATAGTGAAAGTGAAATAAAATTACTTGAATACGTATTTTCTAAGCGCATTGAAAGTTGAAACTAAATTGAAAATCAGCAACAAACAAATCAGAAAATACCTCCAATATTTCTACGTGAACAAAGCACCTATAGTTGTTATAGATAAATTCCGGCTTTATAGTCGCGATTTAAGTAATAAGAGACGAGAGGTTGTTGTAATATGAATAAATTATTATCTAGAACCTACAGATACGTTTAAATTAGAACTTAAATATTATCTATTTATTTTTTATTAGAGATTATTATATCAAGGATTACATTCTAGGAGATAACCAAAAATAAATCGAAGAAGTATGAATTAATATACGCATATAGTACATCATATTTGCCAGATGGGCGGACGAGGCCCTACAATCTACGCAAAATTAATTTTAGTTTTCGGTTGAGAACCTTATTATTGTAACAGATATTTTTTTTAATTCAATTACTAACAGTGATCCTGCTTCTGATCTTCGAGCTCTGAATTCATTAAATTTACAGTTATTGCAGTATAAAAGGAGTAAAGGAAATGAGGATTAAAACAATTGCTTACACGGAATGTGGGGAAGCAAGGAAGAAAGGGTTCACAAAGTGAACGAAACTATTTAAGGTGAACTGAAGGAAGTTATTAAGATTGTTATGTTTTTCTTCTTTTGGGTTTACAACACTCGACTTTTAGGGGGCTTTCGTTTACGTGTCACTGCTCCGAAAAATAACAGATTTTATAAAGATTTTCATACAGATTCACTCTCGTTTTGACATGAAATAAAATTGTCATAGAAGTACAAAATATATTCACACAGGTTCATTATTCTAAAAACGCTATTGCCTGTAACTTATACTTTCCTTTAGTAATAGTTGCCATCGAGTTATGAAATGAGGCACTCTGTATGCGAAACTTTGACGTCTTATATTGAACAATAATAATAAATAACGAAGACAAATGCTTCACAGCTCAGATGGGGAGCCATGTTTCGAGGAAATTGTGGGGTTTGAATTGTTGAGCACTAAAAACTACTAGTATAAAGTGAAACTTAGCTTAGCTAAGTAATGATTGTATAATCTATTAGATCATACCTTTTTTTAATCCGTCGTCTATTGGTTTCGCAATCAACCTAATATTAAGCAGTTCTCGTAGTTTATAGGCATTTGCATCACAATTAATACCTCCGCGTATTATCACCGTCGCTGCCAACACAGCCCGTCGTCAGAAGCCTTCTAGTTTTTATACAATTTCAAGTGGTAAGCAAGAATAGGACCTATCTGATGTATAGTAGTTCTAGTAATTGTCCAATGTAAGGAGTATCATTCGCAAATTTCCTCACAGCAGCCTACGAGGTTACGAGTAAGCAGCTGAGGAGCTTACTCGTAACCTCGCTCACTTGCGGAAACACGACCATCTCCAGGTAATTGTTGTTTGGCTACAGTCTTTTGTGAGGTGTAGGTACTTCCCTATTACGGCTGCTTTGATACGTCTCAGTTCTCTTTCTGGTCGAAAAACAACACCTCAATTTATTGTAGCTTGTATAGTGAAAGAATTTCTTTAGATTTAAATATTGCTGTGCGTATTAAATTTTTAGCCTGAGCTTCGTTTGATGGGTAGGGTGCACAATGTGCAAATAAGGTTGGCTTTGGCTTTAACGGTTTGCGTGTGCTTGTGTGCATTTGGATTGGCTTTGGTTCTAAAGGTGTATAATGTGTGCTTGTGTGCATTCAAATTTCTTTCAATTAATTCTAATGAATACCTATTAAGTTAAATTTCAAATAAAATTATTAAAAATCTGATATTTAAAAAGAATAGGGAATGCAAGTAGGGAAAATCTATCCAATTATTGGCACTTTAAGAAACAATCTTGAAATAATTAGACATATTCAATTCCGAAAGGAATCTTATACGATTAAAATTAGTTATAATGAATGTGGATAAGTCTCTCATCCTTTCATAAATACATTATTTGCAGTCTTAATACTTTGTTAAGATAAAAAAAAGATTTTAGGTATCTACATGTTAAAACTCAATTATTTATACATACTATCCGAAGCACGGAATCTTATAATTTGTAAGGATGCCAATAATTGGGTGGGTGCTAAGATTAGGACGGATTACGGTACCTAAGCCAAGCTGCACAATGTTTTTTTTCGTTTTACAAACGAGGTTCCAGCGAAAGCGGCGTGCGACACTACTACGAGTATATTTGAGATAACTGCTTTTAAAGTTTATTTAGCAGTTATCTCAAATATAGCAGTGTCCCACAAGCATACAGAAACTAGACGAGTAGCCATTCCCTTAAGGGTACTAGTATTCCTGCAAGAGAGCACGATCACCGAGAAACTTGTGAGCTTTTGCTTCATTAGCAATGAGCGGGCTTCTCGTGTTGCAATCGTTTGTGACCTACCATGGCCGTCGCGTCTCGAAGTACAAATAAAATTCAAACTCAGAGCATCGTATTCAGAATCACGTTCAAATTTAATTCAAGTTCAAAATGCGATGCTGATTAAAGCACGGCGAAGTCTACTAATCCCGGCCCACGAATAAGGAATCCTCAAAAACTCAGAACTAGTGGGAAGTTCGGACGGAGTCCAATTTGCGATGCATGTTAGCTTGAAAAAGTTTGGTTGGATCCCGTGTCTGAGTTCGCATTAGAGGTAGGTAGTTCTTGACTGAATGTTCATGAAGTGTTTGTTATTGATATGAGTGAAGAAGTTTTATGGGCCTTTTCGTAGAAATTTGTTTACACACTTTTTGAGAACCTACATTACATGTATTCAGCTAAGTTCCTGACGTGTTTAGTAGATATATTCATAACTAGCAGAAGCCCGCGGCTTCGCACGCATGAGATTTGGGCTTTTAGTAGCCTTTATTTCTCTGTAGACATGAAATTGTTTCTGTTTAAAAAAAAAAACAAAGTTCAGGGTCGTAGATGCAACCATAGAGCGATTCAATTTTCGTACAGCGCCATCTATTGACCTTTACAGCAGGCAACGTATATGTATTTTATTCATATTACATAAAAAATGCGTAGTTATTTTATGTTACAAAAAATACGTATTCTATGAAAATAATAAAAAGAAAATTGCAAAGTCTGTTATATTACTTATTGAGGAAAAGAGTGTACAAAAAGGGTTACAAATTTATTAGGGCTATTTATACAAAATATAAAAAAAAAAGGTTCACTTTAAGTTCGGCTAAATAAGGTCTTTAAGAACTCGCGTTATCTTTGTCTAACCGGAATATCACTATTATGTTCACTGGAATGTGGCACTGAGTGGCCGCCGGCTATAGTGGCCGACGACTGTAGACAGCTGGTTAGCGTGCTAGCCAGCACGCAGATCCAGATGTAGAAGTTGTTGGTGGACCGCCTTACGGACCAACACCACAGCGGTAACTCCGTCAGCCGCCGTGGTCCACAACAGAGGCTGCAGGTATTATAATTTTTAGATTAGTTAGATGTCCGGAGATTATCGAGTTTGGAAAAGGTAGTAATATCCCGAGGGTTCACCACATAGCCCTCAGCAGGAGGCTGGTGGTCTCAGACGTGGTGCACTGAATCTCTACTACTCGAAAGCTTCCTCCAGACTGACTTGTTTTCTGTTTTCCGACACTAAAATGTAATATTTTAAAATTTTGAATTACAAATAATATTTTTGACAAATTGCCATAAACTAAACAGAGCATGCAAAGAAAAGATTCTATATAAATTATTAAATAAGGTTGTAACATTACATATTATTCCCCCCCACAAGAATAAAATTTTTACAAAAATTTTGAAAGGTTTTATAGTAATTAGTAATTACCATTCCTATCATAATTCTATCATGCTTCTCTATCATACCTCTCGCATACAAAAGTAGGGGTAGGGTTCACATTCAATGACCTCTACTCCAATGGTAATACTAGTAATGTAACAATTCGGCTTTTTTATTTACTGGAGTTGTCATCCGCTCCATTTAATATGACAGGTAGGCTTATTTTTTTTTTAACTGGAGTTGTCAGCCGCTCCATCTCAAGACCCATGAGAATGAAATGAGAGAGTGTACAAGTGTAAGTGATTATATATATATATGAGTAATGAGGGGATCTATGATCCAGTAAAGAATATTAAGAGTTTATTAAACCCCATGACCAAAGAAAGGTCAAAGTAAGGGCCTTTATTACCCTGGTGACCAGAGGAAGGTCAACCAAGAGGGTTCATAATGCCCATTGACCAAAGAAAGGTCAAAGTAAAAGCTTATATTACCCTGGTGACCAGAGAAAGGTCAACCAAGAGGGCACATAAGACCACACAAGGATAGTGTAGATGATATACTCATCTTCTTAGTGCAAGAAGAGTAATAATGAAGGAGATTATCTCCTTAAAAAAAATGAAAGCTTCGATTCACACAGCCAAAATAAATCGAAGTGAAAGATGAATATATACAAATGAGGTTATTGAAATAATATATATATAGTTAAGAGAATAATCAGCAATTTGTTTGAAGGGAAAATATTCAAAATAATATTTTTTAGTTAAAGTACAGAGTAGGTCCTTTCACATGAACTAGTACTTCATATTGAAGTTCAGCTTTTCTAGGTTCGTAAGGAATAGGTCAGCCATTATTAAAGAATATCAAAATAAGATAAATAAAAAAATATATAAGAATTATTAAGTTACTAATATGATTTAGCAATATATTTAGTTTTCTATAAAATTAATAATGGGTCCAAAAAAGAAAATGATTATTTAAAAGATTAAAAAAAAATAAATGAAGTCGCAGAGTTCTTAAAAACGTAGCCGGAGAAAAGAATATATATATGAATTTATTAAGAGAAAAATTAAAATAACCCTTGATATGTGGTTGATGAACAGTAGTAGAGAAATTTAAAGAAAGTAGGTCTCTTGAGTCCGCCCGCCCAGGCTAGTCGAGTAGGATACTCTGCTGGTTAGGAAGACTACAAGAGTGTCGAAGAGGAGTACTGTATATTGTACAGCAACATCCTAGAATGGCCAGTCAAAGACTTATACTAGTTGGATGCTATTGACTGGTTTGAGTAGTTGTATGTAGGTATGTATGTGTGTAACTAACTACTGATTGAGTACCTACACTGTGAATGAAAGATGAAACCGAAAAGAAACCGAAAGAGAGAAACTGATACACTTGAGGAAGTGGGTTTTAGAATTTAGAGAACACTAATGTCAGGGTCGAGGTCAGGTCTGTTAGGCGCCAAATTGTTATATTACTTATTGAGGAAAAGAGTGTACAAAAAGGGTTACCAAATTTATTAGGGCTATTTATACAAAATATAAAAAAAAAGGTTCACTTTAAGTTCGGCTAAATAAGGTCTTTAAGAACTCGCGTTATCTTTGTCTAACCGGAATATCACTATTATGTTCACTGGAATGTGGCACTGAGTGGCCGCCGGCTATAGTGTCCGACGACTGTAGACAGCTGGTTAGCGTGCTAGCCAGCACGCAGATCCAGATGTAGAAGTTGTTGGTGTACCGCCTTACGGACCAACACCACAGCGGTAACTCCGTCAGCCGCCGTGGTCCACAACAGAGGCTGCAGGTATTATAATTTTTAGATTAGTTAGATGTCCGGAGATTATCGAGTTTGGAAAAGGTAGTAATATCCCGAGGGTTCACCACATAGCCCTCAGCAGGAGGCTGGTGGTCTCAGACGTGGTGCACTGAATCTCTACTACTCGAAAGCTTCCTCCAGACTGACTTGTTTTCTGTTTTCCGACACTAAAATGTAATATTTTAAAATTTTGAATTACAAATAATATTTTTGACAAATTGCCATAAACTAAACAGAGCATGCAAAGAAAAGATTCTATATAAATTATTAAATAAGGTTGTAACATTACAAGTCCCCCGAAGGGGAAGATATTTTCCCCTAATTTTAACAGTTTTTCATTTTTTACGCAGAAACCCTAAATATTTACGGGATAAAAAGTACCCTATATTCTGCTCTGAACAGTCCTCTACCTACCAGTGAAAGTTAAAATCGGTTCAGCCATTTCGAAGATTAGCCCGGACAAACAAACAGACAGACAGACAGACAAAATAGTTAAAAATGCGTATTTAGGCTTTGGTAACGTGAAAATAATAATATGAGCTTAAGATAAAGGCTTTATTTTGAAATCACAGACAGACACTTCAATTTTATTTATATGTATAGATAGTACTCGTAATTTAACGGAGATAGCGTTAAATTTCAACATGAAATACATACACTGAAGTATATTACAGAAATACTGAAATACATACACTGAAGTATATGGCAGAATGGTGGTATACCTATAAGTTGTAATTAGTATAACATTGTGACATCGTATATACTGAAAACCGCAGTCAAGTAACAACGCCCTAGAAAGTTATTGTATTCCTGCGTGTAAGGTCACCAGTAACCTCCTAAGGAGTTACTGTGTAAGCAGCAGAGGTGGCATCGCGCGGGGACTTAATGTATTGTAAACGTGCATAGGCTACGTAAACCGCTTTACATCAGGTGAGCCGTATGCTTGAATGTCTCCCGACGTTGTATATTAACAAACAAATACACGCCAAGGTCTAATAAAACTGTATGTACTGTATAACGACCGACCAGAAGAAACAAGGGCACGCTGAGATCTGATCAGCAACGCACCATGTACTGACTACCGCGCCTCCAGCCCCTGCTGTGTGGACCACACAGTGTATTTCGGCGGCGGCAACTTTGACCGCTGCGGTGGACCGCAAGGCAGTCCCCACCGCCTCCTAAGCTCTACTGCGCCTTATAAGTAGCTGTGCTGGTACCTGTATCCTTGTGGTGTGTGCAGCAGAATAAAAGTCCGGTTAGGTTGCAGGCGGATTTATTCACTTCCACAGTTTAGGCAAGCTTTGTATAGCGAGTGAAGGAATACAGCGATATAATTAACAAGCACAGAAGAAACAATCATAGAAAGAAGGAGTGAAAGCAATAGTACAGAGAATGAAGAACTGATGTCGGTATAGCGGAAAGCGTGATAAGCGGTTAGACAAACGTGCGCTTCGCGTCGAGTATAAATACTGACTGGTTAGCCAACAACGGTGCCGCGAGCGGCGAGGCGTCGTCGCCTGCGCCGGCCGCCGGGCGGCCGCGCCGCCTCGGGCCAACCGGGCCAAGCTGGAGCGGCCGGCCGTCGGGTTCCGTGCATATAAAAATTTATCACGCTATCCGCGTGTGCCGTTATTACGAGTATTATAAATTACAATCAATATTAAATATAATTATATACATATCTACGCCAAGTCCCCTACGGGGCAGGCAGAAACAACAAACACATATTATTTGTGGTGACGCCACATCACCCCTCCCCAGAGACCGTCCTACGGGCGATAATAGTCAGGAAAACGCACTTTGCGTCCTGAACGCGTCCTTTTGACATCACCCCCTTCGGAAACAGGTTCACTTGTAGTCTGCGGTGTTGGTGTTGAATTTTGTGGTGTGTGTTTGTACGTGTCTATGTTTTTGTGTGTGCTGAGAGGTGTGTTGGTGACATGTGAGTCGTGTAGTATGTAGGCAGGTTTAACTCGGTCTACTGATACTGTGACTGGTTGCCCTTTTAGAAGGATTGTCAACACTTTTTCGTCTCTTTTTACAACCTCGTGAGGACCGGTATAAGTGGGTCTGAGGGACCCTCGGTTTATCTCGTCCCTAAGAAAAACGTGTGTGGCTGTATCCATGTCTTTGAAGACGAAGACTGAGCGGTTTCCATGTCGAGAGGTGGGCACAGGCTGAATTTTTCGTGCAAACGAGCGTATTCGCTCTAAATAATCCGTCATAGTCCGTCCGTCGTAGTCGTCAGTTTGAGGGTGTAAAAATTCACCTGGGAGCCTGAGAGTCTCTCCGTAGACCAACTCGGCTGAAGAACCACGAATGTCTTCTTTGTAAGCACTTCGAATGCCCAGAAGTACCAATGGAAGAGATTCCACCCAATTTAGATTGGCATGGCAAGTTATGGCGGCCTTCAATTGCCTGTGAAGCCTCTCCACAAGACCGTTGCAGGCGGGATGGTAAGCTGTAGTTCTTTTACGCTGAAAACCGATTAGCTCCGATAAGCGCTTAAAGAGTGCTGATTGAAATTGAGCTCCGCGGTCTGTGACTATGTCTATTGGTACGCCAAAACGTGCGATCCAACCGGACAGTAAAGCCTGTGCTACTGTTTCGGCTGAGATGTCACGCAGTGGTATTGCTTCTGGCCAGCGAGAAAATCGATCGACGGCTGTGAGGCAATATCTGTAACCTTGGGATATGACCATCGGTCCAATGAGGTCAATGTGGACGTGCGCGAATCTGGCTCGTGGTAACCTAAATGTACCTAGTGGTGCAGAAGCATGACGAGAGATTTTCGATTTTTGGCATGCCAGACAAGTCCGTGCCCATGTTCTACACTCTTTTCGGATGCCTGGCCAGACGTATCGCTCAGCTACGAGTTTGGCTGTCGCGGTAGCGCCTGGGTGACTCAGTGAATGAAGGCTTTTCATTACTTGAAGTCGAAGTTCTATCGGTACGTATGGTCGCATTTTGTTACCACTCACGTCACAGAACAATTCAGTATCTGTTCCTGGCAGTTTGACTTTTTTCAGGCATAGTGACGTACTACTGTTCAGCAATTTGCTCAATTGCGAGTCAGACTGTTGCAGTTTTGCAAATTGTTCCAAGTCGACTGGTTGAGCAATTTCATGAATTCTGGACAGTGTGTCAGCAACGACATTATCTTTGCCAGATATATGCCTGATGTCGGTCGTAAACTGCGATATGAAGTCTAGATGCCTGAATTGTCTGGGGGAGCAGTTTTGCTTATGCGATTCAAAAGCAAAGCAGAGTGGTTTATGATCAGTGTAAACGCAAAAATCTCTCGCTTCGACCATATGTCGGAAATGCTTTATAGCTTCGTAGATTGCCAACAGTTCCCGGTCGTATGGAGAATATTTTTGCTGAGCAGGACTGAGCTTTCTGGAGAAAAATGCCAATGGCTGCCAGATGCCATTATCTCCTGACTGCTGTAATGCTGCCCCTACCGCTGAGTCAGAGGCATCAGCAACTATGGCTAGTTTGTGGAAGCTGTTTGGGTGAGCAAGCATGGTAGCTTTACATAAGCCGTCCTTGCAAGCCCTGAAAGCTTTGTGTTCCACTTCAGTGAACGTGACGGGATGCGAGCCCTTTACCGAACCCTCGAGAAGTGCGTTCAAGGGAGCTTGGTGTTGAGCAGCCTCAGGAATGAATCTCCTATAAAAATTAAGCATTCCCAAGAACCTTCGAAGTTCCTTCACGGTTTTCGGCGCGGGGAAGTCCTGTATTGATTGGACCTTGGTTGGGAGAGGAGTAGTACCTTCAGCTGAAATACGATAGCCCAAGAATGTAACTTCCGGGGCACCGAATACGCACTTAGATGTGTTGATGACCATGCCGTAGTCTCTCAGTCTAGTAAAAAGTTCTCTGAGATGGATTTTATGCATTTCCTCATTCTCAGAGAAAACTAAATAGTCGTCGAGATACGCGTAACAAAAATCTAGCCCGCGCAGCATCTCATCGACAAAACGCTGGAAGGTTTGACCAGCATTCCTAAGACCAAACGTCATATAGGGGAACTCGTATAGTCTGAAAGGAGTTGTGATAGCAGTCTTCGGAATATCTTGTGGATTCACTGGGATCTGATTGTAAGCTTTGACTAAATCTATGGTGGAGAAGACTTTGCAGCCTGAAAGGTTGTGAGCAAAGTCATGGATATGACGTATAGGATACTTATCTGGGACAGTCCTAGCATTAAGTAGTCTATAGTCGCCACACGGTCGCCAGCCGATGTCTTTTTTAGGGGCGAGATGAAGAGGAGAAGCCCAAGGTGAGTCGGAAGGTCTGGCTATGCCCATCTGTAGCATAGTAGCAAACTCTTCCTTTGCGATCTTCATTTTGTCTGGGGCTAACCTTCGAGGTGCACAGGAAACGGGTGGTCCAGGTGTAGTGCGTATGTAGTGTAAAGTGTTATGTTTAGGTGGGTGGTGTGTACCGGATGGGCGAGTAATGTCGGAAAACTCGCCTAGTATGGTATGATATGCAGACTCACCAGTGATAACCTTTACCGATGAAATGATGTCGGAAGGATGCGCTGATGAAGCCATGGCTGCAATACTAGTACTATTGTCTACTAGCCGTTGATTCCTGCAATCAACAATAAGGTTAAAGTGGCTTAAAAAATCAACACCTATAATCGCCTTAGTAACGTCTGCAATAATGAACTGCCAAACAAAGTCACGGCGCAACCCTAGGTTCAATTTTACAGTTATTGGACCAAAAGTAGAAATTTTACTACCGTTAGCAGCACATAAGTCATAGTTAGTCTTTACACATTTACGTTTGACATTTTTAACCGGGTAAACACAAATGTCACTACCTGTATCAATTAAATATTGCACCTTGGAATTGGAATCGGTTATAAACAAGCGACCAGTACTAGGGCGATCGTTTGTCGCCATTATCGACCGCCCGACGCGTTTCCCGAAAAATCACATGGTTTCACACACTTTCTCGCTTTATCCCAAATTTGGTATGGTACCAACATTGGGGGTATCTTCGATAATTCGACTGGGATCTGGTTAAACTGGAGCGATGTTGTTGTCGGTTGCTCGGACGGCCACGTTCTGCTCGTCGCAATCTCCTTACTTCATCGGTCAGGGTTTTAACCTGTTCCGTAAGCACTGCAATTTGTCGTTCCATGTCTACGTGTTTACATGCACTAGATGTCGATGCGACTTCGCGGTTGGGAGCAACTACGTCGTGAACTCGGTCCGCTAAGTCTGTTAGTTCCTCGAGTGAAGCCTTCGGTTGTGATGCGATGATAGACTGCGTACTTTGTGGTAGACGACTAGTCCATATCGTCCTCAAAAAATCTTCGGGTACGCCGGGCCCCGCCAAGTTTTGCAAATGGCGGACGAACTGTGATGGCTTCCTATCGCCGAGCTCCTCGTGGATCAACAACTGCTGGATCTTTTTTTCTCGGCTTGCTGACAAACGCTTGATTAGTTCCGCTTTCAATTTCTCGTAACGGTCGCTAGTTGGAGGTGCCGTTATGATATCTTCCACCTCCTCGGCGTATTGCGGTTCCAACTGGGAAATGGTATGGTAGAATTTGGTGCTGTCTGTTGTGATATTTGACAACACAAATTGCCCTTCCAATTGTGCAAACCACAATGCTGGCTTCTCTGGGTAGAATGGCGGTACCCGTATACCGACGCGACATGACTCACTGTCGGTAGCGTCTTTGGCGCCATTTTGTCCTTTGTTCGACATCTGTACTGTTTCGTGTTGAACAGGGGTCACCAGTTATAAGTAGCTGTGCTGGTACCTGTATCCTTGTGGTGTGTGCAGCAGAATAAAAGTCCGGTTAGGTTGCAGGCGGATTTATTCACTTCCACAGTTTAGGCAAGCTTTGTATAGCGAGTGAAGGAATACAGCGATATAATTAACAAGCACAGAAGAAACAATCATAGAAAGAAGGAGTGAAAGCAATAGTACAGAGAATGAAGAACTGATGTCGGTATAGCGGAAAGCGTGATAAGCGGTTAGACAAACGTGCGCTTCGCGTCGAGTATAAATACTGACTGGTTAGCCAACAACGGTGCCGCGAGCGGCGAGGCGTCGTCGCCTGCGCCTGCCGCCGGGCGGCCGCGCCGCCTCGGGCCGACCGGGCCAAGCTGGAGCGGCCGGCCGTCGGGTTCCGTGCATATAAAAATTTATCACGCTATCCGCGTGTGCCGTTATTACGAGTATTATAAATTACAATCAATATTAAATATAATTATATACATATCTACGCCAAGTCCCCTACGGGGCATGCAGAAACAACAAACACATATTATTGGTGGTGACGCCACACGCCTTGTGTTCTCCGACGTCCGTGAGCCCCTCACAGACTGCATGTTGCACAGCGAGCGATGAAGAGAGCTATGCTCGGAATTTCTCTAAGGGATCGAATCCGGAACGAGGAAATTCGACGAAGAGTTAAGGTTGCAAGTGGCAAACTGAAGTGGCATTGGGCCGGCCGCATCTGCCGAGTCAGCGATGGCAGATGAGGTAGGTAAGTCCTGGAGTAAAGGCCGACGGCACGACGAGGTGTTGAGCGCCCCCCCTCTAGATGGGCTGATGACATCAAAAAAGCGGATGAAAGCGGCTGGATGCGGAAAGCGGAGGATCGCTTATGGTGGAAGACATTGAGGAAGGCCTATGTCCAATAGTGGGTGGATACAGGCCGATGATGATGATAACAGTAATAGCGCTTACTTAAGAGGCACATAGACTCAAGTCAAAAATCGTGATGATTTTTGCATTAATTTTTATCACTCAAATCTTTTTAGGGTTCCGTACCCAAAGGGTAAAACGGAACCCTATTACTGAGACTTCGCTGTCCGTCCGTCCGTCCGTCTGTCACCAGGCTGTATCTCACGAACCGTGATAGTTAGACAGTTGAAATTTTCACAGATGATGTATTTCTCTTGCCGCTATAACAACAAATACTAAAAAATAGAATAACATAAATATTTAAGGAGGCTCCCATACAACAAACGTGTTTTCTTTTGTCGTTTTTATAGATAATGGTACGGAACCCTTCGTGCGCGAGTCCGACTCGCACTTGGCCGAATTTTTTTCTTTACCGTTCGCTGTAATTTTTCATCGATTAATGCTTTACTGTCACGTTTCTGTTCACATCTGATTTTCTTTTTCTCCTCCTTTTACAGTCTCCTACCTCCTTACTACAGTTCAAAAAGGGCATTGGTATTTCGAAACTATATATGTATATGTAATATATATACTGCATCAAAAAAGTAATTGGCAAAAAAACGCGAGACATAAGTATGATAATTCAAAGTCACTGTTATACCTATAGGCATTGGGAAGGTATCGTATGTTTTATAGATTGTTTAGTAAAAGTATCTCAATATGTATATCTTAATTTGGCTTAAGATAGCGTTGTGTGAATCGTGAGTAAAACATTTATTCTGTCTATCTATAACTTCACGCCAAATCCCTTACGGGGTAGGCAGAGAGAACCGAGCGCCACGCGACTCGATCCTAACATACCTCACTCGCTTCTTTAACATTCATTGCTCTTTTCATGCACGCTCGCCGGTTTCTAGGGCTCCTGACATCACCTTCTGATAGAACACGACCAATTTGATCATGGTAGGTAAGTCATGGCCTTCCTCGGCTCCTACATCCTTCCACTTTTGCATTGTATATCTGCTTCGTCATTCTTTCATCCTGCATTCTTTCTACATGTCCGAACCAACGGAGCATGCCTCTTCTTATTTTAACACCGACGCTCTCTTTCATACCAACTCTGCTTCTAACCTTATCATTGCGAATACGGTCTACAAGCGTTACGCCACAAATTTTGCGCAACACTCGCATTTCAACCGCGTTTATCCTACTTTCATGCTCTCTCTGCCATACCCAGCTCTCGCTTCCATAAGTAAGCGTTGGGGCCAGCACTGCATTGTGTATAGCCAGCTGCGCCTTCTGGCTCAGGTTATTACTGCCAAGAAGTTTTCCCAACGCTCCATTCACACTATTCCCAGCACTCACTCGCCTTTCCACATCTGCGGTGTACCATCCATCTCTGCTGAAAGCGCATCCAAGATATACAAACTCGTCCACTTGTTCCAACATTTCATTTCATCATCTATCGTAATCCAAACATTAAGTAAAACATTTATTGATATTACATAATTATTTCAAGTTATAAAAAAGTAATTGGTGGATACTTTTTTATAACTAAATAAAATTTGCCCGAACAGTATTCATAATAGGGCCATATTTACCCGACTAACGCAAAAGGAGGGTAATGTTTTTAAAGCGCATGTATGTATGTGTGTCCGTTCAATTGTGACCTCCTGTAGCTTAAACGGCTGGACCGATTTTGAAGAGTGAGGTATCGTTAGATTCCATAGGCTATGTGACGTCAGCAACAAATCAATATAGCGGACGTAAACCTTCATCCCCTGAGTGTGCATAGCTAATATGACATCAGCGCAAAACCCATTAATGGACGTAAACCATTAAAACATCAATAACTGTGGATCTACATCTTTTTAGTTCTTTTTTACAGTCACTCAGGTTTCTATTATTTAATTTAACTTTTAATTGTTACAATAGTTATATACTTAACGTAATCTATGTCTCATTAGATTAGAATATATAAATATACACTTCTTAAAATATACAGAATATTTCATACGTTTTACTGATGTTTTGATCAAGATACATGACTAACGAACATTTGGCGGAATCATAACCGTACGGATGTTTGGTTACTCATTTTATTGTATTGGTCATGTAGTCGGTGAATTCCTTCATTAACTTATACAAATCATTTCATATCTACGTAAAACTGAATCCAGTAAAGCGTGTTCGGAAAACAACAATAACCAATTTTGAATGATATACAGTGCTGTATTTAGCGGCTTTAAATAATAACTGACATCAGTAAAGCAAAGTTCATAATTCACCATTAACCCTTTAATCGTGGGCAAAAAACAATAAATTGACGTCGCTTTGCAACGGTGCAGGCAGTGCAATCATGCAACCGCCCCTAGACGGCGCGAGTTATTGCTGGTAGTCTATTGTGAAAACGCGCGATAAATAATTTCTAATTATGTACAGTGTGTAGTGTCAGTGTATATTGGGCTTTTTGATTATGAATGACTTATGAAAGCGAATCACTAATGGCATTTGTCATAAACTCTCAGAGTCAAAAGGTACAATCTAGTAACTTGATACAAAATACTCGTACAACATGCTGTGGTTCTTTTTACAACTGCGTGGCTCGTCGTCGTTGGCGAATCCTCACACGCTGGAACTATAATAGTCGCGTACTGTGCGGTTCTTTTCTTTAAGAAATTTGTGGAATGAACCCACAACCGAGCTGTTTCCAAGGAACTACAGTATGGAATTATACAAGAAAGGCGTAAAGAGGTTTATACACGATCGGCAACGCATTAGTAACACCTCTGATGCTGTGATATCAATAGACTAGCTTACCGACAGTCTGAACGCTTGTTTGCCACTAGCAGTTAGCAGTATAAAAAACATGTATAATTAGATAATTATATGACATATATGTGTGAGCGTGAATGTTTTCAGCTATATAATTAAGTTTCATTTTCAGTCAGATTTATTATTTTCGATACAGCAATGTTTGGTGCTCTCATAGTTTAACATTACTAAGGTCTGAAAAGTTTCCGACCGAACAAAGATACAAGACATTTTTTTTAAATTTATTTTTATTTTTCAACATAGTCTCCTTGTAACTATACACACTTCTCCCAGCGATGCTCCCATCTCTTTAAAACATCCAAATAGTACTTGGCGTTTTTCTCTGAAAAATAATTATTCACGAAGGATTACCTTCTCATTTGACGAATATCTCTGTCCTCCAAGCGAAAGGGAACAAAAATAAGTCACTTGGTGCTAGATCTGGTGAGTAAGGCGGATGGTCAAGCTGTTCAAATCGTAATTCGTGCATCTTCGCCATGGTAACCGCAGAGATGTGAGACAGCGCGTTGTCTTGCTGAAACAGGATTTTCCTTTTCTGCAAATGTGGCCATTTTTCCGTAATTTCTGCCTTTAGCTTGTCAAGTTATGATGCGTAGCATGCTACTGTAATAGTTTTTCCTTTTCGAAGATAATCGATTGACATAACTCCATGACTATCCCAGACAAACAGTCGCCATCACTTTCCCAGCAGACAAAATAGTTTTAGCTTTTTTTGGAGCCGGTACCCCCTTTGCAGTCCACTGTTTTGACTGTATTTTGATTTTGGGCGTATAATGGTGTATCCAAGTTTTATCTACAGTAATTAAACTCGGCTTTATTGCGCCTAAAGTGCGCCAACAGAGCACTGGAAATGTTCACACAAACACGTTTTTGGTCTAACGTGAACAAACGCGGCACCCAACGCGCAGCAGCTTTCTCATACCTAAATCTTGATTTGCTATTGACAAACACGTTATTTGGATATTTTTATAGCCTCTGCTATCTGTCTCACTTTAATTTGGCGATCGTTTAGCACCATTTAGTGAACTTTAACAATGTTATCGTCAGTAGTTGCAGTTTTTGGACGTCCCGATCGTTCATCGTCTCCCAAGTTCTCACTACTACGTTTAAATTCAGCTGCCCAAAATTTCACTGTGGTAAAAATGGCGCAGAGTCCCTGTACACAAAGTCCAACTCGTCTTTGATTTCCATAGCCGTATTGCCTTTCAAAAACAAAAATTTTATGACAGTTCTATACTCATTTTATTCCATTTTCACAAAACCACTCACATTGACTCACTCGAACGACTGTCAAATAACAAGTGCGAATCCAAAATGGCTGAAATTTTAATGAATAATTGTCAAAAGATGCACAACTACATTCACTGGCTTCTATCGACGAGTGTTGCCATCTTCACGTTAAGGTCAGAAACTTTTCGGACCACCCAGGTAAAAACTTTTCAGATAGGGAAATATAGTCGGAAAAAGGGGCTTCTTGGATACTTGATTGCCGAAATGAATGAAAGAATTATTTACTTCCTCTATTATCCACATAATCTATTTACATCCTTCTTCTTCTTAGCGTTATTCCATTTCCTGTTCCTTTAGGATTGGCGGGGTCCGCTACCTAAGCTTCATAAATTTACGAAGACACTGATATTTAAATAGACTGACTGCTGTTTAAATAAACTTTCACAACCCAGTGGAACAAACAAAACCTTTCTTACAGGGTTACAGGTCTTTCGAAGTATAATTTCTTGAATGTGCGTGTTTTCTCACGATATGTTTTCCTACATTTATGTACGTAATTATCAGTGAGCGAGGCGGACTCGTAAATAGATGTTTTTTTATACTGTTAAGTTGGCTAACAAATTTTACTCAGGTTGTACACTACCTGAGTAAAATTTGTTAAAATTTAAAACATCGCTTCTATATAGTAAAACTCGCTCTAATTCCACCTGCCTATGACATCATTATTTTATTGAAATTAAACAATTTTTAACGGAAGTATCGCGTGTTTTATTTATTTTGTTGAACCTGACGTTTCGAACGCTTTGCAGCGTCCGTGGTCGCAGGAAGACGGTCTTCCTGCGATTCCGTTAAAAAATGTTTAATTTCAGTGTGTAACAATCGCGAAAACCTAAGACAATACTATCATTATTTTACGCTAATCCATAACAGCAACAATATAATCAGGATGTTACTACATACTTTATCTCCAATAGCATAATATAACCGAAAGATAAATATCGCATGGTTTATAGAATAGTCCCACAGTTTATTGCAAAACCGGCAACTACCGGCAATTAAGTGTTGAAACTCAATTACGGCAACAACTTTGAAGAAATGCTGGTCTCATTCGCGCTTCGAGTGTAACCATAAAGTGGATGTAATGAAGTAAAAATTGGGAGCACCGCTTTTGTTTAACGAGTAACAATTTACGTACTATCTCATTGCAGTAGCAAGTGTGGTCGAACTTCCTTGGTAGATTGAAATAGATCTAATATATCTAGTACAACTAAGCGCAGTTCAAGCTTTCCACTTTGAGTTTATACCGATTATGATGTACGCAATAAGAGTTATAATCGCACTTCGAGTAAGCGTGATCTGCTGTTGGCTGTACACGATTGCAATAGTAGTACGATTATGTCAAAGAGAATTAAAACGGATCATCATTATGAATCCATTAGTATACTTGTGCTAGATATATTAAACTACTTTTTCTTAGGATTATCCCGTTTCTTACCCATTCAAATTAGCGGGTTCCTCTGCCTAAGCCTAAGGATCTCCACAACAAGGAAAAAAACCTTTCTACGGTAATGTGAAACGTCTATTTTGTTGGAGGTATTGGTTTCATCACGACGTTTTCGTTCACCGCAGACCAAGTGATAATTACAAATATGTAAATAAATCTGAAAACACGAATTTAGTAGTACATGGATTGTAATCAGGGACCAGTTAATCCATTTGTGAAACTACGTCCGGTAGCAAACAAGAACTCCTGCTGCAAAACAGTGATCTTTGCAAATAGGCACTTGCATTACAAGAAGTTATCGCGCTCATAATGTACCGACTTCACATCAGGTTTCAGGTAACGTCGTTCACTTGCAGGAATTGACTAATGCCCTTGAAAATTTTATGTAGGACAGCCTTCTGTAAAGTTCTTCTCCTGTCACCATCAGTTGGATTACTTCAATAGCTGTGACGTACTTTTATAATTAACTAGCTGCTGCCCGCGGCTCCGCCCGCGTGGAGTCAAATAACGTAGCCTATGTGTTAATCCGGATCATAATCTATCTACGTGCCAAATTTCATTCAAATCCGTTCAGCCGTTTAAGCGTGAAAGAGCTACAAACATCCATCCATTCATACAAACTTTCGCATTTATAATATTAGTAGGATAAGAGACCTGATACACCATGAAGGTGGAATTTGGCTTTGACCTTGTCTGTGAGCTAATTAAACTCATCGAACCATGTTGCTGGATAGGACAAAGGTAATTATCGAAAATCTTATCAATGTGTCAATTCGTCTTAATTTTTTTCTATTTTTCTGCTACGTATCTCGGTCTTTACGCACCATACTTGCCTCTTTAACATACATAGTAGCTGTTGTACTACACTTACTTACGCTTACGCTACACGCTTACAGATTTACAGGGCTCCTGATACCACCTTCTTAAAATGCAAGACCTATGTGGTCATGGTTTAGTTTGACCTTTCTCGTCATCTACGTGCTTCCACATTCGCGTTGTATGTCTGTTTTGTCATTCTTTCCTCTAGTATTCTATCTACATGTCCGAACTTGTATGTACACATGTCGCTTACAAACCGTAGGAAACGCGTTGTTACCTTACTTTGACATCAACGCTCCTGGGTTAGATTCCCACACAGGACAAACATTTGTGTGCACGAAAATGTCTGTTTGTATTGGTCTGGGTATTTTTAAGAGAGGTTCGCGCTTCAAAGCAGCCCGTCTGGGGAAGTACTTCCACCTCATTGAAAACCGCAGCCAAATAACAACTCCCTAGAGGGCTGTTGTGTTCCTGCGAATGAGTGAGGTCACCAGTAAGCTCATAAGGAGTTGCTGTATTAACAGCAGAGGTGGCATCGCGCGAATGATACTAAATGTATCACAAGCATTTATAGGCTACGGTAACTGCTTTACATCAGATGGACCGTATGCGTGTATGCTTCCCGACGTAGTATAAAAAAATCGGCCAAGTGCGAGTCGGACTCGCGCACGAAGGGTTCCGTACCATTATCTATAAAAACGGCAAAAAAAATCACGTTTGTTGTATGGGAGCCCCCTTAAATATTTATTTAATTCTATTTTTTAGTATTTGTTGTTATAGCGGCAACAGAAATGCATAATCTGTGAAAATTTCAACTGTCTAACTATCACGGTTCATGAGATACAGCCTGGTGACAGACGGACGGACGGACGGACGGACGGACAGCGGAGCCTCAGTAATAGGGTTCCGTTTTACCCTTTGGGTACGGAACCCTAAAAAAAGATTCCTTTAATGTAACATCAAATTCCATTGATGTCGACAGAAAAAAAGGGTGTTTTTCTCATAAAATTGCCTAAGTAAGCAGCGAGCTGAGCGCTATTAGATAAGGCCATTCTACGTTGTGTTCTATTCTTGAACATTCATAGCTCTTTTCTAGCATGCTCGCTAGTTACTAAGGCTGATATATGTCTAGTAAAACGCGAGCAATTTGGTCACGATAGAGTCTTAGTCCTCTTCGGCTCTACTTCCATATTCTAAATGCACGAAATAAAAGACCATCCATTTTCTTATCTTAACACCCACATTCTTTTTCAGACCAACTCTTTTTCTTACGTTAGTTAAGAGGGTGTATAAAGCTAAGTGGCGTCCTCGTTTTGTTTTTATTAACAACGTTGAATTTAAGACTAATTCCAAAAAATCGGCCAAGTGCGAGTCGGGCTCGCGCACGAAGGGTTCCGTACCACTATCTATAAAAACGGCAAAAAAAATCACGTTTGTTGTATGGGAGCCCCCTTAAATTTTTATTTTATTCTATTTTTTAGTATTTGTTGTTATAGCGGCAACAGAAATACATCATGTGTGAAAATTTCAACTGTCTAACTATCACGGTTCAAGAGATACAGCCTGGTGACAGACGGACGGACGGACGGACGGACAGCGGAGCCTCAGTAATAGGGTCCGTTTTACCCTTTTGGTACGGAACCCTAAAAAAACGCTCAATACTGGCACTGTAGAACCATGTTAGACGAGCTCGGTGGCGCAGTGGTGTTACGCTACTTTGACACCAACGCTCGTGGGTTCGATTCCCATACAGTACAAACATTTGTGTGCATGAACATGTCTGTTTGTCTTGGTCTGGGTATTTTCTACGTATAATAAGTATGTATTTACAAAAAAAAAAGGTATTTACGTATGTTTATCAGTTGTCTAGTACCCATAACACAAGCTTCGCTTACTTTGGGCCTAGGTGGCGCTGTGTAATTTGTCCGACAATATTTGTTTATTTATTTTCATATTTTTTTGAAACATATTCTGTATTTATTATTTATGTACAATTTGCCATACTTTAGATTATTGCTATAAGTGGCCACAGTAAGCAATAATTAAACATTTAGTTAGCGCCATTTAGCTTTACATGCCCTCTTAAGCATCAGAAAACAAATTACGCGGTATGCTCGTATCTCGCTGAGTTTGTTCTACATTCATCCTCTATTTGAAACACACTTTTCACTTCCATAAGTTAGCGTTAGGATAAGCACAGTCTTGAGTACAAGGAGCTGTGTTATTTGGCTTAGGTTTCCGCTGCTTAGAAGTTTACCCAACGCTCCATTAGCACTGTTTTCTCTTGTCACTCGCCTTTCCATATCACTTTCATTCCTGCTAAAAGGACTTCCTTGACATACAATCTCATTCCCAATTTTCTTCCTAGCGATATCTCGTCTCCTAATACATACGGCAGGGTCCGCACTGGAGTAGGAATAAAACACCAGCCTGTTAGCTAACGGTTTCTGGTTCTCATTCCGGCGTATTTAATAATAAATAATAATAAATATTTGCGGACAAATTACACAGCGCCATTTAGCCCCAAAGTAAGCGAAGCTTGTGTTATGGGTACTAGACAACTGATAAACATACGTAAATATATATTTTTTTGTAAATACATACTTATTATATATAGAAAATACCCAGACCAAGACAAACAGACATGTTCATGCACACAAATGTTTGTACTGTGTGTGAATCGAACCCACAAGCGTTGGTGTCAAAGTAGCGTAACAACGCGTTTCACCACTGCGCCACCGAGCTCGTCAAATTAGTATTCATTCATTCATATATCTACGACTAAATTCCTGTTTACAGATTTACGTAAATCTTCTTAATTATCACTTGCCTGGTCCTTGTTTTAAGAAACAATATTAAATAGTGATCTAAACAAAGAAAGGTCTGGTTTTCCCTCTGGGTCGTGTAGGTATGATAGCAATCGCTCCATGTCAAAGTCAGTATCGCCGCGATAGCGGACCCGGCAAAACTAATGGAAACAAGATAGCTAGGAAGAAGAAGAAGACAATTGGACCTTATGAAAACGGGTTAAAAATTAATGAACGCGGAGTTTGAAAGGGCAAATAAATAATAATCTATCGCTTGTATCAATGTTTCATAGCAAATTATTATAGTCCACACTAATATATATAGCTAAACTAAATAATGCTAATCTTAGTAAATAATAAAGCTAAAAAACCAATATTTTCGTTCGCGATACGGCCCTTAGAAACCGAAGAAAAAGAAAAAAAAAATAGAAAAAAGCGAGCTCCTCGGGATATCGGGATACACGCGGATGAAGTCGCGGGCTGCATATAGTATATTACATTTGTATTGTTCATCAGCAAAATACTGTTTTAGATTCTAATTGGCGTCCTAATTACTATACGAGCCCGAAATGCCTTTGATCATATCATAATGTCTTCTTTGAAATGTCAGCTTGCCTCGCAGCCACCAGAAATCTTTATCTATATATAATGAAATCCAGGGCACATAGAATATTTTCCTTTGGTATTCGTCGTGATGCAGTTGTACTCTGCTATCGATACTATGTATGCTAGAGCCAAAAGAGACATTCAAAATTTTCTCTCTCTTTTTTCGCTATACAAGTTGTATTTATGATTACCTACATTACTTTATGGTACCTTCCTGATAGGTTAAATTAGGTGGCGCTTCTGTCTTTTTTTCATCTATTCGCTTTGAAGCAGACAAATTATTGACTTGATTTTGGCCTGCAAAACTACTCGAACCCACGCCTTGCTCACAGCCTAGCCGCTAATCACCTTGCCTAGAGTCTCCCACGCCCTCAGCTCTACCCACACACACTATGTTACAAATTGGTGCCTGAAAACAATTCTGTTTCTGCTTTCGGTTCACTGTTATCGACTGTAGTCTCCTGTCAATCAAACTTATTAAATTTCCATAACGGAAGCGACCAAATCAAAAATGTAATTATGTTAAATCGTATCGTATGCCAAGTGTGCTGCATTCGGTCACAACAATCTTGTTTTCCAATAAAATACACAATTTTAATTTATACAAGAGATAAAAACAGCGATATCAAAGAAAAATATAACGCCAGGAAAACAAATAAACACGTCTCCCAAAGTTTTGGAATTTAATTTTTAATTATAGGTACGAAGCTCTATTACAAAATTGGTTCTATGACTACTTCTCGATAAGACTACATCGTCTTATGACTACAAGGCGGTATCATTAGATTATGAATAAATCCTGATATGAGCTCGGTGGCTCAAGCGTGAATGACGCGACTTTGACTTGGTGTTTGCTCGTGGGTTCGATTCCCACACAAGGCAAACATTTGTGTGCATAAACATGTCTGTTTGTCTTGGTGTGGATGTTTTAAGAGAGGTAGGGCGCATCAAAGCAAAGTAAAGTAAATACGTCTGGGGAAGTACCTCAACCTCATAGAAAACCGCAGCCAAATAATAATTCCCTAGAGGGTTGTTGTGTTCCTGCGTATGAGTGAGGTCACCAGTAAGCTCCCAAGGAGTTGCTGTGTAAGCAGCAGAGGAGGCATCGCGCGAGTGATAATTAATATATCGCAAGCGTTAATAGGCTACGGTGCCCGCTTTACATCAGGTAGGTGGACCGTATGATTGTATTCCTCCCGACGTAGTATAAAAAAACGGTTGGGCTAAATAGCTATCCGACCACATATAACTACACACGCCATGTTATCAGATTGACTATGACGTACAATAAATACGACAGTTTGTCAATGAGTGTGTGTATATGTTATATGACGCGCTCGATGTCGCAATGCGAAACGCGCTGTCTCGTTACATTGACACTAACGCTTGTGGGTTCGATTCCCACACGGAGTAAACATTTGTGTGCAGGAACATGTCTGTATGTCTTAGTCTGGTTGTTTTTAAGAGAGGTAGGGCGCATCAAAGGAGCCCATCTAGGGAAGTACATCCACCTCAAAGAAAACCGCATCCAAATAACAACTCCCTGGAGGGTGGGATCAGGGGTGGGATCGCGGGAGTGTTACTTAATTTATTACGAGCGTTCGTATACTACTGTAACCATTTCCATCAGGTGGACGCCTCCCTATCCCTATGGTCGTATGCCTCCCTATCCCTATGGTCGTATGCCTCCCTATCCCTATGGTCGTATGCCTCCCTATCCCTATGGTCGTATGCCTCCCTATCCCTATGGTCGTATGCCTCCCTATCCCTATGGTCGTATGCCTCCCTATCCCTATGGTCATATGCCTCCCTATCCCTATGGTCGTATGCCTCCCTATCCCTATGGTCGTATGCCTCCCTATCCCTATGGTCGTATGCCTCCCTATCCCTATGGTCGTATGCCTCCCTATCCCTATGGTCGTATGCCTCCCTATCCCTATGGTCGTATGCCTCCCTATCCCTATGGTCGTATGCCTCCCTATCCCTATGGTCGTATGCCTCCCTATCCCTATGGTCGTATGCCTCCCTATCCCTATGGTCGTATGCCTCCCTATCCCTATGGTCGTATGCCTCCCTATCCCTATGGTCGTATGCCTCCCTATCCCTACGGTCGTATGCCTCCCGACATTGTTTGAAAAAAAATGTTTGTTGTTTCTTCATGCCGTAACGGTTGGACAGAATTAGTATGAAACTTGCTACAACCGTTTTTTTTTATATAAATACGTCGACACAATGCGTACAACCCACGCAATGTAAAGTGTACCATGTAAACGGTTGTAATGGAGGAAGTATCTCGCCTTACCAGCGCCGCTGCTAATAATAACTCCTTAGGAGCTTACTGGCAACCTAACTCACTCTTAGGGCCGAGACATAAAGTATAAGTGTTAGTAGTAAGTATAGGTTATCTTCTATATATGCAAGAGAGGTAAAGCGCATCTAAGCAGCCCGTCTGGGGAAGTACCTGCACCTCATAGAAAACCGCGGCCTAAGAACAACTCCCTAGATGGTTGTTGTGTTTGTGCGAGTGAGTGAGTTCGTATATACATATTATATCGCTTTATTTACTTTATTACATAAAATGCTTGGAGTACAAGTAAAAAAAATAGATGTGATTACGAATTGCGAAATCAGTGATTTTCCGGAAGTTTATCCAAATACAAGAATTACATGATACTGCTACATTTAGATTAACATCGATCTGACTGAAGTCTAAAGAAAAGCGAGACGTCACTAAAATACAGCTAATACAAGATGGATGGTCAGCTATTGTGGATCTATTAAATCGGAACAAATAAATGCATGCGAAAGCTATATTTATAGGCAATGGCTGAAAAATATCGTGTTTATTTCTTAATGCAAACGAGGGGCACAGAACGAATCTTAATACTTTTCATGATTATGTAATATTGTAAATTAATTATTTGACATAAATTGTAACATTTGCATGCCTAAAGGCTGAATATCGTTCAGCTACTTATATCTATGCATTAATCACATATACTATCATGTGTTGCCGTATACGCAAATAGTGACATTGATTGATTCATTGAAATCTTAGTTTAGAGGCATGCCATCATCGTCTCAATGTACGCATGCAGCCCACACCTACGTTGTGACTATTTTTATTTTATTAAAAAAAAGAGTAACAATTTGAAGACAGAAGAAGAACAAATAAAAAATGATTAAACAAACTTGAGATGCAAGAAATTATGTCCGTTCTCTTTTTAAAAAATTACAGTGATTTAAAACGTAGATATAAGTAAATGAATATTATATTCCAATTTCCTGCTTTTATTTTATTTTAAAGGTACATTTTTTTATACTGAAAATTCAAATTGAAAATGCACCTACAAGAAGAATGAGGTTACGCATTCCAGAGCCATGAAGCTCGTAAACCAAAGAAATTAGACATAGAGTAGAATAAGCCCGAACGAAAAAATAGGATATAATTAAACATAAGAAAATAGTTCGCAATCTGAAATTTTAATTTGAAATATTCTGATGAGAAAGAACTGGCAAGAACATAATAAAAAGTGACCACCTACGTTGTCAATCAATTATATATACATATTTTCAAACCTTGTATATTTACTGTAAGTGAAACTGAAACTTATGAGACATCATTTACTAATTTACTAGATAAAACCTCAAATTGCACCTTAAGCAGCGTTTCATGTAGTTGGCAGACCGCCAGGCAGCTCGCTCAGAGTTTCAATTGAGTTCCTTTGCCTAATATAAGGTTGAATATCGACATATTGAGTAACTTTATGCGATATCCTCAAATACCTGTATTAAAGCAGGGATCGAAATGCAGCAAAGACGAGATAATGAGTACGTGTAAATGAACCACTGCAAAGTCAGAGTCTTCGTCACCGGCACGTGGCTTCTAGGTCATTTTATTCAGATAGTTAGACACTGACAAATTAAACACTTATTATCTCTCTGATTATAATTTTATTATAATGGCAAATTAAAATACAAACATAGCAACGATTGATCGTAGATTGATTGATTGACAGAGGACAAAATGTCGTTGTGAGTTTGAAGTAGCCTGACTACTGAGTCTTTATGAAATTTTTTACTTCCGTTTGTTGCCCGCTTCAATTTTGCTGGTTTATTCTCGTTTTCAGTACCCTTGGAAACTGACTTTCAAGAATATTGCGGAGAAAGGGCAGTTATAAAATATAAATTCCCATCTAGTATACTCAAGAATTTCATACACATTATTAGTGTAAAGTGTTCTTGTTGTGGTTGTATGGTGATCAAAAAATGTTCAATTTGTAGGAATAATATAGCAAAAACCCCCGGACTGTAGTGCAACAGATGTAAGGCATCTAATAAGCAGCTTAACACACTGAACAATGCCACTAGTGTTGAATGGAGCTGCGAAGTTTGCCTGCAAAATGTCTGTCGTCTATCAACTATCATAATAATATAATAATTCATTGCAACAAGATGACAAAGAGTCCGACTCAGGTCGTATTTTGGCAGTCAACCAAGCTTAGACATACAAAAGCTGGTATGGTGCATAAAACGCCAACTGAATAAATATTTCGCAGATAAACATTACTTTCTCAGTAATCAAATTAGAGCAATGAAAAATACATAAAAATCAAGACAACATAATACACGAGCTCGATTACTAGTTATATTTAAAAAAAATAGCTACTCTAGAATTATGGTTGATGATGTAGTGTTGGAGCAAGTGAATGAGATTGTATATCTTGGAAGTGCTTTTAGCAGCAATGGAAGGTACACCGATACTGTGGAGAGACGAGTGAGTGCCGGGAATAGGGTGAATGGAGCGATGAGTAAACTTCTAGGCAGCCGAAATCTAAGCCAGAAGGCACAGCTCGATGTACACAACGCGGTGCTAATTCCAACGCTAACTTGTGGAAGTGAGAGCTGGGTATGGCAGAGAGAGCATGAAAGTAGAATAAATGCGGTCGAGATGCGAGCATTGCGCAAAATTTGTGGCATAACGCTTGCTGACCGCGTTCGTAATGAAGACGAAAGCGTTGGTCTAAAAGAGAGTGTCGGTGTTAAGATAAGAAAGGGCACGCTCCGTTGGTTCGGACATGTAGAAAGAATGCGGGACGAAAGAATGACGAAACAGATATACAATGCAAAAGTGGAAGGATGTAGGAGCCGAGGAAGGCCGAGACTAACCTTCCATGACCAAATTGGTCGTGTTTTATCAGAAGGTGATGTCAGAAGCCCCAGGAACCGGCGAGCGTGCATGGAAAGAGCTATGAATGTCACAGAAGCGAGTGAAGTATGCAAGGACCGCGTCTTATGGCGCTCGGTTCTCTCTGCCTACCCCGCAAGGGACTTGGCGTGAAGATATACATACATACATTGAAGAGTCAGGACAAAAGAAACAAAAATCAAAGTCTAGAACTAAGTGTTGTACTTGAGCAAGGTGTAAATCAAGTGCAACATCGCTGTCGACACTATTAGAAGTTGTAGGTCTACGGTCTACAAGAAACTACCGAATTCCGTTTTCCATTTTAGTCACTACATCAACTTTCATTCCACAAACAACTCTTCGATTACAAGTAAATCCATCGAGGATCGACTGATTAACATTATTTTTTTATACCACGTCGGAAGGCATACAAGCATACGGCCTGATGGAAATCCTATAAGCCTATTAACGCTCGCAACACATTAAGTATCACTTGTGCGATGCCACCTCTGCAGCTAGCACAGCAATTCCTTTTCAGGAGCTTACTGGTGACCTCACTCATACTCAGGAATACAACAACCCACAAGGAAGTTGTTATTTTCTGCGGTTTTCTGTAAGGTGGTGGTATTTCCCCAGACGGGCTGCTTTGATACGCCCTACCTCTCATAAAATACATACTTATCGATCATAAAATATACTCAGACCAATATAAATAGAAAGATACGAGCTCGGTGGCGCAGTGGTGAAACGCGTTGTTACGCTACTTTGACACCAACGCTCGTGGGTTCGATTCCCACACAGTACAAATATTTGTGTGCATGAACATGTCTGTTTGTCTTGGTCTGGGTATTTTCTATGTATAATAAGTATGTATTTACAAAAAAAAAATGTATTTACGTATGTTTATCAGTTGTCTAGTACCCATAACACAAGCTTCGCTTACCTTGGGACTACATGGCGCTGTGTAATATGTCCGACAATATTTATTTATTTATACAAATTTTTACATGGAACGACTGTCATCGAACCTCCCCAACCCAGAAGGAAAACCATACATTTCTTAGGTTAAGTGACACGTCTTTTGAAATATAATTTCTTACACTTGTGGGTTTCCTCACGATGTTTTTATTTTCACCATAAGAATTACAAATATGTACCGATCAATCCGAAAACACGAATTTAGTACTACATGCCAGGATTTGAACCTGAGACTAGTGGGCTAATAGGCCGGTTCTTTATCCTATATGGGCTATAACTGCTCTATGGTTTGGTGTGGTATGCTTCCACTAGTTATATTTAAAAAAATCGGCCAAGTGCGAGTCGGACTCGCGCACGAAGGGTTCCGTACCATTATCTATAAAAACGGCAAAAAACACGTTTGTTGTATGGGAGCCCCCCTTAAATATTTGTTTTATTTTAATTTAATTATTTATTCTTATAGTGAATATGTAACTAAATATTCTGTGAATATTTCAAGCGTCTACCTGTTGCCGTTATCAATATCGAGCAAAAATGAGCAAAAAAATCACGTTTGTTGTATAGGAGCCCCCGTAAATATTTATTTTATTCTATTTTTTAGTATTTGTTGTTATAGCGGCAACAGAAATACATCATCTGTGAAAATTTCAACTGTCTAACTATCACGGTTCATGAGATACAGCCTGGTGACAGACGGACGGACGGACAGCAGAGAGGTTCCGTTTTACGCTTTGGGTACGGAACCCTAAAAATAGCTACAGTTATCTGATTTCCTGTAGAGTTATTTGAGTTATAAAGAACTTTTGATTTTACCGACAACCTAAGAACTGCATTTGTCTTTTAGCATGAAGTGTCAGGAGGGTGACTCCCAATTAATCAAATTACTACGTGTCCTGCATCAGATTCCAGTTACTGGCACACCGCCAGAAAATTTCGTCTTTCATTTGGGTGACATATACATGTACGTAAAAAGCATACGGGAATCGTTTATTAAAAGTGTACTTTGAGTTGGCGTAATATTCGCTTATGTATTTTAAGGGTTCTGTTTACAAAGAGTACAAACGAAACCTAATACTAAGTCTGTCCACGCGGAGCGAGGAAGATGATCGCAGCGTGGGAGTAATGCGGGGCGGAATTGCGGGTATATGATTGTCCATTGACGCGAAGTGAAAAAGCGCAGCGAGGGAGCATGCAGAGTATGTAGAGTGCTGGTCAGGCCATAGTGGATACGCGGTGTCGTTATATAAGGAAACATCATGGTTCCTCGCATGCGGCGGCATCACGCGGCCGTATTTTTGCTCAGTTTTCACGTTCCGCTTCCCCGTTCAATTTCCCAGATTCGCTTTCTCGCTTCAATGTATGTAATTTTAATGTAATTCGCAAATCTACGTCCACAAAACCAGAGTAGAGTGGAGTTAAATTTCTATTGGTTACTATTGGCATGGCTTCGTCCCTCTCTTCTCTTCTGCTTTATACTTGGTGGATAGGCAGACTAGGTTCCGCTGTTCATCGGTCAATTTTTCTGTCTGTCTGTCTCTCTGTCTCAGGGCTCTATCTTTTAAAACCGTAACAAGCAGACAATTATTAACCTTTACAACTATTTCACTTAAAATTATTAAAATGGATCCCTATAAAAGAAATATGTTTCTCTACACTGTAATAACACTTCGCATGACCATTTCGATTATCATTGGGATAGTTTTTTCCCAATTGTACAATGTTATAATTGTGGTTGTTATAATTCACTACTTACTAACATAGCCACTACTTACTACTACTAGTTTACTGGTGACCTCATTCACACGCAGGAACAAAACAACCCTCAAGGGAGTTGTTATTTAGCAGAGGTTTTCGTAAGGTGGAGGTACATCCCCCAATGGGCTGCTTTGATGCGCCCTGCCTCTCTCTCATCTGGAAATAGAACCACCCAGCATGCACCCGCCAAAATTCCTGCCATCGCTGCCCTATTACACGTATTTCGCCTCTCATTGAGATAACTTCAGGCGCTGTAGATATTCTGAGATGAACTTCCCGTATTGAACATGGTTAGTTAAAGAACCTCGTCAATTAAGCTTGATAAATTTATAACCATAGAAAAGTAGGAAGCATCGATTAATGTAGCGTTGACAAATCCCCGGCTAAGATTGATCTGAGCTTAAGGATGGATCACTCTAAAGTACACTGTAAACATTTACCTAATTAAAATATAAAGTGGTAGGAAGCGGTGGGCAGCTCGATGGCGCCGTTGGGGGTGACTCTAATTGAAAAGTTAAGCAAGGCTATCGCAGCCTGTCTTTGGATGGATTTATTAATTTCATATGTGTCCGATTTAGCAGCTAAGCTGTTCATCGCGTGTGCTGTCGCCAGATTAGGTTAGGAGGCATTTTTTTTTGTACAATCAGATTAGCAAACAAACATGAAGCCCGCATTTGATGGTAAGCGGTCACCGCAGCCTATTGATGCTCGCAACACCACAGGGCTGTTACTCGTGCGCTGCCAATCTTGTGAGCTAAGGATGTTTCGTCACAGTGCCCAGTAATTTCTCTGCCATATTTCAAACCGGAACACGGCTATATAAATATAGCTGCTTAGCGGTAGAAATAGGTGAGACGGACGTGCCCATGCAGACGATTTTTGTACAAAGTCTATAGGCATACAAGCATATGGACCACCTGATGTAAAGCGGTTGCCATAGCCTAGAACCTCTGCTGCTAACACAGCTACCGCTTGTAATATACTAAGTATCAATCGCGTGATGCTTCCCCTGCTGCTAACACAGTTACTCCATAGGAGCTTACTATTGCCCACACTCAGGAACACAACAACCTTCTGGGGAGTTGTTATTTGGCTGCGGTGTTCCGTGAGTTGGAGGTACTTTAGTAACGCTACTTTGCCATCAATGCTCGTGGGTTCGATTCCCACACAGGACATTTGTCTACGTGAACATGTTTGCTTGTCTGGGTGTGCCTGGGGAAGTACTTCCACCTCACAGAAAATCGCACCTAGAGGTTTGCCTTGTTGCTGTGTGTTAGTAAAGGATTATCCAGAAAGTTGCTATTTGCGCACGGACTTCTGAGGAAACTGCTATACTTAGTCAGAGCGTTTATTGAATTCATTGTATTTATTTTTATGCTACGTCGGGAGGTATACAAGCATACGGCCCACCTGATGTAAAGTGGGTACCGTAGCCTATTAACGATTGCGATATATTAAGTATCACTCCTCTGCTGCTTAC
This sequence comes from Pyralis farinalis, assembly GCA_947507595.1. Classification (NCBI taxonomy): domain Eukaryota; kingdom Metazoa; phylum Arthropoda; class Insecta; order Lepidoptera; family Pyralidae; genus Pyralis; species Pyralis farinalis. Next base: position 24,669,490 of record OX382278.1, read on the forward strand.
ACAGCAACTCTTTGGGAGCTTACTGGTGTACTCACATGCAGGAACACCACAACCCTCTAGGGAGTTGTTATTTGGATGCGGTTTTCTGTGTGGTCGAGGTACTTTCCCAGACGGGCTGCTTTGATGCGCCCTACCTCTCTTAAAATATCCAGACCAAGACAAACAGACATGTTCATGCACACAAATGTTTGCCTTGTGTGGGAATCGAACCTACGAGCGTTGGTGTTAAAGTCGCGTTATTCATGAGTGAGCCAACGAGCTCGACATATGATATCTTTTGCGAACACTTCATTTGCTTATCACATTATATTTTACTATGATCATTTGCATGTCATCATCTCAGGTCATTTGCTTAAGAGAGGTAGGGCGCATCAAAGCAGCCCACCTGGGGATGTACCTCCACCTCACAGCTAAATAACAAACTCCCTGGCGGGTCGTTGTGTACCTGCGTGTTAGTGTGGTCACCAGTCGGCTCCTAAGGAGTTGCTGTGTTAGCAGCAGAGGCGGCATCGCGCGAGTGATATGTATTGCAAGCGTCATAGGCTACAGTAACCGCTTTATATCAAATGGACCGTATCCTTGTATGCCTTCCAAGATTGTTAAAAACCTATAAAGAATTAAAACAATGAAAAATTAATTAGATACAAGAGGAGGAACATACAAATATTATGGTAGTTTAATATTATTTGGATTAATTAATAATACCTAATATTTATATTTGTAATTCGACTAAAGGGACAACACCTATAACTTTGAGAATAAACAGAATTGTTCACATATAATTCGGGAAACATACCATTATTTCCTGTAGGAACTCAATAAGCAAAGCGGATTGTCAATTTCGATGCTATTTTAATAAGTTCTTGTAACAACACGAAATGTGTCGTTTCGGACTTTTCATGAAATGTCCCACTTATTTGAAGCGCTATATGATCATTAATAATCCTACGAGTATATTATTACAAACTATATCCACGAAATGTTGTTATGCATAATGTAACAATTACAAAAACGGGATGCGGAATGAATACGTCTTCGTGACGGGTAAACGGAAGTAAGGAAATTATAAGATGCAGCGAAATGATCTCAAAATGGCGCTTTCTTCTCTGTTCAACGCGATACGTCATCGTTCTCACTCAATGATGAATTAATACTTAGATTCTTTACCTATCTAGTCATCATCATCACATTATCCCACTGCAGGGATGCGGGTCTTCCTAAAACCCAAGGGGTTTAGAGCTTACTCCACTACGCTGCGCAAATACGGATTGGCGGATGCTAGTGTTTTCAAGCCGCCCGAGGGCCACTGACTTAGCTTAACGACTGTCATCTATAGACAACAGCCGGGACCGACGGCTTAACGTGCCCTCCAAACACGGAGAAACTCGAGATAGAAAACCCATCTATATAAACAGGCTGCGGTCGATGTTGCTTAACCTGCGTGTTCGGTTATAATGACACGCACGACGACGCCATCTAGCTCTACATACCTACCTATCTGGTGGTGTATTTAATTTTAAATATGAAAGATAGATATGTAGCTATAAACTATATCCCCCGATTTTGTTGTCATCCGTTTTCTGAATTGCCTCCAGATATGGAAGCAAGTTTAAAGACGAATTTACATCAAAAAATACCTTTTTTATTATTAGTGAAAGTCGTTTTCCCCCGCAATATGATACTTACTTCCGAAACAGGAAAATGAAACTTATTTTCATAATTTCTATTGAAATATACGAATCTTGTTAGGTACTTGACTATCTTAAATCTCACATTTGTTTGCCAAACACTTTATAATATTAATTCTGTTGATAAATTGACAGTTCGGAGATCTTACGAGAAGTACTGCAACGGCATAATTTGCCACTGTACCAAGGAGAAATAAGCTGCATTTCTAAGGCGGTATTTTTGTGATTAAAATTGAACAGCATTATGCGATCTACAAACACAATTCCATACTAGACTAACATCCTGTATTTGGGTAAAATTGAGGTTGGCTTATAAAAGACACCTGTAAACAAAACGGCAAAGTAAATAAGGTAAGCGAAGCCGAACCTTCGGATCTTGATGAAGAAAAAACAGTAATATTGGAGCCGAGCGGGGCTAAGAGCATTTAGAGTGGAGCCTTCTTATTTTTAAGGGGTAAAATACGCGCAGAAGTAACAAATTTTGATAACGTTTGTACGAGTAACATGGATATTTTAGTAAACCAGATGGTATCACATATATTTTTCCATCATTCACCATTGTTTTAACTAATATATATTCTGGAGTTAGTCAAGGTTCGAATCTGGGCCCCTTGCAGTTTTTAATTTTAATTAACGACTTGCCGGAGATAGTCGCCACGGCAAAGTGTTTATTATTTGCTGACGACTTAAAACTGTTTTTGAAAGTTGATAATGAGCATGACTGCGATACCATCCAACGAGATATAGATAATATCGTCAGATGGAGTATAGACAATGATATACAATTTAATATTAACAAATGTTTTGCTATGACATACTCTCGGTCACAGAACCCTCTCCTAGCTAACTATTTTATGGGACAAGAGTGCTTTCTGCGAACGTTCTCAACAAAGGATTTGGGTGTCACAATGAATGCAAATCTATCGTTTAGTGATCATATTGATAAAATATGCAAAGACGCCTATAGAATGTTAGGATTTGTGTTATGACAGGCACGTCACCTAGACTGTATTACAGCAATAAAAGTTTTATACAATGCATATGTGTGCAGTAAGCTAGAAAGTAATGCAGTCATATGGAACCCATATGAAGCTAAGTATATGCTTATGCTAGAAAAATTACAAAGAAAATTTATCAGATGGTTATACAATAAGCAGTATGGGTATCACGTAGGTTATCCAATCATATACCCTGGTTACTAACAAATTACCTATATTACCTATACTTGTATGTATGTATGTATGTATTTATTCTTCACACCAGGTCCCTTGCGGAGTAGGCAGAGAGAACCGTATCTGTATTTATACTTGTTGAAAATAAATGTTAGGGGGTCATGTGCCAGAAGCGTGCTCGTTCGCGACCCCTGCCAATCGATTGGATTGCAATTCTGGCCCGAAAACGCACCACCACAGAGACGCTTAGATGCTTTGTGTGTGACAGAGACTAAGCGCAAGGGAGCGACACCGATGATCTGCCCGGTGGAATGATGGCCTTATGATCTGATATAGACCGGGACGATCATGCCAGTTCTGGTGTAGGTGTCATACTCTCCTCTCGCTTAGTCTCTGGTGTGAAAGATTACTGTTTGGGCCTATAGGGCCTAGATTTCTCTGGGTTCGTATAAAACTGGGCATCACGCGAGTATTTCTGGTTGCAGCATACGCTCCCGTAAGCTCAGCGTGTGCCGAAGAACTAGAGAAGTTTTGGGAGTCTGTGAGGGATGTTCTGGATTTAGCTGAAGGGAATGAAAGAGTGATTATGTGTGGAGATTTGAATGGATGGGTTGGGACCAAACGAGACGGCTATGAAGCTGTTCTTTTGTCCCTATGGAGATAAAAGAGTGAACGAAGCAGGTAAGTCGATTCTAGATTTAATTATGGAACGAAACCTCTAGATTGGGCCGGAGCCTTACAAACTGGGTTGCTGGGAGATCCGTCCCGGTTGGAGATAAATGATTAAGAGTGGACTGTATATATAATTATTGTATAAAATGTACAAAGTATATCAAACGGCGCGGGTGTCGCACAGCGTCGGTGTGGGCGATTGAGGTCGCGCGGGCGGTGGACGGCGCGGGCGCCGCGACGTCCCCGCGCCCCGCGCATCCTCCGTGGCGCGCTCAGCAGCGGAGCGCGACTATGGTGTGGTGTTGCCACCATATACTCCCCGCCTTGAAGTATCTTCAAGACTGGTGATCGGCAGGGGGCATATGGTGTTGTAGGCCTGGCGAATCGTCCCCTTTTGAGTACGAATGTCGGCGACTCTGGCGACGCCGTCTCGCCCCGGCAGGACCCGGAGGACGCGGCCGAGTAGCCACATCAACGGTGGTGCAGTGCTGTCCTTGATCAGGACAAGCGAACCCTCCTTGAGCTCGCCTCGGGATCTGTGCCATTTTGTCTTCCTCTGAAGCCAGAAAATATATTCCATGTGGAAACGATTCCAAAAATGTTGCTTCAGTAGTTCTATGCGTTGGAACCGCTGACGACTAGTGACATTTCTATCGACGACTTGCGGGTGTGGCAAACATACCAGAGATCGACCAATAAGGAAGTGTGCGGGTGTTAAAGGAGAGAGGTCTGATGGATCTTGTGAAATGGGAGTAATGGGACGTGAGTTTAGGATCGCGTCTATCTGAATCAAGAGCGTAGCCATCTCTTCAAAGGTTAAATGTGTCAATTCTAAAACGCGTCTAAGATGATGTTTGACTGATTTTACTGCCGATTCCCACAAACCACCGAAGTGTGGTGTGTATGCTGGTATAAATGAAAAGTTGATACCTTGATCGACGAGACACGATGACAACGTAGGCTCTTTGAGAAGCTTTGCCAACTCGTTAAAAGTACCAACAAATGTCGTACCATTGTCGGAGAATACATTTTGTGGCTTCCCCCGGCGTGCTATGAAACGATTCAGTGCTGCAATGAAAGCCTCTTTAGTTAAGTCCGAAACAAGCTCCAGATGCACTGCCTTCGTGGCTAAACACACAAAAACACAAATGTAAGATTTGACTAATCTACAACCTCTACCTTTTCTATCAGCTATCATCACTGGCCCTGCATAATCTGTACCACAGTCCAAGAACGGATATTCCAACTGTACACGTTTATCAGGTAAATTCCCCATAATTGGTTGTACTATTTGACCTCGAAATCTACAGCACTTTATACAAGAGCGAACAATGCGCTTCGCTAGCTTAGTTCCTCCTAGTGGCCAGTAATTATGACGAACTGTAGCTAATAAAAGTTGAGGACCTGAGTGGAGGTATGTTTTGTGAAATGTATCAAATATTAAGTGACATAAACGATTTTTACTACATAGCAGAATGGGATGTTTAACGTTGTAATCGTAGTGAGAATCACTAAGCCTGCCACCCACGCGAATCCGGCTCGAAGGACCAATAGATTGGGCCGGAGCCTTACAAACTGGGTTGCTGGGAGATCCGTCCCGGTTGGAGATAAATGATAAAGAGTGGACTGTATATATAATTATTGTATAAAATGTACAAAGTATATCAAACGGCGCGGGTGTCGCACAGCGTCGGTGTGGGCGAGTGAGGTCGCGCGGGCGGTGGACGCCGCGGGCGCCGCGACGTCCCCGCGCCCCGCGCACCCTCCGTGGCGCGCTCAGCAGCGGAGCGCGACTATGGTGTGGTGTTGCCACCAACCTCCTCGTGTCGAATACTTTATTTCATCACAAGGATATTCACACGTATACATGGAGACGGGATGACCAAAAAAGTGTGATTGATTTGATTATAATTGATAGACGTCTCCGAAATACTATAATGGATACAAGAGCCTTTAGAGGTCCCACTCTTGAAACGGACCACTATCAGGTGGTAAGCCGGATTGTGGAACTTTTCAAGACGTGGAGGCATTGGCGAGTGCGTATCCCTTTCGGAGATCATGAAAGGATAAAGAGTGAAAAATTGCAAGATGAAAGTGTAAGGAGAATGTATGTACATCTGGTAAGCGAAAGACTTGCAAATGCAAGTCTTTCCGTCACAGATGTGGATGATTGCTGGAAAGTTCTGAAAGAAAGTATGGTGGATAGTGCAAAAGAAGCTTGTGGATGCGCAAAGAGGCATAAAACATTGAAAGGAGATGCCTGGTGGGATGCGGAGGTTAAATCCTCCGTAGCAAGAAAGAGGAAAGCGTGGCTGGATTATGTATCATCTTTGCCCTTAAATGAAAGGCAAGGCTTCAGTGAAAGAGAAGCGTGAAAGACAAATTATGAATGAGGAAGAGAGGCTGACGAAAAACTTTGAGGCAAATACCAAACTCTTTTGGAGAGAGGTCTTTTAGAGAGAAGTCTCGGAGTAGTTCGTCGGCATTCAGTATGAACAAGATTAAGTCTAAAGCTGGTATCATTCTTGCAAACACTCAGGAAGTATTAGAACGGTGGAGTGAATATTTTGAAGAGATGTATGAATATGCCTCGGACGCTGACAATGAGAGTGAGTCTGATGCTCAATCCAAGTTGACGGCGTCCGATGAATGTAAAACTATGGATGAGATAGAATGGTCGATACGAAGTTTGAAAAATGGAAAGTCTGCGGGAACTGATATGATCACAGCTGAGATGATCAAACTAGGTGGCACTTACGTCCGGGACGCCTTCTGGTACTTATGCAACCTATGCTGGAGAACTGGTAGGGTCCCAATGGACTGGAGACGCGCAGTCACCGTTCCCTTGTATAAAGGCAAGGGATCACGCATGGACTGCGCCAACTATAGGGCCATCAGTTTGATCAGCTTAGCAGCAAAAGTATATGGAAAGATAATTGAAAGGAGAATGAGGGTGAAATCTGACGAAATGCTGTCGGAGGCACAGGGAGGATCCCGATATGGAAGGGGATGTACGGATCAAGTTTTCTCGCTCCGCAATATCGTAGAGAAGCATCTGGCCACAGACCAGAAGGTTTTCTGCGGTTTTGTGGATCTTGAGAAGGCATTTGATAGGGTCGTGCGAAAGGAACTGTGGTGCATATTGCCGAGATATGGGATTGACGGCTCACTGCTCCGTGCTGTGCAGTCCACTTACAAGGATTGCTTAGCATGTGTGCGAATAGATGGCAACCAATTTTGACATCAAACCAGGGTGACATACCCTGGTTTGATGTCAAAATTGGGTGTCAAACAGGGTTGCATGTTGTCTGCTAGGCTGTTTATTCTGTATCACGATAGTTGTCTACAGAGAATAAGATCGATGGGTGACCTAGTGCTGAACTGTCTGCTGTATGCAGATGATGCCGTCCTATTAGCAGAAACACCATCTGAGCTGCAAACACAAGTCACAATGATGAAAGACGAATGTATGAAGGAAGGCTTACTATTGAATGCGAAGAAAACAAAGATAATAGTATTTGAAAGAGAAGAAACCAGAACCAATGTAAGGATTACGGTAGATGATGAAGTGTTGGAACAAGTGGATGAGTTTGTATATCTTGGATGCGCTTTCAGCAGGGATGGAAGGTACACCGCAGATGTGGAAAGGCGAGTGAGTGCTGGGAATAGTGTGAATGGAGCGTTGGGAAAACTTCTTGGCAGTAAAAACCTGAGCCAGAAGGCGCAGCTGGCTGTACACAATGCAGTGCTGGTCCCAACGCTTACTTATGGAAGCGAGAGCTGGGTATGGCAGAGAGAGCATGAAAGTAGGATAAACGCGGTTGAAATGCGAGCGTTGCGCAAAATTTGTGGCGTAAGGCTTGTAGACCGTATTCGCAATGATGAGGTTAGAAGCAGAGTTGGTCTGAAAGAGAGCGTCGGTGTTAAAATAAGAAAAGGCATGCTCCATTGGTTCGGACATGTAGAAAGAATGCAGGATGAAAGAATGACGAAGCAGATATACAATGCAAAGTGGAAGGATGTAGGATCCGAGGAAGGCCAAGACTTATCTACCATGATCAAATTAGTCGTGTTCTATCAGAAGGTGATGTCAGGAGCCCTAGAAATTGGCGAGCGTGCATGATAAGAGCAATAAATGTTAAAGAAGCGAGTGAGGTATATGTAAGGATCGAGTCGCGTGGCGCTCGGTTCTCTCTGCCTACCCCGTAAGGGATTTGACGTGAAGTTATAGATAGATAGAAAATAAATGTTTTTTTTATCGATAGGATATTTCATGAAAAGTCCGAAGTGTCGCTTTTCGTGTTGCTACAATAACTTGTTAAAATAGCTGCGAAATTGACATTCGACTTTGCTTATTGAGTTACTATTTTGGAATGTTTCCTGTGTTAGATGGGAAATTTTTCAAGGATATCGAGACTGTATCTGTAGGTGTAAAAAAAACAAATAAATATTATGTCGTAATGTCACTAATGGGCATTCTAAGTAATAATTATGTTGTTTACTCACAATCGAAATGGTAAGTGAGTGTTTAACGTAGGAAAACTTAGGTGGTTAATTGCACCCTCTCGATGACATTGCTCGCTACGCACGTTTGTAAAGATAACGCCAGATCAAGCTATACACATACGCATCTTAGGATCTTGAGATTTGAATGATTTCGTAAATGTCTCATGTGCATTTGGTCACTTTTCAGGAACACCGTTCCTAAATGAATTCTATATGTTTGTCTGTGCGTTTGTCTGTCGCTTTTTTTCGAATATTCGAATTTTGACTTCAGATTCGGATTCAGCATAAAAAAGTAGAATAGGAATGTTCAGGAACACCGTTCCTATCTCAGGAACATGGTCAAAATGGCCGCCAATAAAAAAAATAAAATTTGAATTGTTATATAATAGACGAGCCAGGTGTTCCTCTGGCAATGCAAGCTTGCGCATTCTCAACTGGTTTCTTCTCAGTTAATATAGTTACACCAATTAACGCATACAGGCCCCCTTACTCAAAAACGCCTCCTACGATTCGAGCCTACTCACCATTGGGAAAATATTTTAACCAATAACCCGATAATTGACGCGATGTGAATCCATGAACTAGCCAGTCGGATACACGAATTTAGTTGTACATTCCAGAAATTGAACCGGGGACCAATTGATTAATAGGAAGGTTCTTTATCCACTGCTCTCACAACAGTAATCTATCTATAACTTCACGTATAACTACAGACTCACTCGCTTCTTTAACATTAATTGCTGTTCTCTCTCGCGCCGGTTTCTTAGGCTGTTGACATCACCTTTTGATTATGGTAGGCAAGTCTTGTCCGATTTCGCACCCCACAAAACATACCAGCTCTTGCTTAAGGGAAATTTGCAGGTTCCGCCGCGATTCCACTTCAATGGAGTTTCAGTTACAAATAAAAACTCGGTTTGTTACTTGGGATTACTGTTAGACAAAGGTTTTAATTACTTTGAACACATAAAGCAGGTTGGAGAAAAAGCCAAAAAGAACTTTTATGCATTAACTCGAATTTCCACCTCGACGTGGGGCTTAACTTTCAAAACGTTAAAACTTATTTACACAGCGACATATTTAGGATGTATTACGTATGGTTCACCAGCATGGTGCTGCACGTCATAAGTTACTGCAAAGTCAGCGTCTCGCTTTAATATTTCTATGTAAATCGTATAGAACTGTGAGCACCGATGCTCTACCAGTGCTGGCAGGCGTATTACCAGTTGACATAGAAATTCAACGCCGGGCTTTAATGTACTACACCTCTAAAACATACACCCTCTCTTTCTAAAACACCGCGATATGGACAAAATACTTAGATTATTCAAACCAATTGACGAGGTATTTGAAACTTTACTGTCTGAATGGTAAGAAAGATGGGATACTTCTACTAAAGGACGCCACTTGTATCTGTTCTTTCAATCAGTGCGAGACAGATTAAGTAAAGTGGTTAGAAGTCGATCATCCCGTTGCGCAATTTTTAACTGGACATGGAAACTTTAGAGCTAAGGTCTTTTCGTTTAGACTTGTGTCATCGCCTTTATGCGAGTGTTCTACGACAAATAATGAATTCGAGCAAACAGCACATCATGTTCTCTAGGAGTGCAATCTCTGGTGTCGGGAGCGGGACGATATGTTAAATTCCTTGCATGTCACATCCGGGGTAGTATATTATTCTGATTTGGTGGCAACGAGGGAGAATTACCGGGCGTTTAGGCGGTTCTGCAATCTATATTATTGAAATCGATGTGTTAGGTAACAACTCACAGTTTAGGTCCCAATAGTGTTAGATATTTCATAAACCGTGGTGCACGGCAGTTGAGCTTCACTTGACTAGCCATCTCTTTGAGGTTTTTAAATGCCTTATTTGTCATATTGCTGTCTCTCACTTTGCCAAGAGGGGAAGTCAATTCCAAAACTTCCTACTCCTACAAATTTCTTCTGATTAAATTCGTTGTGAGTTCCAAGGCAGCTGTAGTTTAACCCCCAAGACGGCAGTGAACTTCACTGTTCATTGCCTTTTTGTTGGTCGCCGCTGTTAATTCTGGCTACACAGGAGACACAGTGGTGGGTATGAGTGGTGGGCCTGTCCCGTTAAGTCTTGTCCTTCCTTGGCTCCTATATACTTCCACTTTTACATTGTATATCTGCTTCGTCATCCTTTTATTCTGCATACTTTCTTTATGTCCGAACCAATGGAGCAAGTCTCTTCTTATTTTAACACCGACGCTCTCTTTCAGACTATCTCTGTTTCTAACATTATCTTTGCGAATACGGTCTACAAGCATTATGCCACAAATTTTGCGCAACGCTCGCATTTAGATCGCATTTATCCTACTTTCACACTTGTCACAAAAGTACATAAGTAAGTTATTTAAATATCCGATAATACGAATCTACCGAATCCATTTGAGTTTGATATAAAAATAGTATCTCCTATTTTAATCACTCTAAGTATTCAAGTGGGCGTTTCTCGAAACATTTTCAATTGGAGAATTTGCTATGCAAATTAGATAACCCGGGCCCGCAAGTAATTACCTATTCTTTTACCGAGAAACTTGAAGATATCTGTTAATCAGTATAAATTTGTTATCAGATTTTATATTCGTCTTAGAAATTTGTAATACCCAGTGAATTAGTTAGTCGTTGCCGTAATGGGCTGTAGTGGGGGGAGCGGTCGCGGGTGGGGCTGCGAAGTTCAAATAATTGAATCTTTACCAAAGAATATCTTATTTCACCCTATCTATCAATTTACAGCAGATATTCCACTCTAAATTTGTTTACGCCATTACATTCCTATCACGACCACAACGGTCTGTTTTATCAAGAGGTCCAAAACAGGTAGCAACTGATCAAGAAAAGAGTAAAAATATAAAAATATTATTGCCATGCAATATTGGCTTATTTTTTTAGATATAGTGGTATGTGAGAGCTCTATGGCGTCGTTGCGCGTGTCATTCTAACCGAACACGCAGGTTAAGCAACGTCGACCGCAGCCTGTCTGTGAATGGGGTTATCTAGCTCGTGTTTCTCCGTGCTTCGGAGGGCACGTTAAGCCGTCGGTCCCGGCTGTTGTCGATAGATGGCAGTCATTAAGCTAAGTCAGTGGCCCTCAGGCAGCTTTGAAAACACTGGCCTACGCCAATCCGCATTTGAGCAGCGTGGTGGAGTATGCTCTAAACCCCTTCGGTTGAAGGGAGACCCGTATCCCTGCAGTGGGATGAGTAAGGGTTGATGTGTGGTATTGTATCTTATTTAATTCATACCGTTATTATTTTGAAGTGACCATTGGCGAAGAAAAAATGCCATATATAACCAGTTGAGAATGCGCAAGCTTGCATTGTCAGAGGAACACCTGGCTCGTCAATTATATAACAATTCAAAATTTTTTTTTTTTATGTTTGTTGGCCATTTTGACCATGTTCCTTAAGAGATATGAGCGGTGTTCCTAAACATTCCTATTTTACTTTTTTATGCTGAATCCGAATCTGAAGTCAAAATTCGAATGTTCGAAAAAAAGCGACAGACAAACACACAGACAAACATATAGATTTCATATAGGAACGGTGTTCCTGAACATAGTTTCTTTTCAAATCGTCATTTAGGTCATCATCATTTCAGCCCGAATTCGTCCACTGCTGATTATAGGACTCACCTTTAGATAGCCATTCGTCTCGATCCTGTGGTACCTACATCCATCGATTGATTCCCTACAAACCTCTTAAGGTCGTCGCTCCACCTATATAGTGGAGGGTCGTCCCACACTGTTTCTACGCCATTCGAGAACATTTCTTCCCCAGCGGTTGTCGGTTATACAACTATACCACTATATCACTAATGTGACAATCAAGCGTACGGTCTGCCTGATGATACGCAGTTCCTTTTTATGAAACTAGATTGGCAAACAAGCATTGGCACATTAGATGGTAAGCGGTCACCGCAGCCTATTGACGGTCGCAACACCACGGTGATGTTACTCGCGCGCTGCCAAGTTTGTGACCTAAGAATGTTACGTCACAGTACCCAGTAATTTCCCTGCCATATCTCACCTTTCAAACCGCAACACAGCTATATAAATATATCTGCTTGGCGGTAGAAATAGGTGAGACAGAGGTACCCACGCATATGACTCTTGTACAGAGTCTATCTCTGGTAAAAGAGCCTATGGACATTTGCAATACCAGTCATGTGTTGCCGACCCTGTAATAAACTCTTCACACCTTTCTTGAAGAACCCCATGCTGTCCATTGGCAAAACCCTCGGCTGGCAGTTCTTTCCACAACTTGAGAGTTCTCGGAAGAAAACTTTGCCGGAACCGCACAGTACGCAACCATTGCGGTTTCCGGGTGAACTCCCCGCCGTCAGCGAGCGGTGCGGTTGTTTTTTTATTTTTATACTACGTCACGAGGCATACAAGCATACGGCCCACCTGATGCAAAGTGGGTACCGTAGCCTATTAACGCTTGTAATATAAAGTATCACTCGCACGATGCCTCCTCTGCTACTTACACAGCAACTCCTTGGGAGCTTACTGGTGACCTCACTCACACGCAGGAATACAACAACCCTCTAGGGAGTTGTTATTTGGCTGCGGTTTTCTGTGAGGTGGAGGTACTTCCCCAGACGGGCTGTCTTGATGCGCTCTACCTGAAACTGTCGGCATCACGTCGAACAATTCTTCAGAACACAACCCGTTGAACAATCGGTAGAACACACAAGGCAAAATCTCGCCTTAAACTTAAAGGCTCAATACCATCTATAAGCCTAGCAGCTGTGTTCTAACAGGTAGCCAGGTGCTGCCGCCCAAATGTGACTACAGTACTTCATGTGTGGTTTGACTGGAGACTTGTAGGTATAGTATTAGTCTTTGTTCCGCACTGAAGTGCTGCTATGCCCTGTTGAACACACCTTGACCGTTGGCCTACTCCTTCAGGTGATTTCGGCATTGAGATCTCGACACCGAGAATCCCAATATTTTTGGTGATGGTAAGTGGTGCGTTCTGGAATTGAGGTACCACAGCAAGCTGATATAGATAAATGCCAGTGGTTAAGTAGCTTCCGGGCGGCTTTAAAATACCTAGCGCTGTGGAGTATGCTCTAAAACTACTTTGGTTGAAAAGAGACCCGTTTGCAGTGGGATGAGTATGGGTTAGAGTGGGTATGTCTTTAAAGTATTTTTTTCTTTGAATTGTATGTATATCTCTTACAGGATACGCAGAGAGAACCGGGTGCCATAAGACGTGGATCTTACCTCGATCGCCTTTTTAACATTTACAGCTATGTTCATGCGCTCTCGCCGGTTTCTAGGGTACCTGAGTTATCTATATTATCATGAATTATCTACACTAATACAATAAAGCTGAAAAGTTTATTTATTTGTTTAAGCGCACAAATCTCTGGAACTACCAAACGAATTAGAAAAATTCTATTGACATTTGAAATTCCCATTTCTGAGGAATGGTATACGTATGTTTGTTACCTGCCTGTATATATTTATACAGGCGAAGCAACGGGCAACAGCTAGCATTATATAACTAAGATAGATTTAATTCGACGACGAGATCGGCACAGCAGTGATACTTTGACACCAACGTTCGTGGGTTCGATTTCCAGAGAGGACAAACATTTGTGTGCATGAACATGTCTATTTGTTGGTCTGGGTGTTTTTATAAGTATCATAAGTACGAGTTTGTATTTACAGAAAAAAATGTATTTACGTATTTACCAGTTGTCTAGTACCCATAACGCAAGCTTCGCTTACTTTGGGGCTGCACGGCACTGTGTAATTTGTCCGACAATATTTATTTATTTATAATTATATACTTATATCTATAGACGGATGTAAAAGGTAAGAACCGTACGACTGGCATGTACACCAGAGGGCACGAATTAATTCGGTTTGTGAAAATGTCCTTTTGATTATAAAAACGAAAGATGAAAGGTAAGCAAACCAAATAACGTGTACCGTAACTTAATTCCTGTCGTAACTTTGTATCGTCAATTTTGTAAATTAAATTTTTCTGCCATTTTTAAGGTGATTTTCAGGGAAAAATTTTTATACGACGTCGGGAGGCATATAAATATACACCGTTTATTCCTAGCGTTATCCCGTTTCCTAGTCGATTACAATTGGCGGGGTCTGCTACCTAAGCCTAAGGATTTGGCGAAGATATCATTTTTAGGGTTCCGTATCCAAAGGGTAAAACGGACCCTATTACTGAGACTCCGCAGTCCGTCCGTACGTCCGTCCGTCACCAGGTTGTATCTCATGAACCGTGGTAGTTAGACAGTTGAAATTTTCACAGATGATGTATTTCTGTTGCCGCTATAACAACAAATACTAAAAAACAGAATATATAAATATTTAAGGGCGCTCCCATACTCCCATACATTGAAATATTCACAGAATATTTAGTTATATATTCACTTTAAGAATAAATAATTAAATTAAAATAAAAAATATATTTAAGGGGGCTCCCATACAACAGACATGATTTTTTTGCCGTTTTTATAGATAATGGCCGGTTTTTATACAGTATGCAACGATAGCTCAGTGGAAACGGCGTATTGACCAACTGCTCCTCGGTTCGAGTCCTGGCGGACATGTACCACTAAATTCGTGTTTTCGGATTTATGTACATACTAGCTGCTCCGCCCGCGTGGAGTTAAATAACGTAGCCTATGTGTTAATCCAGATCATAATCTATCTACGTGCCAAATTTCATTCAAATCCGTTCAGCCGTTTAAGCGTGAAAGAGCAACAAACATCCATACATACAAACTTTCGCATTTATAATATTAATAGAATTTATCACTTGCCCGGCGGTCAAAGGGAAGGTCAACAGGAAGTCTGACTGCAGTCGCTCTGTATAAAAATAATTCTTCTTCTTCGGGTTATCCCCTTTCCTAATCCATTAGGATTGGCGGGGTCCGCTACCTGAGCCTAAGGATTTGGAAAGACACGGATTTTCACATGGAGCGACTGCCGTCAGACCTCCACGTCCAGTTCTTTGTTAGGATGGGTCACACCTTTCGAAATATAATTTCTTGGACGTGTGGGTTTCCTCACGATGTTTTCCTTCACCGTCGAGCAAGCGATATAAGGATAAATAAAGATACAGATAAATAAAATTGGAGTGTCTGTTTGTAATATTAAAATAACGGCTTTTTACTAAATGCATATGGATGTATAAAAAAGATAAAAATTCTTTATTTGCCTCTAGACCCTCACGGGCACTTAGACACGTCTTACATTTTCAATATTATATCTTATCATTATTATTTTTTTAAGTTTTCTCTTTTTTAATCTACCAGCATTTCAAATAACCATTGGCGAAGAAGAAATGCCGAAAGAAACTTGCCAATATAGGTCTTTTTTTTTTCAAATCATCTTATACATATTACAATAAATATAATGAGTGTACATATAGTGATATCAAGTGGTACAATTAAAGTTATATTAATTCATGTGCTGAATCATTTCCATACATCTCTGTCAGTTAGATATTCATCGATTCTATAATAACCCTTCTTACATAGAGTATTTTTGATGTGTCTTTTGAACATATAGTCAGGCAAGGACAGAACTGTTTCAGGTAATTTATTGTAGAATCGAATACAATTTACCACAAAAGATCTATTAGTCTTAGCAAGTCGATGTACTGGCATACGCAATCTATTCCTGCTCCTAAGATTTTCAGTACATTTTGAAAACGAATTTATATTTTTACGAGCATACATAATGTTCTCATAAATATATTGAGAGGTAACCGTGAGGATATTTATTTCTTTAAATAGTTCTCTAAGTGATTCCCTGGAGCCCATGTTATGAATAGAGCGGATGGCTCTTTTTTGTAATATGAAAATAGTTTCTATATCAGCCGCTCTTCCCCACAACAATATACCATATGACATAATGCTGTGAAAGTAGCTGAAATAGACTAAGCGAGCGGTAGCCACATCCGTCAATTGTCTAATTCTCCTAACGGCATATGCGGCAGAGCTGAGCTTACTGGACAGTTTATTTATGTGAGGGCCCCACTGCAATTTTGAGTCTATCGTATTTCCAAGAAATACAGTATCATTAATACATTCTAGTATATTATTGTCAACAAAAACTTGTGTATTGGAAGACGCCACATTTGCAAGACAAAATTTTATACATTTGGTTTTAGTTGAATTTAATAAAAAATTATTGCATGTGAACCAATTTAGAATGGCAGATAGAACACTATTTACCTTGTCAATATTTTCGCACCGGCGAGCAACATTAAAAATTAAAGAAGTGTCATCGGCAAACAGTAGTATATCCGCCGTTTTCTGCACCATGTATGGCAGATCATTTATATATACTAAAAATATAAAAAGGGTCCCAATATAGAGCCCTGGGGCACCCCAATATTAACATTACTGCCTTTAGATTTGACCCCATTTATGTCAACTGTTTGTATTCTATTGTTTAAGTAAGTTGCGATCAAATCATGGGCTTTACCTCTAACTCCATAATGGCACAGCTTGAGCAATAATGTCCGATGGTCGACACAATCAAAGAGCTTTGGAGAGATCACAGAATACCCCAATAGCATCCTGGGATCTCTCCCATGCGCTAGGAACATGCTTGACCAATGCCACCCCCGCATCTGTAGTTGATTTACCTGCTGTAAAGCCGTATTGTGCACTATGAAAAATTTCCTTGGTCTTAAAATAGAGTTGTAATTGATCAAGCATTATCTTTTCGAATATTTTACTCAATACTGGCAAAATAGATATGGGTCTATAATTCCCCAGTTCACTTTTTTCACCAGACTTGAATAATGGAATTAATTTACTAAATTTCATTAAGTCTGGGAACACACCCATATCTATACATTGATTAAAAATAAATGCCAAGTGTGGAGCTATTGACTCAATAATATAATAGAATACTTTTATGGTCATTCCCCAATGATCTTCTGAGTTTTTAATGTTTAGTTGTTTAAAGGTTTTAATTATATCGCTTGATTGAATATGTGTAAATTGGAAAAGCTCCACTCTTGGTTGTACATTTTCCTTTAATAATTTCGCAGCAACATGAGGAGATGAATTGAGGGAGTCAGTGGTAATATAAGGGATATTAGTGAAGAAGTCATCAAATAGATTTGCTACTTGTTTAGCAGCTGTTACAGTTTGATTATTATGTTTAATAGAATACTCATTATCCCGTGGTTTATCTTTACCTGTTTCCTTTTTAACAATATCCCATACAGCCTTTATTTTATTTGACGACTGCTTAATTTTGTTTTTAATATACATTGATTTTGCAACTTTACAAACATTTTTAAATATTTTGGAATAATTTTTAACATATTTAACAAAGTCTGGGTCAAATCTATATGCCTTTTCTCCATATAATTCAAACATTTTATTTCTACTTATCAATATACCTGTAGTTGCCCAATTATTAAACTTAAATTTATTTGTGGTATTAATCTTTTTATATTTGAATATGTTTTGGTACTCACTGGAGATAACATGAAACAAATTGGTATAGAGCAAATCAGGATTGTCTACAGAGTAATCCAATAATGGCAACCTTTCCCCCAGTACATTGTTGTATTTAATAAGTTTATTAGTGGTCAGTGGTCTATACAACAGATCACTTTTTAAATCTACATTATTTGAACATTGGTATACTACCAACTGACCATAATGATCTGAAGGCAAGTCGCCAATTATTGATTTATTGATATGCTCACAATTACAAAAGATATTATCTAGACAAGTCGCAGATGTGGCTGTTACACGTGTAGGCTCCAGGAAGACATTATTTAAATTAAATGATTTAAATAAATTTAAAAATCTAAGTGTTGTTTGTGTGTTTACTAATATGTCTACATTGAAATCACCACATACTACATATTATGCTTTTTTTGCCTGTAAAAACTTTTCTTAAAGTATCCTCCATTACCTGCTCAAATTGTGTAAAATCACTGCTAGGAGGTCTGTATACACAAATAATTATGTAGTTATCTAGTTCAACACATGAAATCTCAATGGTGCATTCAACAGAGAGCCTAACAATGTCCTTACGTTCTTTGGCTTTGTGGCATTTTTTTATAATAATCATTGAACCGCCTCTAATCGAAGACTCTCTATTAAAGATACTAACTAACTATTTTATAATTATTGATACCAAGTAATATTTCACTTTTCTTTAGCCAATGTTCCGTTAAACATAGTATATCAATATTATATTTTTCTAAAAATAATTCTACTATTTCTTCACAGCCAGGAAAGCCTTGAATATTTTGATGTACAAAGTTTAGGTATTGCTTTCCTTTTGTCTTTTTCAGCTGTTTAAATCTGCAGTCAAATCTACACAATTACTTTGTAGTTTACATTGTAAACTGTTAATACTATTAATATTATAAGCCACTAAAGTGGCTATCTTATTTCTAGATTTCTTTGAAAGATATAGTATATCCTTCGTCAAATAAAAGTCACTAATAAAATTATTAGTGTCAAAAAATATAAATTTGTCATTGTGACAACATGTCAGATGAAATAAATTGTTAATATTGTATATGTTAGTATTTATTTTTGGTGACTGGCAACTGACATACGGACGTGCGCATAATAAAATCTTATTAACATTTAATTGGTACAATTTATCTAATGAATGAATTATATCCTTTTTTTGGATTTCTAAACTATTTCCTATCAAAAGAACAATAGTGGTATTGTCATCCACCTGTGTATTCATAATTATTCCTATTATTTGGCTGTAGGTTGCATTTGGCAAGTGTCTTTCAGATGGTTATACATTAGTGAGTATACACGGTACATATACCAAAATGAATATTTTTGTCTGTCTGTCTGTCTGTTTGTTCCGGCTAATCTCTGAAATGGCTGGACCGATTTTGACGGGATTTCCACTGGCAGATAGCTGATGTAATAACTTAGGCTACGAGTACTTTTATTTTAGAAATTTTATTTATTTTTATTAATATAATACAGATAAATAAAATTGGAGTGTCTGTTTGTAATATTAAAATAACCGCTTTTTACTAAATGCATATGGATGTATACACGGTACATATACCAAAATGAATATTTTTACAATTTTTGTCTGTCTGTCTGTTTGCTCCGGCTAATCTCTGAAACGGCTGGACCAATTTTGAGGGACTCTCACTGACAGATACCTGATGTAATAAGGAGTAACTTAGGCCACTTTTATTTTAGAAATTTTATTTAATAAAAAAATAACTATTACGCGCGGACGAAGTCGCTGGCACAGCTAAGTACATGAATAAAATTTCTAATAAAAGATTTTGTTTCAAACATATAAGACATGCTTAATAAAAAGTGCGTGTAAGTGAATAAGGATTTTTATCTTTATCATTTTACACTTTATAGCAGTAATCACTTGATACGTTATCAGCTACATATTCTCTTCAAGCACAGAAGTTTTCGGAATTAATACACCCACAGACCGAATATAAAGACATGCATAACGATACGCCAGCGACGTTCCTGTATCTTATACCTCGTAGGTAGGTACCTCTACAAGTTCCACTTATAATCTCATTACCCAGAAGATTCTTTGAAAACAAATACGGGATAAGACCACTTAAGTTAATTACTTTCCCGTCTCCTGTGAACACTCGATCCTCCGTGTATAAATTACCGCTTACAGAACATGTTACATAAAAAACCTGAAAATTAATATAACATTTTTCTGTATTTATTTTCCTTGAAATTTAAATTGTGATATTACTTACGTGAGTAAATAATTATAACTAAATTTCGATGGAAAAGAAGGAAGAAAGAAAGAAAATAATTTTGAACATAAACACTATGTAACATAACACTATCATAACACTACTGAGCAGTTAAAGCCCAGTGGACAAGGAACCGGCCTGTTGAGCAACAGGTCCTCGGTTCGAATCCTGACATGTACCGCTAAATTCGTATTTTCGGATTTATGTGCATATTTGTAATTATAACTTGGTTGGCGGTGAAGAAAAACATCGTGAGGAGACCCACATGTCCAAGAAAGTATATTTCGATAAACGTGTGACCTAACCTAAGAAAGGTATGATTTCCCTCTGGGTTGTGTAAAAAATTGTATCTTCGCCAAATCCTTAAGCTTTGATAGCGGATCCCGCCAATCCTAATTGATTAGCTTTTGACGAGCTCGGTGGCGCAGTGGTGAAACGCGCTGTTACGCTACTTTGACACCAACGCTCGTGGGTTCGATTCCCACACAGTACAAACATTTGTGTGCATGAACATGTCTGTTTGTCTTGGTCTGGGTATTTTCTATGTATAATAAGTATGTATTTACAAAAAAAAAAAAATATTTACGTATGTTTATCAGTTTTCTAGTACCCATAACACAAGCTTCGCTTACTTTGGGGCTAGATGGCGCTGTGTAATTTGTCCGACAATATTTATTTATATATTAGGAAACAGGATTACGTGAAGAGGAAGAAACACAACACTATGCACATTTAGGACAATTTCACATATTAATAATGAAAGCCATATTAATAATGAGACCATACCGTTACCAAATTGATCGTGTTTTATCAGAAGGTGATGTCAGGAGACATAGAAACCGGCGAGCGTGCATGAGAAGAGCAATGAATATTAAAGAAGCGAGTGTGGTTTGTAAGGATCGAGTCATATGGCGCTTGGTTCTATCTGCCTACTCTGCAAGGGATTTGACGTTAAGTTAAAGATATTAATAATGCAGCGTGTCTTAAATACGTTTGATCTTAATGAATTGCCATAGTTATGACATCACGGGCAAACAAACAAGCACTCAATAGTAAGCGAATATTGTGTATATTCCTTACTATTGAGTGCTTGTTTGTTATCTTTATATATATATAATTCTACTGTACGTGGGTATGTCACTGAACTCCTCCTAAACAACTGGACCGATTTTTATGAATTTTTTTGTTTGTATTCAAGGGGATTCGGGAATGGTTTAGATTCACAATTGAAACCGGTAGGTGGCGCTGCAATCGGGTTACAGGACTTATTGTTTTTATTCTCGGACAGGGCAACGTTTGTTGGGTCCGCTAGTTATATATTAGAATAGCAAAAAACAAATCTATAGCACAGTAATAATATAAATTTTGTCATTATTTAGCGTAATGTGAGGGCGATATTGAAAGAGTAGTGAAAATAGGAAACAGTATCAATGGTGCGTTGTACCCTGTAGTAACAAGCGACAAGATATCGAGCAAATCTCACCTTGCTAGTATTCAGGGCGTATTAAGAGGGCGCACAGAGCTAAGTGGCGCCCTTATTTTGTTTTTATTAATAACGCTGTATTTAAGACCAATTCCAAAAAAAAAACGCTCTATAGTGCACTGAAGAACCATATTTACGTTTTTTTAAACATATCTTGTATTTATTATCTATGACAAGTAACCAAAATTTTAATTATTGCTTACTGTGGCCAGTTATAGCAATAATCAAAAGTATGACTAATTCTACATAAATAATAAAAACAGAATATGTCTCAAAAAACATAAATTACAGTGCACTGTAGAGCGTTTTTTTTGTAATTGGTCTTAAATACAGCGTTATTAATAAAAACAAAATGAGGGCGCCACTTAGCTTTGTGCACCCTCTTAACGCCAACATTGATTTACGGCAGTGAAACATGGGTATGGCAGAAGAAGCATGAAAGTAAAGAACGGCGTAGAAATAAGAACGCTAAGAGAATGTGTGGAGTGAAAATTACTGAGAGAGGAAGGAATAGCACAACACGAGAACTGTGGAGAGAAAGATAATGTAGTGGCAAAATTGAAAAGCGTATGCTGAGATGATTTGTTCGTTTTTTTTATACTACTACGTCGGGAGGCATACAAGCATACGGCCCACCTGATTTAAAGTGGGTACCGTAGCCTATTAACGCTTGCGATATATTAATTATCACTCGCGCGCCTCCTCTGCTGCTTACACAGCAACTCCTTGGGAGCTTTCTGGTGACCTCGCTCACACGCAGGAACACAACAACCCTCTAGGGAGTTGTTATTTGGCTGCGTTTTTCTGTGAGGTGGAGGTACTTCCCCAGACGGGCTGCTTTGATGCGCCCTACCTCTCTCATAACATCCAGACCAAGACAAACAGGCATGTTCATGCACACAAATGTTTGCCTTGTGTGGGAATCGAACCCACGAGCGTTGCGCGTCATTCACGAAAGAGCCACCGAGCTCGTCGTCGTTTAGAATGAACGACAAAAGAGTTACGAAACAAGTGTATCAGGCAAGAGTGAATGGAGATATCGTAGTATATAGCAGGGGCCGGCTTAGATGCACACATAGACAGGTCAAATTGGTGATGTGTTGAAAAAGGGCCAAATCAAAAGCACCCAAAACCGAAGAGCATATATGAAGAGGTTGATGAGTGTGGAAGATGCGAGAGAGGTATGTTTGGATCGGTGCACCTGGCGTTCCATAGTCTTTGCCTATACCAATGGGAGATAGACGTTATATGTATATAATGTATTATTTAGCGTACATAAGCATTACTCTATTTATGTTCACCAGTTCGGATCTAATAAACAATATTTGCAGAAAATGGTGTATAACGAGCTCGGTGGCGTAGTGGTTAGTAACGCTGCTTTAATACCGACGCTCGTGGGTTCGAGTCCCACACATGACAAACAATTGTGTGCACGAACGTGTCTGTTTGGATCTAGCTTTATTTAAGAGAGGTAGGGCGCATCGAAGCAGACCGTCTGAGAAAGTACTTCCACCTCATAGAAAACCACAACCAAATAACAACTCCCTGAAGAGCTGTTGTATTCCTCGTGTGAGTGAGGTCACTAGTAGGCTCCTAAGAAGTTGCTGTGTTAGCAGCAGAGGTGGCATCGTGTAAGCGATAGTTAATGTATTATAAACGTTCATAGGCTACGGTAACCGCTTTACTGTATGTGCGCCGTTGTACAAAAAATACTAACGAGCCCGACAGACGTTATCTTGCCAAGTTGAAAAAACATATAGAACCTGATTGCAGAGCCATCTGCCAGATCCAATTGTGAATCTAAATCATCAAGGAACCCACAGGAATACGCAAAAAAATGCATCAATGTCTGTCCAGCTCTTTAGGAAGTGTTCAGTGACATATACCTACTCATACGTACAAAAATATATATATAAAAAAATAATACACAAAAACCCCATAAGTAATAAAGCTTCAAGCGATTAACTCCAGTAGCAGCCAGTAAGCTTCAGAAGAGTGGCTGTGTTTGCAGTGGGAGTGGCAACGCGCGCCCGTGTATTGTAAGCGTTAATAGACTTCGGTAATGTCTTCACATCAGGTGAGCAGTGAGCTTGTTTCCCCCCGAAAGTTCAAGAATATTTAGCCCCATTGTTAAAAATTACACGAAGGGTATGTCATTAGCCCAAATTACTGTACTAGATCTTCCAGCTCCATCTGAGATAAAATGGCACGGTGG
The DNA here is from genome assembly GCA_947507595.1 of Pyralis farinalis. Lineage (NCBI taxonomy): Eukaryota > Metazoa > Arthropoda > Insecta > Lepidoptera > Pyralidae > Pyralis > Pyralis farinalis. Next base: position 24,692,985 of record OX382278.1, read on the forward strand.
CGTAGTTATTCAACATCAACTCAAGAGGATGTTTACAGGTGCTTCAAAACTGACTCGCAACATTTGAAGCGACGCACACTGAATCGAAGTACAAGCTTGGAAAAATAAGGAACGCTAACACGCTGAAATATATTGGCGGATTTTATGTACTGAAAATCACATGCGATGTGTTTTATATACAAGAGCAATTTATAACGTGCGCTAGAAATAATTAATATTAAATTACAATTGTCTGTGGTACAAGTATAAAGATGATAGAGTTATAACAATTCCAAAAGCGGAGCGTTATTCCTTTCCTTTCGGTGATCGATGGTTCCTTTTATTTATCACCAAGATGACAAACAAGCATACGGCGTGCCTAATTTATCAGAAAAATCGTGATACTCGGTCTCCATAGATTATTTCCTTCATCATTTCCGACCCTGTAGGAGGCAATTTGATCTAAACTACTTGGTGTGCTTCCATCACCAATTAGTTCATACGAACTAGCGCTGGCCATCACCCATCCACTACCGTCAGTAGTATGCCATCATTGCTATGGCTGCTCTGATCATCTCTGCGAATGCCCACCATCTGAAATGTGAACATATCCATACGCCACTGTTGCTGCCTAGACTGGTTCGGTCGTCACTACGACACGTGTTTCGCCTCTCAGCGAGGCATCACAGGCGCTGTAAACGTTAGTCTTTAGAATAACATCCTACAAATCTAATTCTAACAACTAACTTCTACACGCCCTTGAGGCATCCCGTGGAGAGGCGAAACACGTGTCACAGAAACAACCGGTTTAGCCGGGCAGCAACACAGCGGCGCTAATTCCCACGAACTAATCGAAATCGGAAGCACACACATTGCTAAATCAAAGTGGACTTTTGTAAAATAATAACAGAATCTACTAAATATGATCCTCCCAAGGCATGAAAGTAGAATAAATGCTGTCGCAACGCACAAAATTTGTGTCATAACGCTCGCTGACCGCGTTCGTAATGATAATGTAAGAAAGAGAGTTGGTCTGAATGTAAGTGTCGGTGTTAAGATAAGAAAAAAAATGGGTGCGTGTACTTATGTACGCGCGTGAGAAGTTTTACTTCTCTCGCATCATTAAATAAATATTTAACATTAATAACTTAAATTAAAACGTCTATCAAGTAGTAGCGGCGATGTTTATGGAATGTATTACATACAAGTCAAATGTAAAATACAAATTTTATACATTTTTAACTATAGCGCCATCTACCGGCAATACCGTGAAACATTTAGCAGTTTTAACCTATTGCACATTTTTAACTATAGCGCCATCTACCGGTAATATCGTGAAACATTTAGCAGCTTCAACCTGTACTTTTGTGTTCGAGTGCCACGCATTCACTCTCGCTCTGTCTCTTTCTATTTCCCCTCCATGGTAGCGTTAAACGTTTAACGCAACATTTTTGCAAGTCGCATTAGAAGTATAACTTCAAAAAGCATGCTCCGTTGGTTCGTACATATAGAAAGAACGAAGGATGAATGAACAACGAAACAGATATACAATGTGAAAGTGGAAAGATGTCTGTCCGAAGAAGACCCAGACTAATCTACCATGACAAAATTGGTCGTGTTTTATTAGAAGCCCTAGGAACCGGTGAGCGGGCATGAGAAGAGCTATGAATGTTAAAAAAGGTGTGTAAATACGCCGTTTAATAGCGCTCCGTTCTCTCTGTCTACCTCGCAAGGTATCTGGCGTGAAGATGTACGTACATAGATGTAAAAATCTATTCACGCCCTTTTTTAGAACCTCATGTTGTAGTCATATAGAAAATTTTCGACATGAGAGTACATTTCGTAACTTAAACAGAACGCTCTATAGCGCAACTATATTAGAGAGACGAGCTCGGTGGCTCAGTCGTGAATGACGCAACTTTGACACCAACGCTCGTAAATTGGATTACCACACAAGGCAAACATTTGTGTGCATGAACATGTCTGTTTGTCTTGGTCTGGATATTTTAAGAGAGGTAGGGCGCGTAAAAGCAGCCCGTCTGGGGAAGTACATCCACCTCACACAAAGCCGCAGCCAAATAACAACTCCCTTGAGGGTTGTTGTGTTCTTGCGAGCGAGTGAAGTCACCAGTAAGCTCCCAAGGAGTTGCGTAAGCAGCAGAGGAGGCATCGCGCGAGTGATACTTAATACATTGTAAGCGTTAATAGGCCACGGTACCCGATTTACATCAGGTGGGCCGTATGCTTGCATGCCTCCCGGCGTAGTATAAAAAAAAAATGAGTAATAACTGAATCTGACCAGACACGACTTTAACATAATGAAATCGTATGTGGTCATTTTATAAAAAGCCGGTTATTTTCGTAAAATAGACTAAAGCATTTTAGATCCATGTGACGAATTAACCCCCTCTCTGTAACTTCTCGCAAAACTCGCGGCGCGGATGTTGTATCACTGACAAATGAAATGTAATTTCTTAATAATTAATGTTTACTGTCTTGGAAGGAAAAGTGTACAGCTCGATGGCGCAGTCGTAAATGATGCGACTTTGACACCAACGCTCGCGTAGGTTCGATTCCCACACAAGACAAACATGTCTGATTGTCTTGGTCTGGATGTATTAAGAGAGGTAGGGCTCATCAAAGCCCGTCTGGAGAAGTACTTCCACCTCACAGAAAACCGCAGCCGAATAACAACTCCCTAGAGGGTTGTTGTGTTCCTGCGTGTGAGTGAAATCGCGAGTAAAGCTCCTAAGGAGTTGCTGTGTTAGCAGCAGAGGAGACATCGCGCGAGTGAGTGTAATTCACAAGCGTTCATAGGCTACGGTAACGGCTTTATATCTGGTCGGTCGTATGCTTGTATGGCTTCTGACGTTGTATAAAAAAAACAGTGTAATGTAGTGGTACCAATCAATACCATTTTCGAATTACTATGAAAAACGTTTTAGGCTATATAGTAAATATTTTTAAAATGTAGGTATTGAAAAATGAAACGGCACTACTTCGCATGAACTAATCTGTAGCGGAAGCACACAAAGTAGTTTAGATCAAATTGCCTGTAAATATCGTTAAATTACGCGTTCCATAGATCCGGCGGATTACGACGCCACTGTCCCCCAATCGCGATATTTTCTTAGAAACATTCTGGCAACAAAGTGAATCTTACCATAATTAACTTGGTTATACAAAATAAACTTAGACTTAAGTACCTACTTAACTCTCCCGCTCGCAAAAACTAATCCATCTAATCGCTCTTCACTTGATCCACGCTGTCAAGGAATACGTCACAGGCACGGCTTATGTGTCGAGAGCGTGTTTAGGAAAATAAACGAGTGAAGTCTCAAGAGCGCGCAATTAATTTGGATCAGGTCAAAATTTAAGCCCCAATTTTCTTTTTTGCTTCATTTAAGCCCTTTGAGCGTCGAATTACGTTAAAATATATGCGTTTTGTTTTAGTATTTGTGATGTTAGTGATGATGCAAGACTTATTCAAAATAAAAAAAATTATGGACGATAATTTTACGTGATAACGTCATAAGAAAACATTCAACAGTTATCAAAACAGTTCACGTGTAGGTTGTGTGCTGCCGCTGTCTCTCTTCTACTCGGACGCATCGGCCGATGGAGTGGAAGAAAGATAGATGCGTCACAAGCCGAACGCTTAGGCCGATCGTGCCTCTCTTTCGCTTGTTCCGCGCTCTCGCTTGCACAGGTGGAACGTGATACTTTTTCGTGCGTACAACCGGCGTTCATCGATTTATAAGACGTTATCACGTCAAAAAAATCTGGTCTGAACATGCAATACGTGTTTTCGGCTTTACATACATATTTGCGCTTATTATTTGCACGCAGGTGAAGGAAACTTGCTTTTTCTTAGCGTTATCGCGTTTTCCTAATCCATTAGGATTGGCGAGGTCCGCTACCTAAAGCTAAGAATTTGGCAAAAATACTGATATTTCCATGGAGCGACTGCCGCCTGACCACCGCGGTGAAGGAAAACATCACGAGGAAATTCGCACGTCCCAGAAATTATATTTCGTAAGATTTTCTGCTGGTTTTCTCTTGGAGTTGTGGAGGTCTGACAGCAGTCGCTCAATGTAAAAATCAGTACCTTCGCCAAATCCTTAGATTAGGTTATCGGATCACATCAATCTTAATGGATTAGGTAATTAGACCACGCCAGGAAGAAGTATGCTTGTTGTGTATTGTTTGTATTCGTGATGTTACTTTCGTAAAATAAAAAAAAAAACTGGTCAGGTGCGAGTCGAGTCTAAGGATCCAGTACTTATATTTTTTTTATATACAATAGCGGGAGGCATGAAAGCATACGGCCCAACTGATGTAAAGCGGTCACCGTAGCCTATGAACGTTTACAATACACGAAATATCAATCATGCCATCTTTGCTGTTAACTGAACAACTCTTTAGGAGATTACCGGTGACCTCACTAACTTGCAGAAACTCGACGACAACTCGAAGACGACCTTCCAGACAGTTGTTATTTGGCTGCGGTTTTCTGTGAGATGGAGGTAATTACCCAGACGACCTGCTATGATGCGCCCTATCTCTGCTATAAACACCAAGACCAAGATAAACAGACAAGGTTCTGCATACAAATGTTCGTCTTGTGTCGGAATCAAACCCAAGAGCGTTGGTGTCAAAGCAATGTTACTTACCACTTCGCCACCAAGCTTCCAATTAGATTTGTGCGTTACGCATTATTTCGTTAAAATCGCTGTCAAATAATAAACCCAAATTCAAGTTTGTAATTTCAATTATATTTGAACTAAATCGACAAATTTAAAATTAGGCAATGTCTAGATATCACAGATACCAAAATATCTAAAGATTACCTAATGTAACTTGTCTGATGTTGTTAATTTTAACCTGATTAGAAATTATAGAATATTAACTAGAGCGCTGTACAAATTATTAGATATTGCTCTCCTAAACTGTGTGAAAATCTAAAATCCTTGATTTTAGGGTTTCGTACATTAAAAGGAAAAACGGAACCCGTATAGGATCAATTTGTTGTCCGTCTTTCTGTCTGTCTGTTTGTTAAGATCTTTTTCTCAGGAACGGGTGGGGCTCTCAAGCTGAAATTAATATCAGATACTCAGGTGTGTACATCCTTCAAGCAGTGGAAACTTTAAATTTCTAAGTCAACGCAATAAAAAGATACGACTGTTCATGCCTCGTTTATGCGCATATTTTGACGATTTCTTGGGAATCAAAACCTATAGGGTACTTCCTATTGACCTAGAATCATGAAATTTGGTAAGAAGCAATTTTATATACTACAAGTAAAAAATCTAAAACCCGTAAATTTGTAGTTACGTAACAATAAAACATACTTTTTAGCGACAATAATGTGCGAAAATTTTTAGTTTATGGAACCCTCAGAGCGCGTGTCGGACTCGCACTTGACGGCTTTTTTTATACTACTGTGGAAATCAAGCTTACGGTCTGCCTGATGGTAAGCAGTTAGTATAATAAAGTATTTGCTTAGACTGCCGAATTAAACTACTCAGCTAGAAAAACAAAGTGAAACGATAAATATATGTGTGCACGAACATGTCTGTTTTTCTTGTTTTGGTTGGTTTTGGAGGGGGTAGGCAGCACGTCTGAGAAAGTACCACCACCTTCCTAGAAAACCACAGTCAAATGACTCCATGGAGGATTGTTTTGTTCCTGCGAGTAAGCGAGGTGTTAGCAGCAGAGATGATATCACGCAAGTGATACGTTCACTTGCGTGATAAACGTTAATGTTCGGTAACCGCTTTATATCAGGTTGACAGTATGCTTGTATGTCTCCCAACGTTGAATAATAAAGGTAGTTTAAAATAATTATTGTTATATATATGAATATATATATATACTGCTGAATTAAACTACTTAGCTGGACAAAGTGAAAGGATAAATATGTATATAACATTTATCCTGCTATATACCCGCTACCGTTGTTACCATGACTGTCCTGGTCATCGCTGCGACACGTGTTTCGCCTCTCCGACCGAAACGTCAAAATGTACGCATTTTGACACACATCGCTCTGCAGTGCAGTTGAAGCTTTTAGTAGAATCGGCCTACAGGGCAGCCATGACAGCAACGGTGGCGGGTGCATTCTATTTCTGTTCCAGGTGACGGGCAATGCCGAGGACTACCGCAGCAACCGAGGCAGAGACTACCGGAGCAGCATCTACTAACGGTAGTGGGTGGGTGTCGACCGCGCTCTTTGTCATGAACTAATTGGTGGTGGATGCACAGAAAGTAGGTTAGATCTAATTGCATTTTGTATGTTACTAGCTTGATTGTGATTCTCCAATAAAGTTCTGCATGTATAAGAATAAACCTGATATTTTCTTTTTACAATATAATAATTCATCAGCGAAATGAAAGCTTATATGCGCCAGCTACTGTAGGACTCTACAATTGGTACTTTCTGAAACAAAACATAGACGGAAATCATAAGGAAACCTTTATATTAACACTATGCATTATTTAGTCTACAAAAATTGTATTAAAGCCCAAAAAATAACATAACAGATTACAATAAAACTACTCGCATTCTAAATATTCTAATATCAACTCTATTATCCTTAACCTTGTTCTAAGTATAATTGGTTAAATTTTTTCTTGTTACAATCAAAATATATTGTTCTGATGATCATATCTGAACTAACTCATCTATTTTTCTCCGTATGGCTCGATGTCTGAATCTATGACGTGTACTCGTTATTTGAAATTTCAGCGACAGATATATATTACAGCACAGTAGAAAATTCAAAACATTCTGTATTTCATCCTTAGCTACACATGATACTCTTAGCCAATAATAAATAAATATAAGAGTTGTGGGTACGCACTTTTGATTTCCCAATGACTTTATTTTTGTTTTAGCACTATTAATGTTACAAAAATATAATCTTCGAAAGCCATGAAGCCCCACCGTTATATTTGAAAAAAAAAAAGAAAGAATTATCCGTCAAAATATGTACCTCAATTTAAAGAACAGGGTCACTTGGCTATGCTTTTCAAATTTCGAGCGGAACAGACGGTTCTCGTCTCGAGAAAAGTCAAGAGTCTGCCAAAGGCAATATCATTATTTCATACTTGCAAAGGCGACTTCGAAAATTCCCCACAATGTTTATTGTTTGATACTTTTTGAGATTGCTTTTACGAATTTGGCAAACACCAGCCTCTTTTAAAGTGTTTATCTAGAATATTCTTTCCCTTTTAACTCTCCAGATAAAAGCAAAATGGACTTTTTCTAGTACAGAACGGGGCATTTATAAATGCCCAACTACGGGACTGCATCTCATCACACCTTGGATACCTTTATTTATTCCAATGTAGGGATACAGATGTTCCTTCACCTCGTGAGGTATAGAGCATACACTGTCATGTTGCTAAACTGCGTATTCGTGGAGGTAAGTGTTTCCAAGTCTCCCGAATGCAACTAACTGAATTTAACGACTGTCATCTGATGACAGTAGCCACGATCGACGGCTTTATTTTGAGCACGGAGAAGCTTGAGATAGATAAACCCATTCATAGACAGACTGCAGCCGACGTTGCTTAAACTGCGTATTATATATAGAGTGACAAGCGCAACGTTGACATTGAACTGCTCCCATCAATTCAATTGCTCAATATTTTATTTTAAACGATTTCTGAATGACAGTTTAAATGCCGTGAACTGTACCCACTTAAGTGCCTGAGTAATGTTAACAAAACAAGTGACTTAATTTACATTACCTACTATTTTAAAATGGAAGTTTGTTTACTCTGTGTTCTTTCTTCTTATCTTTTATTTTATGGAATGGCATAGTATAGCAGCTATGAAAATATTTTGGTGATTTTTCACAAGCGATTTTATCTATGTACACTCTGCGATATATTATTTTATATGACCTAGCATCGGCTGGCATTTACTCTCTACCATTAGTAGATGAAAGATAAAAACTCTTTATTTGCCATTGGGCCTTCGCGGACACTTAGACATGTTTTTAATTTTTTTATTATAATTTTATTGTGCCTTATATAATTCTCTCAATTATAATTTACTTTTATGATCTGCTAGCATTTCAGATTGGCGAAAAAGAAATGCCTAAAGAAACTTAAAACAATATAGTCCCTTTTGCAACCGTCAATTAGATTTTATAATATATTGGTACTATAACAATGATGCTAAGTGGTGAAATTGAATATTATTGAGAAAACGTTGCCTGAACTGAATTATATATTTGTGCAAGTATCTTTGTCAGTTTTTTAGCCTTGGTCAATTTTGTCTATCTATAAGTAATAACTACACGCCTAGAGAACCGAGTGCCACTTGCCTCAATCCTCACCACACTCGCTTCTTTAACATTTATTGCTCAAAATCTCATCATCAATAATTCATCAATTTTGTAATAAGCTTTTTTACACAGATAATTTTGATGTGGTTTTTGAACATATCACCAGGAAAGGACAGAACTGTTTCAGGCAATTTATAATTTATAATAAAAGAACAGACCTCCAATGCTAGCAAATCGATATATTTATTTTTACTTTTGAGATTTTCAGTGAAGTTTGAAACTTCTTAAATTTTTTATATGAAACGAAATGTACGCTCTCAAAAACTTAAAGTTCTTGTATTTAACACTGCGAAGTAATAGCAACGATATTTATTATTTATATACGTAATCGCCACCGTCGGTGCTATGGTTGCTATGGTCAGTCGTTTTTGCCTCGGCAGCTGCGGTCGACTCTACACTTGCCTGTTATAGCATAGCATCGGCGATGGTTGCATGCGTCTAATATATTTACAAAGTGTGTATCGCCCGGCGCTATTTCTTAGAATACTTAATGTGGTAGCAAAATAATACACGGTTGAGCTGATGAAATTGCTATCAAATTTAACTTCAGAAAATATCGTGTCAATCTATTGACAAGACCGGTGGACGAGTGATTAGCAATTGTACTTTCACATTTTAATATTTGTGTTCATGAAGATTGTTTGTTGTGATCTGGGTATATACATATATATCATTATACATATAATAAGTTTTTTAAAAGAGGCAGGACGCATCAAAGGATGTACTTCCCCAGACGGGCTGGGCTGGGAAAGAACCTCACAGAAAACCGCAGCCAAATAACAACTCCCTAGAGGGTTGTTGTGTTCATGCGTGTGAATGACGTCACCAGTAAGCTCCCAAGGAGTTGCTGTATAAGCAGCAGAGGAGGCAATGCGCGAGTGATATTTAATATATCGCAAGCGTTAATAGGCTACGGTACCAGCTTTGCGTCAAGTAGGCCATACGCTTGTATGCCTCCCGACGTAGTGTAAAAAAAAACAGGTTGCACTCCGGGAGTGCCGGCAGAAGTGAAAACTTAATTTTTTTATTTATTTATTTATAAATAATAATTTCGCACGAATGGCTTTATTTATCAATATAAAAGTAATATCATGTATGTGGTAAAATACAATATTCATTTATTGCGCTATCGTAAACAAACATGACAATTTATATTACATTCAAAATTTAACACTTCAGAACTATTACAATTATTTTACATTAAAAAGTTTATCTCTCAGAAAAATCAACATTCATTCATAATTTCAACAACTCTTTCACCATCATCATTACCAGCATCATCATCGCCAATCTCTAAAACTCAAACACACCGCGTCGCTTAAACCAAACAGCTATGTTGATAAACTACGTTGAACGAAACGCGTAAACGCCAACAATTACATGGTGCTTACAACGTTTTGGTCGCGAGAAAATAATGCCCTATGAACAATCTAGCGCTTCATGTTTTAATTGTTTAATTAGAGGTAACTAATGTTTTAGCGCAGCAGCGAACTTAAGTTTTAATTCTCACCAAAATCTTACGGACAGGGTCACGTGTCCTGACGCGAGTTTAGCATTTTTTACTCATTCCAAAAAGTGCACAACGCCGCTAAAGAAGTTTTCACTTCAAAAATAAGTTTTTGTTTACAAAAAAATATATATCATCAGTTAAGTAGCTACCAATAGATCAGTTATAGCTTAGGCCTATTGATCAACTGGCTCTCGGTTTGAAACCTGGTATGTATCACTAAAATCGTGTTTTCGTACATATTTGTAATTATCCCTTGCGCGGCGGTGAAGTAAAACACAGTGAGGAAACCCGCACATCCAAGAAATTATATTTTGTGTGAGCTAACCTAAGAAAGGTCTGGCTTTCTTTCTGGGTTGTGAAAGTCTACCGGCAGTCGCTCCATGTCATATGGATGTTATATAAGTCCCAAGTCAGACCGCATATGAAGTACTGTAGCCACCTTTGGGCGGGAGCACCTGGATACCAGCTAGGACCTTGTGACTCGATACAGAGACGAGCTGTGAGGATTATCGATGATCCTGGACTCACACACGGCATTGAAGAGATTTTGCTTCCCTTTGCGCGTTCTACCGGCTGTATAATGGATTGTGTTCTGAGGAGTTGTTCGACATTATACCAACAGCCTCGTTTTACAATCGCACAGCTCGCCGGCGGCTGGGAGTTCATCCGCACACACTGGAACCGCAATGGTCGCGCACTGTGCGCTTCACGAGAAGTTTTCTACCGAGAACTATTATGTTGTGGAATGAGCTCCCTGCCGAGGTTTTCCCAAGGGACTACAGTATGGGGTTCTTCAAGAAAGGCGTGAAGAGGTTCTTACAGGGTCGGCAACGCAAGAGTGATACCCCTGGTATTGCAAATGCCCATAGGCTACGGTAACTGCTTACCATCAGGCAGGCCATACGATTGTTTGCCACCTTAGTGGTATAAAAAAAAAATGACAAAATCAGTATCTTCATCAAATTCCTAGGCTTAAGTAGCTTACCTCGTCAATCCTAAAGGATTACGAAATGCGATAGCGCTAAGCAGAAGAAGAAGTCATACACATAGCCCAAGCTTTCCTTAGTTTGGAACTAGCGCTGTGAAATTCATCAAGTAATATTATTTATTTATTATTGACTAGGTAAAGTCAAGAAGTTGTTTTTAAAAATGTATTCGCGGTAAGTCCGAACTGTGCTCTAGCATGCACTATACGCTGACGTCAATACTATTTATTTATTTATATACTCACAGATGCAATTTAGGCGTTTCATTGAACAAGTTTAGTTTAGATAGTGTAAGCGTAGATGTTCGGTTGTTGTATTTCAAACAAATATTTTTCTGTAAAAGATGTGTATACCTATAATTGATGTGTTCTAAGGCTTATTACTGTACCTATGTATTATAGTCACTTCTATGAGTGTAATATGAATGCGTCGTTGGTGTACCTTTGTAAATAAATACTAGGGAACGCAATTGTAAAAACAGTTTCGATCGTCTTACTCGATTGCTATTGTCACAACGGAAGCAGTTGTACTCGTAAAAGAGGTTTTGCAAAAAATCTTCTGAAATACCCTGGGCAAGGGTCGATGTTTCGACAGTGGATCTCCATCCTATTTTGTTTAGTACTTTAAATTAATTATATTAAAGTATTATATTACTCTAAAATGATAAGGTAAAAAATAAATAACACAGACATAATAGCGATTAAGATTATAATTATACAAACAATCTTAATAATTACAAATTGAATTAACACATTAAGGTGATTCCGGGAATCAAAAAAAGCGGCAAATCGTACATGAAAAGAGCTATGAATGTTAAAACAGCTAGTGAGGTATTAACACGATATAGAGAAGATAAGTACAGCAGAATTTTGTGGAATGGACAACAATTCAATGGACATGGCATTAATTCAAATTAACTGTGAAATTGAATGGTCCCAATTACTTGTCTATCCATATATCTATAACGAGCTCGGCGTTATTGTGCAGCCTGTTCATAGATGGGTTTATCTATCTCCAATATCTCCGTGCATCGGAAGGTACATTAAGCCGTCCGACCCGTCTTTTGTCGATAGGTGACAGCCGTTTAACTCAGTGGCGTTCGGGCGGTGAAAAACACTGACTTTCTTCAATTCGCAGTTGAGCAGAGTAATGGCGTATGCTCTAAGTACCAGTTAAAGGAAGATCAGTATTCCTTAGGAGGATTGTTAGACGCGTCATATATAGCGTCATATATAGGGATTAGTAAATGTTCGGTTGACGTGGTGCTATCTTCCTACCTTCGCACTAAGTTATTTGCAGGATCGGCAAATATAATCGAGTGTCGCGACTCGGTTCTTATATACCTTCTAGTACTACAAGCTTTACGTGAAGTCCCTTGGGGGGAAGGCTGAGAGATTAGAGGCATATAAGCATACGATCTATCTAATGTAAAGAGGTTACAGTAGCCTGTGAATGCTGGGAATACATTAAACATTAGTCGTGCGAATTACCACCTCTGCTGCTAACACAGCAACTCCTTAGGAGCTTACTGGTGACCTCATTCACACGCAGGAAAACAACAACTCTCCAGAGAGTTGTTATTTGGCTGCGGTTTTCTTTGAGGTGGAGGTACTTTCACAGACGGGCAGCTTTGTTGCTCCCTATCTGTCCTACACACCTAGACCGATACAAACAAACATGTTCATGAACACAAATGTTTGTTCTCTGTGGTAATCGAACCCACACGCGTTGGTGTCAAAGTCGCGTCATTCATCACTGCGCCACCCAGCTCGTCAATCTCTGTCCATATACGTTCCCCGGTTCCTAGAGCTCATGTATGATGGTATGTAAAACTATGATAATCAGCTACGAGTATATATATAAAAATTATTGTTTGTCTGTATGACCTCTATAGCCTCAAAAACGGCAGGGTAGATTTTGATGAAATTTTAAGTGAATCTTCAGGTTAGCCCAGCAGATGATCCTGTGAAGTTTGGTAGCGATCATATCACTAGTGCGAAGCCGGGGCGGATAGCTAGTACTTAATAAAAAAAAAAAATGTTATTCTTGAATTTTTTAGAATATGTTCAGACAATGTTTTCCAAGGAATGTTGATGAAACTGGGTACATGTGCCCATCGTTTTAAAAATCTCTGATAAATTAATCGAATTACTTTTTTTACGATCAAATAAAATTGTTTCGAGCGAGTAATTTGAGTTTTGTGCAAATTTCAACATAACGGCTGTAAAATAAAAGTAAATTTTCGCAAGTAAATGCTTTTTTTACATTAGAAGATTGCAGCACAAGGAACAGAGATAGCCCAGTGGATGATGGACCATGGTTCGAATCCTTATCACTTGCTCGGCGTTGGAGGAAAGCATGGGGAGGAAACTCGCATGCCTACTAAATTATATTTCGGAACTTACGTAAGAAATTGTGGTTTTCCCTTCGGGTTGTGTCGATCTGACGGCAGTTACTTCGTCTAAAAATCAGTATCTGCGCCAATTCCTTAGGCTTAGGTAGCAGCAGGTAAGAACCCACTAATTCTACTGGATGAGGAACCGAGACAACGTTAAGAAAAAGATTGCAATGCAAGGAATAATGTCCATGTTATTACCAATGCTGACGATAGTACCACTAACGTATGGAAGGTCGTTAATAGATTGAGGCGTTATTTTGCGAAAGTCAAATTTACATGCAATTTGATCTGCTTTGTGTGCTTCCGCCACCAATTAGTTCGTGCGGCCTAGCGCCGGCCGGCATCCACTCACTACCGTTAGTAGATGCAACATGCCGACGCTGCCATGGCTGCTCGGGTAGTCTCTGCCTCGGCTGCTGCGGTCGGAATCTGGAACAGAAACGCGACGACCAGGCGAGTCGTGGCAGCGACGGTGGTGGGGGCATTCAGTTTGCCTATTGTGTAGTGGTATCGTAGTTTATAAACGCTTTTAACAATAAATTGTTACCCCGCAGCCAACACCTTTTCATGAGCTTTATGGTGATTTCGTGACTCAGCAATACAGAAGTCCTCTACGAAAATATTATAGCTGATTATTTAAAATTACGCCAGTACGTTCTCCTGCTGTAGATACTTTTTTGTACGACGTCGGGAGGCTCAAATACAGCCCACCTGATGTTAAGTGCAAGACATTAAGTACCTCTCACGCGATGCCAACTCTGCTGCTGGCGCAGCATCTCCTTACGATCTTCCTGGTAGCCTCAGTCACAAGAACACATGCACCCTATAACGATGTTATTTGGCCGCATTTTTCTGTGAGGTGGAGGTACTCCCACAGATGAGCTGCTTTGATACGCCCTACCTCTTTTAAAAACACCCAGAATAAGACAAATAGACATATTCAAGCACTCAAATGTTCGCCTTTGCGGGAAAAGAACTCGCGAGCTCTGATGTCAAAGCGGCGGTACCAACCACTACATGACCGAACTCCTCTGGATATACAAATATATATGCTAATGTTTATATTTTGGGGGAACTATAGCTTCTGCAACGTCGACGAAATATCAGGAAAATTCAAAAATAATATTACGGTAAATTCCATACAACAGTTATATTAACAACCATAAAAGTTATAAATAGAAAACATCATATGCAATGCCCTATGCAATCAGTAAAACCACTTTTGCAATGACAGGATCTTGTATTCATTACAAACAGGTCATTTGCTACTACGCTTCAGAATCATAGCTCTTTTGTGGTTAGAGACGGCACCTTCTACCTCCATTCGAGAGTGACGAATTTTACAAAGATATAATAATTCCTTATTACATATAATATACGTATGTAAAACTATCAGTGTCAAATTCCGTGTACAAAGGTAAGCTATCTGTTTAAGAGATGGCTTCCAGCCAACAAACATAACATAAAATGAGAGCATTGGATAAAGAACAAGCTTAGTGAGTAACCGGTCCCCCAGTTTGAATCCTGATATATGTCACTAAATTCGTGTTCTCGGATTTATATATGTACAATACAATACAATACTCTTTATTGCACCACATAAGACAGTATACATATTAAAATGACAACTTAAAATTAAAGTACAAAAGGCGGTCTTATCGCATAGCGCGATCTCTTCCAGACAACCTTAGGGTAGAGGAAAAAATAAAAGAACAAAATAGGTAGGTAGCGCAGCACAAATAATAAACATACTAAAGTTAAATACTTAGTTCATATAAATTTACACACACATAATATACATACCCATACATACAAATACCTACATAAAACTATATATATATGTACACATACAGAAATACATGTACATAACATTTTATTCACTGTTTTAAGCAAGGTAATATACATATTATTATTTTTCTTAGCGGTGAAGGAAAACATTGCAATGAAAGGTCTGGTATTTTCATCTGCTCGGTTGTGGAGATCTGACGGCAGTAGCTCTATGTAAAAACCAGTCACTTCGCCAAATCCTTGTGATCACCCGTCAACCTTAATAGATTATAAACCGAATAACGCTAAGAACTAGAAAAATAAACAAAAAAAAAATCTTATAATTTATGTATACATATATATAAATAAAGGAGCAGTACCTAATAGCATATTGAATAAAGAACCGGCTTATTTCGCTTCCAATCCTGGTGTGGTGTCTGTTATGTACATGTGTATATAGAGTCTGACGGCAGTGGCTCCAAATAAAAATTAGTATATTCTCCAACTCCAAAGTCTGAGGTTGCAAACTGCGCCAATCCTAATGGAGCAGGAAACGAGACTTAAACGGCTTAACGCTAGAAAGAATATTCACACAGTTTATTTAATATCAAAAATGTCGTATATGCATCTCGCACGCAAAGAAAACTTTACTATTTCGATGGTTTCAAATTAATTATCTACAAATTGGGTCAGGATTAAATTTGGTCGATTATGTATCTGGGAGGGGGTACTTATAATACGAGCATAATGGAACCTTTTTATTGAGTACAACAACAGATTTTATAGCTGCTGCTGTAACTTTCGGATGTATAACTCTTTCAGATCTTGTTTATTAATGCAATAGGTATTACGCTTTAATCAGGTTGATATTCCGTTTAAGTATGGTTGTGAGTCATATACGGTCCAAAAATGTATATTTCCCTAAATTATATACTGTGTTACGAAATAAATCTGAGATGACGAGCTCGGTGGCTCAGTGGTGGAACGCGCTGTTACGCTACTTTGACACCAACGCTCGTGGGTTCGATTCCCACATAGTACAACCATTTGTGTGCATGAACATGTCTGTTTGTATTGGTCTGGGTATTTTCTACATATAATAAGTATGTATGTACAAAAAAAAATGTATTTACGTATGTTTATCAGTTGTCTAGTACCCATAACACAAGCTTCGCTTACTTTGAGGCTAGAAGGCGCTGTGTAATTTGCCCGACAATATTTATTTATTTATTATTTATCTACCGTTTTCTTGTGCAACTAGACAATGAAGCATACGCCCTGCCTGATGGCTGCCCTGGCTCTTTTTTTGCACAATTTTGGAAGTAATACGTATGGCTCATCTCGTATGAAGTCATTATTGTAGCACATAAGAGCTTGCAGTACAGGAAGTATCGCTAGCATGCTGCCAAAATGCAAGCAATTCCTCAAAAGCTTACCGGTAATCTCACTAACTCGCAGAAATACAAAAATCTTTCATATGGGTTCCGTTATACCTCTGTTAAAGTTATTCCAGTTCAATGCTTTTTCAACTTTAAACCATTCTATATCAGATAATTATGTAAATAAGAATTGAATATGAAACGGGGAGGTGATTATGATAATACCTTGCGGCTCCTAGCCAGCAGGGTTTCCATATTAACATGGTTTTTGCTGCCATACATAAAGTTAGGTAACGAAAGATGTTTTTGTGCGTTTAAAGAGGTTGCGTGTTTAGAAATGTTTCTGTAACACGAACATATTAGATAACATGTACAAG
The DNA here is from genome assembly GCA_947507595.1 of Pyralis farinalis. NCBI lineage: Eukaryota > Metazoa > Arthropoda > Insecta > Lepidoptera > Pyralidae > Pyralis > Pyralis farinalis. The sequence goes on from OX382278.1 coordinate 24,709,738, forward strand.
AAGCTGCCATTTTCGGCTAGTTTATATAAATATTGTAAATAAATACCTTTATTACTAAGGTCGTGATTGTATTTTTACTTCGTTTTTGTTGTCATGTAATTTGTATTTGTACAGTTCTTGATTCGAATTCTGCGTGGGCATGTACCATTAAATTTGTGTTGTTGCATTTATGTACAAATTTATCATATGCTCGGTCAGAATACAGAGAAGAAATTACGTCCAAGAAATTATATTTTAAAAGACGTGTCGCCTAACCTACGAAAGGTCTGGTTTTCCCTGTGGGTTAAGGAAGTGTGACGGCAGTTGCTCCATGTAAAGTTTAGTATCTTCGTCAAATATAGTAGTGAAGTAGACCACAACATTCCTAATAACTTTAGGAAACAGAATAACGCAAGAAAGAAGTAACATTATCGTAATATATTGCAACTCACGTGAAGTTCGTGCATAAAAATAAATGTCCAATTCTACCCAATTAAGAAGTAAGTCTGCACTTACACCGCTATGAAAACCTAATTTGCTTTGATTCCTCAACAAATAAATTTTAGTCTTCCTGCGACCACGGACGCTGCAAAGCGTTCGAAACGTCAGGTTCAACAAAATAAATAAAACACGCGATACTTCCGTTAAAAATTGTTTAATTCAAAATAAATTCTCCCTTTACCACCACCAAATGCATTGGGATTCTTGATGTCGAGCTCTACAGCGATTACCGAACTGACCTGGAGAAGAAGGTCAAACTGGAGTTCTGGAGGAGAAGAAGGAAACTTGGTGTGCTCAATATAGCGGAATGGTACTTCAGTTCGAGACAAATACTTTTGTTATACCAGTGTCAAGTCAGACCATACCATGTAGCACTATAGTCACCTATGGGCACCTGTATACCAGTTAGCCCCTTGGGATTCGGTGCAAAGACGAGCTATGAGAATTGTTGATGATCCTACTCACACACATTATTGAGCTCTTGAGTTTCAGGTGAGATTTTGTCCTTTGTGTATTCTGTAATGTATAGAAAGGATAGTGCTCAGAGAAGTTGTTTGATATAATGCCAATAGCTTCGTATAACAACTATATTTTGGCATGGTAGAGATTACAGTTGGATGTAGACGGGAAAAGCGTTGGGTAGCCTTATTCACGTGCCTCACCACCAGAGCTGTTCATTTGGATGTTGACGGGAATATTTCTGCAGATGCAGCTATTATAGCTTTCAGAAGATTTATTGCACGTCGGGATATCCAACTATTCCTTTTGACAATGGAATAGCCTTCTTGGGTGCAGCTAACCAGCTCGTAGAGATCTTATGGTTCTTTAGGCATTTATTTGCCTAGCGGTATCAGGAATGGGCAGCTCGTGTGAACGTCTGGTACGATGTGACATAATAATAAAAAGTCGGAAAATTAATGTATCCATATATTCAAAATTAAGTAATCTATACACATAAATAAAATTGAAGTGTCTGTCTGTGATTTCAAAATAAAGCCTTTATCTTAAGCTCATATTATTATTTTCACGTTACCAAAGCCTAAATACGCATTTTTAACTTTTTTGTCTGTCTGTCTGTTTGTTTGTCCGGGCTAATCTTCGAAATGGCTGAACCGATTTTAACGGGACTTTCACTGGTAGGTAGAGGACTGTTCAGAACAGAAATAGGGTACTTTTTATCCCGTAAATATTTGGGGTTCCTGCGTAAAAATGAAAAACTGTTAAAATTAGGGGGAAATACCTTCCCCTTCGGGGGACTTTGCAATTTTATTTTTATTATTTTCATAGAATACGTATTTTTTGTAACATAAAATAACTACGCATTTTTTATATAATATAAATAAAATACATATACGTTGCCTCCTGTAAAGGTCAATAAATGGCGCTGTATGAAAATTGAATCGCTGTATGATTGCATCTGCGACCCTGAACTTTGTTTTTTTTTAAACAGAAACAATTTCATGTCTACAGAGAAATAAAGGCTACTAAAAGACCAAATCTCATGCGTGCGAAGCCGCGGGCTTCTGCTAGTCTCTAATAAGAAAGAATGCAGGAATAAAGAATTACGAAACAGATAAACAACGCGAAAGTAGAAGGATGTAGGAGCAAAGGAAGGCCAAGACTGGACTGCCATGACCAAATGGAACAAAGCACGTTCAATTTAAATCAGAAGGTGATGTCAGGAGCCTTAGAAACCGGCGAGAGTGTATAAGAAGAGCAATGAATATTGAAGCAGCGATTGAGGTTTGTAAGGATCGAGTCATGTGGCGCTCGGTTCCTCTGCCTACCCTGCAAGGGATTTGGTGTAAAGTTATAAATAAATAAATATTAAATATTGTCGGACAAATTACACAGCGCCATCCAGCTCCAAAGTAAGCAAAGCTTGTGTTATGGGTAATAGACAACTGATAAACATACGTAAATACATTTTTTTTTTGTAAATACATACTTATTATACATAGAAAATACCCAGACCAAGACAAACAGACATGTTCATGCACACAAATGTTTGTACTGTGTGGGAATCGAACCCACGAGCGTTGGTGTCAAAGTTGCGTAACAACGCGTTTCACCACTGCGCCACCGAGCTCGTCGGTGTAAAGTTATAGTAAGTAATCTCTCTTTCAAATGAAAATTACGTCATAGCAAACAAAAAATATTTATTGAAATCAATACATGAAACACTCAGCATAGTGACAAGAACCACAACAAAGCACATATTGTACACGCCAGCTTAAAAGACTGTGTTTAAAATTAACGTATTCCATAACTATATATCGTATATCGTCGGGAGGCATACAAGCATACGGCCTACCTGATGTAAAGCAGTTACCGTAGCCTATTATGCTTGTAATATATTAAGTATCAATCGCACGATGTCTCCTCTGCTGCTTACACAGCAACTCCTTAGGAGTTTACTGGTGACCTCACTCTCACACAGGAACACAACAACCCTCTACGGAGTTGTTATTTGGCTGCGGTTTTCTGTGAGGTTTAGGTACTTCCCCAGACGCACTGCTTTGATGCGTCCTACTTCTCTTAAGACATCCAGACCAAGACAAACAGACATGTTCACGCATACAAATGTTTGTCTTGTGTGGGAATCGCGTCATTCACGACTGAACCACCGAGCTCGTCAAAACAACTCTCTCTTTCATATGATAATTACGCTATAGCAATGAAAAAATATTTTAAAGCACTCAGCATACTGACAAGAATCACATCAATGTACATTTTGTACACGCCAGCTTAAAAGACTGTGTTTAAAATTAACGTGTTCCATAACTATACATTCAGCATTAAGTGCTCCCTCTTTTAGTTGAAAATTACGCTATAGCAATGAAAAAATATTTTAAAGCACTCGGAATACTGACAAGAATCACATCAAAGTACATTTTGTACACGCCAGCTTAAAAGACTGTGTTTAAAATTAACGTGTTCCATAACTATACATTCAGCATTAAGTGCTCTCTCTTTCAGTTGAAAATTACGCTATAGCAATGAAAAAATATTTCAAAGCACTCGACATACTGATAAGAAACACATCAAAGTACACAATGCACACACTATCTTGAAATACTGTATTTGAAAGGAATGTATTCCATAACTATACATTCAGCATTAAGTGCTCTTTCTTTTAGTTGAAAATTACGCTATAGCAATGAAAAAATATATTAAAGCACTCGACATACTGATAAGAAACACATCAAAGTACACAATGCACACACTATCTTGAAATACTGTATTTAAAAGGAATGTATTTCCGAAGATCTATTGCACTAAGCAAGTATGAGTCAGCGGAAACTAGCGACATCTTGGCAACAAGGCATTGTGATTAAAATCTCCGAAGCGTACGGAGATAATCTGGCATCATACCAGCTCCTTACGGAGATGTGCCACGTTGAATTCGTAAATATAAACTGGACGAGAAACTGTGTAGGAGTTAAGTACTTTCTTTTTGCGGCACTCAAGGTACAAGCCGCTTGCTTGTATTATTTTTCCGGCAAGATCAGAAAAGCGTAGCGACTTTTTTGTTTGCTCTACAATAAGTTTTCAGGAACACCGTTCCTATATGAAATCTATGTTTGTTTGTGCGTTTGTCTGTGCGTTTTTTTCGAATATTCGAATTTGTACTTCAGATTCGGATTCAGCATAAAAAGTAGAATAGGAATGTTCAGGAACACCGTTCCTATCTCTTAAGGCACATGGTCAAAATGACCGACAAATAAAAAAAAATAATTGAATTATTACATACCTAATTGACGAGCCAAGTGTTCCTCTGGCAATGCAAGCTTGCGCATTCTCAACTCGTTTTTTGTGAAACGTCGGAAGGCAAACAAGTATATAGACCATCTGATATAAACTGGTTGTCGTAGCCTATGAACGCTTGTAACACATTAGTATCACTCGCGTGATGCCACCTTTACTACTAACACTGTTAGCCACTCATTTAATTTAAAAAGGATATGTGTAATTAATGCAATAACGATTTTTTTTACCTACTTCTTAGGAACTTAGGGGGAGGCTTATGTTCAGCAGTGGACGTCCTTTGGCTGATATGATGATGATTAAGAACTTACTGGTAACTTCACTCACTCTCAGGAAGAAAACAACCCTCCATTCACTCACGATCTTCTGTGCCTGTCTTATAATACGCCCTACCTCTCTAGACAATCGTCCATACCTCTTGATAAACTTCAAATTTACATGCAATTTGATCTAACCTGCTTTGTGTGCTTCCGCCACCAATTAGTTCATGCGGCCTAGCGCCGGCCGGCACCGACCCACTACTGTTAGTACGTGCTACATGCCGACGCTGCCATGGCTGCTCCGATAGTCTCTGTCTCGGCTGCTGCGGTCGTCCGCCATCTGGAACAGAATCCGCATGCCCCCACCACCACCGTCGCTGCCACGACTGGCCTGGTCGTCGCTGCGACACGTGTTTCGCCTCTCCACGAGGCATCATCAGGCGTTGTAGACGTTTATCGTAAGAATAACATCCTACAAGTGACAAATCCATCGCAGTGCCGTCCCTTATATTGAATTAAGGGTGGGGCTGGATGGTGTGAGCGAAAAGATATTTAATAGTGGGGAATGGTTTACGTCAGTCCTTTTGTTCATGAGAGTAATTTTAGAATTTATATGTTTATTAATTTAGATATCATCCATCCACCCCCACCCTCAATTCAATATAAGGGACGGCACTGCGATGGATTTGTCACTTGTAGCATGTTATTCTTACGATAAACGTCTACAACGCCTGATGATGCCTCGTGGAGAGGCGAAACACGTGTCGCAGCGACGACCAGGCCAGTCGTGGCAGCGACGGTGGTGGTGGGGGCATGTGGATTCTGTTCCAGATGGCGGACGACCGCAGCAGTCGAGGCAGAGACTACCGGAGCAGCCATGGCAGCGTCGGCATGTAGCACGTACTAACAGCAGTGAGTGGGTGAGTGCCGGCCGGCGCTAGGCTGCATGAACTAATTGGTGGCGGAAGCACACAAAGCAGGTTAGATCAAATTGCATGTAAATTTGACTTTCGCAAAATAACGCCTGAATCTATTAACTAAACTTCAAATTTGCAATATTAGTAGGATTACATAAATATGATAAATGATATGTTGTTTATGCAACGTCAAACAAGCTTACGGCTGATTTGATGTAAAGTGGCTACCGTAACCTATGGACGCTTGCAAAATATTAAGTATCACTCACGCGATGCCACACCTGCTGCTAACACAATTACTCCTTTATGCTTACTGGTGACCTCACTTACTCGCAGGAACACAAAAACCCTCCAGGGAGTTGTTATTTGGCTGTGGTTATCTGTGAGGTGGAGGTACTTCCCCAGGCGGACTGCTTTGACGAGCCCTATCTCTCAGTTTACCCTCACACGCTGGAACCGCAATGATCGCGTACTGTGCGGTTTCAGAAGTTTTCTGCCGAGAGCTCTCAAGTTGTGAAATGAATTCCCAGCCGAGATTTTCCCAATGGGCCAGCATGGGGTTCTTCAAGAAAGGCGTGAAGAGGTTTTTAGAAGGTCGGCAACGCGTGAGTACCCCTGGTGCTGCAAATGTCCCTAGGCTACGGTGACTGTCAGGCCGTATGCTTGTTTGCCACGTTAGTGATATAAATAACTATAGGTGAGCAAACGAGTCGCACTGATGTAAAGAGGAAATGGGTTACCGTAGTCCATAAATTGATAGCGCCATGTCCTCCCCACTGCGAGCACAGAAACTTAGGCAAAAGAACACTACAACGATACATATAGTTATTATTTAATTGTGGTCTTCTGTGATGTTGGCTTTGACTAGACGTGATAGTGAACCTCTTGAAACTCGAATCCTGTTTCTTCACGCACAGGCAAACATCGTTTATCTGTGTGTTCGTCTGTCGCTTTTTTTATAATATTCGAATTTTGACTTCAGATTCGGATTCAGCATAAAAAAGTAGAATAGGAATGTTCAGGACCACCGTTCCTATCTCTTAAGGAACATGGTCAAAATAGCCGACAAATAAAAAAAAAATGGCCAAGTGCGAGTCGGACTCGAACACGAAGGGTTCCGTACCATTATCTATAAAAAATCGCCCAAGTGCGAGTGGGACTCGCGCATGAAGGGTTCCGTACCATTATCTATAAAAAAAGGCAAAAAAACACGTTTGTTGTATGGGAGCCCCCTTAAATATTTATTTTATTCTATTTTTTAGTATTTGTTGTTATAGCGGCAACAGAAATACATCATCTGTGAAAATTTCAACTGTCTAACTATCACGGTTCATGAGATATAGCCTGGTGACAGACGGACGGACGGACGGACGGACAGCGGAGCCTCAGTAATAGGGTTCCGTTTTACCCTTTGGGTACGGAACCCTAAAAACGGCAAAAAAAAAACACGTTTGTTGTATGAGAGCCCCCTTAAATATTTATTTTATTTTAATTTAATTATTTATTCTTAAAGTGAATATATAACTAAATATTCTGTGAATATTTCAAGCGTCTATCTGTTGCCGTTATCAATATCGAGCAAAAATGAGCAAAAAAAATCGGTCAAGTGCGAGTCGGACTCGCGCACTAAGGGTTCCGTACCGTATCTATAAAACGGCAAAAAAATCACGTTTGTTGTATGGGAGCCCCCGTAAATATTTATGTTATTCTATTTTTTAGTATTTGTTGTTATAGCGGCAACAGAAATACATAATCTGTGAAAATTTCAACTGTCTAACTATCACGGTTCGTGAGATACAGCCTGGTGACAGACGGACGGACGGACGGACGGACGGACGGACGGACGGACGGACGGACGGACGGACGGACGGACAGCGAAGTCTCAGTAATAGGGTTCCGTTTTACCCTTTGGGTACGGAACCCTAAAAATCACGTTTGTTGTATGGGAGCCCCTTAAATATTTATTTTATTCTGTGATAATTTCAACTGTCTAACTATTACGGTTCATGAGATACAGCCTGGTGACAGACGGACGGACGGACGGAGAGCGGAGCCTCAGTAATAGGGTTCCGTTTTACCCTTTGGGTACGGAACCCTAAAAATGAATTGTTATATAATTGACGAGCCAGGTATTCCTCTGGCAATGCAAGCTTGCGCATTCTCGAGTGGTTTTGTTTTAAAATGACTATTAAAAAGTTACAGACTTTGTCAAGTTTATAAGTAAAATTCAGTAAATCTCAGAAGAAAGGATAGGTATGCTGTTATTATCCTTAAGTGTTAATTAACCACGTCAGTTTGCTGACACAGCAGCTATCCAATTGCAAACTAAAGGTAAAACAGTCGCGAACTGTGGCAAACTTTCATTGCTTTTTCATCGCGTCACAAAAGAGAATTAATTTCAACTCTGGCTCTTGGACTAGTTTCCGAGGAGGAACAAACTAAGTTTCAACACTTTTGTCTCAACTTGGTCGAGTTACTTTGCGAGATCAGTATTAATTGATGGTAGAATTTTGAATATTCCCAGGGCAATATAATGATTTTTGTATACTGTTGAATGATATCCGTATATCTTTTGGGTTACCAAGTCATTAAAAATGAGAAGTCCTAAGCGATATTTTACATACAAATCACGTGTTAGGATGAGGTTTAAACACAGCAGTGTAGTGCAAAGTAACTTAATACTAAGTGGTAACATTTTATACGCTGATTCTTCTTCCTAACTTGATCCCGTTTCCTAATCCATTAGAATTGGCGAGGTCCGCTATCTAAGCCTAAGATTTTGGCGAAAATGATTACATGGACGGACTGCCATCAAACCTCCACTGCCAGAGGGAAAACCTGTTTCTAGATTAAGTCACGCGTCTTTCGAAATATTTCTTAAGCGTGCCGGTATCCTCATGACGTTTTCCTTCACCGTCGAGCAAATGATAATTGTAAATAAATCCGCGAAAACAAGAATTTAGTGGCACATGCCCACCCCAGGAGTCGAAATAGGGACCGTCGAGACATTCGGTTCTATGTCCACTGGGTTATCAATGCTCTTATGATGGTTTCTCTTAGGGCATTCCATTTTATAGTGCATCTGTATTACACGGTACCGTAAGTTTGAAAGGACTTCTCTTATTCTCGGCATTAGTTGACTCTGCTAGTCCTCAGTTCCACAGTATCGTGACACCTATTCTAACCTTCCCTTCGAGAATCATGACATACCTTCTCATCCCCAATTTGAATTACAAGAACAGACGGACAACCCCTCTTAAATATTATATAAAGATTCCGACAATTGCATGTTGAGGTACAACGGACAAAAAAATGGCCGACGAAAGATTTATATCCCAATTTTGACAGAGTCCCGGTTTCGGGGTGGCATAAATAAGTTATAGGATTTATCGTCCAAGGAACGATTGAAAAAACTCTGATACACAAACAAATTTCTTTACTGTACCTTTTGAATTTGTAAGCAACTGTTTTTTTAACACGCTTTTATTAGGTCAACGATGTACCTACCTTCGCTTTCCCAACAATTAATCTAAATGGATTTTGTACTAAAATTTGCTCACCATTTTTATAACTATTTAAACAGAGACTTTGGAACGCCAGATGGGCCGATCTAAACATATCTCTCTCGCTTCTACCATACTCATCAACCTCTACATGCGTGCTTTTCGGTTTTCATCTCCATTCACTCTTACTTACACTTCTTACGTAACTCTTTTGTCATTCATTCTTTCTTAATATCTTTTTAATCTTTTATTTATCTATATAAGTCCTCATATACATCCAAGTTACTGACGGGGTAGTCAGAGGGAATCGAGCGCCACGTGTCTATCCTTACACACCTCACTCGCTTCGATAAGATTCATAGCAGTTTTCTTGCATGCCCGTCGGTTCGTAAGGATCCTGACACCACCAAGTTTTTTAATATATGGAATCGCGCCAAATCACGTCATTCAAAATGAGCTGTTTCATAATCACTACCTTTGAAAAGCACACCTCTTATATTCTCCGGATGTTTTTCGCTAACAGAAGTAAGTTAATAACAATCCTTGCCATAAGGAGAATTACCGAACATAGCATTAACAATTATCTTTATGGCAGAGACTGAGACTTGATTATTGAGTGATCCTTGGAAAATACAGTCTAGGCGAAGCAGACTATGCTTTCTTTCGCCAATCTTTTGTACTCAAATATGTACTCTGAAGGTGTCAATAAGTATGACTATAGTCCACAGTTGAGCATATCCAGTACCTCCACAATATTTCGATTTAGAACTTTCATATGCACTCTAGAACCATTGTATCACTTTAAGAGGATTTGTATTTATTAACAACAACATGGGTGTGAGATTTAATTTTAAGAATAAAATTGCTGGAATGATAGAATTAAGAAATAATACCAGATAAGTGCCATTTGAAATTGATTCAAATAATTGATGAATGAGAATAATCTATTTGTTTTACAAAATTCATGGGCTGAGGTGTTTGTGTAGGCATTTAATATTTTTTTCGGTTTCAATGTAATTCCACACTAATGTTAGATATTAACGAGCAGATTACTTTTGACCACTTATGCCATCATGTATACTAATTCGTGTGTGTAAAAAAAGTTAGAATGTTCTATCGATTGAGATGCGAGCATTGCTCAAAATTTGGAAAGAAATGTAAGACTTGCTTTTGCAGTATCAGAGATAACATAAGAAAAGGCACACTCCGTTGGTTTGGAAATGTAGGAAGAAAGAATTACGAAACATATATGCAACGCGAAAGTAGAACTATGTAGGAGCCGCGGAAGTCGTGTTTTATCAATAGGCATACGGCCCAACTGCTGGAAAGCGGTTACCGTAGACCTATAAACGCTCGCAATACATTAACTATCACTCGCGCGATGCCACGTCTGCTCGTAGCACAGCTACTCCTTAGGAGCTTTCTGGTAACCTCACTCACACACAGGAACACAATAACGCTCTCGGGCGTTGTTATTTGGCTGCTGTCTTCTGTGAGGTGGAGATACTTTTCCAGACGGGCTGCTTTGATGTGCCCTACCTCTCTTAGAATCAAAAGATTATGTCAGGAGCCCTAGAAACTGGCGCACATGCATGAATGTCAAGAAGCACGTCAGGGAATCGCAAATTATGGCGCTAGTTCCTTTCTGCCTACATCTCAAGTGATCTGGCGTGAAGATACATGTATACATAGATTTTCTAGATCACCAAAATTGGTTCAGACATGTAGAAAGAATGCGGGACGAAAGAATGACGAAACAGATATACAATGCAAAAGTGGAAGGATGTAGGAGCCGAGGAAGACCGAGACTAAACTATCATGACCAAATTGGTCGTGTTTTATTTCAGAAGGTGATATCAGGAGCCCCAGAAATCGGCAAACGTGCATGAAAAGAGCTATCTCGAGTGAAGTGACCGCGTCTTATGGCGCTCGGTTCTCTCTGCCTACCCCGCAAGGGACTTGGCGGGAATATATACATACATACCAATAAGACTGGTATTATGTAGTATCAATTAACCGCTATGGATTGGAGGGTAAAGTAGAATGCGCATCTCCTATTGGCTAGCTTGCGGATCAATATCGCGGTATTTATCAGCTTATTGGTTAAAATATTCTACAATTTTTTTTTATATTTATTTGGGTTAACAGACAGTAAACACAATATGTATTACAATAAATATTCATTATAAACATACAACATCATTGTGCCACCCACACCGTTAACTACTACTTACTTAAAAATTTGAGAAATGGTGGCATAAATAAAAAGACAGAAAAAATAAAAAACCCAAGTTAATATTTTCAACACAATGAGGATAACATCATATGAATTTTAGAAACGCCTGATGGAAGGCTTTTGTAATGGTATTTGCTTTAACACATCTGTTATATTTTTTTAAAATATACTTACACGTGTGGGCGCTAAAATGTAATGTTTTTGTGAGGGCGATACCTTTACGCGCAGCCAAGTGGTTCTTGTTTTGTGTTCTATAATATTTAAATGAAAAACTTTGCATTTTTCTCTGATTTAAAAGGGATCTCCGCAGTGAATGTTTGCGCTACTTTACGCTCCGTTTTACCAGCATTCATTTCTTGAATGAAACTAATTAAAAAACTGAACATTCATTCACAACGATAATACTACGACCGTTCTCACAAAGACTATTTTCTATCTTTCTTACTTGAAGAAGAAAAGGCGTAATGAAATGCTATTCTTCTATTTAAAGATGTTTTATTACAATGAAACAGAACCGTTTAAAGTTCATAGGCTAACTGAGAAGTTTCTTTTATTTTCTGCCCATCTTCAAGTTTCTGAGGGGTTGTTATAAAAACTAGTTACGTCCTACATCGCTTGGTGCTCAGCGAATCTAAAATTAATTCTTAGCGTAGTTTTTAATGGATCAGTTTTTATTTATTTTACCATTATTACTTTACATTACGAGTACAGGAAAATAAATAAGTATAGACCTTATTTGGAATGTTGTGTTAATGAGATTGGCTTTTCAGGATTGTTAGACAGTGGTTCAAGTAGATGCGTCCTAGGTTCTCATAGTCACCAGAAATTTTTGTGCATGGGATACAAACTTAAACCAGCTTGTAGTACTGTGTATACAGCTGACGGTTCTTCTTAAAGAATTGTAGGAGCTATGGATTTACCGGTCACGTGTGATGATATTACTGAAACCGTGACCTTCATACCTTCCTTTAGACCACCGATTATTTTAGGATTTGATTTTTGGCTATTTGATCTAGCTAAAGACTCATCGAAAGGCGTTACATTTGTTAGTCCAAATAAAGTTCAAGTTTGTGCGGTTACTTCTGCTGATGAGTTGTCTCCTTCTGAGAAACATAGGTAATTTTTAACGTAGTTTTCAATGGATCATGGTTTTTATTTTTTTTACCATTATTACTTTTCATTACGAGAACAGGAAAATAAATAAACAAAGAAATTTCTTTTGAAGGAAGGAGTGTTATTTAAACAGAGAAACTGGTTTCGTTAGTAAGAAACTTCGGAATATTATACGTTTAAGAATAACATCATAGCTTAAATATCTCTATAAGAGAGGTAGGGCGCATCAAGCAGCCTGACTAGAGACATACCTGCGCCTCACAGAAAACCACAGGCAAATTACATCTCCTTGGAAAGTTATTGTGTACCGGGGAGTGTGTGGGGTTACCAGTAAGTCAAAAGCAGTCGCAGTAGCATCAGGATTGGTAAGGGTGAGCAGCACTTCCTGCATTGCCATAGGCTACAATAACTTTACATCAGGTGGGTCGTATGTTTGTATGTTTTCCGATGTTGTATAAAAAAATCATGGCTTAGTCCGTTGTTTGAAGTACATGTCATAAATCTTACGATATTTGGATTTTGTGTAATTGATATTAGACAATGTATGCTGTCTTATGAGAAAAGCAAATAAAAAGCAATTGATGCATAGGCCTTGATTGTGGAATATTTTTATCTGCGCCGTGTCGTACTGTAATGTAAAGCGAAAAGTCTGTAATAATTACACGTGATCAAAATCTATGTAAATATCACACGAAAGATAGAACGATTTATTTATTAATTATATATATTTTAAGTGAAAAATTCAACATCTGTAATCGGAGAAAATACATTATTTACCCAACGGCGCGACAGCATTGTCATAAAAATTTACGCAATCAATCAATTAGAATCTAAAATCTAAAACTGACTGGTTGGCCGTCAATCAATACACAGCTGAAATTGATGGGTCTTTCTGTAGCCAGAATTTAATTCTACACTTCAACGGAATTTAATTCTTACAAATATGTGTTTTTCCTATAGCTTCCTTAAATGATAGAAGCGTGGGTTAAAAAACTTGCATATGGAATACGTGCTAAAGTGAACTAATTTGGTAATTAGTGAGGTATATTTTAAATGAAAGGCATTTATTTTATTTATAATAGGTTTCTGTTAAATAATTTCCAAATATTTGTCCTATTTCAAGAATATTTTCAGTTCCTACTAATATTTTTGATCTGCATGTCTGCGTGTCACAAAAATATAATTGAAAGACGGCATGGTAAATTACAGTTATAGGGGTATATTTAGTTGGGTCATGTGACGATCGGGTCTGGCTTACCACCGAGGGTCTTAGTATGAAGATATATATAGATAGGTTATAGTTACACTATACATATGTCATAAAATTTTGTAAGAATGACATTCTCATAGCATGGTTTATTCATACAACATTGGGTGGTATACAAGCATATGGACTCTTGCAACAGATTACTTATCTTACATTAGCATGACTCCATTACTGGTGACCTCATTCACTCGTGGAAATACAAACACCCTTCAGGTAATTGTTATTTGGCTGCGGTTTTCTGTTAGGTGGAGCCCCAGATAGGCTGCTTTGACGCGCCCCTCTTTAATGGCGCAGAGTATACAAAATAATTGCTGTTTTTATATTAGTTTGTAAGATGACTATCTATGCACGTATCTGCTCCGGCGTGTTCCGATGGTTGTATGCCTATTGCGGTGTATATATATATTTCGGTAGAGTTGAGAGTAACGTCGGGTACTCTCAACTCTACCGAAATATATATATATATATATATACACCGCAATAGCAAAATACAGACGTGTTTGCAACAAGGCGATCAAGTTCTAGGCACCATGCAACTTTCACAATTTCGTTCTAGAAAACGAGGGGCTAAGAGGTAAAATTAATTTTCTTACGAACAACTTGGAATAAGTAAGGAACCGGGAACTAATCTAAGAGACAGTAGGCTAGACTTTTAATATGAAAAGAAGCATCTAGGTTTCTATTGCCCCTTTTATATTTGCATAACGGAATGGACTTTTAGTAAGCGTTCATTGTTTGTTAAAAACTTTTATTTTTGACGAGCTCTGTGGAGCAGTGGTGAAACGCGCTGTTACGCTACTTTGACACCAACGCTGGTGCGTTCGATTCCCACACAGTACAAACATTTGTGTGCATGAACATGGCTGTTTGTCTTGGTCTGGGTATTTTCTATGTATAATAAGTATATATTTACAAAAAAAAAATGTTAATAGATTCAGGCGTTACTTTGCGAAAGTCAAATCTATATGCAATTTGATCTAACCTGCTTTGCGTGCTTCCGCCACCAATTAGTTCATGCGGCCTAGCGCCGGCCGGCACCCACCCACTACTGTTAGTACTTGGTACATGCCGACGCTGCCATGGCTGCTCCGGTAGTCTCTGCCTCGGCTGCTGCGGTCGTCCGTCATCTGGAACAGAATCCGCATGCCCCCACCACCACCGTCGCTGCCACGACTGGCCTGGTCGTCGCTGCGACACGTGTTTCGCCTCTCCACGAGGCATCATCAGGCGTTGTAGACGTTAATCGTAAGAATAACATGCTACAAGTGACAAATCCATCGCAGTGCCGTCCCTTATATTGAATTGAGGGTGGGGGTGGATGGTGTGAGCGAAAAGATATTTAATAGTGGGGAATGGTTTACGTCAGTCTGTTTGTTCATGAGAGTAATTTTAGAATTTTTATGTTTATTAATTTCTAATTGTTCCCTAATATTTAGTTTTAAACCTTTGTCTATGGTGTGTAAAATTTGATATGTATTAGTGGGGGATAAGTTATGTCCGTGGTCGCAGGAAGACAGGTCTTCCTGCGACCACGGACGCTGCAAAGCGTACGCGATACTTCCGTTAAAAATTGTTTAATTCAATGTGTAACAATCGCGAAAACCTAAGACAATACTATCAATATTTCATGCTTGCTAGTCGATTTCTGGGGCCACCTTCTGATAAATCATGGCCTATCTGGTAAGGGCAGTAGGATAGGTGAAACATGATCTTCCCCGCTCCATCCACTTTCGCGTTGTATGCCCTTTTCGTTATTCCTTTTTTTTTTGGTTCTTTTTATCCCCGAGGGGAAAGGCAAAGGGATCTAGCCCATACAGCCAAGTCATCAGTTTAGAACCATTTGTAAATCTTAATTCTATGTTCCAGCTTCAGGAACTGTGCTCAAAAAATACTTCGGAAGGGTACTTCGACCCAATCAACCCAGTTTAAATACCACCCGTAAAACGATAGCAATTTTACAAGGTTTTCTTGATGAACTTATTCACGTCTTCCAAAAAGTGCATAAACGTGCTAAATTTGAGTTTTTTCATTATTGTACAATTGCACTAGCACTTATGTTACAAAACACTATCGAAATTGTCACATAAAACTAATTTTACACTGAATTGTAACTAATTTTACACTGAATTGTAAAAATTTCAAGTAAAACAACAATGTCACTCGTCAAAAGCGCGGGAAGAAGCTCTCGTTATTCCTTCTTCATACACTCATCCTACGGCAAATTCTCTTCTTGTCTTAGCACTGGCACTCTCTTTCAGATATACTCTCTTAATATCATCTATTTATAAGCATTACGATGCAGATTTTGTACAATGGTCGTATTTTTTCAGCGTTTATTTCACATATTTATGTGTAAAAGCGAAAATTGATGTATGGCTATGGCACGCTGTATGTACTTTATTGTTTAAGATGCCAGTATTTTAAAATCACTCGACGAATATTTTAACATAGCGGAAAAATAGCCTAAGGTAACTAAATTCACTCAGAGATGGGCTGCAGACTTGACCAATGATCAATTATTTTGAAAAAAAATCAAAAAAGTTGATTTTTTGAGAAATTATATACACAATATGATTATTTTGGAAGGTTGGTATAGGATACAAAATATATGGAATATGCATGTTAATATACGTTTCTCTTTTTCTATGTAACTTGGCAAACACGTATGCGTCCTGCATTAGACGGTAAGCTGTCACCGCAGCATATTGATGCTCGTAACACCACGGGGATGTTACTGACCGAGAACACAGCTATATAAATATAGCTGCTTGGCGGTAGAAATAGGTGAGACAGAGTTACCCACGCAGACGACTTTTATACAAAGTCGCCTCTGGTAAATAATATTTCATATTTTCAGATGAGAAAAGGCATGTTCGGTTGGTTTGGGCATGTAGAAATAATTTAGAGCGTATGACTGACGAAATAAATATACGAGTACAACGCCAATGTGGAAAGATGCACGGACTGAGGATGGCAAAGACCATCCACCATCTACCTCCATCAAATTGGTCGTGTCCTATCAGAAGGTGATGTCAGGAGCTCTAGAAACCGGCGAGCGTGCACGACAAGAGCAATGAATGTTAATGAAGCGAGTGAGGTTTGTAAGGATCGAGTCACGTGGCGCCCGGACCTCTCTGCCTATCCCGCAAGGCATTTGGCGTGAAGTTATAGATAGATATATACATAGATAGTGTTAAATTACTGCATCCTCCATATAGATCTTGGCTAGCTTGAGTAGTAGGATACCGCTTGAGATAGTACTTCCCGACATATATATAACTTCACGTCAAATCCCTTGCGGGGATAGGCAGAGAGAACCGACCGCCATATGACTCGATTCTTACAAACATTACTTGTTTCTTTAACACTCATTGCTCTTCTCATACACGCTCGCCGATTTCTAAGGCTCCAAACATCACCTTTTGATAAAACACAATCATTTTGGTCATGGTAGGCAAGTCTTGGCCTTCCGTTTCTCCTACATCCTTTTACCTTTGCGTTATATGTCTGTTGTATATATGAATAAACATATATTTACGTGTTCAAAATAACATCATTTAATTTATTAAACTGACATCACGTATATTTAATTAAATAAACGTTTATGGTTCTGTTTGAACAGATAATCACCATCTCCCCGAATATAATTGATAAATTGATTAACTCTC
The DNA here is from genome assembly GCA_947507595.1 of Pyralis farinalis. Lineage (NCBI taxonomy): Eukaryota > Metazoa > Arthropoda > Insecta > Lepidoptera > Pyralidae > Pyralis > Pyralis farinalis. The sequence continues at coordinate 24,726,950 of OX382278.1, forward strand.
ATTTATTCCCTTTGCATTCCAATACGCTTCATTTTTCACAGACAATTATTACTTCTCTTGTTATTTATAATGTCTGTGTAATTTACAAATTGTCTTTGTTCATTTGTGAATAATTCGCTGGTAAACAAGCATATCCGCCCGTATTTAGTATTTATTACATTATTTATCATTCAATTTAATGATATACCCATTACTCCTACTTTTTAGCGATATCCAATAAATAATCTAATAGGCGGGGTCCGCCACCTAAGCCGAAGGATTTATGATGTTATTGATTTTTACTTGGGGCCACTGCCATCAGACTTCCACAACCCAGAGGAAAAATGAGAGATAAATGTTCACACAACGACACCTCAAGCTAAAATGACGTTTGTGCCGTTTTTATGGCCCACGCAATAATAGTAAAAATAGTACTACAAGTGTCTAACTTTGTGTCTAACTTGATTTGTCGTTGTGTGTACTACTAGTGAACATTTACTTCGTATTGCATTTAGATGAGGTTTTGTTTTGTAAGTGTATCTATGTAGAAGTATGTCCTGAAAAACAAAAAAATATACAAAAATCGGCCAAATGCGAGTCGGACTCGCACACGAAGGGTTCCGTACCATTATCTATAAAAACGGCAAAAAAAAACACGTTTGTTGTATGGGAGCCCCCTTAAATATTTGTTTTATTTTAATTTAATTATTTATTCTTAAAGTGAATATATAACTAAATATTCTGTGAATATTTCACGCGTCTACCTGTTGCCGTTATCAATATCGATCAAAAATGAGCAAAAAAATCACGTTTGTTGTATGGGAGCCCCCTTAAATATTTATTTTATTCTATTTTTTAGTATTTGTTGTTATAGCGGCAATAGAAATACATCATCTGTAAAAATTTCAACTGTCTAACTATCACGGTTCATGAGATACAGCCTGGTGACAGACGGAAGGACGGACGGCAAGCGGAGCCTCAGTAATAGGGTTCCGTTTTACCCTTTGGGTACGGAACCCTAAAAAGCATAAAATAACTGCGGATCGTGTTAAACACTAATATCAGCTATTCGATATTTTGATTATTGCGTGTTTGGTTCCGTTCTGTATGTACGCTCTATCTTGCAATCCAGAGAAATGTTACATTTTTATGGGCATAGCGTGTAGATGTTAGAGCAAGGAATTTATTTTTTGGATGTCAAGACCGCAACTCTTGTCCCGCGGCCGCCATCTTGTAAAATAGTTTTTACGCTGTATCGGACAAACTATTAATCGCACTTATATAACTTATTACAAATTTACTACTTATATAATGTGCGTAATATTTTTTTTTTTTTTTGCATATTAAATTCTCTACAACTTTGGTTTCGTAACTTTTAGTCGAAGAACCAATAATAACAAAGTTATTAACGAAAATAAATAAAAATTTGGTAATAAGTTTTCTTTTGACCGTTATAATTTTTATCTGGTTATTTCACAAAAAAAGAAGACAACAGACCACTTTCATAGAGGGACTTTGATAGAGGTATGAAATTTCTCACAATCCTGGATAACAGTCCTGAGTTAGCAACTGGAACAGCAATTGTTGTTCAATGAGAGAATCGACCCCACTTTTCACACTGCTGTTAACGTACGTTTTTACATACATTTTCTGTGCGGTGAATAGTTTGCCCGATATTGCGTAAGAACCATTCGCAACCCCTTTTTTACCAGATAGTGGCCACCAGATGACGGCTGCAGGGCATGGATTGCGATCCCACAAATATGGATTTAACTTTACACAGAGGGGGTTACCTTTTGACACACAAAAAATAAATTTCCGTGCTCTGACTTTTATAACTCCAAATGTAACTTTTTAATGGACGATGTACGGTCCTCGGTTCTAAGCACACTAACAGTACTTTTTTTGTTAATTTTTGCCTGTTACCTTAAGCGAGCTATTTTTGTACATAATATATATACTTTACAAAAAAAAAACGTCGAAGAAACTAGGTTGCCTAGGTACTTTATACAGCGATATAATTTAATGAACCAAATTTCGACCTTTTACAATAAGAAAAGGAGGGTCAGAACTTGATCGATGAAGACGGTCAGGATATATTCACCTTAATTCACTTCGATAATTAATTTAGTGCCTTATTCTACATCGTAGAAAGTGATACGATTCTTTTTTACATGATTATACAAAATTTACTTATCGTTTATTATTCCAAAGACTGTTTTAAAAATACTTTGTCCAATAACAAATACTAGTCGTCGTCCGGTGGTCGAAATTTGACCTAGTACTCCCAGGTACTTCCCCAGATGGGCTGTTTTATTGCGCTCTAATTCTCTTGAAAATCCCCAGACCAATACAAATATAGGTATGCCCAATCTGTATATGTAAATTTTATATTATAGATTGAGTACCTATTTTTATTAATTAACTATCCATGTGCTAGTGTGAGGGTCCTGACTACTGGGAGTACTGCCACTGGTCGTCAATTATAAAACATGTATTATAAAATGAACTTGATTTTTTTCAGCATTTTCTTAGTACGACTACCTATGTCAACCAGTGCGCAGTAACTGGCGACCACGCGTCACACATACAATTCTTACATAAAAAACGCTGACGCGCAACCTTATGAAGTACATGTGTCCACATTACTCCCCTCAAATTTTTTTAATACAACAAAAAATTTCCAATATAAAAAAAATTATTCAACTTATAACAAAAATCATTGTCACCCTATCATTCATATTTAATATCATTACAATACAATGTTCACAACTCTTACACTGAAATTAATACGACACCTGATAACAAATACCTCGAACTCTTAGTTCGAATTACGCATGACTTCCTGCATGTGGCTGTTGAAACACCGTGTGTGATACGGTAGGAATCTTGGCTACTGCTCCATTGATTTGCTTACTGAGATATTTTCTTACACTTTGGCGACAATACTTCACAATAATTAACAATATTATAATTGCCATTAAAGATATTGCAATTATCCATGCCACATTCAATTTATTTATGTGCTCTTGCACCATGTTATTCTGCGCAATATTTACTTGTTCCTTAGTATTATATTGGCCCATTTTAACTTTTTTCAACACTAATTACAATTCAACTTAACAATGCACAATACTTGACAGTAGTACGTATAATGAAATAAAATCTTGTGATCTAAAATTAATTGCAAAACGACAATCATGTTAACATGTCTGCATATTTTGTTACTTGAACAAAGTCCACTACGCGATTGCATAAACTATGCCAGATTCGCGATTTACTAACACACTATTTTTATACGATTCTATTTCAATACTACTATATTAAACAAAACTTATATGATTCCTTGGCATCTAATTAATAATACACAAGTTTATGGTGTCGCCTAATTTGATGCGCTCTACTTCTCTTAAAAACATCCAGACAAGTGTTGGAATCGAACCCACGAGCGTTGTTGTCAAACTAGACAGTTGTAGAACTAGACTACACGTGGTGTTACATATCAGAGATTCACGCACACATTTTGCATTGGTCACAATATTAAAAGACTTTATTTTATAGAACTTCTTGCTTTTTTCATCTTTAGAAAGTTCTCAATGACTGTTCCAATAATTAGACACTTAGTATAAAAAGAAGTTTAGTAGATTTTTTTCGCAAAATTTGACATATTTTAAACAGATTACTGTGCATTAGTGTGTCGAGCAAACCGAATGCTTCTCCAAACGCAGTTGTATGGAGACCGAATTCAATAGGCCAAATTGCGGAGCGGACAGTACTGTGTAAATGGCCAAGTTGGGATACGGCACGAGTGAAGAGCGTAAAGCGTTTTTATAATCCCCAAAACTTGCATGAAATATTGTAAAGCTATATGTGATATGCTAGATGTTGTCTGCGCCTTGAGTCGCCATTCCCTCGATAAATGATAAGCGTTTTGCTAAGTGAGTGACACTTCGGGCGCTTAAAAAATTGCTCTTCCACCAATACGCAAAACTGAATTACGGAAGTGTATGCTCAAAACCCTTTTGATTGAAGAGATATGTGTACAGGGGTGGTATGAACGTGGCTTGTTACGGATAGACATTTTTAACATAGAAGGAGAAGTACATATTGAACAATGATAGCCTATTTGATAAACAAATGCATTTGACCCTGGTTCGAATCCTGGCACGTATCGCTAAATTAGTATTTTCGGATTTATATACATATTTTTAATATGAAATTATCACTGGCTCGGATATGAAGGAAATCATCATGAGGAAACCCACAAGTCCAAGAAGTTATATTTCGAAAGCACGTGGCATAACGCCTGGTTTACCCTCTGGGTTGTGGACTGACGGCTGTTGTTCTATGTAAAAATCTGTATCTTCGTCAAATCCTTAGGTTTAGGTAGCGGACCCTGCCGACTCTAATGGATTAGGATACGGGATAAGGTTAAGATGAAGAAGTACATAATTGAAAAATTTAAAAACTAACATAAATCACCAAATTTATATGAGTAAAATCGGATGTTAAGATCTTTCTGATAATAAAGGAACTTTATGTTACGCGATAGCTTCGCCAATTGTAACAGTTGACGAAAATGAGGCAAATCAGATCATCCTGATAATAAAGTACTTTTACAAAAAAATATATACGCCTAATTAAAACTCTCTTCCGTTATGAAGATGGAAACAAAACTTCACCAATACTAATCCGCTTGTTCCTAAAACCTTGCACCACACAAAGTAAGTCCTGCACAGGAAGACTAAGCCGTTGGGGTGGTACAGGAAATTGCGCGGCGCGGGGGTATGAATCAGTGTAACTATGGTGTTTATTGCTAACGTTTCAAGCTGACTGCTTACAAATCCGTGCTGATGTCATGCTAGAATATATTGTTGTAACATGTTGTTTGACAAACATGTTTTTCAGTTGGTTGTTGGTCATAATGTAAACAAAAACTTCGGTGTAATCTCATTTATGAGTCATAGGAATGTTTTTTCTTTACTTACTTTGCTTAATGTAAGAACATTCGATTTCTTGTTAATGCAAACACTTGTATGTATTCTATTTCACAATATTATTTATTACTTATTTTCAGGAACATCGTTCCTATATGAAATCTATATGTTTGTCTGTGCGTGTGTCTGTCACTTTTTTTCGAATATTCGAATTTTGACTTCAGATTCGGATTCAGCATAAAAAAGTAGAATAGGAATGTCTGAAAAACCAACCTCCTATCTCTTAACATGGGCAAAATGGCCTACAAATAAAAAAAAATGATTTTTTATTTCTCATTCGAAAAGTAAATTAAAAAGTAGAATAGGAATGTCTTAAAAACCAATATCATATTTCTTAAGGAACATGGTCAAAATGGCCGACAAAGTTTAAAAATAATTATTAAATTGTTATATAATTGAGCCAGGTGTTCCTCTGGCAACGCAAGCTTGCGCATTCTCAACTGGGTATTTCTACCGACTATTTTCGCCTTTACGGCATTCAAGGTATTCTATACAAACAACACATCTGGCAGTACTGTGCAATCAATGACAGCACCGTAAAGGCGTAACCGGCCAGTAAAAATTTAAATAAGTAATATGTAACATAGTGAAGTGGAATCTGTGCAAGTGTTTGCATTAACAAGATGTCTTCAAATTAATACCAAGTGCCAACAATCAACGGTATCAACATAACATTCGATTTTTTTAATACATTGATGTTATACAAGTAAACAAAAGTCATGGAGTATGCCGCCAGAAGTATATACATACATACATATCATCACGCCTGTCTTCCTCGTTCTTCGTCTTCGTCTATTGAGATAGACAGAGACTTTAGAACGCCAGCACCGATCCAAACATACCTCCAAAACAAACCTATCTTCTTTCATACTCATCATCCTCTTGATGTATGCTCTTAGGTTTTGAGGGCTTTTGATTTGGTTGTTTTTCAGCACATCAATAATTTGTATATGTGTGCGTCTAGGGCGGTCCCAGAAGATAAAACATAAACCTCAAATTTATGGGAACATATATTGACAATAATAATATGTAGGTATATAAAAAACCATAAGATTATCTCCTATCAAAAATAGAGCCTAAATTACAGCGAACTCTAAACCTATCAAGACGTAGAGAAAAATATTTTAAGAAGAGAATTTTAACTTTTTAAGAAACAATGTCAATATTTCTGGAGACAGGAAAGTCTATATTCGAAGATCTTTTTATCTATTAATGCGTGTTCATACACAAATGTATGTCAGCATCGTGTTTAACAAATGTGAATCAAACCCACTACTCTCGTTAATAAAGTAGCCGGTAGTAGATTTAAAAAGAAAAATAATTACTAAGAGAATTGAATAAGATTCCATAAAATATTTCAACAATGTAAGATATGTCTAAGTGCCCGCGAGAAGAACTGTAATTATAAAGAAATCATAAATACAATTTTACTTATTGCTAAAATTATTGTCATGATTACTTAGAACTTATGATTTTTCTGAAACCTGTATTGTATGGCGAAATGCGGAGATGTATAAATAAAACGATGGTCACGATTACACTGCTTATTGAATAAAATATGATTTATATATACGTAACATATTAGGTGCATACTACATCACCCATTCACACAAAAAAAAATCAATACAATAATTGCATTTTCTTAACTAGTACTTACGTGCTTACAATTATAGGAAGAGAAAATAAAATAAAGCACAAAACCTGCAGGTTTTGAGTTTAGGTACTTAGACATTAAAAGGACCATATATTATTCGTAAACGAAACATTGGTCGTAAACGAAAAGCGACCACGTTCTTAAGGACCAGTTACAAATTTTTTGAAACCAATAAATGTCTAAAAAATATACAGGTGGTAAAATAATAATTGAAGATAATAATATTTTATTAAATTTATCTATCTTTTCTAAACACATAACCGAGTTACTATAATCAGATAAAAGTAATTTTGTAACTGGTCCTTTAAGTACGTACTAAAGGACCAATAATCTGTCTATCTATATCTTTACACTAAATCCCTTGCAGCGTAGGCAGAGGGGACCGAGCGTCATATCACTCAGTTTTTACATACCTCACTAGTTATAATATGCCCAAAACAAAAATCGTATCAATCTACCACAAAGAAAAGTGAATTTTGTTATGGCAGATTGATCCGCCGTCCATTCATTGGATTCCATTCAAACTAAACACCCAAAGTTTATCAGATCCAGTTTTCGATATTAGACACCGTTTATTATATAGTGTAACATACGAAACAGTCACTATAGGTACTATCAGTCTACATGAGATGGAAAACTTGTTCACAAACTTCATAAACGCACGCAATAAAATAAGTTGCAACCCCTGCTGTTCCTTGTATTTTGCCAGCTGTGGTCAAAATTCTGCCAAAGCCGGGAAAGGAAGACTACAGCAGCCCCAAGTCATACAGACCAATCGGACTCCTGCCGGTTTTGGGAAAGGCTCTGGAAAGGATGTTTGTTTCTAGGCTGACGTGGCTCCTCGGGCAGGAAAATAGGATGAGTCAACGCCAGTATGGATTCACGCAACAAAAGGGCACTGAGGATGCGCTATATGATGCCATGACCGTCATACATGAAACACTGGCGGAACGCGAGATGGCGGTTATGGTGTCATTGGACATAGAAGGCGCGTTCGATAATGCTTGGTGGCCAGCCATACTGACTGAGCTAAGGAACAAAGATATCGATCCTGAGCTCCTGAGACTGATAGCCGCTTACCTAACACCGAGAAGGGTCCACCTTCAATACGCCGGTAGGGTGACAACTGCTACCATAAACAAAGGATGCATTCAGGGTTCAATTAGCGAGCCTTTATTGTGGAATGTTCAGCTGGACCCGCTGCTGCGGGTAGCGGAAAGCCTGGACGCTCATATTCAGGCCTTTGCGGATGACATTCTCATTATTGCCAGAGGAAGAGATTCCGCGGAGGTCGAAAGACGAGCCAATGAGGCTTTAGAGGCTGTGGCGGCTTGGAGAAGGAGCTCTAATATGAGGTTCGCTGCTCATAAGACACAAGCCATGATCATCACCAGAAAGCGTAAATATCTACAGCCAAAAATCATAATTAATGGAACGCAGATCAAATTCAGAGACTCCTTAAAAATCCTAGGGTTGACGATCGATAGGCGCCTGAACTTTGGACCACACCTTGATGCGGTCGCGGCAAAGGCCACGGGTTTCTATAAGTCTGTCTCAAAGTCAAAGTCAAAGTCAAAATCTTTTTATTCCGTAAAAATGGCTACATTTGTTTGGAATCGTCACAATTTTTTTCCCTACCGTGCAGTTCATGACTAGGTGAGCACTGATAAAAATACTGCCAAAAAACTCAGGCATCCCTCTTTTGGTATCCAAACAAATTTACATAATTTATTAATTACATTATAATTGGATCGACTCAATCCCAGGCATTTTTATCATTAATATAGTCAGATACTTTATAATATGCCCTGCTACACAATTTGGCTTTAATAGTAGTTTTAAATTTGTTTATTGACAATTCTCTTATATTGCTGGGAAGTTTGTTATAGAACCGTATACATTGCCCCATAAAAGAATTACTTATTTTGTGGAGACGGCTTGCATGTAACACAAGATTATGCTTATATCTAGTATTTATATTATGAGTATCACTCTTTTTACAAAATGAGTCTATGTTTTTATGGACATACAAAAGATTTTCATAGATATATTGCGATGCGACTGTTAAAATATTTATTTCTTTGAATTTTTCTTTAAGGCTCTCCCGGGGACCAAGTTTGTAGATAGCTCTTATGGCTCTCTTTTGCAATAAAAAGATGGTGTTAATGTCCGCGGAGTTACCCCAAAGAAGAATTCCATATGACATAATACTATGAAAGTAGCTGAAATAAACTATTCTAGCCGCATCAACATCAGTGAGCCGTCTAATAGTTTTCACTGCATAGGCTGCAGAACTTAGTTTTCCTGATAATTTTTCAATTTGTGGGCCCCATTGTAGTTTGGAGTCAATTGTTATACCCAAGAACACAGTTGTCTCCACAGGGGCTAAATTAGTTCCATTAACATTGACATTGGTAGTCACCTGTCTTACATTAGGTGTTGAGAACTTAATTACTTTAGTCTTTTTATCATTTAAAAGCAGATTATTAACATTAAACCAATGCATAACTTTAGAGAGAGCATCGTTAACTTCGTCATAATTATCTAACTGTCTATTAATTTTGAATGTCAAAGAGGTATCATCCGCAAACAATACAATCTCATGTTTATCCTTTACATAATAAGGTAAGTCATTTATATATACTAAAAATAAGAATGGACCTAGAATTGACCCCTGTGGGACTCCCATAACTACAGGGGAGTACTACTCTCTCGGGCAGTACTAGCGAGTTGGGGTCTAAGCGGGAATATTCTGAGGACTATTTACACGGCCGTTGTTGAGCCAACAATTTTGTATGCCGCAAGCTCATAGGCTACAGCTGCACATAGGAAAACAAACATCAACAAATTAAATCGAATAACTCGGCAGTTCTCGATCGCAGTGTCCAAGGCCCACCGGACGACGTCACTTACGTCGGCTGCTGCTATGGCTGGTATATTACCGCTGGACCTCAGGGCGACCGAAAGGAGCGCCCTTTACGAGGTCGTGAGAGGGAAATCAATGGAAGAGCTATCAGGAAGGACTTTTGAGAGTAGAATGGGCTACTGGGAGCTCCCCCATCCCGTAAAAAGAAAAAGGATGAGCTTCATTGAGGTAACCAAAACGGAGGAGCTAAACGATCTGGCTTCGGAGTTCTTGAGGGCATACACAGATGGCAGCAAAATCGAGGGGAAGGTTGGTGCGGCGGTGCTGTGTGGCAGGGAGAGACAGAGATACTTGGGGCCAGATTTCGTCTCGCGGACTATTGCTCTGTTTATCAGGCTGAGATGGCTGCAATTATACGAGCTCTGAGCATCACGCAAAAAAGGAAAAAATCGGTCTACATTCTGTCCGACTCCCGATCGTCTCTAGAAACCATAGGAGATGCGTCTTCTCTGAACGCCATGGCATTTCGGATAAAGCAATTAATTGCCGAAATGGAGGAGGCTGGCATGGAGGTGAGACTGGTGTGAGTAAAGGCTCACATAGGGATACCAGGTAATGAAAGAGCTGACGAATTGGCCAAGAGAGCTGCCCTAGGTGATAAGCGCGCCCCGGTATATGATAGTTTCCCGTTGTCCGTAGCCAAACGACATATTAGGGACCGAACAATACAAGCTTGGCAAAAACGGTTTGAGGAGACCAATACCGGAGCGACCACAAAAATGTTCACTGACAATGTGCGAAGTGCATACCGAATTTTCCGGAGCATGCGCCTTACAAATCTACAGGCCCAACTCTTTTCGGGGCACGGTGGCGTCAGAGCTTACTTGCATAGGTTCGGATTGGCTTCCAGCCCGAACTGCATCTGTGACAATGAGACACCTGAGACAATAAAACACATTTTGATAGACTGCCCCAGATTCGGGAGACTCCGGTTTGAGTTTGAGAGTAGTGTGGGCTGCGAGGTCTCCGAATACAACATAAAATTAATGTTCAAGGATAATTGTTGCAGAGTTTTACTCCTTACCTTCTGTGAGGAAATAATGCGTAGAGCCGCGCGGGCAAATGGCTCCATGGTAGCCTTAACTCGCTGATTCAATCAGTAATAGAGTAATTTACTTTTGACAATTAATTATTGACATAATGTTTCTTGAAATGATATAAACCAATGATAATACTAACAAGATTCTATTAAGCATTGTGAAATTAATTTGTATATTTTTCTTATTAATATTTTATCTATCTGTTTATCTTGCGAATTTGTAATATGGTTAAAATCTTAGAATAAATATGTATATCAGAATTTATCATGTAACGTAGATATAGACATATTAAGACAATAAAGATTACAAAGCCGCCTCATCATTAGCGGCATATTTATAGAGTAAGCCGATTTAACAGAATGCCTAGCTACTGTTTGATTTGCGCACATTGCGATTGGCAAAAAAAAACCCCTGCTGTTCACGCACCAATTTCGTACAGTCAGTGTGAAGAATATTAAATCCAACCATAGACCTAAACAAGTATAAACATCGAGGGAAGGGTTTACGATAATTTTAATAGTGTACCCCTATCGGAAGTAGATATGGGGACCCTTCGCGACGCACTAGAGCTTTCCGGTAAGGTCGATATTTAGGCTTATCCTAATGCTAACATGAGCGACTAAATGTTTGGGGTCTTAATAGTAGGTCAGGCAAATGACTTTATTCCACGTAAATAAACTTACCAGTAAGCTCAGCTCTGCCGCGTGTGTAGTTAGGAGAGTCAGTACAATTAACGTCCGAGGTTATTACTCGTAACATGGCGTGAGTAGTGTACTTTAGTTATTTTCACAGTATTATGTCGTACAATATATAATTATGCAGTCGTGGGTAAATGGTACTGACATTTTCGGAGTTTAATGATATATGTTGACGAGCCCGGTGGTGGAATGGCTAGCGATGGTTACTTTAGCACCAAGACTCGTGGGTTCGATTTCTGCACAAGACAAACATTTGGTGTGCCAGAATATATCTGCTTGTCTTGATCTTGATGTTTGCTATGTATTATGAATATGTATGTATGTATAACTTCATGTCAAGTCCGTTGTGCGTAGGCAGAGAGAACTGAAGGCAATTAGACGTGGTCCTTACACATCTAACTCGCTTTATTACCATTCATGCTTTATTACCAAACACTATCAATTTTTTTTTAATTTTTAAATCTGTACTTGTACACATAATTCCGAAAACATTAATTTATTGGTACATGCTCACATCAGTATTGGAACCAATATTGGCTTAGCAACAAGTGAATGAAAAATTTATTGAGACAAAAATAACAATGAAATCCGATGGCATGTTTTGGGAAGCATAGGGTGGATTACGAAATGGAAATCTCCAGGACATTTTGTTCGGTTATTGAGGATGCTCTGCTCCACAATGCAGTCTACTTTAAAAAAAAATATACAACATGTATGCCGTCCACCCGGGAATTTCTCGCCCTAGTCATTACTATTGGTGCCACACATGGGTGTGTTCTGTCGGCTAGCTAGAAGATAGCGGCTAGGGTCGGCTAGCTAGCTAGAGGATTTCTATGAATAGATTTTGAGGCACGGCATTCTAATACGTAATAGTATTGAAACGATATTGCATAAAGTAAATCTCAAAATTGAAGGCGATGGAAACCATTCTAATGGTTGATGATACCACATCACCAACTATAATCCTTGTATTAATTCTAGTTCCCTCTCTTTAAATACCATTAGCTTACTTCACCTTTAATTTTAAGTCTTACTTCATACGAGTGTTGGAATAATTAAATAAGATTCTAAGCCGAAACTAATTTAAGTTCTCTCTGCCTACCCCGCAAGGGATCTGGCGTGAAGATATACATACATACAATTTTAGGAGAGACGGAAGGTACACCGTTGACTTCAATGTACGAGTGCGAGCAGGAAGCAGTGTGGATGGAGCGTGAGGAAAACTTGGAAAGCTAGGTAATCGTAAACCTAAGCTAGAAGGCACAGCTTGTACACAATGCGAGGTTAATCCTTACGTTAACGTATGAAAGAGAAAGGTACGTGTTACAGAGAGATCATGAAAGTAGAATAATCACTGTCGAATGCGGGCATTGCGAAAATTCTGTGTCGCAACACAGATTTTTCGCAATGCATGAATATTGCTGACCTTAATACAAATAAATAATGGTATTATTTGAATGTGTAAATTGCACATTATTGTTTGGTATGTACATTATGTGTATATTGTTTGGTATATACATTACTTGTATTAACGGTGTGTTTAAAAAGGCAGCAATTGACTAACTGACATAGTACCATAGTAATTCTCGTCCAGAATACCTCAACGCCTGAAATGCGTACCGACGACAGTGACAGAGTGACGACATACCGAAGTGAGACGTGCCCTTCACTGCGGGCCATATGGGAGAAGTTCAAGGTCGCTCAGCGTGATAGAGAAGAGATATGCTCGGGGTTTCTCTGCGTGATACAGAATGCGTGAATCCGAAATGAGAATAATCGCAGTAGAACTAAAGTAACCAATATAGCCCAAGGGATAAGTAAGCAGAAGTGGCGATGGGCCGACCACATAGTTCGTAGAATCGACAACTACTGAGAAAGAAAGGTTCTCGAATGGCGTCCCCATACTGGTCCAGTGCAGTGTGGTACGAGCAAGAAAACTCAGGTGTGCGCGTTTACGACAAAAATGCCCCCATTCCTTCCCACTCCCAGTCTAAAGGGCGCTTCACTCAAAATTTGAGATGGCCTGCATATGCTAGGCACGGATATTCGTTGGGATCTTACCCAACGTAACTACATCGAGAGCCTCATCTCAACAGCTTTAAAAAAACATGAACAGGGGCGCCGGTTCTTCACGCGAGACTAGCTCCGTCTGCTTTATAAGACTCAAGCGTGGAGTATTACTCGCATCTCTGGGACGGTTCCGCACTATATCTTTTCGAGGCTCTCGATAGGCTGCAGCGACCCATCCGCATAATGAACGACGAAGAGGTCACCAAAACCTAAAACTTCTTCAACTTCGTAGGGCTCTTTTGGCTCGCTAAGCGTATTTTACCGCCTTTACCATTGTGAGTGCGCTGAAGAACTGTTTTCCTTATCCCACCCTCTCCCTTCCGTCATAGAACTACACGTGCAGGCTTGCGATGTCATTATTTCACCGTCGATAACATTTCTTCGCATACTAAAAAGTTCGGCAACTTCTATCTCTGTCGTACTATTAAAAAGTGGAACACCTGCGTATGTTTTTCCTCCTTCCTACAATATGGGATCCTTCAAACGAACCATAAAGAATGTATCAATCGACGCTGCGTCAACTGATAGGACACGGTAGTCTTTTGTCAGTTGCCACTGTGATTTGGGTTCTTCTATTCGCTTACCATCAGGCGAAGTGGAGCCACTATGCTGAGCTGAAATAAAAAAAACAGTTCAATCAGAAAATATTAAAACAAGTTTGCTATTTGTTTCTCTTCGTAACAATGTGAATGAATAATCACTGTCGAATGCGGGCATTGCGAAAATTCTGTGTCGCAACACAGATTTTTCGCAATGCATGATCGGCATGAACGGCTATCGTGCAGTATGGATGACACTTGTAGACTGCCTTCGCAATGAAGAAGAACAGCGTTGGTCTGAAAGAGAGTGATATTAAAGGCTTGCTCCATTGGTTCAGGCATTTAGAAAGAATCCAGAAAGAAGGAATTTCGAAGAAGATATTCAACGCTAAAGTAAAAGGATTTAGAACCCGTGGAATAAGACTTATCTCCCATGACCAAATCGATCGTGTTTTATAAGAAGGTGATGTCAGATGTCTTATAAAGTGGTGTGCATGCACATGCGAGAGAAGTTATTAAAAAAGAGAATATTAAAAAAGCTAGGTGGGTAAGTACCGTGTCATAGGGCGCTCGGTTCTCAATTCGTCAAACTCCAGTGCGAGTAGGTAGAGATCTACCACGCAAGTTTGACGAATTGGTTCTAGAAATATAGTCTACTGATTGGATAATCGCTTGACAAAACCTGTAAGTTGGAATTCTATCTGAATATTACATTAAATTTGATTAATTATAATATCACCTGACGCATTTTAAAATGCTCTAGGTGATATATCGAAGTAAGCTAATATTTTGTGTATGTTTTATTTAACTGACAAAGCCAGTTGAGTGAAATTGTGGCAGGTTTGATGTAAATGTGTCGTAATATATTCATTAAATAACGATGGCGATAACGCGTTACGTAGTCCTAACAGCTTCTTTGATGTGAAGCGGATTTAGAGACAGAATTTCTAGATATGACTAACCGCGCTGTTTACTGCACTTTGCTTTTCATTTTATCGCAATGTAATGAAATACAAAGAGGACTATACCGGGGATATCATCCTTCATATTCATTTATTCACTATATTTGGAAAGATTTAATACATAAGAGTGGTTTCAGGATAACATTAAAATGCAACTCAATTACCTTTTCAAAGCATTCGTGAATTTTTATACAATACAGTTCCACACACATACAATACATTCAAATTCATATTAATTTCCCATGTCAAGACATGAATCATGAACAATTATCAAGTAAAATAAAAATAATTTATACCAACATCAAAATAATATCTAAAATTAATATGCAAGTCAATCCACAAAACGTGCGAAATTTACAAACGAAGAAAAAAGGACAAATTTGTAGCAAATTACATTATGCAAAAAAATGCAGTTTCATATAGGTTTGTAGGATATCCAAGTTCAAAAGAAGTGGTAAAGCTGTACATAGGGTAGCAGTACATAAAGTAGTGGAATATGCATATATATGTATATACATACATAATATAGCATTATTGCAGACGTAGTATTGCTTTTTTTCATTCTTGATACTTATTGCGTCTCCTAGTTTTAATAGTATTTATTTTAATTGTTTTTACAGCGAATACTGGTTGTTTTATTGTACCATCATCCACCATCGTCCTAAAGAAGTTACATTTACTTTACATACGTGTGAGTGAGGTCACCACTAAACTCCCAAGGAGTTGCTGTGTAAGCAGCAGAGGAGGCATCGTGCGAGTGATAATTAATATATCGCAAGCGTTATAGGCTACGGTACCCGCTTTGCATCAGGTGGGCCGTATGCCTCCCGACGTAGTATAAAAAAAAACATACGCCAATATTCAGTTTTGAATAATTATCACTCGTTTATAGAGTCTTTACATATTGGAGACCATGGGGCACATATGTATATTCTGTATATGGTCCATTCACGTTCAAAACCTTCAGGCAGCGTGTATATTTCCGTTTATATTTGGTGAGTTTTGCTCATTTGATACGTGCGTTCATGATGAAAATTATGTGGCACACTGCATACTCCGTCTTTTCTCGTATTATTATATATTATGTATATTTTGCTCCCTTCTGAAACCCGTTCATGATGGAAACAACAGACATCTGTCTATCAAGCAACTAAAATTAAACCTCATTACTTCGTCCCAACACACGTCACTCGCTTCTCAAACATTCGTAGCTCTTTCCATACACGCTCGCCGGCGCCTAGGACTTACATTAAATAACACCACGCTCTGATAAAATACAACTAATTTTTTCGTAGAAGGTCAGTCAGTATGTTGTATATTTGTTTCGTCATTCTTTCCTAGTGTATTCGTTCTATATGTCCAAATCAACGGAGAGTACCTCATTTTATCATAACTCGAATACTCTCTTTCAGACCAATACACTTTTTTACATCATCTACTTTCATGCTTTCTCCATTATATCCAGTTTTCGTTTCAATTAGATACTGTTGGGATTAATACTGCATTATTAACGAGCTGTGCTTTCTAGCACAGTTTAGTTTAGTTTTACACTCTATTTACACTATTCTATCTTTTATATCTCGAAATTTCACTGGCGGCAAGTTGAATCAATTTATTACCTGGTATTGAGGGCAGTGCTTGACATTTGAGCTGGGTAGCAGATTGGATTTGAAACATTTCCTTCTGTTTTTTTCACGCTCAATCCTTTGATTTTCAGTTTCAAGATAAGGAAGTTACTTCTTAAAGTACAGTAGCGCTAACAAATTAAGATTTGGTACCGTAAGGATTCCCAACCTCTTAAAATGTGGTTTACATAACTCTTGTGGGAGACAAAAGCTCTATTTATATTATAGTCCTATCTCATGTCCCCCGTATTTTATGCTATAACGAAACTTGGATTCTACGAGTGCAAAGTAGACCATCCTGAGCCTCTCCAAACTAATTTTGTAACGAAGTCTACGTAATGCATAAGAAGCCGATGCAATAGTACTTCAATTGATGCTAGTTCTTTTTCCACTTTAAATACTCATCAATATATGTGCCTAAGAATTCAATATTATCGACGACGTCATTTTGTCTATCATTGAAGTTAATGCCTAAGTTTGCTTGTTTCCTACTTGTCGATTTAAATAATATGATTTTTGTTTTACTTGCATTCAATTTTAAATTGTTATTAGTAACCATAAGTGAAAAGCTTTAAATGCGTCATTCGTCTTAAGATTTAAGGATTCACTGTCAGTATCATGTATAAAAGCATTAGTGTCGTCAGTGAAATTTATTAATTCAATGTCAGGTGCACTTTTTTTAATATAGTTAATAATAATAATTTGTAAATATTATGAATAATATGGGCCCCAAAATGGTTCGCTGTGGGATATCCTTTCCCTTTATGTTACTGAATTCAACAAATTGTTTTCTATTCGTCAGATATGAACGCAATAAAACAAAACATTTACCACTAACTAAAAAACTTGAACACTTGGGGTGTTCAAGATTTTTTAGAAGTATGTTGTGATCGATACCATCGAAAGCAGAGCACAAATTAAGAAACAGACCCGTCACCTTTTTCTTTTCATTAAGTCTATATGTACTCCTCCAATTAAGTTATCAATTGCTTCTCAAGTACCTTTGTGATATCCAAATAATTTGCAACTTAATATATTATTTTTGTTTTAATGCAAGTCTAATCTTTTTTCCATAACTTTTTCAAAAATCTTGGAGAGTACAGATAGTATGGATATCGTAGGCCTATAATTTTTCGGATCAGTTTTAGGACCTTTCTTATGGATACGTATAACCTTCCCTTATTAAAATCTTAACTGGTAAGGAAAATTTACCATTTTCTATACATCGATTAATAAAGAGGCTTAAGGATTCATCAAGGAAGTTTGTATTTTCTTTGATTAGTGCTCCCAACTCATTTAACGATGAACACTAAACTCCGCGTTTCCCGTATAAACAAATATCGCTTTAGCTCATCTAGTATTCGTTTATCTTTGGCAATTGTCGTAGACACTGATGAGAAAATCAGGTATTTTACTAATGAACTAGTTGATACAACTCGCTTTATTCTGTCCCTTATACTACGTGATGATTACTATTAGGGTAAAATTTGAAACCGTTACACATAATTACTTGATTATGTAACAATATATCTATACGCGTATTTTGAGGAACTCAGTGGCGGAGTGGTTAGCAATGCTACTTTAACGCCAACGCTCGACGGTTCGATTCCCATACAGAGCAAACATTTGTGTGCATAAACATGTCTGTATGCTCATGAGATGTCAAAGCAGCTCGTCTTGGAAAGACCTGATGGAATCTCACAGAAACCCACAGTAAAAAAAAAACTTCTTTTTTTACGACAACGGGTGGCATACAAGCATACCCATTATGTCAAGTGCATACCGTAGCCTATGAATGTTTGTAATACCCGAAGTATCGCTGGCATGTACACAAGATCTAGAGAAACTTTGGGAGTTTGTAAGGGATACTCTAGATTTAGCTAAACTTAATGAAAGATGATGATGATTGATGAATGAATGATAATATTTTTAGATACGAGTGATCTTTTGCATGAAAAACTTGTTGGTTGCTTCATGCAGATCATCATTTATACGAACTCAAATCTGCTGGTACACGTTGGTGGCTGTGTGATGCGTGTGCAGCTGAGGGCGCGCATGGCATATATTAGTGAACGGATGCCAGCCGGCGCTAGTTTTCATGGACTAGTCAGTGGCGAAATAATATAAAGCAGGTTAAACTACATGTAAGTTTAACTTTCGCGAAATAACGTATGAATCTCTTAGTTCAGTTCAATAGAATTCAGATCATTATATCACAGTCTATGTGCTTGCAAATAGTATACCTACGTGATATCATCAATACCTCAATTTACAAAAATAATTAATGGCTCTCATTACCGCCCGTGTCTGCGACAGCCTATATCGAAACTGGTTTAACTGTGATCCGGCTTTTTGTGTGTTTGACATTTATAATTGTTAGATATTATCTCTCTGCACTTTGCATGAAATATCGGTAAAATATTGCAATGGACAAAAGATGATTACGTTTATATTTTTTACAGGAATAAAATGGAAACCTATATCTATAACTTCATGCTTAATCCCTTGCGGGGGTGGGCAGAGACGACCGAGCGTCACATGACTCGGTCCTTATGTATATCTCACACATTTAACATTCATAGATCATCTCATGCACGTTTCTCGGTTTTTAAGATTCCTCATATCATCTTCTGGTAGAACGCGATCAATTTGGTCATATTGGGTAAGTCTTGGCCTTCTTCAGCTCCTACTTGTACTTGACGAAGAAGAAATTGACGCTACCTTGACACCAACGCTCGTGGGTTCGGTTCCCACACAGGACAAACATTTGTGTACATGAACATGTCTGTTTGTCTTGGTCTGGGTATCCTCTATATGTATACATACATTAGTATGTATTTATTAGTTGTCTAATACCCAGATGGCGGTGTGTAGTTTGTCCGACAATATTTATTTATTTGCTTCCGCATTATATATCTGTTTCGTATTTTTTTCTCCCTAGAATCTTTATACATGACCGAACCAACGGAGCATGCCCCTTCTTATTTTAACAGAAACAAGCTGGAATTTATTTTTGAAATCAAAATAAGAGAGCTTGTGTACACTCACGAGCAAATGTTTAGATTGTCTATTTCGAATATTAAGAATCGAGCTACGTCAAATGATCGTTTGTTCCCAACGAATAACATCCTCAACTGTAACATTGACTCGTTGGGAAGAATATTTAAAAAAATCCCAACGTGTTGCACCGTTACACGATGGAAATATTTTTTACACTAATTCGCAACGGGTCACACTTCGAAAGCACTGTGACTCGTTGAGATAGAAATATTCTCATATAGTAACACTGTTACGTGTTGGCAGCTACTTTTTTCGGATGATGACTGTTTGATAACTATGTACGTTTGCTACGTATCTACGTGTGTGCATTGGTGATACCAGTTTTTAAAATTGCCCATAAAGGAGGAAATATTCTTACAAACAGGTTCGTTATTTTTACCACTCATACCACTGCAGCGATACGGGTCTCCCTTCAACCGAAGGGGTTTAGAGCATACTCCACCACGTTGCTCAAATGCGGATTGCCGGAGGACAGTGTTTTCAAGCCGCCCGATGCCCATTAACTTAACGACTATCATCTACCGACAACTGCCGGGACCGACGGCTTAACGTGCACTTCGAACTCGGAGAAAGTCGAGATAAATAAACCCATCCATAGACAGGCTGCGCTCGACGTTGCTTAACCTGCGTGTTTAGTTAGAATGACACGCGCAACAACGCCATTGATTTCTCAATTCGTTATTTTTATTTGATCTAAAAGTAAGGAATATTTGTAATTTTCATAAAAGATATTGTAAAAATCACTATTAGAATAATATGATCTGTAAAATAAAAAAAAATATATATCATAAATTAATATTCAGAATTGGTACCCACTCCCTTTCTCACATCCGCCTGTGAGAAAGAGCGTTGGTCTGAAAGGGAGTATCTGTGTTAATATAAGAAGGGACATGCTCATGTTATGAAAAAATAACACACGAACAAAGAATAGTTACCAGAGGGATACTTTGTACAAAAGTCGTCTGCATGGGTACCTCTGTCTCACCTATTTTTACCACCAAGCAGCTATATTTATATATGGTCGTGTTTTACCAGAAAGTGATCAGGTACCCCAGAAACAGTCGAGGAAAGCCTAGACTCACCTACAACGACCAAATAGATCGGGTGTTATCAGAAGGTGCTGTCAGGAGTTCTATGAACCGAGGGTATTGAAAAGAGCTGTAAATGTTAAAAAAGCCAGTGACGTGTTTAAGGAATGAGACATGGTTTTCCGAGGTTTTACCCAAAGGACTACAGCATGGGGTTCTTCATGAAAGGCGTGAAGAGGTTTTTGCATGGTCGGCAACGCATTAGTGACACTCCTGGTGTTGCAAATATCCATAGGCAATAAAAACTGCTTACAGTCAGGCAGATCCTACGCTGGATTGCCACCTTAGTAGTTTAAAAAATGCGTCTGTTCCCTCTGCCTACGCCACAAGGGACCCGGCATGAAGATATACATATAAATACACATTTAAAGTTGTTTTTACGGGACTGGATGTACAGCGTGATTTTCTTTTCCAAGAAGGGTCAACAAAGCACAGTTTCTTTTTAGGGTTCCGTACCCAAAGGGTAAAACGGAACCCTATTACTGAGGCTCCGCTGTCCGTCCGTCCGTCCGTCCGTCTGTCACCAGGCTGTATCTCATAAACCGTGATAGTTAGACAGTTGAAATTTTCACAGATGATGTATTTCTGTTGCCGCTATAACAACAAATACTAAAAAATAGAATAAAATAAATATTTAATGGGGCTCCCATACAACAAACGTGATTTTTTTGCTCATTTTTGCTGGATATTGATAACGGCAACAGGTAGACGCTTGAAATATTCACAGAATATTTAGTTATATATTTACTTTAAGAATAAATAATTAAATTAAAATAAAACAAATATTTAAGGGGGGCTCCCATACAACAAACGTGTTTTTTTTTTTTGCCGTTTTTATAGATAAAGGTACGGAACCCTTCGTGCGCGAGTCCGACTCGCACTTGGCCGATTTTTTCTTTATACAACGTCGGGAGGCATACAAGCATATGATGCACCTGATGGCAAGCAATTACCCTAGTCTATGAACGCTCGCAGTACATTAAGTAGCACTCGCGCGATGCCACCTCTGCTGTTAGCATAGTAACTCCTTAGAAGGTTACTGGTACACACGCAGGAACACCTCCACCTCACAGAAAACCGCAGCCAAATAACAACTCCCTAGACTAGAGGGTTGTTGTGTTCCTGCATGTGAGTGAGGTCACCAATAAGCTTCTATGGAGTGCTGTGAGCAGAGGTGGTGTGATACTTAATGCGAGCGTTTATAGGCTTCGGTAATAAGTATTTACACTAGTGGTCACCTAGTTAGTGGTGAATTTGGACTTAATATATTATGTACAGGAAAAGAGCTACGAATGTTAAAGATAGAGTATGGTATGTAAAGATCAAGTCATGTGACTTGGCGTGAAGACATTTTTGACGACCTCGGTGACGCAGCGGTTAATAACGCAACTTTGGCACCGACGCTCGTGAGTTCGATTCCCACATTGAACAAACATTTGTGTGCATGAACATGTCTTGGTCTGGGTGTTTTTAAGAGAGGTAAGGCGTATCAAAGCAGCTCGTATGGGGAAGTATCTCCGTCTCACAGAAAACCGCAGCTAAATGACAACTCACTGCTGGGTTGTTGTGTTCCAGCGTGTGAGTGTGATATTGTATGAAAAGAGCTATGAATAATAAAGAAGCGAGTAAGGTATATAAGGACCGCATCTTATGGCGCTCTCTGCCTACCCTGCAAGGGCCTGGAGTGTAGATGTATATATACATACATACATTAAACATTATCGAATGATCTATTATATACACTAAAGATCTGTGGGGTCTATCTGTCAAAACCATTTCTTCTATTATTATTTCAATCGCTTCACATTTAGCTACAATTTTCAATTGTTGTGTGGCATCTGGTGTATTTCCTGACTTGATGAAAAATAGTAAAATCATTCCATTAATTAAATCTGGTGATAGTTCGGACCCTTCGAATTTTCGACCTGTTTCCATACTGCCCATTCTCAGTAAAAATTTTGAAAAACTAATGCTTAGCCAGTTGCTCAGACATTTCAATACACATAATTTGCTTCATAGGAAACAGTTCGGATTTACGAGAGGTTGTTCCACTATAGACGCAGGCATTCATTTGCTTAAAAGTATATTCGCGGCATGGGAGGGTTCGCAAGATGCCTTGGGAATTTTCTGTGATCTGTCTAAAGCGTTTGACTGCGTGCACCATGACACTCTTGTCAGAAAATTACACCACTACGGTATCAGGAACAAGGCTCTCGAACTTCTGTCTTCTTATCTGGGCAATAGGATACAGAAGGTCGATGTTAATGGTAAAAGATCTTCGGGGTCCCCTGTAGTTATGGGAGTCCCACAGGGGTCAATTCTAGGTCCATTCTTATTTTTAGTATATATAAATGACTTACCTTATTATGTAAGGGATAAACATGAGATTGTATTGTTTGCGGATGATACCTCTTTGACATTTAAAATTAATAGACAGTTAGGTAATTATGACGAAGTAACGATGCTCTCTCTAAAGTTATTCATTGGTTTAGTGTTAATTATCTGCTTTTAAATGATAAAAAGACTAAAGTAATTAAGTTCTCAACACCTAATGTAAGACAGGTGGCTACCAATGTACATGTTAATGGAACTAATTTAGCCCCTGTGGAGACAACTGTGTTCTTGGGTATAACAATTGACTCCAAACTACAATGGGGCCCACAAATTGAAAAATTATCAGGAAAACTAAGTTCTGCAGCCTATGCAGTGAAAACTATTAGACGGCTCACTGATATTGATACGGCTAGAATAGTTTATTTCAGCTACTTTCATAGTATTATGTCATATGGAATTCTTCTTTGGGGTAACTCCGCGGACATTAACACCATCTTTTTATTGCAAAAGAGAGCCATAAGAGCTATCTACAAACTTGGTCCCCGGGAGAGCCTTAGAGAAAAATTCAAAGAAATAAATATTTTAACAGTCGCATCGCAATATATCTATGAAAATCTTTTGTATGTCCATAAAAACATAGACTCATTTTGTAAAAAGAGTGATACTCATAGCATAAATACTAGATATAAGCATAATCTTGTGTTACATGCAAGCCGTCTCCACAAAATAAGTAATTCTTTTATGGGGCAATGTATACGGTTCTATAACAAACTTCCCTGCAATATAAGAGAATTGTCAATAAACAAATTTAAAACTACTATTAAAGCCAAATTGTGTAGCGGGGCATATTATAAAGTATCTGACTATATTAACGATAAAAATGCCTTGGAGTGAGTCGATCCAATTATAATGTAATTAATAAAATATGTAAATTTGTTTGGATACCAAAAGAGGGATGCCTGAGTTTTTTGGCAGTATTTTTATCAGTGCTCACCTAGTCATAAACTGCACGGTAGGGAAAAAAATTGTGACGATTCCAAACAAATGTAGCCATTTTTACGGAATAAAAAGATTTTGACTTTGACTTTGACTTTGAATGAATTATATACATACAAAGTAAGCGAAGCTTGTGTCATGGGTACTAGACAACTGATAAACATACGTACATACATTTTTTTGTACAGATAACATACAGATATAGAAACCAAACCAAGACAAACAGACAGGGCCATGCACTCAAATGTTTGTCCTGTGTGGGAATCGAAACCACAAGCGTTGGTGTCAAAAGTTGTGTTACTAACCACTGCGCTATCGAGCTCGTCAAAGGTCTCGCTACTATTATTCAAGTATTAATTTCCTAGGCCGAAAAATACTTCCATACACTTTTAACGATCAAATACTCTGCTACTTGTATACAATGTGTTCCACAGAGAACCCTTGATGTATGCATCATTTCATAGTTGATAGATCTACAGACTCTACATTAAACAAAGTTGTCTAATTGGAGAGCGCACGAACTCTATCTCTTGTATTATTTGAAGTGGTGATATTATCTTTTGTTTGATATGATGCCAACAGCCTATTATTACTATTGCATCTCTCAACATCAACAAGTCAAATCAAGTCGAATACTTGCGTGTAATAACTTCTTGCTGAGGATTTCACAAGACTGTAGCTGTATGTTCTTCAATATACATACAAAGATGTTATCACAAGGTCGTCAAACGGCTAGTGATGGCTAAGCTGTTGCAAGCGTTTATAAGCTACGGTAAATATTTTGCATCAGGCAAGCGTATTAACAGTTTACGACTTTAGCAGTCGTTTTGCACTTATCTTGTTGGTACATAATTATCAAATAATTTACTGATTAAACATTTTACATTTACACATTTTGACATACAAAATATAGTACAATACACTTTATTGCACCAAATAAAATAAATATACTATATGTGTGGTGGCGCAAAAGTAGCGGCACTATAGAAACTACTTGTTTTTAATGGCATGTCCAGAAATTGAATCCTGATATTGAAAATTGAGTAGTAAACAAATGCAAAATGCACCTAAAATAAATATGGACCGTTTTACTTCTTGGAGAACGGTCCATGTTTATTGTGGAATAATCGTGTCAATGTTTTTGAGGGACAATTTTCCAGGGCATCTTATCTCCCGTTTTGGCGATTTGCCTTGGCCTGCAAGATCACTCGATCTGACCTGTTCAGATTTCTTTCTTTGGGGTTATTTGAAATCTCGGCTGTATGTGAATAAGCCACAGACTCTCGCAGCTTTAAATGACAATATTCTTCAAGAAATAAAAAATATATCGCCGGAAATGTTGCGACAAGTTATAGAAAATTTCATAAACAAGGCTCAAATGTGCATCAACTCTAGAAGTCACCATTTAAGAGACATTATCTTCAAATCCTAATTGGAGGAAATTTCAGGGCCCAAGTTTATATATAGAAAAGACTAATAGTATTTTTTTAATTTAGAAAAAAAAAGTTGTAGCTGAACCAAATAGTGCCTTTGCTTTTGCGCCATAAAAGCATTAAAACCATTCTGTGCATAAAAGCTTACGCATAGGAAACGACAATGATGCATAACAAATAGTAGGCTAATAAACTACATATATATATATATATATATATATATATATATATATATATATATATATATATATATATATGTACTTTGTAT
Organism: Pyralis farinalis; assembly: GCA_947507595.1. Taxonomy (NCBI): domain Eukaryota; kingdom Metazoa; phylum Arthropoda; class Insecta; order Lepidoptera; family Pyralidae; genus Pyralis; species Pyralis farinalis. Next base: position 24,752,619 of record OX382278.1, read on the forward strand.
TTGGCGAAGACACAGATTTTTATATGGAGCGACTTCCGACATACCTCCACAACCCAGACGGAAAACCAGACCTTTCTTAGGTTAAGTCACAGTCTTCTGTAATACAATTTCTGAAACGCGCGGGATTCGTCACGATGTTTACCTTCACCGCTGAGCAATAATTATAAATATGTACGTAAATTTACGGTAAAAAGTTGAGTGTATGATATGAATTAATGATAGACTAGAAGAATGAGTATTGTAGTTTGAATTATTATGTCTGTCTGGATAGTAAAAAAATTGCTTGTTTTGATTAATTTGATCTGCTTTGTGCTTGTTTATCTGTCCGTGGTGTCACAAACAGGTATTATCTGAAATCAGCGCCGGGTCATGTGTTGTCACGCCAGTATGAGATGGGACCTATTTGGGGTGCCACACAGCACTTTTGTTGTATTATTATCTATTGTGTATTGGTTATATGTGTATAGTGTTTGTATAATATATATATCTACACGCCAGGTCCCGACCATCGGATAATATGTCGGTTCATAATCACTGCGCTATCGCTTCTGAAATTTGACAAATAACTATACATTACCCATATTTTATGCAACTAAATAGAATAGAATAAAATTGTGGTCGTGATGCTAGTTTACTTTGCACTTGCCAACCACATGGTTCAAACCACCGGAAGAAAACTGCTGTGGACAGGTTTTTCCTCACGAACTATTAAAAGGATTTTCAAAATTAATGTAATGCCGCCTTTGCATGCTCAGCAACACGCGAGTGGTAGCCCTCAGTTTTGACATCCTTAAGTTTACTTCCATTTTTTTATGCCACTAAGGTGGCAAACAACCGTTCGGCCTTCCTGATGTTAAAAAGCCATCGTAAGCTATGGACATTTGCAACACCTGGGGTGATACTCATGCGTTGCCGACCCTCTAAAAATCTCTTCACGCCTTACTTGAAGAACCCCATGCTGTAGTCGCTTGGGAAAATCTCGGCTGGAAGTTCATTCTACAACTTGATATTTCCATAGTGGGAGGCAATTCAGAAAACTGACGATGATAACAAAATCGTTGGTTTGTTTTATAATCAATTTTCTGTTTTAATAATTTGGTTACAGCTATAGCATGTCTGTTGTTTACATCCAAAATTTAATTACACCACTTGATAGCTAAAGGATTCGTTCTTCCACTGTCTTCTTATAAAACAATCTCTACCTCTCTTTTACCAGGAGTCCCATTAATTAGTTGACAGGGTACCAGCTTGTGGTGCACTCTATTAACTTTAATATAAAACGTCAGGAGACTTAAAAGCATACGGCCCACTTAATTTTAAGTGGTCACTGTAGCCTGTAAACACATGCAATATAGGCAGTATCGTTTTTGCCACCCTTTGCTCCTAATACAGTAACTCCTTAGGAGCTTAATGATAACCTCCCTCATTCGCAGGAACAGCCCTCCACTGTTTTCTGTAAAGTGGAGATACTTTTCAATCGGGCTGCTTTGATGGTACCTCTCTTTAAGTCTCCAGACTGATGCAAACAGACATGTGTATAGGTACTAATGTTTGTTCTGTATAGGAATCGAATCCATGAGCATTATCCATGAGTAACTAGTATGGTTAGCTACTCCGCCATCGCGCTTGTCAAAATCTATGTGAATTCAATTGCTATATATAAGTGTATCAATATCAGAATAATGCCATCATCACGCTGGTACGTTCTTATTAGTAGAGAATACAGCGCCTAACAGGAATTAGGCAGGCCGACCTGTCCGCACTAATTGGACCCCGGCTAGTGCGGTTGGTGTCGAATGCTCATGTCAGCAACACGCGTCCGTGACACACGGCTTGAACGTTTGGCAAATAAGACGATTTTCTACGAGTTGGTTAGGAACGCTACTTCTATACCAAAGCTCATAGTTTTAATTCCCACACAGGATAAACATTCGTGTGCATGATCATGTCTGTTTGTCTTGGTCTGGGTGTCGTTAAGAGTAAGCTGTACTGGAGAACGACCTAAACCTCACAGAAAACCGCAGATAAATGTCAACTCCTTGGAGGGTTGTTGTGTTCCGGCGTGTAAGTGGGGTTACCAGTAAGTTCTTATGCAGTTACTATATTAGCGTTGTTCAGTTTATATCACTTTATATCAAATGAGAGAAACATCTTGATATTGTACAAAAAAAAAGTTTCCTAGAAAACCACCACCCAGATCCTTACGGGTCGTGGTTGTTCTAGAAAATGACTGATTTTTATGAAACGGAATGCTGTAACGTTGTACTTGTGGTGATAGCAAGGAAGATAAAAACCATGTCTTTTGATCCTGTCCTAAGTATGATGATCTGAGCAATAAGTAAGTAAGTAAATAAGTTGTGTACAGCGGCTTGCTAGGACTGGTAGATCTTTTCTTGTAAATTGTCTTCGATTTTATAATAAATTGCCTGAAATAGTTCTGTCCTTTCCTGACAATGTATTCAAAAAGCACATTAATAATACTCTCTGTAGAAGGGCTTATTATAGAATTGATGAATATTTAACTGACAAAGATGTCTGGAAATAATTCAGCACAGACTATCTGTCCTTAATAATCTTTAATAAAATTATTTTTTAACGATTTGATAACATTATTGTACCAATATGCTGATGTGAATTTATTGTAATATCTGATTGACAATTTTAAAGGAGACTTATATTGGAAAGTTTCTTTCGGCATTTCTTCTTCGCCAATGGTCATTTCCGAAATGCTAGTAGATTAAAAAAAGGAAAAAGTAAAATAAGAGAATTAAATAAGATACAATAAGATTATATTTCAAAAAATGTACGACGTGTCTAAGTGCCCGCGAGGGCCCAATGGCAAATAAAGAATTTTTACCTATTTATCTTTTATCTAAATAAGATGATGATGCACAGGACCGGTTTCATTTTGAACATTTGGTGTCGATAGTGTCAAACTTCATAGTCTTCCGCGGGTTCATCCATGCTTAAAAGGCATGGAGAAGACCGGAGGAGCTATCAGAGCTGTTATCAAAATGCAATAAAAACATCGACGGATCGGATAGCCACGAAGGCGTGCATGTGTATGTGGTTGCCTATAAAAGGGAAACGGCGACATTGAGCCACTGTTGGCAAAAATATACAACTTAAAGGGAGTAAAGCATTGTCCACTTTCCGAAAAAAGACGAAATAGAAGATCTAGTTTACCGTCTGGATTGTGAAGGTCTGTTGGTAGTCGCTCCATGTCAAAATCAGTATCTTCGACCAATGCTTAGGCTTAGGTAGCAAAACCCGCCTTTCGTAATGTATTAGAAAATGGCTAACGCGAAGAAGAAAAAGATAGTACGGACGATATGTTACATCAAAGGCCTGTCCATATAAAGGGTCGAAAATACCTAGTACGTTTTAATTTATTTTATATTATAATATAACATATCAATTGTCTACATTACATTCCATGTCTTACGTAGATAAAGCAGAGACACCAGCTAAACTGCAAATACTGGTCACAATAATGAAAGACGATTGAATATGGGGAATGACTTACAAATGTCTGCGATAAGCACAAAGACTAGTATTATTACAGTAATATATGAAAAACAGGAAACCAGAATGAACGAAAACAGTACGATGGATGATGAAGTGTTGGAACCAGTGGCCGATATTGCACGTCTTAAATGTGCTTTCAGCAGGGATTAGTAGGTATCAGTTCGTTAAGGGCAGACATATATATCTACCCTCTTTGTACGTTGCTTACTATTCGGTGCTTTACACTCTACATTCACGGTGTCCTGTTGGAGATTACTATTCAATGGCCGCACATAACGTTTGCGTAACTTGACCACTGATTCCACGTTCCCGACAACTTTATTTCCCTGATTAGCCGCGGTATAAAGCGTTAGTCAGTAGAGAGTATCTAACTCTCCTTTCAACTCCTGATTATAAAGATACGCTCATCGCGTGAGGTAGTGCGCAACTGAGTGAAGATGTCTTGGAGGATGATGAGAAGAAGCATGTGAGTAGGTTTCATGTCTATGTGAGGACAGACATTAGGTATATTTGTTGTATACCATGTGGCTTTACGTTACACGTACCATCCGACGTACCATCCGAGCAAACTGACATCTTAATATCCAAGTATAGCAGACTACTATCGCTTTCCAACTTCAGAGTAAAATTTTGCTTCTCATGTATGGACTTAAGATACTCGAGGCCACACTGAACTCCATTCCGATCATCACCCAAAATGCCAAAGATATCATGACAGACACAACGCCGTCATCAGTCATCCCCGACCATGTTGTCTGAAACGTCGCCGAAATATCGCAAAAATATGAAGACAAATCGCGATAAGTCTTAACTACAATAGTAATATAAACGTTAAGCGCTACTTTTAAATTTATGCCACGATCAAGTCATGTGATTCTCGTTTCTCTGATTGAGTGATTTGACTAGATTGATAGAATATACATTGGATATTTTTAAATATTCCCAATTTGAAATTTGGCTAGTTACCTTTTAACACGTTTTTATTATCTCTATCGTATATTGATATCATGAAATAAATAAAAAATTACTTGTGAAATATCATCACATCACTGACATCGATATATGTCGTTCGCTTCTATGGTACACGCGTTTATTTTCAATCGAATCTCACTTTGTTGACTTATGTTTTCGATAGAGTGTGATTTGAACCCCCATCGTATACGCATAGGTATACCATATTAGCCATAGAATTTTTCGATATGAATTATCGATTGTCCTTAATAAGAGTAGTAACTATGATAGAACATAAAAATACAATGAATTAGACTACGAGTATTATAAAACGTGGCTTTCAAGAGAGACAAGATAAATATACGGTTTTAATTAGGAACTAGCTAAATTGGAGAAGAACCTTCCCATCACAGATAACTGATCATTTCAACAAGTTTCATAGAGGATTGCGGTGTAAGTATTATAGATTGTAAGATCGCCAGATACTTTCAGATGTGTTGAATACTGTTTCTGTGTCAGTATAGAATACGGCAATGCAGATGTCTGCATGCAACTGATGCTTATATTGCAAGCATTACTTGCACACAAGCAATACAAGCTTATATACTGCGAGACGTTGAAAGCTTGGTGCAAAAATAATTGCGCTTTACACAAACAAACACTTGCCAAAATATTTGAAAAGGCGGTTACTGAAAGTTTTCGTAAAAAAACTCTTCTTTACGCTCTTGAATCACTTCGGGATCAATCTTAAGAGTATCGGTTAAGCTGTTTCTAACACATCGATAATCGTACTTAACAAAGTTGCGTGAAAACATGATGATACTTCTTTATTTTAGTCAGGTCATGTCTTTGAAATATGTTCTTGCATCTTTTATGTAAACAAATTCTTAATATCCGTAGCGGTGACGTCAACATTTGTCGAACTAAGCGACTGTGTGTCCAAATGGCACATTATTCGGTAAAGCAATGAATTGAGCATTAGCATTCATACACAGGAATAGATTTTGATCAATTCGAAATCACAGCTTATGTTATGTTCTTGGAAAAGAAATCCAATATTAATGGCAGGAAACAAGCTATAATATGCTTGATATTAAGCGGCTATCGAACCCTTTATAGACATGCAATTTCTTTGGAAGCACCGCGAAACAGTAAAAAAGGCTTATTAAAAATTCATGAAGATGTAACTGACAAAAATATCTGGCAATAGTTCAGCACAGGCAACCTTTTTTTCTTTAATTCTATCTACCATTTGACATCATTATTGTACCAATATGCTGGCATGGTTTTATTATATTATCTAATTGACAATTTGAATGGAGACCTATATTGGCCGGTTTATTCTTTCATTTCTTCTTCGTCAATGGTCATTTCCGACGCACGACTGGAGTTTACACCTTACTAATGACAATTATGATATATATCGAATAATCGCTCGGTTCTTGTTAGAAACACTTTATAATGCTTTCTATCTCAATCTCATTTTGAGCTCGGTGGCGCTGTCGTGAATAACACGACTATGACACCAATGCTCGTGGGTTCGATTTCCACACAATACAAATATTTGTGTCCATGAACATGTCTGTTTGTCACGGTCTGGATGTTTTAAGAGAGGTAGGGCGCATTAAAGCAGCCTGCCTGGGGAAGTATCACTATCTCACAGAAAACCGCAGTCAAATAAGAACTCCCTAAAGGGTTGTTGTGTTCCTGCGTGTGAGTGAGGTCACCAGTAAGCTCATAAGAAGTTACTGTGTTAGCAGTAGAGAAGGCATCGCGCGAGTGATACTTAATATGTTACAAGCGTTCATAGGCTACGGTAACCGCTTTACATCAGGTGGATCGTATGCTAGTAAAAAAACGGGTTGCACTCCGGGAGTGCCGGCAGAAGTGAAAACTTGAACATTAACGTTGTGCATTTTTTAATATTTTGCAATGGTTAGGGAATAATTTCGCACGAATTGCTTTATTTATCAGTATAAAAGTACTATCATGTATATGGTAAAATACAATATTCATTTATTGCGCTATCGTACACAAACATGACAATTTATATTACATTAAAAATTTAACACTTCAGAACTATTACAATTATTTTACATTAAAAAGTTTATCTCTCAGAAAAATCAACTTTCATCCATAATACGAGTATCAACGACTCTTTCACCATCATCATTACCAGTATCATCATCGCCAATCTCTAAAATTCAAACACACACGCACACTCGCGCAAGCACCCTGCGCCGCTTAAACCAAACAGCGATGTTGATAAACTACGTTGAACGAAACGCGTAAGCGCCAAGAATTTCCTGGCGCTTACAACGTTTTGGTCGCGAGAGAATAATGCCCTATGAACGATCTAGCGCTTCATGTTTTAATTGTTTAATTAGAGGTTACTAATATTTTAGCGCTGCAGCGAACTTAAGTTCTAATTCTCAACAAAATCTTACGGTCAGGGTCACGTGTCCTGACGCGAGTTTAACATTTTTTACTCATCCCCAAAAGTGCACAACGCCGCTAAAGAAGTTTTCACTTCAAAAATCTCTGTTAAATCCGATAGACACTTCTCTCTCATTCCCTCGCACGTTAAATCCTACATATGTATATGTGTGTCTCTTTTTAAGCGGACGAGCGTAACGCAAAGCATTTTTTGTAAACGAGTTTACTTGATTTTAGTGCTCATAAAATTTCCGTACCGGGCCTTATAACTCAAATACGTTTCTTAAGGAGTAAACTCCAAAAAGAAAAAAGTAACATAAGGGAATTGAATAAGATACAATAAGATTATATTTAAAAAATATAAGAGGTGTCTAATTGCCCGCGAGGTCCCAATGTCAAATAAAGAATTTTTATCTTTATCTTTATATAAATACTTGTAACTTTTAAACGATGCTATCAATGAGTACTTTTTAATGATATATATTACAGAATATCGCCACCAAATATGCTATGAAATATCTGTAATAAACAGATTGATGGAGTTTGATACGCAACCCTATGATTTCGTATAGTATTATTGAATTTACACGTTTGGCGGGGCCGCAATATATGTGAAAAACTTCAAGGAACTCTCATTTTACTATTTATTTATTATATACAAATACTACATTACCTTAATTACATAAAATCTCACATGTTGATATCACGAGGGTTTGTATTTAGTGGCAAACAATCTGCCCATCGATACGTGTAGCTATTGTTATTAGCATAGTTTAGCAGAAACAAGTTTTTTTTTATACTACGTCGGGAGGCATACAAGCATACGGCCCACCTGATGTAAAGCGGGTACCGTAGCCTATTAACGCTTGCGATATATTAAGTATCACTCGCGCGATGCCTGCTCTGCTGCTTACACAGCAACTCCTTGGGAGCTTATTGGTGACCTCACTCACATGCAGGAACACAACAACCCTCTAGGGAGTTGTTATTTGGCTGCGGTTTTCTGTGAGGTGGAGGTACTTCCCCAGACGGGCTGCTTTGATGCGCCCTACCTCTCTTAAAACATCCAGATCAAGACAAACAGACATGTTCATGCACACAAATGTTTGCCTTGTGTGGGAATCGAACGCACGAGCGTTGGTCGCGTCATGTACGACTGAGCCGCCGAGCTCGTCAACAACAAGTATGTATATCTTGACACCAGGTGCGGGTAGGCACGGAGATCCGAGGTCCTTACACATCTCACTCCCTTTTTTAACATTCGTAGCTATTTCCATGTACCCTTGCCGGTTTCTGATGAGTCTTGGTCTTCCTCGCCTGCTACATCCTTCCACTTTCGCATTCTATATCTGATGAGTCATTCTTTTAACCTGCATTCTACATGTTCGAACCACCAGACCGATCGAACACCGACATTCTCTTCTTACATCCAAGTCTTTCTCATCAATTCTATTTCATACATCATCAGTTTTCAACACAATTTTGCGCAATGCTCACATCTCAACCGTGTTTGTTCTCAATCAATCAATCAATCAATATCTTTATTGCGTCTATGGGTTATAAAAGTCACAACAAACAAAGTTCAGATCTTAGACCATAAACTGCCTTGCGGCATGCAACATAATTACATTATTCTTACTACTACATCTATATAATGTCAACTTGATTAATATTTATAAATGTCAATTTGCAATCATTACTAAATTCTGATGAAAACCATACAATTTAGAATCTATCATCGAGAAATTCTTTTACACTGTAGTATGCTTTTTCCGCCAACATCTCAAACAATCTTTTTTTGAAATTATTTATAGTCTCACTTTCAGTAATCATTTTTGGCAATTTATTATAAATTTCTGGAGCCACACTAAATATACTCTTTGAGAAAAGGGCTGTCCTGCACGAAGGTTTAGTTAATCTGTTGCAAATCCGAACACCTTTGAACTTTTCATACAGACCTATGTTTTTCCGAACGAATATTCTACTTCGTATCTTCTACTTTTATGTTGCATCTGATATACACAGCTTTCACTTACATAAATAAAAAAGTTATTTAAAAAAATAAACACCCGACTGCGGTACGGAATAAATTTAAAATTAATTAATACACTGAAAAGCAAGAAACAAGTGAATAATCTGAAACTAATCGAGGTAGATTATGTTAGTATGACAAAATATTTATTTACACAAAATCATATGAAGATGCATGGCATAAAATCATTACAATAATATAATAACAATAAGTCTCATATAATTGTAAAGAATGGGTAGCAGGCGAGGCCCATTCCACTTTCATTGTCATCTTCCACTCAGTTCCAATTTTCCTTGGAAATAGGTTAATATATGTATATATTATCGACGAGCTCCATGGCTCAGTCGTGAATGACGCGACTTAGACACCAACGCTCGTGGGTCGATTCCCACACAAGGCAAACATTTGTGTGCATGAAAATGTCTGTTTGTCTTGGTCTGGATGTTTTAAGAGAGGTAGGGCGCATCAAAGCATCGCGTCTGGGGACGTATGCACCTCCACCTCACAGAAAACCGCAGCCAAATAACAACTCCCTGGAGGGTTGTTGTGTTCCTGCGTCTGAGTGAGGTCACCAGTAAGCTCCCAAGGAGTTGCTGTGTAAACAGCAGAGGACGCATCGCGCGAGTGATAATTAATATATCGCAAGCGTTAATAGGCTACGGTACCCGCTTTACATCAGGTGGGCCGTACGTTTGTGTCTCCCGTCGTAGTATAAAAAAAAAATATTAACACATATGACATTGTAATAATTAATATATGTATGTATATATTTTCGTGCCGAGTCTCTTGCAGGGTAAGCAGAGAGTACCTGGGGCTGTACGGATCAAGTTTTCTCGCTCCGCAATATCGTGAAAAGGCATGTATATAGCAAAATAATATATTGTAATCGTACGCATCAAAACCTGACCCTTTTCTGCTGATTCCGTGAACCGAGCCGTACCATACCATACCATATTGCAAATTCCCCAATACTTTTACGTTCCTTAGAGTGACGCCAGCTAACATATCAGTCGAATATATTTTAAATGACTCCGGTTATTATTCACATCTAAGCTCTGGTCTGCAAATACTAATAAACACACATTCTCTTGAATTATCTCTCAACTTAAAGTGGCACAGACAATACGCACACTCACAAGTATTTTCTTTTTAATTTTCCGTTCCAAATTACATTTAAACATATAAGTTTTGATACCCCACTCGATAGGATTGGGAGATTTTTGATTTTTTCATAACAAACGTTTCGGCACCTAAAATTCACCGTTTTTATTTTTAATATATCCAGTGAGACCCACGCAATAAAGCCCCGTGAATCTAACAACATAGCATTCATCACAATCGGTTCAGCCGTTTAGCAGTTATGAGGGAACATAGGGACCGACACACGAACATATATACATACAGGTCAAACACATAATAATAAGCTTTAATATTAGCACTGCAGCACAGCCTTTACATAATGCCCCATTCATAAAGTTTCATGCCCTTACTCGTCGCTCCCCATCAATTGTACCTTCTATCGCTGCTAAAAACGCCAAGATATCTCATTCATTGTTCCAACACTGCATCATCAACCGTAACTCTCGTGTTCGTTCTGGTTTCCTCTCTTTAAAATATCATTATCTTGCGTTTCTTCGAATTCTATGGGAGATAGGTACTCGTAAATTTAAAAACAAAATTAGTCTACACTATTAACAGTAAAAAGCCGGAAGAACTATAAAATATGAATTCCGCTTGTCCATCCCATCTGGGGTAAATAGATGAACAAGAGGTTCTGAGTTTCCACCCTAGGGTGGCTGTTTCAGGTTGGATAAACACAATAACCCGTACCAGGTTGTCTCGCCTTATAAGTAATCGATATGCGTCCACTGCCAAATCAAGTCACCATAGTTCTATTTATTTCTCGTAAACTCTTCCATTGTTTACTTTAATTCTTTGTACATGTGTAGTGACTATTTTTAAGTAGATTTTGGCCTTCTAATTTGTCCGTCATTTGCTTTTTTTTTTCAAATTGGCATCGAATTGGCGAACTGAGAGCTCGATGGCGTCATTGTGTCATTTTAACTGAACACGCAGTTTAAGCAACGTCGACCGCACCCTTCTAGCGATGAGTTTATCTATCTCGAGTTTCTCCGTGCTTCGGAGGGCACGTTAAGCCGTCGGTCCCGGCTGTTGTCAATAGATGATAGTCATTAATCTAAGTCAGTAGCTCTCGGCCGGCAAAAAAAAAAAAAAAACCCCCTTCGGCTTCGGCGGCACGGCGGCCGAGTACGCTTTGAGCTGCGATGGACCCAGTATTGGCATCTTCAGCGACTCCATGGCGGCGCTCCAGGCGGTGGCGAACGTCGAGTCCCCCCATCCCCTGGCGGTGCAGACACGGGGTGCTCTTAAACTGTGCAAAAGCCAGGGTAAGAGCGTCTCGTTGTTTTGGATAAAGGCACACGCGGGGTTGGAGGGGAACGAGTGTGCCGATGAACTCGCCAGGAGCGCCGCACTGGGGTTGCGGAGGCGGCCAGATTACGACCGCTGCCCTGTCTCATTCGTCAAAGGTATGATTCGTAAGGGTACCATTGACGAATGGGACAGGAGATACAAATCGGGAACAACAGCTTCGACGACGAAACTGTTCTTCCCGAGTGCAGCGGAGGCGTACGGCATCGTGGGCAAAATGGTGCCGCCGAGCATCACCACGCAGGTCCTCTCGGGGCATGGTGGGTTCTCCGCGTACTTGCACAGGTTCAAGTGCGCGGATGACCCATCCTGTTTCTGCGAGCCCGGCGTGGACCAGACAGTGCAGCACATATTCTTTCGGTGTCCCGCATTCTCCAAACAGAGGTACGATTTGGAGCAGGAGTTGGGAATGCGGGTCACCGAAACTACAGTCTCCGAAATAGTGGTGGGGAAAAAAGAGAACAATTTTTTTTAAATACTGCGTGAGTCTAGCCACGGCTGTCATAGACCGTAACAAGCAGAGCAGCTCCGCCTAGGACTAATGCAGTATACCTCGGCTATATTTTGTATAGCCGATGGGATCGCGGTGGCTAGGTGGAGCTGTGAAGCTCTCTGTCGCCCGTGGCTGGACTGATGCAGTATGGGGAGGGAAGTTTGGAAACAGATAGGATAGTTTCACCGGCGTTGAAAAAATGGGCAAAATTAAAATTTTAGACAATAAAAGATGATGTATGAAAGAATAAACTGAGGTATAAAAGAGTATGATGTATGAATGTGTGTATTCATATTTATTTTTGAATATAATCATAACTTAGCCATAAAAAGAGTCTTGCCCATGGCAGGGGTGCAAGTAAATAAGGAAAAAATAAAATAAAAAAAAAACCCCTTCCTCTGAAGGGAGACCCGTATCCCTGCAGTGGGATGAGTAAGGATTGATATGTACTTAGTTCTACTCTTGTTACATATAACAAGAGTTCGTTACTTGACTAAAGCATCACCCACCTCATGAACACCATAGTAGTATGCTATCCATGAGGCAGGAATACCCCTATTCAACACAATAATGATATTATATTCAATTTTAAAAGTAAAACTGTTACAATACAAATGTTACAAATAGTTTGATTGAAGTTGCTTCAACAAAGAGTTAGCCTAATAGAATCTAGGTTACCTGAGAAGTAAAAGACCTAGGTAAAAGACTCTTTTATTATTGTTAATAACGTGTTTTACGAAGCTTTACTGTGAAAATACTTCCCAGTACATTGTACGGGTGGTAAATATTTTATTACTGCATTTTATTGGACTTACGGTAAATGTTAGTGTTAAAAACATTTTAAAACTGTACTCCTAAGAAAGTAAAGGGTGTTAAGTATTATTAATGTAACTGGGATTGAACCAAAGGCAATGTTTTACAAGGATTTTATAACCCCTTTCTTAAAAAGAGATAATTAATTCTGGGGTATTTTTTGCGAGACTTCGGTAAAGCTATAAATGAGGCTTAGGATTTTTGCAGTCTATGAATTTTTGTATTTTGACGCGCTCGGTGGCACAGTGATTTAGTAAGGCTATTTTGTTTCATTCGTGGGGTTGACTCCCACACGGGACAAAAATGTGTGCAGAAACATGTATATTGGTCTTGGTTTGGATGTTTTTAAGAGAGGAAGGGGCATCAAAGCAGGCCGTATGGGGAAGTACCTCTACCTCGCAGAAAACCGCAAATAACAACATCCTGTGCTCCTGCGTGTTAGTGAGGTTACCAGTAGTTTCTTAAGCAGTGGCTGTTTTAGCACCAGAGATGCATTGCATGAGTGATTAAGGGTCGGCAACGCATGGGTGACACCACTGGTGTTGCAAATATCAATAGGATACGGTGACTGTTTACCAGACCGTATGCTTTATTTGCCACCTTAGTGGTATAAAAAAACACTAAATGCAAGCATTTATAGGCCACGATAACCGCTACCGTTCTAGTTACTCGGGTGGGTCGTATGCTTGTATGCCTCCTGAAGTTGTATAAAAAAAAACACATCTAATTGCCCACATAAATCAGTGAGTGGTTATTTATTACCTTATTTATTAATTTTGTTCACTCATTTCCTTTTATGATAATTCGTACGGAAGCTTAAACAGTGATATGAAAAAACCATATTTGTTCGCAATATAATCCAAACCAATGAGCCAGATAATTAATGAACTCATTATTTGATTGAAAGGTCCATATTATATTTGATAGCTACCTAGTGTTGTCTTTCTTTCACGTTATAACATAACTAGGATCGATTTAATTCTTCCTTCTACAAAAATGGAGAAAATCCTGAAAATGACTGATCCGCAAAACCTACTGAGATAAATACCTCCATACATTTTTTGTTTCTGAAAGAGAGCCTCGGTGTTCAAATAAGAAGCTCCGTTGGTTTGGACATGTAGAAAGAATGCAGGATGAAAGAATGACATGAAAGTGGCAGGATGCAGGAGCCGAGGAAGGCCAAGACTTACCTACCATGATCAAATTGGTCGTGTTCTATCAGAAGGTGATGTCAGGAGCCCTAGAAACCGGCGAGTGTGCATGACAAGAGCAATGAATGTTAAAGAAGCGAGTGAGGTATGTAAGGATCGAGTCACGTGGCGCTCGGTTCTCTCTGCCTACCCCGCAAGGGATTAGGCGTGAAGTTATAGATAGATTTTTGTCCTACCTACGGCTTATGAAAAACGATTACTGAAACATAGAAGAACTTTTGTGTAACCTCACTCGATCGTTCAAATATTACGGACGAGCTCAGTGGCACAGTGGTTAGTAACGCTCCTTTGACACCAATGCTTGTTGTTCGATTCCCATATAGGACAAACATTTGTGTCACGGCTGCCTGGATCGTGTCTGATTACCAACTTTCGCAGATGCTCCTGGGACGTGTTATAATTCGTAAGAGACTGCATGAACTGGGTAGGTACGTATCGAGTATGTGTGAATGCGGGAAAAGTGAGGATGACTGAGACCACGTATTGTGGTTCTGTCCAAGGTATGATGATCTGTGTTGTGTGATAATGGATGGAATTGTGCGCCACGGGGCAGACTTGGGCCCAGTGTATTACATTGATCTTGTATCGTCGGCAGCGAACTTTGCGGCTTTCCGCAGTTTCCCCCATGCTTGACACGGAAGAAGATGTGCCGAAGAAAGAGCTGAAGAGGCTGGCTTGGGTCGCCAAATTAGATCATAGTACGCTTATTGATGGCAACGAAGGCGTAAGCCCAATCGTTGCCCCAGAATCGGAAGTAAGCGGACCTAGAGCCAACGGAGCAGAATAAATAATTATTTGTAGGGAGCGAAGAATTGCCGGCAGCACGAAGAGAGCTTCAAAGTAGCGTGTGCCGTGTGCATCTCCCGCGATTCGACTCAAATGACCGCGAGGTAGGTGGAGTCATGAGAGGTGACAATTGTCGACAATCCTGAGCTTACACATGATATTGAACCCTTAAGTTTAAGGAGAGATTTGCCTCCGATTGTACAACGGGTTGTGTTCTGAAGAATTGTTCGAAATGATACCGACAGTTACTTTTTATAACCGTACCGCACGCCGACGGCGGGGAGTTCTCCCTCACACGCTGGAACCGCAATGGTCGCGTACTGTGCGGTTCCAGAGAAGTTTTCTTCCGAGAACTCTCAAGCTGTGGAATGAGCTCCCAGCTGAGGTTTTTATAAGGGATTACAGCTGGAATTCTTCAAGAAATGCATGAAGAGATTTTTAGAGGGTTGGCAACGCATGAGTGACACCCCTGGTGTTGCAAATGTCCATAAGCTACAGCGACTGTTTACCATCAGGCAGGCTGTATGATTGATTGCCATCTTAGAAGTATAAAATAAAATAAAAAAAAGCAGCCTCACTGGGGAAGTACTCCACCTCACAGAAAACCGCAGCCAAATAACAACTCCCTGGAGGGTTGTTGTGTTTCTGCGTATAAGTAAGGTCAATAGTAAGCTCCTAAGGAGTTGCAGTATTAGCAGCAGAGGTGGAATCGCGCGAGTCACTAAATGAATTTTAAGCGTTCAAAGGCTATGGTAGCCACTTTACATTAGGTGGGCTGTATGTTAGTACGCCTGACGACGTTGTATAAAAAAAACAGTAACTCGAAAACGGTAGTGTTATTTGGCTGCGGTCGGAGTTTATAAAACTTCGCTTTAATAAATGTCATGAACACACCACATCTATCAACTAGTGGCTGCACAATTTGCATTAGAACACCGTAAGATATAATAAAAACATTCTGTCTCCAACTCGCAAAGTGAATGCAAATGCAATTTTAAAGTGCACACAATTTTCATCTTTAAAGCAAGCAAATTAAGATCAGAAATCCATTGGTTAATGCACTGGAAAGAAAGTTAAAAGAGATTTAATGGCTGTCTATTACACCGATGTGTTAATCTTATTCGCAGTAATTCCATTTTATTGCGCAATCGCGACGTAAAATAATTATTTTTAGATATTTAATTAACAACAATGTTGGGTTTGTTGTTGGTTCACGGGTTTGTTTGTTAATTAAATACTATAAATTTTAATTATGTTTCTTTATTGTTGTTTACAATTTCATAAGCGTTGAATTTATGAAATTGTAATGAAATCAAACGTGAAAATAGTAGCAAAATTTAATGAAACGATACATTAAAACTAATAACTTGTTTGTATATGTTACTATTCGTAATTATATTTGTTGTGTTGTTTTGCCTCAAATAAATAAAGCAAAATTTATATTGAGTTTCGAAATTATTAAGATTGAGAGGTAATTTTATTTATTTATAAAATTAGCTCTCAATCCTCGACGAGCACGGCGGTGCAGTGGCGAAACGCGCTGTTACACTAACGCTCGTGGGTTCGATTCCCACACAGGACAATCATTTGTGTTCTGTTTGTCTTGGTCTGGGTATTTTTTAAGAGAGGTGGGGTGCATCAAAACAGCCCGTCTGGGGAAGTACCTACACCTCTCAGAAAACCGCAGCCAAAGAACAACACTCTAGAGGGTTGTTGTGTTTCTGCGTATGAGTGAGGTCACCAGTACGCTCCTATGGAGTGGAGTCAGTATCAGTGTCAACGTGCGAATGATACTTCATGTGTAGCAAGCGTTTATAGGCTACGGTAACCGCTTTATACATGCCACGCGACGTTGTATAAAAAGAAAACATCCAGCTGTTTCATTTATCTTTTATATGACTGCTCCTGTAATCGAAGAAAAATTGTAATTGCGCGTTATTTTCGAATACGAGTTGTGTTTTGGCACCAACGTTATATAGATGGCATGCAATATCAACGACATATAACGTGAACAGGTAGTATCCGCGCAGCGCTTTGTCAGTTTTATCATTTATGTTTTGGAAATAGGGATCAACATTGGGCCCCTGACTGACTAGAGATTTGAAGAGAGGTAGGGAGCATCAAAGCAGTCCGTCTGGGGAAGTACCTGCACCTTACAGAAAACCGCAACTCCCTATAGGATTGTTGTGATCCTGCGTGTGAGTGACGTCATCAGTAAGCTCCTATGGAGTGGCTGTGTCAGCAGCAGAGGTGGCATCTCGCGAGTGATACATCATGTGTTGGAAGCGTTTATAGGCTACGGTAACCACTTTACATCAGGTGGACCATATGCTTGCACGCATCCCGACGTTGTGTAAAAAAAAAACATGGAACTGTTTTTTTATCTTTTACATGACTAATTTGTTTCATTTATCTTCTATACGACTGCTTCTATAATCGACGAGAAATTGAAATTGCGCGTTATTTTCTAATACAAGTTGTGTTTTGGCACCAACGTTATATAGATGGCATGCAATATCAACGACGTATAACGTGTGCACATCGCTTTATTTATCATTTATGTTTTGGAAATATTGATATAAACATTGGGCCCCGGAGTGACTAGAGATTTGAAAGAAGAGAGATGAATTTAAAGCTACTGTGGAATCAGATTCATCGCAGCAGCTTCAATATAAGGGAGAGTACGGTCAAACGACAGTTGGTTCATATCAAAATCAGTATCTTCATCAAAGTTTTAGACTTACGTAACAAACCTCGCCCATCCTTATGGAAAACTTGTTAACGCGACGACGGGTAGGTATTTTATTTTTTAGATATTTCTTGCACATTAATGATTTATTTATCAATAATAACGTGAAATGACTTTGAAGTCCCCTTCAGGAGTTTTGAATGCCTGTTTAGTCTCACTAATATTTATACACACCAACTGGCGCCCTATGTAACGTCGGGAGGTATACAAGCATGCGGCCCACCTGATGGAAAGCGATCAATAGATTAAGTATCACTCGTGCGATGCCACCTCTACTGCTAGCACGCCAACTCCTCAGGAGCTTACTGGTGACCTCACTCACCCGCAGGAACGTAACAACCCATTTCTCTAATGTACTCTCTCTTTCTATCCGCTTAGTATACTTATCCAATATCGTACAGAAATCAGAAAGCCTCCCTAATGCAAATGTCGCCTAGTTTGATCACCTCAACTGCAATCATATCAATTCCCACTGACTTTCTATTTTGCAAGCGTAACACAAAATCTACCTCACCCATAGCTATGTCTTCTTGGTATGCTCACACCATGGATTCAGCCATAATCTTTCTTACAGTTATAAAATGGTTGGCATTATACTTCATGAGTGTTTACAGGAATGTTACCAATTTTATATTTCATGACATACATTTTGGTTACTGATGAACAATAGCGTGTTTTCTGCACAACGTCTTACCTACCTCCAAAAGGGCAATCTCTTTTTCTTAAAATTATTCAGAATTATTATTTTATTAAAGATCATTCATTTATATCATCTTAACAACTGAATGACATTTGTTCAAATGATATAATTTTCAATGGCGATTGCCTCTTTTTTGCTATGAGGGCTTCAAATTCAGCGTCTCATCGTGTACTTTAACCCTATCAATCATACTTTCATTAAAAAGTTGCAATCTTTCGCATACTAGTCATACATACATATACCTTACTTTTTCATCTTCACATTTAGATCGCCTTATCCTATCAAGATCTTCGAAATTGGTACGCACTCGCCAGTGCTTCCACTTCCTGAAAATGTTAACAAAACGATATGACACCTAGTATTGAAGACTGTTTTTAGAGTGAAACCTCTGTATCCATAACAATAAATCGTAGTCGGTTATATATCTGGATCAATTTTTTCCACCATGAATACTTGTAAATAACCAATACGCAGATATAATAAAGTGTTCAACACAAGGGCGTTCCGTTCGATACATATGTCTAAACATAGCTTACCTGCTTCTCTCTTGTCTCCACAATAATAATATCGTAGCTGTCTCGCTTGATTTCAAACTATAAATCTCAGCCCAATCTCTTCAGCTAAATTCCAAATGTTATTTTGATTTTAGTGTTCCTCCAGTTCTTAGGGACGTAATGAGTTTACAGGAGCGTATGCGAAAATTTACATGATGCCCTGTTTTATACGACCACACAGGACAGTTTTCGAACTAAATAACATGCAGAATATAGTTTTATGTTAAAGTAAATAAAAATAAAGCAAAAATAAAAGAAAAGTAGCATTTTTGAAACAAAGTTAAATGTGATTTGTCAATTGAATACGATGTAAGCAAATATTGCCTATGGTACATGTCGGTATAATGGGCAGTTACTTTTAATGGTTTGTTAAATTTGTTGGATGCCTTATGGCTGAGAAGCGGGAAAGTTTGAGCAAATTTATGCAACGGATAATTTTATTCGCACGTCAAAGATGGAATTGTCTTTGGTTTATTCGAAACTAATAATTTAAGACTGAATGGAATAAAACACAAGCCAGTCTATTGACCAAATGGTGCCCGTTTCTAATCCTGAAAAGTAGGTATTAATATAATTAGTGTTTTCAGATTTAAACACGTATTTGTAATTATTATATTCTCATGCAATTTGATCTAAAATGCTTTGTGTGCTTCCGCCACCAATTAGTTCATGCGGCCTAGCGCCGGCGGGCACCCACCCACTACTGTTAGTAAGTGCAACATGCCGACGCTGCCATGGCTGCTCCGGTAGTCTCTGCCTCGGCTGCTGCGGTCGTCCGCCATCTGGAACAGAATCCGCATGCCCCCACCACCACCGTCGCTGCCACGACTGGCCTGGTCGTCGCTGCGACACGTGTTTCGCCTCTCCACGAGGCATCATCAGGCGTTGTAGACGTTAATCGTAAGAATAACATGCTACAAGTGACCAATTGCATGTAAATTTGACTTTTGCAAAATAACACCTGAATCTATTAACTATTATATTCTCATCAGTGAAGAAAATCTCGTGAGGATACCAGCAAGTCCAAAAAAATATATTTCTCAAGACGTACGACCTAACATAAGAAAGGTTTTCCCTCTGGGTTGTGGAGGACTGACGGCAGTCGTTCCATGTAAAAAACAGTATCTCCGCCAAATCCTTAGGCTTAGGTAGCGGACTCCGCCAATCCTAAGGGATTAGGAAACGGAATAACCCTAGAAAGAAGAAGGAATAAAATACACGGGGAAATAACACGAATCTTTATAGGTTCGTATTGCCGCAGTTTCATGTTATTTTTAATATGAAACTACGAAAAAAAAGCGAACTCGTGGAAACATAGCGAATATGCCTCTCGCCGTTGTATCAAAAAATACCTTCATTCGTAGGACTGTACGTCAGAAGTGAAAACATTATTTTTGGGTTGTTAAGAAATATTTTTTCAGGAAGTATTTTTTATCAGAAATCATTTTTACAAAGGAATTAGTATTATTGCGCTATTTTACATGAAAAATAATGATTACTATCTATATAATACAAACGAATTCATAAATAAATATATATCGATTTTATAAAATTTAATAATTACACACATCTACATTTATGTGTCTGGGGGTGCCGGTCACGCGAATTCAGCCCTTTTTCTCTATACCTAAAGTGCTAAACGTGCCTAATGAAGTCTTTGTGACTTGTGCCTTTGCTGCTTAAATTTTTTTTTTTATACAACTAGGATCGCATTAGATGGTAAGCGGTCACCGCAGCCTATTGACACTCGCAACACCACGGGGATGTTACTCGCGCGCTGCCAATCTTGTGACCTAAGGATGTTTCGTCACAGTACCCAGTAATTTCTTTGCTATATCTCACCCTTCAAACCGGAACACAGCTATATAAATATAGCTGCTTGACGGTAGAAATAGGTGACACAGAGGTACCCACGCAGACGATTTTTGTACAAAGTCTCTCCCTCTGGTATAATTCGTTATCACTTACCACATCAACCCTTACTCATCCCACTGCAGGGATACAGGTCTTAACCGAAGGGGTTTAGATACTCCACCACGCTGCTCAAATGCGGGTTAGCGGAGGCCATTATTTTCAAGCCGTCCGAGGGCCACTGACTTAGTTTAACGACTGTCATCTATCAACAACAGCCGGGACCGACGGCTCAACGTGCCCTCTGAGAAACTTGAGATAGATAAACCCATCCATAGGCAGGCTGCGGTCGAGGTTGCGTAACCTGCGTTTGGTTAAAATGACACACGCAACGACGCCATCGAGCTCTCACTTACACCATATTAGAAATATTTATAGTCTTTGTATGTAGTTGTATAACTGATGATGATAAACGAACTGGACATATGACTATCTAAATAATTGAGCTGCATGTATCATACAAGTTATTTTAATTATTTTTTGTAACCGTTCCTCAAACGGTATAAAGCCCACGTTCTAGACACATAGAGGATAAATTCCATAGTGCGATTATAGAATTAAATCGAAAATCTTTCAAGATAAGATAAGATAAGAAAAAAGCAATCAGTACAGCACGCAAAGGCAGACAAACCCTCTCCTTAACATTAAGGGCTTAATATCGCGCGTTAGCTTGAGGTCGTAGACAATTCTCGCTTCGTAACATAAATTCTAATCTAGCTACTGTAAAAGACTGGACGAAAGCCAAATATAACTATTCCATTCTTATCTTATCATACTGTATCCGAGGCTGAGATTAGTTCCTAAGGGCAAATGAACATTGACGTCATATATTAAGATGTGTTCCGACGTTGTATAAAAAGAAACTGATAGTTTAGGGTCAAAGTTTTTGGGTCGGCAACGCTCGGCGCCCCTTGCGTTGCAAATATCCATAGGCTACGGTAACTGCTTACTATCAGGCAGACCAAGTTGTTTACACAGAAAACCGCAGCCAAATAACAACCCCGAGGGTTGTTGTGTTCCTGCTTGTGAGTGAGGTCACCAGTATGCTCCCAAGAAGTTGCTGTATAAGCAGCAGAGGAGGCATCGCGCAAGTGATACTTAATATATTACAAGTGTTAATAGGCTACGGCACCCGCGTTACATCAGGTGGGCCGTATGCTTGTATGCCTCCCGACGCAGTATAAAAAAACTCTTGTGTTGCAAATTTCCATAGGCTACGGTAACTGCTTACCATCAGGCATACCTTAGGCTTAATTGCCACCTTAGTAGTGTATTGTCGTACCATTAAAAAGTGGAACGCCTTGCCTGCACATGTGTTCCCTCCTTCCTACAATATGGGATCCTTCAAACGAAGCGTGAAGAAGCATTTTGCGGGTCAGCATGGCAGCGTCAACTGATAGGATACGGTATGTAGTATGTTGTCAGTTGCAGTTGCGATTTGGGCTCCTCTTTCGCTTACCATCAGGCAAAGAGGGGCCACTATGCTGAACTAATATAAAAAAAAAAGAAAAGTCCAATAAATTCTTCGTGAGTTTCATTTCGTCAAACATTACCGAGATGGTGTGGTTAGTGATGCCGGCAGTGCTGGTGTCATGCGTTTTAAAAGTACCACTTAGGCTGTTCCCGCGACTGATATAAATTTCTACTCCGTAATACACACACTATAAACTATATAAAGGACAAAAACAAGAATATGAAAGGTTAACTTGTAAATATAAATTGAGACAGATGCATCAAAAGTAAAGAATATCATTGTAAGCTATATCTATCTTATATTTTAATGTCATCTGAGATACATTTTAAAATACTAGTTCAGATGTCACAAATCTAAATGGTACATCACGTTCTCTTCCTAGTATATAATAAATTTGTGTACTTCTGCTACTTTGAACTTAAGATTGTGATTGTATGATTGACTAGCTGCTGCCCGCGGCTCCGTCCGCGTGGAGTCAAATAACGTAGCCTATGTGTTAATCCAGATCATAATCAATCTACGTGCCAAATTTCATTCAAATCCGTTCAGCCGTTTAAGCGTGAAAGAGCAACAAACATCCATACATACAAACTTTCGCATTTATAATATTAGTAGGATTGATAAGTTTTGTTAAGATTACATAAAATATTTATTACTTAGCAAGGTACATAACTAAAATTAAATAAATACACAATAAAATTAAACCTAAATTACATCTAAAATTTAATAAATCTAAAATAATAATAATAACCTAAAATAAATCTAAAAAGTGTGGCCCCCGCGGCATTGTACCAACGATGCTGGCAGCATTCCCGCGCTGAATCGCAGTACTAATGCACTGAGCGAGAAAGCTACCAGAAAATTGTATGAATTGTGTGTATGAAATAAATTTATTATTATATTAAAGGTCTGGTTTTCCCTCTGGTTTGTGGAGGTATGAACAATCAATACCTTCGTCAAATCCGTAGGCTTAGGTAGCGGAGCTCGGCAGTTCAAGGAAGGAAACGGGATTACGCTTAGAAGAAGAAGAAAAGGTAACAGGATATGAGTTGTTTCACGACGTGTTTGTTTATTACCAATAAATCATTTGTGTTATAACTACTTTAGTTAATATGTCTCTGATGTACGGCGGCGGGGGCTTAGGGCTAATAGTTATTAAGACACGTCCAATTTGCTTGAATGCCATCTATTCACTCAAATAGAGTAAAATAAAAATGGTATATAACGCCATTTTTATTTTACTTTATTTGGAAAACATTACGGTGTTTTAAGTCCAATTAAAAAATAGGGTTTTCAATGATAAAACAATTAATATATTTTCCCATGAAGATATCTGCAAACGCTTGCAGTTCATACAGGAAAGAAGAAAATAATGATAATGAATAGACAATAAAGAAACGAAAGAATTACTAGTAAATCCATCGAAGTCTCAGGCTATAGTCGTAGACAGTAGTAATTACGTAGTAAGCTCAATTTTAATAGCTTGTCTAAAATTTATTACAATGGTCTACAGATTCTCTATGTCGACAAACCTGGATGTTACGAGAGGTACGGAGCATCAAAGCACGGCACGGCAGCAAAAAACGACTCTTTGGTGGGTGGTTGTATTTCTGCGATTAAATGAGGTTACCGGTAAGCGCCTAAGTGGTTGGTGTGTTCGCAGCAGAGGTATCATCGCGCGAGTGATACTTAATGTATATTATAATGTATAGTATAATTTGACGAGCTCGGTGGCGCTGTGGTGAAACGCGTTGGTACGCTACTTTGACACCAACGCTCGTGGGTTCGATTTCCACACAGTACAAACATTTGTGTGCATGAACATGTCTGTTTGTCTGGGTCTGGGTGTTTCCTATGTATAATAAGTGTGTATTTACAAAAAAAAAAAATGTATTTACGTCTGTTTATCAGTTGTCTAGTACCCATAACACAAGGTTCGCTTACTTTGGGCTAGGTGGCGCTGTGTAACGCTGTGAGCCGCTTGTATGCTTTCCGACGTTGTATAAAAAAAAACTTACAATGCTATTCGGCCAGCCAGTTACTTTCCTACTTTGTATATACAAAGTTAAAGTTATGCTACGTTAAATCCTTGCATCAGGCAGACCGTCCCCGTATGATTGCCACTGTAGTGGTATTAAAAAAGTGAGTTGCTGTTTGGACAGCGGGGATGGCAATGCGCTAGCGACATTATTTTTGTTGCTAGCGTTCATAAGCTAAGGTAACCAGTTTATAGTATAATAAAAAAAGTTTACTGGTGACCTCACTCACACCCAGGAACACAACAATCCTCCAAGAAATTGTCATTTGGTTGTGATTAAGATGGAGGTACCTCCCAGACGGACTGCTTCGATTTACCTTACCTCTCTTAAAACAAACACACCAAGACAAATAGACATGTTCATGCACAGAAATGTTTGTCACGTGTGGGAATCGAACCCACGAGCGTTGGTGTCAAAGTCGCGTCGTTCATGTCTGAGCCACCGAGCTCGCCAGAGTTACCAATTCTGTGCCGTAATTACGTAACCTTTTCGATCGGTCGGCATCTCTTTAATTAGTCTCCATCTTTAATTGGCAACGAGTTTATATTTCTTTCTGTATAGACTCTGGTCGTTATTTTACAACTTCTAGATTTTGATGGCAAGGTGACAAGCGTTAATTAGATTTCAAAAACTAAATTTGTTAATTAAGTTATAAACTTTTACAGTGAAACTAAAGAAGGAATTACGGGAAAATTTATGATATAGCGTTACTTTTACTAAATATCGCTATACCTAGATTATTTTTGAATTAACAAAGGATAATTGTATTTACACAAATCATAAAAATGGAAATTGAGGAAATTGCCGATTGAATGGGTAAATTATATAAATAGCACCCATTGTTATGTACGCACTGTATTCAATTAAATTATTTCAACGCTAATGTATGGAAGTGACAGTTAGGTTTGGCAGAGAGAGCATGAAAATAGATTAATCGCTGTCGAAATGCTCCCATTTAAAAATCGCAGTTGGCCCGAAAGAGAGCACAAATTTAAGAAGTAGCGTGCTCCGTTGGTTCAGGTATGTAGAAATAATGCAAGACAGATATACAACGTGAAAGATGAAGGGTTCCTAATTCGGTAGGATGTGCGGGGCTGTTACCTACGCCTAATTTGGCGAAGATACTAATTTTTACAAGATGCAACTGCTGACTGACTACCACAACCCGGATGAAAAACCAGACTTTTCTTAGGTAAAGTCACGCGGCTATTGTAGTATAATTCCTTGGAATAATTTATAATTATTGAGCTGAGCGAAAACATCGTGAGGAAACCCACACGCCTCACGATGTTTTTCCTCACCGCCAAACAACTAATGATAAACTTGTATTGAAATTCGAAAACGCAAATTTAGTGGTACATGGCTGGATTTGAACTGGGGATCATTTGGTCAAAAGGCCAGTTCTATATCCACTAGACTATTACATCTGTCATATTACATACATATTACTGATATTCATGACGATGAACGATCTGCTAATGTCTCGTATATGTTACATAATCCTCGTTGTTACTTAACAATCTGTGAAAAAAAATAATGATTATTTAGAACTCTATTCATGTCGGCTTTACCAACACGCGCATTAACAAAACCCTACTAAAATAATTCTGAATTTTCGGCTTAACACAAACCGTGAAATACTAATCACGAAATAAGTACAATGGTTTCACATTGTCACGCCCATAGACACAATCAAATATCACTTAAGCGACGCACCCACGCAAATTACCTATTCGCGAATTCTACGGTTAAAGTTTGACATACTTTATGACTGTAATGCGAATAGAAATATTCACGAATACTTTATGTAACAAATATATAAGTATATCAAGCAGAGAAGCATGGGCTTATTTAAATTATAATAACGCTTCGGAAATTGCATGCATAGCTGCATAATAAACTTCATAGTGTTCTGAATGTTGCCATTCTTAATGAATTTTTAATACTAAAAATAGCTATGAATAATGGTAAATTAATTCAAGTATAATCAAATTATTTTTGTTACAAGTTTGCAGATGTACAACGCAAAAGTGGAAGGATATAGGAGCCGAGGAAGGCCAAGACTTACCTACCATGACCAAATTGGTCGTGTTCTATCAGAAGGAAAGATGTCAGGAGCCCTAGAAACCGGCGAGCGTGCATGAAAAGAACAATGAATATTAAAGAAGCGAGTGAGGTATGTAAGGATCGAGTCACGTGGCGCTCGGTTCTCTCTGCCTACCCCGCAAGGGATTTCGCGTGAAGTTATAGTTAGATAGATAAGTTTGTAGTAGTAAAGTACAAATAGTAGTTGTTTAATAAACTTAATATAGACCTAGAAATATACTAAAAATTCAAATAGGATTTGCGAAATATTATGCTTTAGTAGAATAGAAATAAAACAAGGGAACACATTCAGTTATTCAGTTTTACATTTCGTGCTTTGTGTTTATAAAATTAGAGATTATTTATTGTTTTGTTTTACTTTATCAAATTCTGTGTTTTTTGTTTTGCCTATTGTGTGTGATTTGAAATTTCTGATAATGAGGAATTATAAACTCTTCTAGTTCATGTTTTGTTTCGACGTGAAAATTCTTTTCGCTCGTTAAGTGTAGTGATAGTCGGTCAAACTTTCTTGCGTTACAAAATACCGTCAGATTTCAATCGCTTAAACTACGAGACTAATAACGCGATAACAACGGTTGAGATCAAAATAGATAGATCATATGTATCTGTATGTATCTATTGTACATTGTTAGTTTTTCTCGTGACGTCATCGGACTTGTGTAAGCGCCTACGAGTGATTGTTGTGAGTTTGCGTTGTGTATAACTATAAATTAGTGTAGTGTGAGAAGGCGTTCAGCTGGGACATTGATTCGGGTGTCATTGTAAAGAGCTTGAGAGGATCTACTACGACCTTATGTGGAACAATAAAAATGTACGGAAACATCCATGTTAAATTCAAAATAACAAAATAATTATAGATGTCGTCACATATAAGCCGTGAATGTGCGCGAAATTATAGAAAACGCAAGGGAGAGGAAAGCTCGCATAAAAAAGAATTTAAGAATCTTACAATGTCCAGTGTCGAATAAATGTCAGAGCTACGGCAGCATTGAAGAAGAAATGAAAAAGTGACGCAAAGCAGTAACTTGGGTGGCCCCTCGAGATTGATATTTAAAGTACATGTTAATAAGATACACTTGTTAAAAATTTATAAAAACGTTTTCATGGAAAATCGACGCCGCAGACTTTGACTACGCCTTTTGGTCTTTTTTTACGTTTTATGGGTTTAAGATTTCTCAAGACGACTTACCTACCATGATGAAATTGATTTGAGAAGCTGATATCGGGAGTCTTAAAAATCGGCATGAGAAAAGCAATGAATGGTAAAGAAGCGAGTGAGGTGTGTAAGGATCAAGTCATGTGGCGCTCGGTTCTCTCTGCCTGCCTCACAAGGTATTTGACGTGAAGTTCTAGATAAAAATATAGATGATTTCTCACTTCTGAAGACGTATTGAAAATGTAGTAGGAATTAAAATGTATTCCTTTTATCGATGCAGACGGGGATCATAAAAAAAGACGCTCGTTATGGCAACCCTTTTTTGTTTTGACGTGACTGTGAAGTTTTGCACGCCACACCGCTGCTAATTAATGTAGTTATTTAAATAGATCCTGTAACAATACCGTTCTAAAATTAACAACTTTAATGCTATTCCATTTTCCAATTGCTTTTGAATGAAAATGAGAATAAAAATACAAGTTTGTATTCTATTTGTAAACATTTGTCGATAAAAGCAAAAATACAGATAACAGCATCTTATTTAAAAATATACCTTAAAACAATAACTATCGAAACTAAAAATATATGAAAATATTTTAAACATTAGATTGTATTGGTAAGGTTATCCATAATGCAGGCAGCTTTCTTGCGCTAGATTGCTAAGGAAAACCTTTGAGCGTAAAAGCTGCCTGTGCAGATATCAGGTCTTTGAAAAGCTCATGTGCGCCTGGATACCTTCAGACCGAGGTCATGACGCCAAATGCGATAAATTCGTGTTGGGTAGCAAGTCAACTATATTATCTCAATTGTAACCGCCCACGCATCATATATCTGCCCCTGCACTGGCTCATTTACAGGGAAGTATGACACCGCTTGATATCAGCGCATGTGTCATTCCACACCATCACACCTCCAATCCTCAACGGTATCAGAGATATCCTGTGGAGCCGCTTGCTCTCGTTTTGCATGTAAACATTAAACGAAAAGTCATGGAACGGATCCTTAACAATCAATTGATCCGTTACCTAGAAGATCACTCCATAATCAATGATCGTCAGTATGGTTTTAGACCGAAACGATCAACGGGTGATCTTCTAGCGTATGTGACGTACCTCTGGGGGGAGGCAATCGATAAATATGGCGAATCCATGGCAGTCAGCCTAGATATCGCCAAGGCGTTTGATCGGGTCTGGCACAAAGCACTTCTCTCCAAACTTCCGGCATACGGTCTGCCCCTCCAGCTTTGTAATTGGATTGCTGGCTTCCTGCATGAGCGTAGAATCCGCGTCCTTGCAGATGGATGCGCTTCGCGGTTCATGTCAGTGAATGCCGGTGTCCCACAGGGCTCCGTTCTATCGCCCACCCTCTTTCTTCTGCATATCAATGACATGCTGCCACTTGGTAATATTCATTGCTATGCAGATGACAGTACGGTCCATGGGCGATATTTCGGTCGGCCTGGTGCTGGTCGGACAGAAATCGGTGAGAGGCGTGAGAGTCTTGTCGTTGAACTGAATCGGGTTTTGGATCTCATTAGTAAATGGGGTTCCAATAACCTGGTTGAGTTTAATGCCGAGAAAACTCAGGTTTGCGCGTTTACAACAAAAATGTCCCCCTTCCTTCCCACTCCCAGTCTTCAGGGTGTTTCCCTCAGTATGCGTGATAGCCTGAATATGCTGGGTATGGGTATTCATTGCGACCTTAACCAGCGTTATTACATCGAGAGCCTCATCTCAACAGCCTCAAGAAAGCTCGGTCCTGTCACAGTCCTGAACAGTGTGCGCCGGTTCTTCACGCCGGATCAACTTTGTCTGCTTTAAAAGACACAAGTCCGGGCCTGCGTGGAGTATTGCTCGCGTCTCTGGGACGGCTCCGCACAGTATCTTCTTGAGGCTCTCGATAGGTTGCAGCGACGGGCTATCCGCATAATTGACGACGAAGAGGTCACCAAAAACCTAGAACCTCTTCAACTCCGTAGGGACATAGGCTCTTTAAGCGTATTTTACCGCCTTTACCATGGCGAGTGCTCTGAAGAACTGTTTTCCCTTATCCCACCCTCACCCTTCCGTCATAGAACCACACGTGCAGGCTTGCGATGTCATAGTTCCACGTTTGAGAATATCTCTTCGCGTACCAAAAAGTTCGGCAACTCCTATCTTTGTCGTACCATTAAAAAGTGGAACGCCTTGCCTGCACATGTGTTCCCTCCTTCCTACAATATGGGATCCTTCAAACGAAGCGTGAAGAAGCATTTTGCGGGTCAGCATGGCAGCGTCAACTGACAGGATACGGGATGTAGTATGTTGTCAGTTGCAGTTGCGATTTGGGCTCCTCTTTCGCTTACCATCAGGCAAAGAGGAGCCACTATGCTGAACTAGTATAAAAAAAAAAAACGAACGTTGAACACAACGTGGTGAGAGTAACGGCTCACAGTGAAAGGACCATGTAAGTAGGGTTTCTGTTTCCAGGGATAGAAGATGTCAAAGAGGCGTCTTCATTTTCAGGAACACCGTTCCTATATGAAATTTATATGTTATGTGTGCGTTTTGTTAGGTTCATTAAATTTACTGTTGATATTTATACTAAGTCGCGTTCTTTTTAAGTCATAATTTATGTGTCAAATGATTGCCTCTTAAGAAGAATGTTAGTTTGATAGTTTCAGTATAATTATTAAATATTTAAGTGATGTGATTATAATTTAAGTATTTTTATGATTCAATTTTTGATTTATGATTTAATTTTTATTTTGTCTCTTTTACTGGTTGGCGCCATTGAAACGGACCGGAAACCGCTTCAGTGGCGCCACCATAATAAGTTGGAAATGTAAAATGTAAAACTAAAGACATTATTGGCGGGCAATCGAGTGAGTTGGACGTGGAACATGAATATTTTTGTGAAAAGGAAATCTGGCTATTGAAATTACGGAGAAAATAAAGTGGATTTGCAATTTTATTTGTTTGGCTCGACTAACAGTTTGACTGTGTGTAAGTTTTTCGAATATTCGAATTTTGACTACAGATTCAGCATAAAAAAGTGGAATAGGAATGTTCTGGAACACCGTTCCTACCTCTTAAGGAACATGGTCAAAATGGCCGTCAAATTAAAAAAAAAATTGTTATATAATAGACGAGCCAGGTGTTCCTCTGCAACGCAAGCTTGCGCATTCTCAACTGATTTTGTTTGATATTTTTAAGAATTCACGATGATGTATAAGTACAGATACATCATCATAATTATATACACCGTAGTCTGTCCAAACATTGGCACCCACCCAATTATTGGCATCCTTACGTTTATGGACAAATAACAAGATTCCAATAGTGTGAAAAGAACGTGCCAATAATTGGGTTTTAGCATGTGGATGATGTTTTTTTTGTAATAACTAAGAAATTAAGACTTAAAGAAAAATAAAGTATTGATACAGATCGCGCGGCGAGAGTTTGGCTTTGACCTTCGGGTGGAGGGGATTACTGCCCCATGCGCAGTAATCCCCTCCACTCTCACTCCATACTGTCACGCACACAATACTTTTCCTTTTTTATGTACCAGGTTGGATATTTGAGTGGGTCAAAATTCATCTACAGTGGTAATAATGCTAGAAAATAATACGAAATAGATAAACTTCTTCATTTATTAAAACTATTGATAGTTATTTTACTTATATAAAATGTTTATTTCCTTTTAAAGTTTACAGAGACAGCGATGAAAATTCTAAATAATAGTTTTTTAATAAAATTATTTATTCCAAGATACATGTAAAATTGGTACATACAAACAAAAGAAAACTTAAAATAATTTTTAAATACAAAAGTTAACATTAAAAAAAAGTCTTAGCAGCAGTGCTATTCAGATTCTGAATCAGTTAAAGTTTTAACGCCTTCTATGAAATCACCGCATGGTCCAGTGGTGCTGCCGCGACACGAAATTGTGCAACGTCTTTTGCTTGTTGAGGGTCCGGGTTCAGGGCTTCCTCGGTCGCAGTTGTCATCATCATCATCATCTTCATAACCATCATCAGAATCATCGTCTTCGGAACTATCATCGACGTGAATTATAAATTGCTCGGTAAGTAAATCAACTACATGGTCACTCTTGGCGTACTCTTCTTCTATATCTTTTACCTTTTTACATATTTTTTCCCATTCCTGGGCACCCATTAAGGATACTTTTTCTTTGATAAGTTTGGTACATTCTTGTAAATTCCATTTAACATTTTTGCTAGCTACATATTGTTTAATAGTAGCCCATGCCATTTCTATGGGGTTGAGGTCTGGATGGTAAGGCGGTAATCTCAATATGCTATGGTTTGCTTCTGCTATAATTTGATCTATTGAAAAAGTTTTAAATCTTTCTTTATTAGCTTTTATCAAGTTGTACAATTGTGGCTTGAGCATTGTTGAATCATATTGTATGCCTTTATCAGTTAGCCAATTCTGCATATCGGCTTTTTTGGTATTGGAGGACGGTGCTAAATCCCATTGTTTATTGTGGTATGAGGCGTTGTCGACAACCACTACAGAATTGGGTGGTAGGTTGGGAATTAATTGTGTCCTAAGCCATTTTTCATAATTCTCGTAATTCATGTTGTCGTGATAGTCCCCTGTTTTGGTGCCGGCTTTAAAAGTTAATAAAGCATTTGGTATAAACCCAGCTTCAGATCCTGCGTGGACTATCACGACTCGTTGTCCTTTAGAAATGGGTTTTTTTAGTCCTTCCGTAGGGCCATCGCTCCAGGCTTTGGTTGTTGAGTGCGATGAATCTACGTAGGATTCATCTGTGTAAACAATGGGTCTTCCTTCTTGTCGATATTTTCTTATTTTTCTTAAATATTCAATGCGTTGTAATCGGATATTCGATGTTTCTATTAGTAATTTACGGTTGTTTTCTGTTTTTTTCCAGCGAAATCCTAACTCCTTTACAATTACACGAAGACTTGTTTCTGACCCTTTAAAGTTTATATCTTCCTCAAGTTTCTTTTTTAGTTTCCCAATGGTGGGAAGTTCATTATTCGTCTTGTGAAAATTGTGTATACATCTTTTTATAACACCTTGGTCAAAATTATCAATATTCGTAACTGGTTTAGCTCTGGGACGTTTTTTTCCAGGTGTTCTGAAAGTAATTAGCAAATCGGAACTCTTGGCTTGATTTGCGATATTTTTTACAGTGCCAATTGAAGTCTTAGTGGCCTCCGATGTCCGTTTTTGAATTTTAGCTAATTTACTGACTACACAATTTAATTTAGAAACAGTTTCCGTTTTCATTACCTGCATAGTCTGTATAGTTTGGTTATTCTCCGACTGACTGAGTAAAGAAGCAACTTCCTCAATCTGACTTCGAATTTGCTTCAATGAATCAATACATTCGTCAGCTTCTTTCTTTAAAAAGCAATTCACGTCATATATCATTTTCCGTGCTTGCCTTTTTAAAACAATGTTTTTTTTACGCATTTTCAAATCACTTTTTAATATGTAACAAAAAAAACTTAACTGACAAACTTAAACAAACAAACTCAACAAATAATAACAATCGACAACAATAAACAATTAACGAAAATAGCAATTCACTTGTGAACGTGATTGTACAACAGGAGTGCGCGGTACGTCATATCGATGCGAGAGGCAGGGAACGACTGGAGCGCCAATCAGAGCACCGCGTGCGCCTACACACCCGCCCCGCACCCCGCTAATTGCCCGTTGATACCCAATTTCTGATTTCTGCGCAATAACGGTCAAAGCCAAACTCTCGCCGCGCGATCTGTATAAAGTTTGACAGACTTTGATACATTATTTTAAAGTAATTTTAATCGTATTAGATTTCATGTGTACTTAAATATTTCCAATTATTTCAAGATTGCTTCTTAAAGTGCCGATAAGTAGGTGATTTATCCTATATGTATATATATATATATATATGTTCTTATATTATATTATTGTATTGCACTTTAATTATACAATATACAAAAGTACATTTATTTATCATTATTTTATCTATTTATTGAACTTTTAATAATGGCGTCCACACCTGCGTTTAAGAAACTATTTTGACAGATTCTATCATACATATTTTTTTACATGTAACATCGGGAGGCATACAAGTATACGGGCTACTGTACAAAAAATGGCATGAACCTACAAAACAACAAGTATTGCTTGCTCATTCTCACCTCCTCGGCTAATACAGAAGCTTCTCAGGAGCTTAGCGGTGCTAATCTCTCTCATCAGCAGGAATGCAACGGCCATCTAGAGAGCTGTTGGATGCAGTTTATGAGGTAGAGGTACTTCCCTAGTCGGGCTGCTTTGATGTAACCTACCTCTTTTAAAAATATCCATATAAAGACAAATAGACACGTTTATGCATATGTAATTTCATAGTGGAGTAATGGTACTTCTTCTTTTCTTTATTCAGTTGCCTTGATGGTAGGACAAATCAAATCATAAAATAACCCCATAAAACCTGCATAAGAAAATAAATAATAGAAGCAGTAAATGAAATAGAGTCACCGTTTTGCCCTATGGGTGCAAAATGCTAAATATCTAGATATATATCAAACTTTATCAAAAGAAACTTGCGAAAACAAGTTTTGTTGCAAACTTATTCAATTTGGCACGAGACACGACTAGAACTTTCCAGAAATTAAAAATTTCGGGGCTGTTCATTATCAGTCCCTTTTGGACGTTCGACTTGATCCAGCTTTTAATTAATTAAAACTGGACATTTAACTGTTCTTGCTAAATAAAAGTTAAGTTAAAAAAACGTATAATGAAAAGTCAAGATTATTTTATAGGTTAGGGGAACAAATGTCGACGTGTAGGGTGATCTTAGCGTTAAAAGACAATATCTTGGAATTAGCATATTTTTTGATTTAGTATTTTAAATGGGCTAAAAGGTTTAATAGCTGATTGGCTAAGTATCTTCATAAGCGTCTAGGTGCACCTCGCAGCTTCGTCAGCGCGTTTGCCTGGTATCTGCTTTAGGAACCACTTTTTACTTTCTTTTTTCCCTCGTCTTCTAAGGATGGTGCCGTAATATTGAATGTAGTACATGTAGTTTCAGAAAATAGCGCATAGATTAGTTCAAACAAACAAACAATAAGGTTTTGCCGCTTTATATATTAGAATAGATAGTCGAAACCATGAAGGATGCATCGAAGCGGCCCGTCGCGAGTCGTGGGAAGTATCTTCACCTCACAGAAAACCGCAGCCAAATAAGTCCCTGGAGGGTTATTGTATTCCTGCGAATGAGTGAGATCACCAGTAAGCTAAGCTGTGTTAGCAGTAGAGCTGGAATCACGCGAGTGATTCTTAATTGTATAAAAAAATATAAGACTGGTGTTCACCTTGAAATTCGACAGTAATTAAAAATTTGAGCAACATATATAGAAAAATTTGAGCAACACATATATATTATATATGGTATTATTATATGTATACCTCAAATGTTTTATAAAAAAAAATTCAACATACGTACAAACATACTCGTGTTTGTATATATTATATATTTATAAAATGTATAAACACGAGTAGACACAGCCGCGGTCTGCACCTATGTTATGCAAACTTTACTGGCTGTTAAAACAATTCAAAGAACCTCAAACTGAGTCAGTTGCTAAGGAAAATTGCGCGCCGCTAAGGAATAGTGGGAAAATTGGATCGTGTCTAATAATTTCCTTCCATTCTTTGTATAGGGAGTGTGATAAAAATAGACAATTGCTTTAGGAAATAGTTATTATTATATACACGTGTAATATATTCTTTTTTCAAGCATTATCACCTTGTCTAAACCATTGTGATTGTTGGGATTCATTATCTGAGACTAAACATTTGGCGAAGGTTCTGCATTTGATATGGAGTATCAGCCGTTGGATCTCCACCTCCAGGTGGTCCATCTCCTCCTCCAAAATCCAGGCATATCTTAGGTTAGGTCACACGTCCTTTGAAATGTAATTTCTTCAATGTGCAATTAAAGCTAAGAGCGCTTTCTCACGATGTTGCTTCACTGCCCGGTGAGAGGTGAAGGTGAGGTAATTACAAATACAAACTTCACGGTTCATGCTTACACCAGGCTTTGAACCAGGAACTAATCGGTTTGCAAGTCATTATCCACTAAGCTATCACTGTTATTATACAAACATAATGTTTATGTGTCCTAAGGTTACAGACGGTATTGAACTCTTAAGTTCAAGGCGAAATTTTGCCTCCGTTTTTGTGTTCTACCGATTGTATAACGGGTTGTGTTCTGAAGAATTGCTCGATGTGATTCAGACAGCTTGTTTTTACAACCGCACTGCTAGCCGACTGCGGGGAGTTCACCCTCGCACGCCGGAACCGCAATGGTTGCGTACTGTGCGGTTCCAGCGAAGTTTTCTTCCAAGAACTCTCAAGTTGTGGAATGAACTACCAGCCGAGGTTCTCCCAAGGGCCTACGGCATGGGGTTCTGTAAGAAAGGTGTGAAGAAGTTTTTACGTCGGCAACGCATCAGGCAGACCGTATGCGAACAAGCATACGGCGCACCTGATGTAAAGACCGTAGCCTATGAACGTTTGCGACATATTAGGTATTACTCGCGCGATGCCACCTCTGCTATTAATACAGCTACTCTTTTGGAGCTTTTTGATAACCTCACCTACTCTTGGGACTACAACAGAACAAACCTAAAGGAACTTGTTATTTGGCTGCGGTTGTCTGTCAGATGGAAGTACTTCCCCAGATGGACTGCTTTGAAGTACCCTACCTCTCTTGTCTCAGACCAAGACATACGGACATGTTCATGCACACAAATGTTGTCCTGTGTGGGAATCGAGCCCACGAGCGTTGGTGTCAAAGTAGCGTTACTACGCTGCGCCACCGAACTGATCAAAAAAATCATAGAACAGACCGTTCATAAAACCGAACAGCATAAATCTCTTAACTGTTTTCACGGGGCGCAACATCTGCTGTTTTGTATAAAACGTTAGAAGGCAAACAAGCATACAGCCGGTCTAATGCAAATTGTTTAATGTAGCCTATGAACGCTTGTGTAGAGTGTCGCTCATGCGTAACTTTCGCTGCTAAAACAGCCAGTCCTAACCCAACAACCCTGTAGGGGGTGGTTATTTGTCTGTGGCCTTCTATGAGAATATAGCATATGATTGTTATTTTATTGTGGTCATTGTTGCCATTTCTATTCCTATTTACATTACCCATTGGTTCAATTTCTTACGTTGCCCTTTTGCACTATTTCTTTCTTTTTCTATTACTGTTACTTCTTAATCTTACTTAGTACTTAAAAAAACGAGTCTGCCTTAGACCATACGACTGAAGTAAAACTTCTTTAGCTCCATAGTGTGATATAGACAATAGGCCTGCACTGTGTCTTAGATACACAAAACGATCGCTATGAGAGAAAGAGAGAAAGAAAACGTGTGCTCGCACCTCTCTCTCTTGTCCCTACAGTAATATACGAAACGTAACTCTCTCTCATTCTATATTCACTAACTTATATCTCCCTCTCAACTTCCATTCGCCTCGCCCGATCACACTTTTCGTAATGCTCTTGTCTCGCATTCACCAGCTTACTCCCCAAGTCAAGCGTGCGTAAAGAAGTTTTACTTCAAAAAACAGAACTGAAAATATTGGTTTTCAAGCATTAGAATCTTGAAAATATTAGCTTGAAATTGAAACAAATGAAAAGAAAAAACTCGATATTTTCGATATGTAAAAATGCTAATTATCCTATTACACTGTCAATTCGTCTGTCCAGTAAGCCTTGAAGGAGAGTCTTAAACAGTGTCAGCAGTAGGGGTGACAGCACACGAGTCTCCTCTTATATAAGAGGACCATCCTTTCCGAACTTATCAGCAGTGACAAGTCTTACACAACCCTGTATTAATAAAGTAACAACATACGAGTAGTACTAGTGTTTCATGTTTATTACCGAATTGTTTACAAAACGTTCAGTTTAGTTTGCTGTCCTCTCATGGGCAACTCGGAACACTATTTGCCACGCAATCGTTCCGTAATCGTCTCGTGTCCGGCTCGCAATTTGTTGAACCTCCTAGATGTAGTGAGTTAAGAGCTATTGCTATTGATTGAATTGGACTTCCATTGAACAATAGGGGTGCTAGTGAAGTGAATTTTCCATATTTTTTTAAACTCAGCCTGCGTTTGTCCCACGAATTAAAAGACAAAATCCATAGGGGTGGGAAAAGCGGGAAAGTATCAGCGATCCCGCATGGAAATTTTATTAACATTCGTGTTTGTATGCAACCAGCCACACAAAAAAGTGATCACACCGCACTGGAACGCGCCAGCTTTTTGTGTGACAGGTTGCATGCCCTGTATTGTATACCCTGTGAGTTTTGGCTTTGAGGTTAGAACAGGAACCATTATTGCTGTTATCGTTCTATCCGTATATTTACGGATCAAACTACCTTTTACTCTTTTTAGTATTCCCTAGCTAATTGGTGCTCATTAAGAGGGCGTATGAAGCTAAATGGCGCCCTTATTTTGTTTTTATTAACGATGTTGACGACTAATTCCAAAAACACGCTCAATACTGGCACTGCAGACCCATATTTATGTTTTTTGTGATATATTTAGTATTTTGACAATTTGTCATAATTTTGATTATCGCTATAAGTGGCCACAATAAGCAATAATTAAAATTTTGGTTACTTGTACATAATAGTAGTTTATGCAACTGTCATATAATAGAGGGTATTAAAACATGAGTGTAGTTTTTTGAAACGAGCCGCAGGCGAGTTTCAAAATAAGATTACACGAGTGTTTTAATATTTGATTATATGCAGTTGCATACACTACTTTATTTAATCTCATGGCTATAGGTAGGTACATTAAATAAAATGCAATATAAAAGTCTGTTATTGGTTTATTGGCTCGGATCCAGCACGCATGCGCTCACCACAGATAATGTGTACTTAAATTGAATTGAAACCTCCTTGGTCGGGACACATGTACTTTAATAATTAAAAAAATGTTTTAAAGCATTGTTTTGTTAGGAGAATAATGCTTTAATTTAATTTTTTAATTTTCTTAAAGAAGTATGTAAATAAAATATACTAATAAAATTCTGTATTTCATTTCATAATTAGAATATTACCGAATGAGATTATATAAATAATATATACAATATATGTTCCAGAAAAAAATTTACCTAGTTCTACAGTTTAGTGTAGAGTAGTGTAGTTTTTTTTTGAGTTTTTTTTGGAATTGGTCTTAAATTCAGAATTGTGAATAAAAAAAAATGAGGGCGCTTCTTAGCTTTATACGCCCTCTTAAAGTCATTAGAAATATCTATTGATGTAAATGTTCATGCTTTTATGAATTGTACTTCCATTAAGCATGGGTGATAGTGATGTGATTTTTCCATAACTTTTGAACTCTGCCTACATCTGTCCCACGAATGTCGCTTTTATGGGTTTCTGCACTCTAAATACAAAAACTCATAGTAGCGAATAAAGCGAGAAAGCATCAGCTATCTGGAATGGGAGATTTTTTGTAACATTCCATGCAACTTGTCACACAGAAAGCGAGAACACAGCGCCGAAGCATTAGAAATGTAGATTTATCTATAACTTAACCATCCCCACTACAACTCTCGCGTTATACCAAAATGACGAGCTCGGTGGCGCAGTAGTGAAACGCGCTGTTACGCTACTTTGACAACAACGCTCGTGGGTTCGATTCCCACACAGT
The DNA here is from genome assembly GCA_947507595.1 of Pyralis farinalis. Lineage (NCBI taxonomy): Eukaryota > Metazoa > Arthropoda > Insecta > Lepidoptera > Pyralidae > Pyralis > Pyralis farinalis. The sequence continues at coordinate 24,791,703 of OX382278.1, forward strand.
ACAAACATTTGTGTGCATGAACATGTCTGTTTGCATTGGTCTGGGTATTTTCTATGTATAATAGGTATGTATTTATAAAAAAAATGTATTTACGTATGTTTATCAGTTGTCTAGTACCCATAACACAAGCTTCGCTTACTTTGGGGCTAGATGGCGATGTGTAATTAGTCCGACAAAAAAAAAAAAATGCTTTTTACATGGCGATTAAAGTAATTAATCATTTACCGAATACACTGAAGACCCTCCTGGAAGGTAAATTTGAAGCCCAGTTAAGCAAGCTGCTAATCGTGAAAGCCTATTACAATGTCAAAGAATATTTTAGTGACAAACTTTAAATTTATTAGGATTATAGACTTTCAATTAATTGTATTTAGTTATTATTATTGTGAGCAGTAATTATTTATTGTACTGTGACATCCAGAATATGAAATCACGAATACCTTGTAAAGGTGATTTGTTAACATAAAATACTACCACCTTACATGATGTGCAATGTGTTCGATTTATGTAACAAATCCTATGTGATTAAATTAATATGAATATCTACATAATTGCAATTATCACTTCCTCGACGATGTAGAAAAACATCGTGAGGAAACCAGCACCTCCAAGAAACTATGCTTCGAAAGTCGTGTAACCTAAGAAAAGTCTGATTTTCCCTGTGAGTTGTGGAGATCTGACGGTAATCGCTCCATGACAAAATCAGTATCATCGCTGTATGCTTAGGCTTTTGCAATGGACCTGATTTCCGAAGCGAAAGCTTTGAACGTGACCGGGATAATCTTTCGGATGACGATTTGAGTGGTTGCGGTTGTCGTAACTTAACCTGAGTATTTGATCGGGAAAACAGATGAACATCCTCGTACTTGCATGACATCCAGTATGAATCATGTCCAGGTAATGATAATTCTAGGTTTAATGATAATGATGGCCACCGCTGTGATATAATGTAGGTAGACCTTAAATAATATATTTTGATGAGAACACTAATAAAGATCAGTCGTTGCTGTAACTCGTTGTTTGACTCACATCACACATGACATGGCGCAGTCGGTAAATCATAATAATCATTAAATAGTTACAAAAGAGTAAAGAATACATGTAGTGTAAATCAATTATAAATGTGAGTGAAATATATTATAAATAACAAGAATGGAGACCATTTTATCGCCACCAGCCGCATTTTTCTTCGATGAGAATTTGTTCGACGGTACGTCAGGAATTCTAACGGATAATTGGGATAAATGGAAAAAAGGATTCAAAATTTACTTTAGTGCTTGTGAATTGGAGAAAAAGTTACCAAATATTCAGATAAACATATTACTACATATAATTGGAGAACAATGCCGGGAAATCGTTGATCAGTCAAAGGATAGTAAAACAACTTTGGATGGTGTACTTAAAATACTAGACGGTCATTTTAAAACAAAGAAGAATATAACGGTGGAACGACATAAATTTTTTACAAGATCGCAGAAAGAAAACGAATCAATATCACAATATGTATTTGAGTTAAGAAAATTAGCTCAGACTTGCGAGTTTGGAGTATTAAATGAAGACTTAATTAAAGATAGATTGGTGTGTGGTGTAACGAGTCCTACAATCAGGGAGCGATTACTAAGGGAAGACGACCTAACTCTAAGTAAAGCTTTGAATATATGTCGAGCGGCTGTTGAATCCCGGTTATATTCAGAAAATATTAAAACGGAAAATGAAACAGTATGTGAAGTCAATGATCAACAAGTCAATTCAAGTGTCTGTCGAGTGAAAACAGACACACAGATGGAGCATACAAGAAGCAGATACATTGGCGGGCACAGCAACGTGGCCCGCGGCGGCGGCAGCGGTGCAGGCGAGCGCAGCGCGGGCGACATGCCGCGCGCGGGCGGCGAGCGGGGTGGCGGCTGGCCGGCTTCGGTAGGAGCTCGGGAGCGCGCGCTCGGCTCCCGTCGGCAGGCAGGTACAAGTTACTCTAGTGGATTGATACAATGCGGTCAGTGTGGAAACGTGCATAAAAAATATAACTGTCCGGCTTACGGAAAAAAATGTTTAAGATGTTTGCGAATGAATCACTTCTCCCGAGTATGTCGCATCTATCAAGTGGAAGAGTCAAATGAACAGGTAATACATTCAAAACAGACATTTTACAATAGGGACGATTGGACTGTAAGCTTAAAAATAAATTCTAGTTACATTAAATTTAAAATAGATACAGGTGCAGATGTAAATGTTCTGCCTTTGAGTTATTTGTCGCAAATAAATGTTTGTGAAAGTAATTTGTTATATACAAGTATAAAATTAACAGGGTATTCTGGTGATAAGATAAAAGTATTAGGTAAGATTTTCTTGAAATCGTATTATAAAAATCAAATGTTTCTATTAGATTTTATAATTGCAGATGTGAACTCGAAGCCAGTTCTGGGTCGTGAAACTTGTAGTAAATTAGATATTATTCGGCGAGTCATGTCAATAATGGATTGTAATAACAAGATACCAGATTTCATTAGTGAGTATGGCGACATATTTGAGGGAATTGGATGTTTGCCCGGTAAGTACACCATTCGTTTAAAAGAATATTTAGTTCCAGTCGTCCACGCCCCGCGAAAAATACCATTTGCTATAACGGATGATGTTAAGAGAAAGTTGGATGAAATGGAATCGCAAAAAATTATAGCCAAGGTTGAGGGTCCCTCCGACTGGGTGAATAGTATTACCATCGTTAAAAAACCCAATGGGGATTTACGTATTTGTCTTGATCCAAAAGAATTAAATAATGCAATTAAAAGAGAATATTTTAGGCTGCCAACTTTAGATGAAATTTTGTCCAAATTGTCTGGTGCTAAGTATTTTAGTACACTAGATGCAGCTTCTGGTTTTTGGAATGTTAAATTAGATGACTCTAGTAAATATTGTACGTTTAACACCCCGTTTGGTAGATACAAGTTCCTTAGAATGCCATATGGTATTTGCTCAGCGTCCGAAATATTTCATAAGAAAATGTGCGAACATTTTGATGATATAAAAGGCGTTTGTATGTATATAGATGATTTGTTGATATATGCGTCAAATAAAAAGGAACATGATGAAATATTAAGAAAAGTGTTAGATAGATGTAAAAAAATTAATTTAAAACTAAATAAAAATAAATGCAAATTCGGTTTGGACGAAATTAAGTATTTAGGTCACAGAATAACAAAAGACGGAATACGTCCTGATGATTCACACATATCAGCCATTAAAAATATGCCCACACCTGTAAATAAAAAAGATGTCGAAAGATTCTTAGGTTTAGTCACCTATGTTAGTACATTTATTCCAAATCTGTCTGATAAAACATTACCCTTGAGAGAACTTTTAAAAAAAGATATTTCATGGCACTGGAATGAACGGCATGAGCAATGTTTAGATGCATTAAAAAACAGTTTGTCTAAATTTCCAGTACTTCAATATTATAGTATAAATAAACCAATAGTCATTTCCGTGGATTCAAGTAAAAGTGGGTTAGGAGCGTGTCTGATGCAGGGTGGCTTGCCCGTTTGTTATGCGTCAAAATCTTTAACGACAACGGAGCAAAGATATGCTCAAATTGAAAAAGAGCTTTATGCATGTGTATTTGCTTGTGAACGATTTAATGCTTACATTTATGGGCGCACTGACGTCACAATAGAAACTGACCATAAACCACTTATAAGTATAATTAAAAAACCAATAGTCGATGCTCCATTACGCTTACAGAGAATGTTACTGAGATTACAGCGGTATACGTTTAATTTAGTGTATAAACCGGGGAAACATCTGTTTATAGCGGACGCATTATCCCGCGCGTACGAACAGTCTTCCGATCATGCTGTGCACACTACGCCAGTTGAAGTGTGCTCCGTGAATGCCTTAATAGGCACTTCGACACAGTATACAGACACACAATTTGTCAGGTTACAAAAGTATACAGAAACTGACGATGAATTAAAAGAGTTAGCAAAATATATCATAAATGGTTGGCCTGTAGATAAAAGTGATGTGTCAGATATTATTAAACCATATTGGGGGTTTAAAGAATATTTGTCTTGTTCATTTGGCTTAATTTGGAAAAATGAGAAAATTATTATACCTAAACTGTTAAGAAAAGAAATGCTAAATAAAATTCATATCGGTCATATGGGATTAGAAAAGTGTAAGTTGAGATCCAGGGAAATTATGTTTTGGCCAGGCATACAAAATGATATAAAAAATTTAATTATGAACTGCAATATATGCTTAACGTATAGGAAAAATAATCAAAAAGAAGAATTAAAATCTCACGATATCCCTGATAGACCATGGGCTAAAATAGGGGTCGATTTATTTGAAATTAAAGGACAAAATTACTTGGTACTAGTTGATTATTATAGTAAATTTTTTGAAGTATGTGAATTACGTTCAACTACTTCTGAGTTCATAGTACATTGTCTGAAAAATATATTTAGTCGACAAGGTGTACCCAACGTTGTTATGTCCGACAACGGCCCACAATTCTCGTCACATTTATTTAGACAATTTGCACAGGAATGGAATTTCAACCACATTACTTCTTCACCGCGATATCCACAATCAAATGGGCAAGTTGAGCGTATGGTACAAACTATAAAAAATATCATAACAAAAGCGAAGGCTTCTCGAAATGATTATCGTTTAGCATTGCTTGAGTTTTTAAACACACCATTAGATGATAAATTACCTTCACCGGCGGAGTTATTACAAAGTCGTCTCTTACGCAGTATCGTTCCAGTGTCCAATGAATTATTAAAACCCAAAATTCAAAAGAATGTACAGAGACAACTTATTGATAGACAAAGTAAACAAAAAATGTACTACGATAGGCACGCACGGTCTATGGATAAATTATCTGTAGGACAAAAGGTAAAGGTATTATTAGATGTAAATGTAAAACGCTGGGTATCTGGAACAATATCAAAAATTATCCGCGATCGATCATATGAGGTTATACTTTTATCTGGTACAAAAATAATTAGAAATAGGAGGCATATTATTAAAGATTCACCGTTACGACACGACTCGCCACGTGATTTTAATGTGGAATACGATGATTTGTGCACTGATCGCTCAGGAAACATACCACAGACAAATAGCAATGTAAATTTAGATAACAATTATTATATAACTCGTCATGGCAGAATTGTCAGGCCGCCCGATAGATTACAATTGTAAAATATTTAGTATAGAAGAATTTCATGTTAATGTAATAAAATTGTTATAGATTCATGCATGTTAATTTATGAAAATAATATAATTATGTTTTACCTATGAGTTAATTGATAATTATAAACAAATATCTAATTATTAATACATTATATATTATTGCTGTATGATTTCGGAATGAATATGCATGAATTAATTATTGTATAAAAATTTATATTGTGATGATAAATTGTGAATTGTTTATTTGTAATTAATTATTAAAAAATAGAGTTACCTAATATATGAAAATTTGGATTATCGTAGTATAGATTTCTCATTCTTGTTATACAACAGAATATAGTAACAAATATTATAATATATATACATTTCATACATTATTTTCTCTTTTTAAAGGAAGAGAGATGTGATATAATGTAGGTAGACCTTAAATAATATATTTTGATGAGAACACTAATAAAGATCAGTCGTTGCTGTAACTCGTTGTTTGACTCACATCACACATGACAACCGCCACTGAAATACTGAACCCTTTCCGAGTCTCCAAGGAATAATGACGTTACCATATTTATTTCATTTACTGATATCGGGATGCTCTGAATCTCTTGAGCCATATCCGAGCTATATTTACGACCCACAGCCTTTTAGGGCGATCTTAATGTATTTATGGCTCCTGCGGACCTCTGAGGGGCCATATCGAAGTCATTCGGTCATTGGGTGATTGTTTAAGGGTTTAGGGATATTTTGATATATATTTTTGGTTTGTGAACTTTCATACGTAATTGAAACCTTTAGTTATTTAGTCAACTTGAGACCAAACCAAATAATTCTTTTGAGGACTGGTTTTTAGGGTTCCGTACCCAAAGGGTAAAACGGAACCCTATTACTGAGGCTCAGCTGTCCGTCCGTCCGTCTGTCACCAGGCTGTATCTCATAAACCGTGATAGTGAGACAGTTGAAATTTTCACAGATGATGTATTTCTATTACCGCTATAACAACAAATACTAAAAAATAGAATAAAATAAATATTTAAGGAGGCTCCCATACAACAAACGTGATTTTTTTGCTCATTTTTGCTGGATATTGATAACGGCAACAGGTAGACGCTTGAAATATTCACAGAATATTTAGTTATATATTTACTTTAAGAATAAATAATTAAATTAAAATAAAACAAATATTTAAGGGGGGCTCCCATACAACAAACGTGTTTTTTTGGCCGTTTTTATAGATAATGGTACGGAACCCTTCGTGCGCGAGTCCGACTCGCACTTGGCCGATTTTTTCATATACAATGTCGCACGTAGTTATACGACTATTTTTATATACAACGTTGGGAGGCATACATCTTGACGTAAAGCGGTTACCGGTTTTAAGTATTTATAGCGCGATGTCACCTTTGCTAACACAGCAACTCCTTAGGAGATTTTTTTTTATACAACTAGATTGGCTTACGGCCCGCATTAGATGGTAAGCGGTCACCGCAGCCTATTGACGCTCGCAACACTACGTAGATGTTACTCGCGCGCTGCCAACATTGTGACCTAAAGATGTTTTGTCACAGTACCCAGTAATTTCTCTGCCATATCTCACCCTTCAAACCGGAACACAGCTATATAAATATAGCCGTTTGGCGGTAGAAATAGGTGAGACAGAGGTACCCACGCAGACGACTATTGTACAAAGTCTCCCTCTGGTAAAAGCTTACTGGTGGAGTTGTTATTTGGCTGCGGTTTTCTGTGAGGTGGAGGTACTTCCCCCGACGGGCTGCTTTGATGCGCCCTACCTCTCTTAAAAGCAACTTGCACTCTTTTAAAAGACCGATATTTCAATTCAGACATCAAAAAAAATATAACACATACTCTTAACACTCGTAAAAAAGCAAAAAATAAACTTGCGATCAGCACCGCCAACAATGCTTATGGAGAAAGAACAATCTCCTATTTAATTCAGCGCTTTCTTAACAACTTACAACAATCGTTTGTACAAAGCATCACAAAGAACAACCGCAAAGGTAAACTTAAAATATATTATTTAACCTGTAGATGTTTAGTTAAAAACCAGTTTCTTTTCAGGAACACCGTTCCTATATGATATCCATATGTTTTCTGTGTGTGCGTTTGAGTGTGTGTGTGTCTGTCGCTTTTTTCGAATGTTCTAATTTTGACTTCAGATTCGGATTCAGCATAAGAAAGAAGAATAGGAATGTCTGAAAAACCAACCTCCTATCTATTTCAGATACGAAAAGAAAATTAAAAACTAGAATAGGAATGTCTGAAAACCAACCTCCTATCTATTTCAGATACGAAAAGAAAATTAAAAACTAGAATAGGAATGTCTGAAAAACCAACCTCCTATCTATTTCAGATACGAAAAGAAAATTAAAAACTAGAATAGGAATGTCTTAAAAACCAATATCATATTTCTTAAGGAACATGGTCAAAATGGCCGAAAAAGTTTTAAAAAAAAAAAAAAAATTGTTATATAATTGACGAGCCAGGTGTTCCTCTGGCAATGCAAGCTTGCGCATTCTCAACTGGTTTATTTTGCGTGCAATAAGCAATAGCTGCATTCCTATTTCAGTGGTTTTGTTATATTACGGTGAATGTACCTCCGGCACCTCCTCTTTTGTTTTCATCACTCACATGTACTTAGTTTAGATAAATTATGTATTTATAGAAATGTCATTATACGCAGAGAGACGCACTCCTGTGCATTCCGGACAAACCTTCGGAGTTTTCAGGAACACCGTTCCTATATGAATTCTATATGTTTGTCTGTGCGTTTGTCCGTGCGTTTGTCTGTGCCTTTGTCTGTCGCTTTTTTTTCGAATATTCGAATTTTAACTTCAGATTCGGATTCAGCATAAAAAAGTAGAATAGGAATGTTCAGGAACACCGTTCCTATCTCTTAAGGAACATGGTCAAAATGGCCGACAAATTAAAAAAAAACAATTTGAATTGTTATATAATTGACGAGCCAGGTGTTCCTCTGGCAATGCAAGCTTGCGCATTCTCAACTGGTTTGGATTGCAGTTTTTTTTTATTATACTACGTCGGGAGGCATACAAGTATACGGTCCACCTGATGTAAAGTGGGTACCGTAGCCTATTAAGGCTTGCGATATATTAATTATCACTCGCGCGATGCCTCCTCTGCTGCTTACACAACAACTCCTTGGGAGCTTACTGGAGACCTCACTCACACGCAGGAACACAACAACCCTCTAGGGAGTTGTTATTTGGCTGCGGTTTTCTGTGAGGTGGAGGTACTCTCCAGATGGGCTGCTTTGATGCGCCCTACCTCTCTTAAAACTTTATGTTCTTGTGTTAATGGTATAAATAAATAAAAAATAAAAATCACGCATGTGTTTCATTATACTACTCTGTGTAAAAAGTATCGGGAATATGTCAATAAAAAGACCCGCGTAAAAGAGGTCGTTCTAATTTTTTTACTGCATGTTGGTAGCACTGTACTGATTTAGCGCGCAAAATTTGAGCGGGATCTGTCATTTAATTTGTTTTAAACTACACTTTTTGTTGGTCATAGTTTTGAGTCCTCGGCGATTTTTACAATGGAAAATATTGTTGAACAAAGAGTGTGCCTTAAATTTTGTGTTTCAAATGATATTTCATGTGGTGAATCACTAAAAATGTTGCGAAATACCTACGGCGAATCGTGTATATCGAAAACAAGGGCTTATGAATGGTATAAGGCTTTTAAAGAAGGCCGAGAAGTAGTAGTAGACTTGCCTCGTTCTGGTAGACCTTCAACCGCTACGACCAGAGAAAACATCGACAGAATCAAGAAGCTAGTGCTCGAAAATCGACGTATGAGTCTGAGAGAGTTGGCTAGTGAGGTGAACATATCTTTTAAGTCCGTCCACAACATTCTCATTGACATTTTAGGCATGAAACGCGTCGCCGCTCGACTAGTTCCAAAAGAGCTCAATTTTGTTCAAAAAGCGCAGCGAAAGCATGTCGCTGAAGACATGGTTTCCCGAGCTTCTACGGATCCGACCTGTTCACCGCCGTTACTTCAAAAAACACAAACTCAATCGAGCGAAATAAAACCAATTTATTCACTTCTCAACTGGTAGTGTATTACGATACTCGCTATTACCACACAATTCCATGTAATGATTAAGGCAGAAAAATATCAAATTCATACGCTACATATTGGATGGCAATAAAATGCAAACATTACATGATGTACAAAATAATCTAAACAGTACAGCGCCATCTGTTGTCACATAACTGAATTACATATATGTGTTGAACATTCCGCCCACCATGGACAGAATGTCCATCCCACCGCCCACCATGAAAAAATAAAAAAAAACAAAACTTTAGTGGACTGTATTCTAAAGCTATCTTGAATTCATGATGAGCGTAACAAATACAAAAAAATAAAATAAAAATAGAACAATACTTAACCATATGCTAAACAATAACATGTACTTGCTTAACATAATTATGCAAACAATCTCTTTAAAATTGAAATATCCTATATGTAATACAAAACCCAAAAATCTTATTCAGTAATCGGTAATATGCAAAGTTTAGTTACAGGTCTTTTTATGATGGAACCCTTACATCTTAAACCAACCACACGAGTAATTTTGTCAACTCCAGGGAATTTGTTTACAATAATACCGAAAAGCCATTTCCCGGGAGGCAACCCATCTTCTTTAACGAGAACAATATCTCCGACATTTGGTTCGGGCTTTTGGTACGCCCAACGGTATCTATTAAAAAATTGCGTTAGGTACTCTTGGGACCATCTCCGCCAGAAGTCCTGAACCATTCTTTGCGTCAACTGCCATCTCCTAAGACTGCTGATATTGCACTGCTCGTAATTATTATCAGGAACCAATAGTAGTGGCTCGCCAATTAGGAAGTGGCCTGGTGTAAGTGGAGTGGGGTCAGAAGGATCATTACTTAATTTTGAAATGGGCCGTGAATTTAGACAAGACTCAATTTGAGCTAGTACGGTACTTAACTCTTCAAAGGTAAGTGTGGAGTTACCAACAACTCTCCTAAGGTGATGCTTAGTGGACTTTATACCTGCCTCCCATAATCCGCCAAAATGGGGAGCGTGGGGAGGTATAAAGTGCCAAGTGGTGCCTTCTGAAGCTAGACATTCAGCTATTTCTTTAGCAATACTAGACTTCTCTTTGTTAAACAACGATTTCAGGTCTTTGGAAGCGCCCACAAAATTAGTGCCATTATCGCTAAACAGATCAGCACAGTACCCTCGCCTTCCTACAAAACGTCTGTAGGCAGCCAAAAATCCACTGGCACTTAAATCACTCACCGCTTCCAGATGCACAGCTCGTGTAGCCATGCACACGAAGAGGCAAATATATCCCTTGTAGGATTTATTGCCACGGCCCTTAGAGAGCCTGATATTAATAGGGCCAGCATAGTCTACGCCGCTTTTATAGAAAGGTCTACATGGCTGAACTCTTGCCTGAGGCAACTGTCCCATCAGCTGTTCGCTTGTGGTAGCAGCTTGACGAACACAGGTAATGCATTTTCTAATACATGCTTTTACAGAGTTCTTCGCATTAACAATCCAATATTGAAATCTCAAATAATTTAAAGTTAACTGTATTCCTCCATGTAGAGTCTTTTCATGTGCGTTGGTAATAATCAAGTTCGTAAAATGCGACCTATCAGGCAAAATAATTGGATGTTTGGCCGAAACCTCCATGTTTGCTCTGTCTAAACGGCCACCAACTCTCAATATACCGACATCGTCTAAAAACGGGTTTAGAGAGGTAAGTTTGCTCTTTTTATTTATTGCTTCTTTCTTTATTAAACTATTCATTTCACTCTTGAACCTTTCCTTCTGGACCTCCTTAATGCATATGTATAATGTTTCTCTTAATTCTTCACTTGTTAACCATTCTGTTTTTGTTGCTTTTTTCCCCTTTGCGAATCGTCTACAATAGCTGATCACTCTTAGTAATTTGGGTAACGTGGAAAATCTTTTTATTAATTCGTTTTCTTCTTTTTCAGGTTCCCCGTGTACTCCAATGTGACAACCCTTCATCTCGATTTCTGTTTCGAATGTATATTTTTTATTTAATACTAACTGTTCCTTTTTCAGCCACGGCGGACCAGAAAACCATAATGTTAAGTTTCCCATTTCACATGGTTTAACACCGCGAGATGCTGCATCTGCTGGATTCTCCTGTGATCTTACGTGAGTCCATTGGCTTCGGTTCATAGTTGTTAAAATTTCAGATACCCTGTTAGCAACGAAGGTTTTCCATTTGCCAGGATGACAACTCAACCACGCCAATACAACTGTTGAGTCGGTGTAAGCATATATGTGTTCCTGGTTGATTACCAGGACTTCCGATACTTCTCGCAAGACCTTTGACAGAAGCACAGCTCCGCATAACTCCAATCGAGGTATGCAAACTTGCTGAATTGGAGCGACTCTGGTTTTGGAAGTTACTAAATGAACCGATATGTTCCCAGCTTCATTTATAACTTTCAGGTACACGACAGCCGAATAAGCTTCGCTAGATGCGTCGGAAAAGCCGTGAAGTTCTCTTCTAGCGTCGTTCTGGTAAGTACCCATCCATCTAGGTATAGTAAGATTACGCAGCATCAACAAATCATCTCGGTAAGTAATCCATTCGTTAAATAATTTCTCAGGCAGCACATCATCCCAACCGATTCCAGATATCCACAATTTTTGGATGAATATCTTTGCTACTATAATAGCTGGAGCCAGCCAACCCAGAGGGTCAAACAACCTTGCTATATTCGATATAACCTTGCGCTTAGTTACAGGTTCCTCAATTGGCGAAAGTTGAACTGAATACTCAAAATTGTCTGTGTCTTGATTCCAGGTAAGACCTAGTATTTTCATTACTGTATCAATTTTAATATCCACAGCTTCTTGTGCTTGCTTTTCATTTATTGCTTGCATTAAGGTCTTGCTGTTACTTGCCCATTTTTGGAGTTCAAAACCACCTCTTTTTAGGAGTTTATTTATTTCATCATATAATTGCTTCCCTTTCTCAATATCTTCACAACCAGTTAACAAATCATCCATGTAGTAATCTTTTAAAACCTTTTCAGATGCCGTCGGAAAATCTGAAGCCTCATCCCTCGCCAGTTGTTGTAGAGCCCGAACAGCTAAATACGGAGCTGAAGCCGTACCGAAAGTGACTCTCAGTAAGCGCAAGTGTTGTATTTGTTCCTTGGGGTCATCACGCCACACTATCCGCTGAAAATCTGTATCCTTTTTGTTCACCTTAATCTGTCTGTACATTTTTATGATGTCCGAAGTCAGACAAATCCGATACGTACGCCAGCGCATAATGATATGACGAAGATCAGACTGAAGCTTAGGGCCTAACATTAAATCATTATTTAATGACACTCCGTTCGTTCCTGTGCAAGAGCCATCGAAAACTACTCTAACCTTGGTTGTTGTTTTATTCTCATTTATGACTGCATGATGCGGTAGGTAAACAGCTGGATTTTTTATTTCATTTGTTGGAACAGGTTCCATGTGGCCCAATTTCTGGTATTCATGAATGACATCAGAGTATTGAATTTTAAGCTCTGGTGACTTCGAAAATTTCCTTTCTAAGGTCTCAAACCTTTTCGTAGCAATAGTCACTAAGTTTCCATATAGACATTGTGGATCCTTGTGTCGAAAAGGAAGTTCGACTACATATCTCCCTTCCCCGTCTCTCTTCGTTGTACTCAAAAATATTTCTTCACATCTTTTTTCTTCATGTGTCCATCTCTGTTCATCTTCAAATTTTGGTTCACTTTCTAATTCCCAAAATTTTTGCAGTAGACTATTATCTTCTACGGCATGCATGCATATGACAGCTGTATGGAAACTATTTGTATTGGCACAACCAGATTGTACCTTACCAGACAAAATCCATCCCAATTTAGTGTTTTGGGCTACTGGCATATCTGGTCCATTCCGAATTAAACCATCTTCTATAATCTGACTGTATACGTCAGCACCTAGAAGTAAATCTACCTTATTAGGTGTGTGGTAATTCGGATCGGCTAATTTTATATCTGGAAGGCTTACCCACTTCTGCGCGAGAATTTGTTTATCTGGCAGCAATGTGGTAATTTTCTTTAAAACATGAGCCCTAACCTGAATAACAACCTGCGGATTAACAAGTGATGTTATGTTAACATTGACCACATATTTTGAGGTCACTCTGGAATCCTTTTCACTTCCCAATCCTGATACATAACTCTTGCTTGCTTTTTTCTGCAGTCCCAGCAACTGAACTGCTGACTCCGTCACAAACGAAGCCTGTGATCCTTGATCCAAGAGTGATCTGAGAGTTATGTACCCGCCTGATTTAGACATTACTCCCACCATGGCCGTTGCGAGCAAAACTTGGCCATGTGAGCTAACATGACATGTGGTAATACGTTCATTTAATTTGTCTTGTTGCGCTGGTACTTGTTTACCAGAACTACCTGTGTCATCATTTGCCGATGAAATCTGTGTAGAGTCACTACCAGTTCGTTTCATTGTAACTGGCATATGAAGCAACGAGTGATGCTTTTTATGACATATTTGACACCTAGATGGTACACGACACGCATATACGGAGTGGTTGAATCCAAAACAATTAAAACAAAATCCCTGAGATTGTACAAAACTACGGCGCACACTGGGTTCTTCCTTACTAAACCTTTTACAATTTGCCAATTTATGATTTTCTGAACAAAATGGACACACAATATCTTTATTAGCAACATGTAATACCTTAGCTTTTACTATGTTCTTAGAAACCTTGTTATCAAGAAACTCCAGAGATCTAAACCTCTGGTGTAAAAAATCGGCAAATTGTTTGTAAGTAGGCAATGATTCCTGCAACTCGCTTAGTTTCGATTCCCACATTTTTCGAGACTCTGTATCCAATTTAAGACATAAAATATAAATTACTATAATATCCCATGAATCAGTTTGGATGCCTAAATTTTTTAAAAGATTAATACATTCATTACTTGTGTCTAACAATTCCTTTATGGCGCTTGAAGATTCAATAGTGTCATTTTTTTGACTCATGAATCTTTTCAAAACTGAATTAGCAATATACCTTTTGTTATTGTATCTGCCCTCCAACTGATTCCAACATACTAAATAATTGTCACCAGTTACAGGAACGTGCCGTAATAATTGTTCTGCTTCTCCGGACAAGTGAGTTTTTAAATAGTGTAACTTTTGTACGTTATCAAGCGAACCATTGTTATGAACAAGCGATATAAATAACTCGCGAAAACTACTCCATTCTGTATAGCTTGATGAGAAGGTTGGTATAATAATTTTTGGCAAGCGGATGCTACTTTGTGCCTGCTCTCTTGAACTATTAGTTGCGCTTGACAAGTCACCCTTAACTAAATTTAACTTCTCCTTAAGTTCAGTTTTATAATCGAAATAAAGTTCTTCGGCTAATTGATAAATATCATTTTTGCCATACGTAGTCTTCTGTAAATCCTCATCATCATAATTAGCGATAAGCTTATTATGATTGCTCATAAAGCTTGACCACTGAGATTCTAAGGATTCAAGCCTAGTTTCGATATAAGCACGAGTTAGGCGGTCCTTAGGAGACTTTTTAAAATTTAATCTAGCGTTGTTAATAGTTTTATAGCAACCAATCTGAACTTTAATCAACGAATCCATTTCCATAATTATATAAATATAGCTTCCAAAAATATTTTCGCAATGTAAACAAACTCAACCAATATAACTAAAATTCATTTACAAAGTAAATTTAAAAACACAATTCATTAGTATACTAATAAATAAACTATATGAGGATAAAATAATGTTCAAACGCTAGGTCCAATCACAACCATAACTCAACACTGAAATTTATTGCAAGTCCCAAAGAGAAGTTGTAGATAAAAACATAAAATTTTTACAAGTCCATATATATTCAAATTTTTCTAAGTGTTTAAACGCTGTTTAACTTCGAAGTTAAATTGGGCATGGATTCCCCGTCTCAACACTTTTCTTAAAATTATTCTAAGTCTACAAACACTGAATCGAAATTTTATATGTTCATGAACTAACTCTAAAATTGTCTATGTATTTTTCTCCAAAGCTTTAAGGTTGAAAATTGCTAAGCTGAATTAAAATGTACTCACAATTGTTCCGGTTTCACTCACTTCACTACACACGATGATGTCACGCTAATTCCGTACCTTGCCGTCAGGGGGCGCTGCTGTAGCTCGTTCAATTGACCAATGCGCCGTTGTGTCTCGATCAATTTCTTCAGTTCACCAGTCCGCCGTTAGAGGGCGCTGCTGCTGCGCAATCTCTCAAGCGCGCGTAAATTCAAAATTGATATCTGTCACGCCTCGCCCTTGACAACAACCTGTTGCCCGTAGGTGCGAAAGAGAGGCTCGTGTCATATAATACTCCAAGTGTCAGATCCGACAACGAAGAGACCAAATGTTCACCGCCGTTACTTCAAAAAACACAAACTCAATCGAGCGAAATAAAACCAATTTATTCACTTCTCAACTGGTAGTGTATTACGATACTCGCTATTACCACACAATTACATGTAATGATTAAGGCAGAAAAATATCAATTTTTTTTTTTTTTTTTTTTTTTTTTTTTTTTTTTTTTTTTTTTTTTTTTTGACCTGACTATGTAGTTAGCCCCGGTTGGGCTGTCACTACGTCACCGGACTAGAGAAAAATATCAAATTCATACGCTACATATTGGATGGCAATAAAATGCAAACATTACATGATGTACAAAATAATCTAAACAGTACAGCGCCATCTGTTGTCACATAACTGAATTACATATATGTGTTGAACACGACCTTTATGAAACGTATAATAACTGGCGACGAGACATGGGTTTATGAGTACGACATGCAAACAAGCCAACAGTCTTCAGAATGGCGTCTCGAAAACGAGCCGAAACCCAAAAAACCGCGGCAAAGTCGCTCCAAAATCAAGGTGATGCTGACAGTTTTTTTTGACTACCGTGGTGTGGTTCACTCCGAATTCCTTCCAGAGGGAGAAACAGTGAATAAAGAATATTATTTAGGCGTCATGAAGCGTTTGCGTGAGAGTATCCGCCGAAAACGTCCAGATTTGTGGCAACACAACTCATGGATGCTGCACCATGATAATGCACCATCACACACAGCCATTATAGTGAAAGAGTTTTTAGCGAAAAATTCAACAAAAGTTCTCGACCAAGCACCGTATTCACCTGATATGGCTCCGTCTGACTTTTTTTTATTTCCCAAGTTAAAATTACCACTTCGAGGAAAACGTTTTGAGTCGACAGAAGCCATAAAAGAAAATTCGCTGAATGAGCTAAAGGCCATACCGCAAATAGCCTATGAAAAATGTATGGAAGACTGGGTGAAGCGGTGGAGATGTTGTATTGCAAGCGATGGGGCCTACTTTGAAGGCGATAAAATAAATTTAGATGAATAATTTGTATTTTTTGTTTTATTGACAAATTCCCGATACTTAGTACACAGAATGTATACACCAATACAGAGAAGTGTTAAAGTCAAAGTCAAAGTCAAAATCTTTTTATTCCGTAAAAATGGCTACATTTGTTTGAAATCGTCACAATTTTTTTCCCTACCGTGCAGTTCATGACTAGGTGAGCACTGATAAAAATACTGCCAAAAAACTCAGGCATCCCTCTTTTGGTATCCAAACAAATTTACATATTTTATTAATTACATTATAATTGGATTGACTTAATCCCAGGCATTTTTATCATTAATATAGTCAGATACTTTATAATATGCCCTGCTCCACAATTTGGCTTTAACAGTAGTTTTAAATTTGTTTATTGACAATTCTCTTATATTGCTGGGAAGTTTGTTATAGAACCGTATACATTGCCCCATAAAAGAATTACTTATTTTGTGGAGACGGCTTGCATGTAACACAAGATTATGCTTATATCTAGTATTTACGCTATGAGTATCACTCTTTTTACAAAATGAGTCTAAAAGATCAGACCATGAAAGAAATTACATATGGAGAAGCGATGGGATCAATTTTACGTAGTAACTTAATTCACCGCGAACGGACAGCTCTTATTAAGGAGTTCACTGATGAACATCGTGGCACTCGGCTTTTTGGTTCAAATGTTCGATTCCCACACAGAACAAACATTTGTATGTGTGAACATGTCTATTTGTCTTGGTCTGGGTGGTTTTACGAGAGGTAGGGCACATCAAAGCAACCCGTAAGTGGACTTATCTCGGCCTCACAGAAAACCGCAGTCAAAATACAACTCTATGGAAGGTTGTTGTCTTCCCGCGAATGAGGGAGCTTACCAGTAAGTTTCTGAGGAGTCGCTGTGTTAGCAACAGAAATGGCTTCGCCCGATACTTAATGTTTTTTTTTTATACTACGTCGCGAGGCATACAAGCATACGGCCCACTTGATGTAAAGCGGATACCGTAGCCTATTAATGCTTGCGATATATTAAGTATCACTTGCGCGATGCCTCCTCTGCTGCTTACACAGCAACTCCTTGGGAGCTTACTGGTGACCTCACACGCAGGAATACTACAACCCTCTAGAGAGTTGTTATTTGGCATCGTTGAGCTCGTCGTATGCGAAAGTTAATAGGCTACGGTAACCACTTTACATCGAGTGAACCGTATGCTTATAGTTATGCTTCCACAGTTAACAACGATGTATTCAATATACGATATGGCAAATATTTGTCCATCTCAAACGCTCACTAATAATAATTTCATAATGACACAACATGGAAAGCGCAGAACAAACCAATATGTTGATGTTTGCATACGGAACGTGCATTTTATTTTCAGTTCAAATTAATTAATTAACATCGTAACACCGGTGAAATTGTTTACCGACGTTCAATGCAATGAAACAAATATGGCAGGCAAAACATATATGTTCTCGCTATGTCCCTAGCGGGGTAGGCAGAGAGAGCCCAGCGCAACACGATTCTGTCCTTACAGACCTCACTCGCTTCTATAATATATATTATTGATAGAAAAATAGATAGATAAAACGTTTATTCGATTGCTGACGTACACACACAAACAAATGTAATAACAATACACAACAAGTCTAAAAACAATAATTTAATAATTATGACGCACTATGCAGCCCATCTGGGGAAGTACCTCCACCTCACAGAAAACCGCAGCCAAATGACAATGACCGATAATAGTGAGGCCAAGGCGTTGGTATGTCAGGCAGAGAATTTTAACCGATAATATTGTTTTATCTAAAGCGGACAAAGTAAATACGTTAGTCATCATGGACCGTAATGAGTACATGTATAACTCCAAAGTCAGTTACAGACAGACAGCTTTTTGACGGTAAGTCAAGATCCTACCAACAAATATTTGGCCCAATTAAAATTAACTCTTAACGGCTCGAAATATATCTTTCCGGAAAATACATATTCAAAATTCAAAATTATTAACATGAACCCCCATTCTCCTATGCTTTATGGTTTACCAAAATTACATAAAATCAATATTTCAATATGGCCAGTTGTGTCGTACATTGGAGCTCCCACCTGTAGTTGGCAAAATTTCTTAATGTACATATCCGTGAAAGGATATCTTTTGAGCCAAAACACAGTCTTAAAAATAGTTTACATTTAGTAGATAGTATAAAAAACTTAACACTACCCCTTTCTTCCAAATTAATTTCACTCGATGTTGAAAGTTTATTTACTAACGTACCTTACCAGGATTGTCTAAAAATCCTCAAATCCTCTTTATAAAACAAATTCATTCATCCTGGCGAGACAGATGACATACCTATAGACGACTGACAAGACTTTGCATGTCCCAAAATTATTTTCAGTTTGATAATAAATATTATTTTCAAAAAGAGAGTTAACAACGGGGTCCCCTCTTAGTCCATTGATGGCTGACTTATTTATGGATAATTACGAACGCGAACACATAATCGGTAAACCACACATATTCTATTACTATAGATATGTCGACGATATTCTCATATGCTGTTATTATTCTTATATACAGGTACCAATCGTCAATTGGATCTCTTTGTTTCCAAATTAAATAAAATCCACCCTAAAATTAAATTCACTTTAAAAATAGAACAAAATAGTTCACTTCACTTTTTAGATTTAACCATAACTAAAAATCAATCCCTCCTTCAATTTTCGATATATCGTAAACCCACTCATAGCGATACCACGATTCCCGCGTCATCCAGCCATCCTTGGCAACACAAGCTCGCAGCGTATAAAACTATGATACACCGTTTGATGAGCGTTCCATTAAGTAAGGATAATTACAACAAAGAACTTTATGTAATATATCAGATCGCGAAGTCAAACGGTTCTTCCAAATCAACCGTCGATAAATTATTGCCTAAAAAGACGAGTAGTGTCGTTAATAGACTACTATACGCGGTTCCGTATATTTCGCCAAATAAATACACTGAGAGTTTGTCATACCTGGGAAAAATCACAGACAAAATAGTTCACATATTTAGAAAAAATAACATACACGTTGCTCTCAAATCCTGTAATTCACTCAAATCACTTTGTAACACTAAAGATAAAATCCCGCCCAATAAAAAATCCGGCGTCTATAAGCTGTTCTGCGACGTGAACACGTTTATATCGGCCAAACGGGTCATAATTTTCAAACACGATTTCACGAATACGTATCGGCGTATAAAAACAATCGCCCATAAAGGTCGCACTTCGCCGAACATCTCATAGACAAAGGACGTACTTTATCCTCCACTAACACATATCAAATTTTACACACCATAGACAAAGGTTTAAAACTAAATATTAGGGAGCAATTAGAAATTAAACATGAACAAACAGACAGACGTAAACAATTCCCAGATCTTTTCACTCACACCATCCACCCCCACCCTCAGTTCAATATAAGGGACGGCACTGCGATGTATTTGTCACTTAGCATGTTATTCTTACAATTAACATCTACAGCGCCTGATGATGCCTCGTAGAGAGGCAAAACACGTGTCGCAGCGACGACCAGGCCAGTCGTGGCAGCGACGGTGGTGGTGGGGGCATGCGGATTCCGTTCCAGATGGCGGACGACCGCAGCAGCCGAGGCAGAGACTACCGGAGCAGCCATGGCAGCGTCAGCATGTTGCATTTACTAACAATAGTGGGTGGGTGCCGGCCGGCGCTAGGCCGCATGAAGTAATTGGTGGCGGAAGCACACAAAGCAGGTTAGATCAAATAATAAATAGGTTATTGCGCATGATTATTTTTTTATACAACTTCAAGAGGTTTGAATTCTCACGGCTCACCTGATAAAGTTACCACAATCGACGAACGCTTGTGTTACAGGAAGTATCGTGTATTCAACTACTACTAGGACGGTAATACCTAAGAAGATTACTAGTAACCTAACTAACAGGAATACAACGAGTCTCTCAGAAGTTGTTATTTAGCCGTGGTTTCCAATGTGGAGGTACTTCCCCAGTTGCGCTGCTTTGATGTGGGCATATCAAGCATGCAAGCCGTTATACCGTAGCCTATCCTTGTAACACAATAAAGTACACTTGTATCACTTGCGCGATGCCACCTCTGCTGCTAACGCAGCAACTCGTTAGGAGCTTATTGGTCACTCACACGCAGGAACATATCTAAGGAGTTGTTAGTTGGCTGCGGTTTTCTGCGACTTGAAAGTACTTCCCGAGACAGACTGCTTTGATGCACTCTACCTCTCGTAAAAATACACGGACGAAGACTAATAGACATGTTGAAGCATACAAATGTCATATGTAGGAATCGAACCCACAACGTTAGGTATTATAGCCATCGCTAATCACTCGACCACTGGACCCGTCATAACTATTACATTTTATGCAAATATCTGATGGAGTGTCTTTCATGATAAATTTTAACGAAAGCCATTCAATACAACAATCGCATATAGAACATTAGCACGTACAGACTGCTAACATTACTCAGCAACATATGTTTCATACAAGCCATTCAAGCCCATAATAAACACCACTCAGACATCTATACTAATATACGTGAGAGAGTTTATTTATTACGCGTTACTCTCTGGAACTACCAAGACCATTATAGCCCAGTTGTTAAGCAATCGGCCTAATGACCACCTGGTCCCCCGTTTGAATCCTGGCGGGAGCATGTACCACAATTCGTGTGTTCGAATATTATGTACATATTTTCAGCGCTAATTACCAAATGTTGCGGTCGCGGTGGCTAGGTGGAGCTGTAAAGCTCGCTATCGCCCGTGTTTGGACTGACGCATTATGGGGAGGGAAGTTTGGAAACGTCTGTAGATATTTCATCGGCGTTCAAAATGGGCAACAACGAAAGATGATGACTGAATTATGGAATGAAAGGGAATACGATGTATGAATGGACCTAAACAAGGTTATAAATAATAGTGTAAAACTAAGAGCCTTGCCCATGGCAGGGGTGCAATATATAATTAAAAAAAAAACCAAATGTTTCCCAGTAATACAAATAAATACAATATGTTGAATATACCTTTATAGAACAAAACTTAAAACAACAAGTTTAGTTTATTGATTCCGTGTCTAAATTGTCCTGTAATATCTCGGATGTAAGATATTACAGAACAATTATATTTGAAAAAATACACGTAACGTACCTTCTCTTCTACATCAAAAACATGAACATTGTGGTCATCATAGATGAGTCTTGTTCTTCATCAGCGCCCACATTCTTTTCCTTTCCTGTTGTATATACAATAACGTGTTCTTTTATTTTTTTCTCTCTTAATTTTTCTAAATGTTCGAAATAACAGCGCATGCTCTTCCTAAATATCAACATTATCTATCAGAAAAACTATTTCTTTTACGTCATCATAACCACCGCGGCCTGCAAGCGTTTATGCTACAATATTTGCACTGCGTTCGCATCTCGACATTATCATAATGGCTACACACGTCTCTAACATATGCAAGGAAACTTGTATTTTAAACTTTATGATACTTTCATAAACAAACACGAAACAAAACCATGCGCGGTTCGTACGCCGGAAGTTTTCTCATTATGTTTTCATCTTACATTATGAGACAAGACAGAACTACATGTTACGGGACAAGGAAATACATTCAAATATACGAAACTGAGGAGCACAATATATATGACAATATATAGCGAAGTCCACGATCTGTAAACCACAAGCGCGCAGTAGTCAATGGCTGGAGTTAAAACAATAATTCACGTGTACAGTCGAGTTCATAGCGCTTTCAGATGAGAAATATCTCCTTATTTTTCTTCTTGGCTGTTTTCAAACGCGCTTTCTTAAAGGTATATATTTTTTCGGTGGGTCTTGAATAACGTCCATTAATTTCGTTGTTACTGATGTTATTATACTACGTTGGGTAACAACCAAGCATATTGACTAAAATGATGTTACGCGGGCGGCTATGTTTCCTGGAAACCATTATTTATTGTACATAGATAATGGTTTCCAGGAAACATAGCCGCTGGCGTTGTTAATGTAGTGTTAGACTTCTAAATAAATAATAATAATAATTAACCATTGTGAAGGCATTACATGACGCCATTTAACTCCAAACATAGTAAAACTTGTGCTATGGCTACTAGACAAATAATAGACGTACATAAATACTTTTTTTTAATATGTACTCATCATACGTAGTAGTTACACAAACTGAGACAAAGGAACACGTTCATGCACAAATATGTTTACCCTTATGTGAGAATAGAACACATAATCCTTGGCGTTAAGCTGGCCATCGCCACTAGATACAAAATACAAATATATCTAAATACATAATTAGATTCAAATCATTATATATTATATATATATCTGTCAGGTTGAGGTATACAAAAGTTTGTTTTCTACAGGAATCGAATCTGTGACTTTTGATATAACAGTCAAGGAATATAAAAGTAAGTGCATTTTGTAGAAGAACGAAGAAGAAAACATTAACATAGATGTTCGAATGAGTGGGGTCACTCATTAGCTACTGAGAATTAGCTACATAAGCGCATTGAAACTGTGGTAAGTGCACTAAAGCTCCCCATCTAGTGATAAAAAAATACCACTAAAAACTTTTCATCACGATGATACATATTTTTTACAAACAGGGCATCGCTGTAAAAACCGGTACATAGAAGGCATACGCTGAAACCGTATATTTTCTAGGAATAAGCTATGTAGGTACCCGGGCATTGTTTATAACCGAACAACGCACCCGGCCAACAAAGAGGGTAGTAGGGTACGAGCGACGTATAATGGATGCGCCCTTCCGTGAACACGGGAGAAACTTAGTGGATACGCGTTGATGACTCGAATTATGAAACACAGATATAAATTCCTAGAATTGAACAATAAAGAGAGGTAGTGTACTGAGGTACTCAATACCCAACCTGACAACTTCATAAATGACTGTTCAATACCATTGTCAAAATAATGAAATCGAAACAAATATACAATCTATCTTTAATTTCACGCCAAATCCCTTATGGGGTAGGCAGAGGGATCCGAGCGCCACGCGACTCGATCCTTACATACCTCACTCGCTTCTGTGATATTCATTGCTCTTTTCATGCACACTCGCCGGTTTCTAGGGCTCCTGACATCACCTTCTGGTAGAACACGACTAATTTGGTCATGGTAGGTAAGTCTTGGCCTTCCTCGGCTCCTATATCCTACTTTTGCATTGTATATCTGCTTCGTCATTCTTTCATCCTGCATTCTTTCTACATATCCTAACCAACGGAACATGCCTCTTCTTACTTTAACACCGACGCTCTCTTTCAGACCAACTCTGCTTAAAACAATGTTATAATAAATAGACAATATTATAGTTTAATATCGAGTATAATATAAATATTTAATAGGAGCACTTTGACAATAATAGATAGCATATAGCGTTTAGAGAAATAGAGAGAATAGCCCTATATTCCTTCAACAAATGTAAAAGGGGAAGGATGTAGTGCCGACCTCGACATACCGACTAGGAAATAATTGGTCGCGTTTCATCAGGATTAATAGGAACCGATACGTGTGCATGTGCAAAGAACTATGAATATTAAAGATGCGAGCGATGTGTGTAAGAAGCATCTAGTAATGCTCGATTCACTCTCTTTAACAATGGAACTAACATATACATATCTAGACAGAATTCAATGTTGTCTACATGAGATAGCAGTTCATGCCATTAGACCTTCACAACCCAGAGGAAAAACCTCAATTTTTTAGGAAAGGTCCATACCTCTTTCGAAATATAATTTCTTGGACGTGCTGGTTTCTTAACAGGAACTTTGTAACAGGAATTATAGCAGGCATCACACGCTCCTATTAGCGGGAGGTGGTGGATATCGGTGCTATTCCGCGTGACTAAATTGACGGTGGAAATAGCAGTTTAGATCATGTTGTATGTAAATTTTACTTTGTCAAAATAAAACCTAAATATGTTAGCAACTTATGCTTAATACTACAATTTATCTTCTTTCTACCGTTGTCTGATTTCTAATCGATTAGAAACGGCATCCGCTACCTAAACCTAAGTATTTGACGAGGTAACTGATTTTGATGTGAGTGACTACGGTCAGACCTCCATAATCCAGAGGGAAAACATGACCTTTCTTAGGTAAGGTTCAAGAAATTCTATTTTGAAAGAAGTGTAAGTCTTTCAATAATAGAATACCTAGAAGGCACGAGTTTTGTCTTGATATTTCTTTTACCTCCAAGCAAGTGAATGTGTACTAAAATCCATAACCAAGAACGTGTTGTATGCACACTACTCACACCATGATTCGAACCAAGTATCAGATGGTAAATAGGCTAGTTCGTTATCTACTAGGTTGTCACTGCTAACAGTACAAAAATTTAAGTTTATATGTAGAAAAATGGTTACACATGAGCAATCACTTCCAGTTAGCTTTTAAGTATTTTAGAAGATTGTAACGAGGGTTGAGTAAAACGGTTAGAAGTAAAATAACTATTCAAATTTCGATAGTTTCAAAAGGGAGTAAGTGCGAGATACTATTACAACTTCGATCAAAAATTGTTTACTATCTATCTATAATTTCACGCCATTGCGTAGTAGGCAGGGAGAACCGTGCGCCACGTGACTCGGTCCTTACACATCTACCTCGCTTCTTTAACATTAATTGCTCTAATTCAAATTTGTTCAAATTAACTAAAATTAATTATCCCAAGAAGATACTTAATATTGTAACTGAAAAATATGTACTTTCATACTTTACAAGTGCAAATGTAAGATTTTACGCCCAATATTAAGCTTTTGCTACATTATTTTATTACAATAGGCTTGGAAAATAAATTAATTTTAAATAAACAATCATTGGACGGTATTGTATCCTTAAGTATAAGTTTATTGTGACTGCCTTGTTTGGCCTCGTTTGTATGTTCTATCGATTATACAGACTTTTACCAGAGGGAGACTTTGTATAAAAGTCGTCTGCGTGGGTACCTCTGTCTCACCTATTTCTACAGCCAAGCAGATATATTTATATAGCTGTGTTCCAGTTTGAAGGGTGATATATGGCAGAGAAATTACTGGGCACTGTGACGAAACAGCCTTAGGTCACAAGATCGGCAGCGCGCGAGTAACGTCCCCGTGTTGTTGCGGTGACCGCTTATAGAGAGACTCTTAAGTTGTGGATTAACCACCGTTTATCAAATATATTTGATAATGGTTTTTAAATGCCTTATTTGTCATATTGCTGTCTCTCACTATGCCTATAGATACGTTTTGCCTAAAACTTCCAGCTCCTGCAAATTTCTTCTGATTAAATTCGTTGTGAGTTCCAATGCAGCTGTACTTTAACCCCCGGGACAGCAATAAACTTCACTGTTCATTGCCTTTTTGGTGGTCGCCGCTGTTAATCTGGCTACACAAGAAACATAGTGGTGGGAATGAGTGGTGGGTCTGTCCCGTTTGCTCTGCGGTGATGGAAAACCGCACGTCCAAGAATAATAAATAATGTAATTTGATCTAACCTGATTTGTGTGCTTCCGCCACCAATTAGTTCATGCGGCCTAGCGCCGGCCGGCACCCACCCACTACTGTTAGTAAGTGCAACATGCCGATGCTGCCATAGCTGCCCGGTAGTCTCTGCCTCGGCTGCTGCGGTCGTCCGCCATCTGGAACAGAATCCGCATGCCCCCACCACCACCGTCGCTGCCACGACTGGCCTGGTCATCGCTGCGACACGTGTTTCGCCTCTCCACGAGGCATCATCAGGCGTTGTAGACGTTAATCGTAAGAATAACATGCTACAAGTGACAAATCCATCGCAGTGCCGTCCCTTATATTGAATTGAGGGTGGGGGTGGATCACACCGAGCGAAAAGATATTTAATAGTGGCGAATGGTTTACGTCAGTCTGTTTGTTCATGAGAGTAATTTTAGACGTTTTATGTTTATTAATTTCTAATTGTTCCCTAATATTTAGTTTTAAACCTTTGTCTATGGTGTGTAAAATTTGATATGTATTAGTGGGGGATAAGTTATGTCCTTTGTCTATGAGATGCTTGGCGAAGTGTGACCTTTCTGGGCGATTGTTTTTATACGCCGATACGTGTTCGTAAAATCGTGTTATAAAATTACGACCAGTTTGGCCGATATACACGTGTTCACATTCATCGCAGAACAGCTTATAGACGCCGGATTTTTTATTGGGCGGGATTTTATCTTTAGTATTACAAAGTGATTTGATTGAATTATGGGATTTGAGAGCAACATGTATGTTATTTTTTCTAAATATGTGAACTATTTTGTCAATGATTTTTTCCAGGTATGACAAACTCGCAGTGTATTTATTTGTCGAAATATATGGAACCGCGTACAATAGTCTGTTAACGATACTACTCGTCTTTTTACGCAATAATTTATCGATGGTACATTTGGAATAACCGTTTGACTTCGCGATCTGATATATTACATCTAGTTCTTTGTTGTAATAACGCCTGAATCTATTAACTAATAAATAATGACCAAGTTTTAATTATTTGTACCATTGAAAAAAAGGCAATCTCTCGCCATTAGTTTCAGCAACAACATTGGCCACCAAGCATTATCAAAGGCACTTGAAATGTCTAACAACATACCTACAACGTATTTACTATCTGTGAGTTCCACAATTTTACGCACCGTGAGTGCCGCGTGAAAATCAATACGGCTTTACCATCTATTGATTTTTATGAAATTGAGGACCACCAGGCAACAATCGTTGTACAATTAAACGTTCAAGTAGTTTACCCAACGATGACAGTAGGATAATAGGGTAATAAGACTTCGGATCGTCGGGTTGCTTATCATCGCTTTTTGGTATTATCTTTATAACACCACTGCACAAAATGCTAGGAAAATTACCTTCTACAATACACCTTCAAAATAGGTTCAACAGCTAGTTTACAAGCTTCCTTGATCATTTTGTTGAAGATTTTATCATCATCAGAAGCTTTATTTGTTAGCAAAGTTTTAACAACATGTAGAAATTCGTCCATTGACACCACAGTGTACATTGAATTGGCAGGGCACAGATCTACCGTAGCCCTCACCTTACGATGGTAGTCACTGTCATTATCAGGACAGTCATCCGGAATTAAAGCATGCAGAAGTACATCAGTAGTCTCTTCCACACCGAGTATGTGGGTATTATGAAGTTTAATATAGTGATACCTCGTTTCACTAAACAGAATCTAGTAAAGTGAAAGAAGTATTAACCGATATATAATAAAATTTAAAATGAACTAATGGAAATAAATTTAGAAAATTACAGTTGTCCAGTCGATTCATGGCACTCCGCGAGAACACCAGTCAGAGTCTGATTCAGACAGTCACAATTAAAACTTTCAGTTGGCCAATACAATATATTTGGTTTCAATAGTAATATTCAAATCTCTTACGAGATTTATTCAAAACCAGTGCCGATTTATATTCATCAACGAGTTTAATTTGATGTCATCTGCAGACCATACCGGTTAAACTCTCTTTCGCTCTTTTGTTTCGAAATTTGAATAACAATTATGACAATTAAAATCGATTTGATCACAGTCACAGGGACTCCCTGTCCTTGTGAAACCTGCACTTGTGAAATTTAGACCGAGACATGGCTCGTATTTTATTCTTTAATATCCGATTATTTAACATTTTACTGCATTCTGTGTAGTGAAACGATGTATCACTGTAAGCTGTTAGTTTTTGTCATCGAGAAAGAGCAGAGTAATCGACATCTACCGTGACTTCCTGGTATTCCTAGGAATTTCGTGAAATCCCCGGTATCGTCATTTCAATGTGACATATGCGTGCCAAGGTGTTCCGAAACAAATAACAAATTAAGCTAAGTCACTAACATTATTGTTGAAACTGCCGCAAGAAGGGCGGATTCAGAATTTCTGGACGAGTGCCAAAGGGAAAAAATATTACGCAATAGAAAATCACAATTTTAATATCTACCCAATATCACGTACGTAACTCAGTGGGCAATACAAACAACCGAGATATTACTGGAGCCTTAAGGTACACTACAATAATATTTACCGTATCTCAAGTTTATTGCTTCAATATCAATTTGCGCAAACAAGTCAGTACCTATACAAACTTATTCGACTTGTGCTTACCAGATTCTTCTTCGTTGTGTGCATTGAACAATGTTTTTTACACTTATATTATATGTACGATAGCTCGATGGCATCATTGCGCATGTGATTCTAAGCGAACACGTACACCGCAGCCTGTCTATGTCTGGTTTTATCTATCTAGTGTTTCACCGTATTTTGGAGGGCACGTTAGCACGTCGGTTTAGGCTGTTGTTGATAGATGACAGTTGTTAAGTCAGAGACCTTTAGGCGGCTGTAAAACACACGCCTATCCAAAGTTGAGCAGCGTGGTGGAGTATGGTCTAAACCCCTTCGGTTGAAGGGAGATCCGTATCCCTGTAGTGGGATAAGTTAAGGTTCGCGTAAATGTATTAGTAATACCTACTTATTTGTAGCAGTTCCAAAGGACCAATAGATCACTAGGAAGTTAGTTAGATAATGCTGTCTGAACGGCGGGCGTGGTAATGTGGTAGAGACACAGGTTGGGCTAAATGATTTTTCTCTTTTGTACAATGTCGGTGGGTATACAAGCATACGATCCATCTGAAAGCATTTACCGTAGCCTTGGAACACTTGCAACAGCACTGTTTCCATGGGAAATTTAGCCACTGTTTACTCCACAGATTTCTTAAGCGACACAATGACGGCGTGTAGTTTCGAGCAGATCATGACCTCTAAAACTGACCATAATTTGTAGTCTAAGAAGTTCAGATCTAGGCTAGACGACGGGCAGTCTTCAGCTCTTATAAAGTCCGGAACGTTGATTTCGAGCCAGCGGAAGGGTGTAGGATCAAGTGACCTTCTCTAAGTACTCACGTGTCACATTAGGCGGCCTCTGCCCGTGTCTACCAGCGCAATATCATCAGCATACTTGAGCAACCACGGAGGTTACTCATGCGCATCTCTGATGCTATCCGACATTACGTCTAATATTACGCTGAACAGAAACAGACTAAGAATGAATCTGGTGAACCGCGACGATGATTGGGAAGGGTACAACCGTTCGCCAACAGCAGTCCTAACTTTGGAATCTGAATTGAGATTCTCAGTTGAACGTCAATAAACGTCATGTGACGAGCCCTGTAGTAGAGTGCTTAGCAAGTTGCTTTAACACCCAAGACTCAAGGATTCGATTCCCACACAGGATCAACAGTACTGTATGCATGAGCATGTCTCTTAGTGTTGATATACGTATTTTTAAGAGCAGAAGGGTGTATCAAAGCATCAAAGTAGCCGGACCTCCATCTCACAGAAAACTTTAATCAAGTAACCACTCCCTGGAGGGTTGATTTGTCTTGCGAGTGAGTGATATTACCTGTAAACTCCGAAGGAGTTGCTATATTAGCAGGGGCGGGAACGAGCAAGCGATACTTCATATATTGCATGGTTGTATGCCTTCCGATGTTGTACGATGAATTCCTCATCCCTAGACTGGGTATCGTCAATATCTACCTCAAGTTGACGAGCTCGGTGGCGCGGTGGTTAGTAACACTACTTTGACACTAATGCTGGTGGGTTCGATTCCCACGTAGGGCAAACATTTGTGTATATGAACAATGAGTTATAAATAAACAAACTAATAAATATTTAGTGTTAGTATTTATTGTTGAAAGCCTAATACATAATGCAACGAGGTCTACTATATAAGATATCATATCCACCTCACGTACATTCATAATCAAACGGTGTTTGATACAATAGGCCGCTCATGCCTCGATATCTATTCATCGGCTTATACAATCACTGTACTAACTCTGATAGCACAACAAAATCATGTAGCAGTATGCCAACTAGATCTATTAGGTCTTCTTAGACCTACCACCATTCCGGAACAGTCATTATTCTTCAATATCGCGAACAGTGAGTGTAAAGACTACCCACATGCAGAGTTACTGTTGCAAATCAATTTAAACCAGTCGAGAATGCGCAAGCTTGCATTGCCAGAGGAACACCTGGCTCGTCACATATATAACAATTCAATTTTTTTTTTAATTTGTCGGCCATTTTGACCATGTTCCTTAAGAGAACAGTGTTCCTGAACATTCCTATTCTACTTTTTTATGCTGAATCCGACTCTGAAGTTGAAATTCGAATATTCGAAAAAAACGACAGGCAAACTCACAGACAAACGCACAGACAAACATATAGAATTCATATAGGAACGGTGTTCCTGAAAGCGCCCGTTGAATATCGGTACCTAATATGATTAACAGTGATTTTCGACAAAATTTTTATGGTGATGGAAGTTAATGTTAAAGTTAATCTAGATTGATGCGAGATCAACCATAAATTGACATATGCGATAAAAATTATCTGGTAAATGGTATGTATAAGCTCACTGAGGCTACAACTCAGTAAGGTTACTGGTTTGGAACCCAATTCCGAAAGATTAGAATTGGAATAAAGCACTTATATCACGGCAGTAATTTCAGTGAAATATAACATCGAGAGAAAAATCGCGCGGGGTTTCCTTTGTAGGTTTCTTTTCACTTCGAAAGACGTATAATAAACCTTAGAAAAAGTCCGATTGTTGTTGATGTAATATCGTTTTCGTATAATAAATTTAAAATAAATTACAATGAAAGAAAAACCAGCTAACCCTTGTCCTTCTGGGTTATGGACAGACGATAGTCGCTCCATGTTAATATCTTGATTTGGCCAAGTCTTTGGTAGCGGATCTCGCTAATCCCAATAGATCAGGAAACAGAATAACACTAAAATGCCCTACGACGGCACTAGTTTTAAACGAGCTCGGTGGCACTGTGATTGGTATAGCTACTTTCACGCCAATGCTCGTGATTTTGATTCGCGCACATAATAAACATTTATGTGCATGAACATGTCTGTTTGTGGTGATCTTGAGTGCACACCTTACAGGAAACCGCAGCCAAATAATAACTCCTTGGAGGCCGTGTGCTTGTATGACTTCGGATATTGTATACAAAAAAGAAGATCACGACAGTAACGTGAGATTGGAGCTAAAATACAATGTTGCCCAAATTACAGGTATATTTGAGATAACGAATTATTACACAATACTTTGATATTGGCATACGATTTTGGAATTACCATCTTAAGTAATACTATAGATGCCAGATCATCTTTTCACAATTTCAATGGACTGCTTCCAGCACTCACGACTCAACTAAATTCATATCAAACTTATAACGAGTCATTTCAGAGAAACATACGAGAATTTCGGACGTTTCTTTCAAGTTACTCTACTGTTGCAGCTTCTATATTGTGTTAATATGCAATATCATCTTTATTGTTCAACGAATCCATTCACTGCTATAAAGTCATAGCTGGTTATCCTTTTCAGTGTTCTGAACCAAACAGGATAAGGTTCTTCAAAAGGGAGGTACAGAGTGATGAAGTGACGACTTTGATGATGACTCAAGTAATGATTTAGGCGTAAATTGGCATCAGTTGATTTTATTTATTCAACGTATCGCGTTTTCTATGACTTAGCAGATGTAAAGTGGTTACCGTAGCACATTAATGCTTATATTACAGGAAATATTAGGACTTTTATTCTTATAAAGTCTGGAAGCATACAAGCATACCTTATGTAAAGGGGTTACCGTGGCATATGAATGCTTATATTACAGGAAATATTAGGACTTTTATTTTTATAAAGTCTGGAAGCATACAAGCATACCTTATGTAAAGGGGTTACCATGGCATATGAATGCTTATATTACAGGAAATATTAGGACTTTTATTTTTATAAAGTCTGGAAGCATACAAGCATACCTTATGTAAAGGGGTTACCATGGCATATGAATGCTTATATTACAGGAAATATTAGGACTTTAATTTTTATAAAGTCTGGAAGCATACAAGCATACCTTATGTAAAGGGGTTACCGTGGCATATGAATACTCGTAACACAAGTATCACTCGTGCGATGCCATGTCTGCTACTGCAACTCCTCCGGACCTCACTCACTCACTGAAACACAACAACCCTTCAGAGAGTTGTTATTTAGCTGCGGTTTTCTATGAGTAGGAAGATTTTCCCCTCTCTTAAAGAAATAGACCAGTACACAAATATGCGCCTTATGTGAGAATCGAACCCACAAGCTTTGGTATTAAAGTAGCCATATTAACCACTCAACTCGGCTATCCACTTAACAAGAAAGTATACGCAACATTATTTTGTAATTCAAATGTCTAAAACATGATCTTTTTACACATATGGTATATCAACAAAATCGTACATTTTGACAGGCACTAAAGTAGCAAATAAGCCTACGGCCTATCTGATGGTATGCAAGTATTTGGACAGTGCTAATATGCTCGATTGTATACCGATATCTGCAGATTTTCTGAGTTCTGTGGAAGTATTCACATTGTCTCGAAAAGCCACATTCGAAACGGATTCCAAAAGTTTTGACTCAGAATCCAAAGATTTTGAAAGATAACTTTTAGATTTTGATACATATACAGTGTTTGTTTTTTTGTTTGTTTGTAGAACTTTATTGAATAAATGTTTACATTCGTAAAATAAAATATAAGAATTTCAATAGTATTTTGAGGCAATGTGAATATGCCTACGGTTACATGTTATTTTATGAAAATTAACCTATCTACTTAAAATCCCTACA
Source organism: Pyralis farinalis (assembly GCA_947507595.1). Taxonomy (NCBI): domain Eukaryota; kingdom Metazoa; phylum Arthropoda; class Insecta; order Lepidoptera; family Pyralidae; genus Pyralis; species Pyralis farinalis. The sequence continues at coordinate 24,825,130 of OX382278.1, forward strand.
CAGGTAAACATTTTAATGAACAAAGCTTTAAACTTTAGATATTTCTGTTACGCACGAATGAAGTCGTGAGGGAAAACTAGATATTCTATTAATTTTTATTTTCGCAGTAGACCGCATTTTTTTATATTAGTAAACGGCCCTAGATGCTAGGCTTTCCATATTATCCGTTATTGCACACAACAAATTAAAGAGTTACGATGTTTAAAGTATATAATGGAATTTGATCTAACCTGCTTTGTGTGCTTCCACCACCAATTAGTGGTAATTGGTGGCGGAAGCACACAAAGCAGGTTAGGTCAAGTTGCATGTAAATTTGACTTTCGCAAAATAACGCCTGAATCTATTAACTAAAGTATATAAGTCGCCAAAGCGAGCTTATCTCTAAAAGAGATTTCTTCCAGCCAACTTTCAACAGTGGGACATATCAGACAGTCAGTGGCGAAATAGCTGTATGTGTCTGAATAAAAGTTATACACATTTTCAAACATAATTTTAAGAGAGGTAGGGCGCATCAAGGCAGTCCTCCTGGGAAAGTACCTCTACCTTACAGAAAACCGCAGTCAAAAAGCAACTCCCTAGAGGGTTGTTGTGTTCCTCTGTGTGGGTAAGATCACCAGTATGTTCCTAAGGAGTTGCTGTATTAGCAGCAGAGGTAGCATCGTATGAGTGATACTTAATGTATTGCAAGCGTTCATATGCTACGGTAGCCACTTTACATCAGGTGGGCCGTATGCTTGTATACGTCCCGACGATATATGAAGATGAATCTATATACATACACACATATATATTTATACATATACAACATATTCCGCCTGTTACAATTTATTTCTTCATCTGTATCCCTGTAATACTCGTAGATTGTCATAAAGTGAGTTAAAAAACATATAACAGGAATAGTTATGATATAATTGACGAGCTCGATGGAGCAGTAGTGAAACGCGCTGTTACGCTAGTTTGACACCAACGCTCGTGGGTTCAATTCCCACACAGTACAATAATTTGTGTGCATAAACATGTCTGTTTGTCTTGGTCTGGATATTTTCTATGTATAATAAGTATGTATTTACAAAAAACAAATGTATTTACGTATGTTTATCAGTAGTCTAGTACCCATAACATAAGCTTCGCTTACTTTGGGGCTAGATGGCGCTGTGTAATTTGTACGACTATATTTATTTATTTATTTATAATGTTAAGATGTTCCTCGACTCGGAATCACTAACATGTCAGTTGAGTGTACTTCTGTTTATTACTAAAATGGCGTCATAATACGATGTCATAAGCCACGAAAATTTAGTTTTACTTATAAGTAAGTTATAATAAACGACTTTACACAGTATGCCATGGACCTTGTTAGCCCAGAATTATTGGTTAACGACAACGAGTTCCCACAGGCTTTGTTTATTTTCTAAAGTTGTCTAGTATCTATATTCATGTTCTCTATAGTAAATACAAGAGACTTTCGATCCTTAACTATATTTCTCTTAGTTTGTCTCTCCGAGACACCTTTTCCAGTTCCTCTTATATTGCGGTTATAAATTGAATTGGAAAAATGAAATTCATTATAAGAGCATTTCAATAAAAACGAGATTCATAAGAGCTTGTAACTCAATTTAAAAAAAAAATGGACAAAGGGAATCCAACTGAATATCTTGTTCATCCCTAATTTTAGCAATAATGTGCTTTATTTCTTCAATTTTTGAGGATGATTGATCATTCGTATGATCAATCATCCTTTATGTGTTTGCAGTCCATCGCGAAATTTTATAATACCAATGTCCAAATGTGTCCAAAAGGGAATGACCAAATAAACCATCCGTTTTTGCGCTTGAGAAGTTAAATAGTATTCGTTGAACACTAATGATATTCTACTTTTACATGTCTAATGGTTCTCCCACTACACTTAAGTATAAAACAATAAAAGGGATTTGTACGGTATCTCATTAATCGGTCAGCAACAGGGACTGCAAAAATAATTTTACAGTGCGATGCGAACTTAAATTTGTAAATTTGTATTGTGATCGTAAATCACGCTCGTAGCAAAGAAATGCACGTCGTAGGTTGCTGCTACGCCACGATTACGCTGATCACTACACGTCGTAGCTCTCGTAGGCCGTAGCACTCGTAGGCCGTAGCACTCGTAGGCCGTAGCACACGCTTTTGTCGTAGCAGTCAACATGGTCACGAATGGTCATTAACAGTAACACTTCATTTATTTACGTATTTTAATTTAATCTAATTAAAAAATAGATAACTGTGACAGGTCAAAATGGCCGACAAATAAAAATAAAAATGAATTGTTATATAATTGACGAGCCAGGTGTTCCTCTGGCAATGCAAGCTTGCGCATTCTCAACTGATTTATTGTATCTGTTTTTATTTTGCTAGTTGGCACATATATTTGTTATAGCCCATGTACAATTTCGTTCCACATTCATTAGGGTTTTTAACGAGCTCGATGGCTCAGTCGTGAATGACGCGACTTTGACACCAACGCTCGTGGATTCGATTCCCACACAAGACAAACAAGACCTTGTGTGGGAATCGAACCCACGAGCGTCGGTGTCAAAGTCGCGTCATTGACGACTGAGCCACCGAGCTCGTCGTTATTAGTATGAAAGCAAAGTCCATACAGGCAAAGTCACGAGAGAATGCTAGTTGCAATAAATATTTATCTTGTAATATATACACATATATTATAATTTTAATTATAAATACAATGCGATCCTTTGAGAATTGATACCATATTGTTCCACGGCACTCGGTTATTAACAAAAGCTTTGTATCAGCGATATCAGACCTGAAATATTCTGAAGTGAAATGAAAAGCACAAAGGCCGTATAATTATTGTAAATTAAATTCTAAAAGACTTTTTTTATATACAACTTTGGGAGGCATACAAACATACGGCCCACCTGATGTAAAACGGTTACGTAACCGATAAACGCTGCAATGCATTAAGTATCTCTCACGCGATGCTACCTCTGCTGCTAGCACAGCAACTCTATAGCAGCTCACTGGTGACCTCACTCACACGCAGGAACACAACAACCCTCTAAGGAGTTGTTATTTGGCTACGATTTTCTGTGAGGTGGAGGGGCTTCCCCTGACGGGCTGCTATGATGCCCCCTACCTCTCTTAAAACCTCCCCTTTCTCACAGAAAACCTCAGCCGTGTTAGCAGAAGAGGTGGTATCGCGCGAGTATCAATTAATGTGTTGAATGTGTACATGGGCTATGGTAACTGCTTTACATCAGGTGGACCGTACGCTTGTATGATTCCCGAAATTGCATATGAAACAAAAAATATAATAATGTGATTGTAAATCTAGGTAGTTCTTATTTGGTGCATCCTGGAAGTAAACCGTTGCTTATTAAATTGCATTACGCATTCTTCTGTCAGAGACTCATATTCTTGTTGGCAGGGTGCACTACATACAGCATGGTTTTGCTTTCGCTACAAAGGTAAGCCATTAATACTCCAAAACACTATATCTTCGGGCACTGCAAAGCATGAACCGACATTAATAGCTATACGGTTTCTATTCAACAAATATTGCAGCAGTCTCTCGTCCGAAAAGCTCGGTTGCTATAGAGACTAGGTATGCCGACGTTAAGCTCATTGGTTCGGAGAGACGGATATTGAATCCTAGTTCTCAATACATATAAGATTTAATGTAAATCCGTAGTCTAAGCTGATACCGTTTTAAACTGATGCCAGTTTGTGGCATGTCCAAGTAAAAGAAGCCGAGTACGAGTAAGTACGAGTAAGAGTAATTAAGTACGAGTCCGACTCGCGTATCTAGGATTCCGTGTTTTTTTTTGTATTGTATCTACAAATTTACGATTTTCGGATTTTGTCCATTACTTGTGCTATATGATATTGATTCTTACCAAATTTCATGATTCTAAAGTCAACGGGAAGTACCCTATAGGTTTGGATTTCCTTACGAATGTCAAAGTATGCGCATAAACGAGGCATAAACAACTGTATCTTTTGATAGCGATGACTTAGAAGTTTGATTTTTTCACTGCTCGAAGGGATTGCAGACGAGAGTATTTGATACTCATTTCAACTTGATGGCTCCATCCATCCCTGAGAAAAAGGGTCTTGGCAGCCGGACAAACAGACAGGCAGACGGACAACAAAGTGATCCTGTAAGGGTACCGTTTTACTTTATGAGGTACGGAACTTTAAAAAGGAGGGCTCTCTTAGCGTTATCCCGTGGCCTAATCCATTAGAATTAGCAGGGTCCGTCATCTAAGCCTAAGGATTTGGCGAAGAAACTGATACACGGGAGTACAATGAGCAGCTCTTATTGACTAGTTTTCGAATCAATATCACGGTACTCATCAGCTTATTGGTTAGAATTACCATTGGTCAGTAGACTCTATTTTCTGAGATATATAGGAGCTAAGTCACAACATTTTTGTGAGCGTGGAATACATTTATATGCAGTCAAGCTTTATCAGTTTTAGGTTGCATCGGACTCGGATTCTGAGGGTTCCGAACAATCCATGTATGGCATCTACTAAATCCTGACCTAAGTCGAATTCAAGTCTGATTTAAACCTGACCTTACTCGGATTCAACCTTACCTCAAGGTTAAATAGGAAGAGTAGATTGTTTTGACATATTGCTTGAATACTGTATTCACAATGATGATGATAGAAACAGATTTAGTCTGAGAGTGTCAGTGTTAAAATAAGAAGATGCATGCTCCGTTGGTTCGGATACGTAGAAAGAATATAGGAAGAAATGATTCAAGAAACAGATATACAACGCGAAAGTAGAAGGGTGTAGAAGCTGAGGAACAATAAGACATACCTATCATGACCAAGTTCGACGTGTTTTATCAGAAGGTGATGTTAGATGTCTTAAAAACGGGCGAGCATGCATGAATAGAGTTATGAATGTTAAAGAAGCGAATGAGGCGTGTTACAACCGAGCCAAATGGGGCTTGGCTCTCTCTGCCTACCCCGCAAGAGATTTGACGTGAAGTTATAGACAAATAGTTTAAAATACATGTACAAAATAGAAGTACGTAAGATTATGGTTATAATGTATTTGTAATAGTTTTACATTTCTATTTACTGTATATATTTTTTCTAATATTTCCTTTGTAGATTTGTAGCGAATAAACTGTAACAAGATATGACAAGTATTCTTAGAAATGTGTCGATAATTCCAGTGAACCTACGAAGTTCGAACAAAGTTAATGCCAAGTTTGTACTTACATTGTTGTCATATTTCGATTTATTATGCTATGTATTCGCATGACTGCTACTTAGGTAACTAATCTTGAAACTTGACTTTTTAGTGTCAGTTGGTTAGTTTTGTTAATAGTCATTTTCTTACCATTAAATTTAGAGTTAAATGCAACCTCATCTCTGACGTAGTAAAATATATCCATTAGTAAACGAAACTTTGGCGAATGATATGATTACTTAATGATAAAATCGCATCATGATCAAGTTTCTACATGGAATATATGACCAACCCATCTCAACATACCCTTTTCAATTTTTATCTCTACATCATCTTTCATTCCACATAGTTCTTGTATCGTGCTGTTTCTTTCTCTGTCAATCAATCTCACTCCTCAGATATGTTCACCCTACTTTCGTGCTTCTTCTGTCATACCCAAGTTTCACTGTCGTACATCAATGTTGGTGTTAAATAAACCCTGAATAACAGCAAGGCAAGCTTTGCTCAATATGACATTGTTTGTTACCACGGAGTATAACGCATCATTGACACGGTTTCCTGCTTTTACTCTTCTTTTGACATTGAATTAAACAATTTTTAACGGAAGTATCGCGTGTTTTATTTATTTTGTTGAACCTGACGTTTCGAACGCTTTGCAGCGTCCATGGTCGCAGGAAGACTAAGGTGGTATTTATCTTACATTAGTTATACAATTATTACATCTACCGATATGGATGGATTAATTATATATGTTCCGATTCACACAAAAATCGCTCACAGTGCCCGAACGTTTTTTTAGTAGATCTCTGAGTTTGTGACTTGATTATTTTTAGGACTGGATCCCAAGCAGGTGGTACTTGGTTGGCAAGTACGGTCAAGTTTCACGATTAGTTACCTAAGTAGCAGTCATGCGAATACATAGCATAATAAATCGAAATATGACAACAATGTAAGTACAAACTTGGCTTTAACTTTGTTTGAACTTCGTAGGTTCACTGGAATTATCGACACATTTCTAAGAATACTTGTCATATCTTGTTACAGTTTATTCGCTACAAATCTACAAAGGAAATATTAGAAAAAATATATACCTACAGTAAATAGAAATGTAAAACTATTATAAATACATTATTACCATAATCTTACGTACTTCTATTTTGTACATGTATTTTAAACTATCTGTCCTATAACTTGACGTTAAATCTCTTGCGGGGTAGGCAGAGAGAACCAAGCCACATTTGGCTCGGTTGTAACACGCCTCATTCGCTTCTTTAACATTCATAACTCTATTCATGCATGCTCGCCCGTTTTTAAGACATCTGACATCACCTTCTGATAAAACACGTCCAACTTGGTCATGATAGTTATGTCTTATTGTTCCTTGGCTTCTACATCCTTCTATTTTCGCGTTGTATATCTGTTTCTTGAATCATTTCTTCCTATATTCTTTCTACGTATCCGAACCAATGGAGCATGCATCTTCTTATTTTAACACTGACATCTTCTCTATTGAAATTGGGGTATTTTCTTATTTCAATAGCCTCGCGTAACATTCTCGGCATGTAGCGATACTCTTCTTTTCTTTGAAGTACCTCTAAATCACAAAACAATCGCAGCCACTAGGTTACAACTCCCTGAACGGTTGTTGTGTTTCAGCGAGTGAGCGAAGTTACCAGTAAACTTCTAAGGAGTTGCTGTATTAACAGCATGGGTGGCAACACTCAAGTGATACTTCTAATGCAAGAGTTCATGGGCCGTAAGCTACTTGTATTGTCTTAGGTTTTCGCGATTGTTAGACATTGAATTTAACAATTTTTTAACGGAAGTATCGCGTGTTTTATTTATTTTGTTGAACCTGACGTTTCGTATGCTTTGCAGCATCCGTGGTCGCAGGAAGACTACCCACTTTTTGAAGCATGAAAAGGAAACCTTCCTGATTTTATATCTAACACCTTCCGAGATAAATGCCTATGACAGATATATAGGGGATTCTTTATATCCCCTTATATGCGAAAACCTAAAAATAAAGATGTGTGAATTTATCGCCAAGTTATTTGCAAACCTTTTGAATTGAAAATCGATCTCCTTGAAAAATGGTTACTAGTAAATTATCAGCTTATAAACTTCACCGGGCGCGGCGACATCAAAGCGCCGGATATCCGGGCGGCCATCATGGAACCGGATGTACGGAGATATTACCGAGCGATGTTAGATGATTGTTGTCTCGACTCGAATATGTTAACAAATAAATACATCTTTTTGGTTTTTAATTAATTGGAACATTTCAATTTAAAAAAAAAAGAATGTTTGTGCAGTACAAAGCAACAAAAGTACTAAATAAGTACTAGAGTTCGCCTAGATCGAAATTCGACCTTAATTCATTAACGTTTTAAGTTTCATAGTTAATAAATATATTTTTATACTCGATACTTAACACTTTGACGAGCACGGTAGCTCAGTGGTGAATCGCGCTAATACGTTGCTTTGACACAAACGCTCGTGGGTTCGATTCCCACACTGGACAAATATTTGTGTGCATGAACATGTCTGTTTAAATGGGTCTGGGTGTTTTTAAGAGAGGCAGGCCGCATCAAAGCAGTACTTCTGGAGAAGTACCTCCACCTCACAGAAAACCGCAGCTAAATAACAACTCCCTGGAGGATTATTGTGTTCTGCGTGTGAGTAAGGTCAGCAGAGATGGCATCACGCGAGTGATACTTAAGGTATTGCGATCATAGGCTACGGTGACCGTTTTCCATCAGGTGGGCTGTATGCATGTATACCTTCCGACGTAGTATAAAAACGAACAAGAAAATAATGTTTGTGTAGTACTAAGTAACAAAAGTATTAAATAAGTAATTCTCTATTTTATACAACATCGGTAGGCATAGAAGTATACGACCCACCTGATGTAAAGTAGCCATAGACTATGATGCAATACATTAAGTATTACTGCACGATATCATCTCTGCTCCTACTCAGCAACTCCTTAGGATCTTACTGGTGACCTCACTCACACGCGGGAACACAACAACCCCGAGGAGCTGATTGGATGCGCCCTCTCATAAACACTCCGAGACCAAGAAAAACCGACATGTTCATGCACACAAATGTTTATCCTGTATGGGAATCGAACCCACGAGCATGATTGTCAAATTAGCGTTCTAACCACCGCGCCATCTATCTCATCAAAAATGTCTATAAATAACACTACAGTACTATCTAGACGCAAAGCCGTGTATACATTTACACGAAAATTTACCTGTGGTTTCGCTAATATGTTTTGTAAGACCTTTATAGATAAATAAATATCTTGACAAGTCCCTTAGAAGATAGGCAGAGAGTATCAAGCACTACAGGACTCGCTCCTTACATACCACATTCGGTATAAAGCTAAAAATGTATGTCTTATATACCACTATGGTGACAAAGGCACGGATTGCCTGATGGTAAGCAGTTACCGTAGAATCGAAAAAAAAAATGTAAAAATCGAAACACGTCTTTTTCTAAGAACCTTACGTCGTTGTACCTGGCAGGAATTTAGGCAGGCAGTTCACTATACAATTTTAGAGTTCTTGGAAATAACCGCCTATAACCGGGCAGTACGCGACCATGTCGGTATCAATATGTTAGGAGAAAATCCCCGCCGATGGCGAGCGTAGTTCCAGAAGGAAACAGTTGGCACCATACGTAATAACTCCATGAACCAAAATCCTTTGTATGGATAGAACATACAAAGGGTGACAAAATCTTTCCTATAGCTGAGGGGATCAATATCGTATGTAAAGTTAATAGACAATTCTCACACCACATCTTCTTCTTCGCGTAATCCCGCTTCATTAGGATTTCTTCTTATTATCTTCTTCTTAATCTATTAGGATTGGCGGGTACCGCTACATAAACCTAAGGATTTGGCAAAAATACCGATTTTTACTGCCGTGAGACCTCCAGAACCGAAAACCAGTTTCTTAGGTTAGGTTTCACGTCTTTCGAAATATAATTTCCTGAACGTGTGGGTTTCCTTCACCACCGAGCAAGTGATAAATATGGACATAAATCCGAAAATACGAGTTTAGTGGTACATGCCCCCGGCGAGATTCCAACCGAGGACCATTTGGTCAATAGACCGGTTCCTTATCTTCCTCTGTCACTGCTCAACGGCAATAGGGAATATGCATGAAATTTATTTTTTGTTTTAAATCTCACAATTATCATATAAAGAGTAAAACAAAATCATTTTTTGGTAGTTTAGTTTTCTGTAGTTTTTTTTTATGGTTTAGTTTTGGTGTTAAAAAATCGTAAAAAACAAACAGTTTTCATAACAAAAAAAACTTCAACGTAATTTAAATCATTGCCATATTTTAAACATGTTTTAAACAGCTTCAATGTGAATGCCTGAATTGCAGAAATAAAACTAATATTTAGATGAAATCCATACATTTCTTCATAGTTTTCACAGTTGTGACGTCATCTACCGCGGTCTCTTAGTATGAAGCGTTTTCAAGTCACGTGATGAAATGCCACTTTCAATCAGCATTATCTCGCAAACTAATTATCGTAGAAAAAAAATACTTTGAGATATCTTCCTGTCTCAATCTCCTCTTTTAAATTCAGTCCTAAATTTTTTTTATGCATATTCCCTATTCTCACAGCACGTCTCTGAACGAAATTACAATGATATGTGAAATATAACTGACCAGAAGTACTACATCGTGTGCATTCGGACTTATATCATAAAAATATTTTTCTCAAATTCAAGTACGGTATCGTGCCAAAGTCTAACTGTGTGTAAACATTAGAAAATCATTACACCAATCAAATGACCGTTGCGAAAAGCATACTGTTAACTCTTTATCGATGTTACCGTCAGCTGGCATAGTTTATGCATAACTTGGCTCCATTTCCAATAATAGGGGATGAAGTACGAAATTGCCGTTTTATAGTAATAGATACTTTGAATTGACATTAATCCTTCATGGTGTGAGATTTTCGAGTGAAACTTTTTTCACATGATATTAGGTTTTTCTTTTAAAAAATGTGCAATATTTTTGATTTTCGAATTTCAATTGTTTTTTTTTATTCAGCTTAGTCGGGAAAGATGACTTCGAAAATCCGGGTAATTTTTGAATACGAGTTCCGACGGGGAACTAACGCAGCAGAAACAGCTCTCAATATCAATGCTGCGTTTGGACAGGAAACTGCTAATAAACGCATCGTGCGTTTTTGGTTTAACATTTTCGTAATGGAAACTTCGACTTGAGGAACGAACCACGTGGAAGACCGCCCACACAGGTGAATAACGCTGAATTAAAGGAGATGGTGGAAGCCGATCCGAGTTAAACTACCCAGGAATTAGCGGCATGGTTTAACGTTACCTTACCTACAATATTGACTCATTAGCATTAAATTAATAAGATAAAAAAATATGCAAAATGTGTGCCTCATGATTTGATTGATCTGCAGAAAGAAACGCGTGTTGAAATTTGTGTTGCCTTGTTGAATCGGTACAGAAATTAAGGAATATTGGATCGAATTGTGATATGTGACGAAAAGTGGACTCTTTACCGTAAGCGAAAAATGCAATGGCTGACCCGAGGTCAAATGCCGCAACAGTACCCCAAAGCAAAGCTGTAACTGTCTCATGGTCTCTTCAGGACATTATTCACTACAGATTTATTAGGTCTGGTCAAGCAATAACAGCAGATGTTTACTGTGTCGAGCTTTGAACAATGATGGAGAAACTGGCAGTGAAACAGCCCCGACTTGTGAATAGATCTTCACCATTATTGCTACATGACCAACGCAAGACCTGACACTGCACGAGAAATTGTTGTAACTCTACAGGAGCTGCACTTAGAAACCATACATCATCCTCCGTACTCGCCAGAACTTGTTCCAAATGACTACCATTTTTTTCGTGATTTGTACAATTTTGTACGTAGTAAAAAAAATTCTTCCCAGGAGGCAGTACAATACACACACACAGTTTGTCGAATCTAGATCCCCAGAGTTGTATTGCAAAGGCATAAATAAACTTCCGATTAGATGGCAGCAATGTATAGATAATGAGGGTAAATATTTTGATTAGTAGTACTCGTAAATAAGTACGTTACATCTTAGATAAAAACGAGTTTTAATTTTTCAGTACAAATCGGCAATTTCATACTTTGACCCTTAAACGAACCTAAAGCAAGTGATGTAAGATGAAAGATAAGTTAAAGAAACATTAAAACAAAATACCAAGAAAAATATAAAAAAAAACAGCAACGCGGTGTAAAATAATATTTTTATTGATATACAGAATATTAGAGTTATTAGAGTAGTATCAGCTCAGTGGACAAAGAACCGGCCTATTGACCAACTGGTACCCGGTTTGAATCCCGGCTGGGGTATGTACCACTAAATACGTGTTTTCGCATTTATTTACATACGAGTATTTGTAATTATCACTAGCTCTGAAGTGAAGAAAAACATCATGAGAACCAGCACGTCTAAGAAATTATATGTCAAAAGACGTGTGAGTAGTAAGAAAGATCTGGTTCTCTCTCTGGAGTTGTGGAGGTCGGACGGTAGTGGCTCTATGTAAATATAGGCTTAGGTAACGGACCCCGCCAATCCTAATGGTTTAAGAAACTGAAACGCTAAGAAGAAAACGAGAATATTTGAGTTTTTAATTTAGTTTTTTTTAATATGACGTTGAGAGGCATACAAGCATACCACCTATCTGATATAAAGCGGTTGCCGTAGCTTATGAATGCTTGCAATACATAATACAACACCCCAGGTAGTTGTTATTCGATTGCGGTTTTCTGTGACGTCGAGGTACTTTCCTAGACGGGCTACGTTTATGCGTCCTGTCTCAAAGAAATTTAAACTAAGGCAAAATAAGTTGCGAAACATCAAAATGGTAGTCATTTTGGGGAAATAAATGGGGAACTCCATCTGGGGAAGTACCACAGAAAACAGCAGCCAAAATACAACTCCCTGGAGGGTTGTTGTGTTCCTGGGAGTGAATGAGGTCACTAGTAAGCTCTTAAGCAGTAGCTATGTTAGCACGTGAGGTGGCATGACGCTAATGATACCACTTTACAACAGGTGGACTGTATGCCTAAATGCCTCCAGACGTTGCATAAAAAAAATAGTATATATATATATATACTAAACATTTTTGACTTCTAATTAAATCTAGATTTCCAAATAGGTATTCAAGAAATATATTTTAGGCTCACTAGGATTTGCTTTTATTATGTCATAAACATTGCTGTAAGTATATAACATTATTTGATGGATAATCTGATAGATATTGCATTTGATAACAATAGCAATTTTGAGAGAGCTTGGACGCCATAATTGAGAGGCCAAAGTAGCGAAATGGACATGTAGAAGATTTGACATTTTGCCAATCTGCTGTTAATTTGAGGCATTTACTTATTGGTGAAAAGGGTCACCAATAAGTATAATAAGCCTTCTGTAAAGAGCTTGCGATAGGTCTCTTCCTGGTTATCCTCTGTAAATATCCATAATAATATAATATAATATCCATTATAGTTAGCCTTAACGTCTATTAGAAGAGACGAAGAATCAAATTGTCCTCGCATCAATTAACTAAAACAAGCATAAATAAACTATTAGATAAAATTGAATTTCCTCTAGCTTACACTGTAATATTTATAATATAATTAATTTAAACAATTAATTTTCAACCGCTGGAACGTAGAGGTTTGCAATTGAACTCATCGGGCTCACTTTATGGTCGCCACCAATTAATCACTGTAATCCCAAAGATAAAGCTAACGATAATATGCGACTTTATTATAATTTAAAATTAATGCCGCCATTACAGTGTTCGTAAAAGATTGAATTTAAAATTTACGACATACTTTTGTTCCATCCATTGTACGGCGCAATTTCTGATTTCAATTAAAATTTCAATATATGGTAATGAATCATGGGAATATTGTAAAAGCTCGGCCGTTTCATTATTAATTCCTAGGAGGTTAAGTGGAGGTGTTCGCTTCGATTTTGGTTATATATCAGATATTATGCTAATTTGGTTTAAGCAGAACTCTCTCGCGGGAGCTATAATTGGTAATTTTGTTTTAAGCCGAGACTCTTGCGTTATATTTATTATTTGTTACCTTAATTTGGTTTGGGATATATTTAAATAAGTTACAAAAGTAAACACACTTTCATAAAAACAAATGCTTACCAAATACTTATAGCTAATTCTTACACATAGCATTAATTAGGAGATTTTAAATACTTGTTCAACATTCACTCCATTAATTGACTTATAAATTTTGATAGAGTTTCTCCTGGGAGCTGATATTCTTTAGTGCTTCGAACCGCTCACTTAGCAGTCGGTCTCGGCTGTAGTCGATACATGACAGTCGTTAAGCTAAATCAGTCGTCTTCTAACACTGGTCACCAGCAACTATTAACATTTCATGTACCTACTATTGCACAAAATTTAATAGTTATTCACGTTCTCGTTGTTATGTTTAAGTGTTCTGTACATAAGCGCAGCTTTGAGCATGGTATGGAGCTGATCAAATAAATGAGTCATATGTTGTTCACTAAATGTAACAAAATTTCAAGAAATTTGATATTGTTTTAACTAATTGCCGCATTGAGCTTATTCTAAAACTTAGACTTGTAAAACTTAAAAATAAACTAGCTCTTGGGAGTCATAAGGCTTTTAGTAATATCATTATTCCTGCGTCTTTTGTCAGAAAGGGAAATTAAGAAAGCCACACTTTTCGAAATGTATAACAATGAAATTTTAGGTCGATATTAAAGTGATGGTCTAAATGATAGTGTGAAAGTGGTGTTTCTACCAAAATATTGCTATGAATATTGTTTATTTAAAATCTTTAATGTAACTAAATATCCTGATTGATTTACTTACTGGATTAAAGCAAATGAAACGGGAACACTTATGCTGCCTTGGGGTACGCGAGTAGTTGTGAACCAATAAAAGAGTACAATTCTTGATGCGTATACAGATAAGTAAAAAAAACTACTCAATTGAGTGATTTATATAAACTAATAGCCGCCGTGTTGTCGAAATTCGGCCATAATTAATTATTTTTTTTAGTTTGAATGTATGAATAACTAAGATATAAACCAATAATATCTATTAGACAAACTATGACATGATCACAATTATGATTATTTTTGACATTAAATAAGACTATAGACAAATATTACTTAAGACCAATAATATGTATTAATATCTACAGACTTCAACCATAAACAATCTATTTACTCTTAGATATATGTTTGGATACATGTGTTTGTGTGTCAATCTATGGTAGTGTGTGTATTTTTTTTTTATTAATTTAATAATAATGTATTTTCCAACCATCATTCTAAACAAAATTTTAGTTTTTACATTTCTTCTCCATATAAACTTTAACGTAAAATTCGTAAAAAAGTATACAAAGTTTTTGCTTCACGTATTAATATATTGATTATCGACTACGGTAATTATAGTAGGTGGTAATATTGAAAGAACATACATGTCCTAGCAATATATTAAGATTAACAATGATTAAATTCAACAGAGACAATATCGTCAAGTTCAGCTTTCCATTGTGAAACAAATACTATCAAAAATACTCACTAGAATCTGTGTAAGTACCTCCTAGTACTTCAATATTATACACTATTCAGTATTGTGACTTGTGAGTGGTTCTCACATATAACAATGGCCTGGACGGTTATGTTTCTGCTTGTTAATGAGGTTGTAGTGTTAGCAGCGATACTCCTTGAATTTTGTGCCACTCTAGATCAGGTGGGTCGTATGTTAATATGTCCCCCAACGATGTCAAAAAACTACTCTTATGAGAGAAAAATTAAAATCAGATTATGAAGAAATAAAATACATATAGCAAAACTGTTCGTTTCTTTTGAGTAACTTTTTAATTATTCATTGAATCATCTACACATTATTAGAAAACAACGGAATTAATTCCGAGGTATTAGTACATAAAAACCAGCGACAAACATAAAGTTCTACTTTTGAAAGTGAATTAAAAAGGGGAAGATTTTACTGACGAATGGAAATCTAAATGATTTATTCATTTTTTAAGGGGGAGGCCTATGTTCAGCAGTGGATTTCATTCTGCTAAAATAATGACAATGTTTATTTAGTTTTTGCGATTTCCCGGTGTTCCCCTTAACACCAGCTGGTCATATTGAAAAAATCGATGGGCCGCGCCGAGTGTTAAATGGCTAACATTAGCGTTTATAAAAGATTGACTTAGCCCTGCACGGTCGCAATATCGTATCGGGAACTTTCCATTTTGATACATTTTAGTATGGCAACGTTGTATTCATAAAAAAAGTGCTCTAGCTGTTTGGTAATATGTCGTTTCTTAAGAGAGGTAGAGCGCATCAAAAGAGCCCGTCTGGGGAAGTACCTCCACCTCACAGAAATCCGCAGCCAAATAACAACTCTTCAGAGGGTTGTTGTGTTCCTGCGTGTGAGTGAGATCACCAGTAAGCTCCTTAGGAGTTGCTGTGGTAGCAGCAGATGTGGCATGAGTGATGCTTAATATATTAAAAGCATGCATAGGCTACGTAACCTCTTCAAATGGCATGCTTATATGCCTCCTGAGGTGGCATGAAAAAAAGGAATCTAGGCAATGCAAATCAAGAAGAATAAGAGTACATCAGTATTATTCGCCCACGAGTGGCATGAGCGAAGGTTCGCAGATGAGCATTATAAAAGACACTGGCGAACTCAATAGATTACAGCGCGCTTGAATCCGGCAACGAAGGCGTAAGTATGCTTGTTGCTGTCCCAGAACGGGGAGAAAGCCAGGTAGAGACAAGGAGAAAGAATTTAAATAATTTGTGCGGAGTGATGAATTGCCCGAACACGGCACGAAGAGAGTTTTAGAGCAGCGTGTGCCGTGCACATCTCACGTGTACCCAATGACCGTGAGGTCGGTGGAGCCACGGGCGGTGGGTTGTAACCTCTTCACATCAAATGAACCGCATAATTGTTTGCCTCGCGAAGTTTTTTATTGGGAATTTTTATCAGTGGTACCATATCTAGTCAGATATGGTAGCCAGATTCCTTGCGGGGCAGATAAAGCTCGCTCAAAGATACACAACGAATTGCCAGGTAGGCTGTACGTTTGTTTTTATCATATTCAAAAAGAGACCGTAGTAGAGCCTTCAGGTAAAGAAGTAAATCAAAGCAAACATGATTAAACCATGTTAAAAAAATACAGTCTTGTAAAAAAGTTGTAAATGACATATAATTAGTAAATTGTTTACGGCGATTTCGTTAACAAGGAAAAAAGGTACGGTTAATAAAAAGTAAAATATTTTTAACGAGCAAAGTTGCTTGTCTCCCAAGTTTCACGGTAAGTGATTTTGTTTAATAAGTTGTTCTTATTTAACTTAAAATCAAGTATGTACATCTAAGAGCTGATTACGCTTGATAGTCAAAATGCGAGCCATTCATTTATAGCCACTTAAATATTATAATCAATAAAATGACCGCATATGGTGCGTTGCTAGTATGACGTTGAAATCGTTCAACGCATATGGTGCTGTATGGTGGTATGGTGGTGGATAAATGAATTGAGTTGACATGCACTTAGCTGTACAATCTCAATAAACAAAATATCAGTATCTATCTGTGAAGTTGTAATATACCATTTTTATATACGATCAATAGGGAGTTGAGCTTTCTAATAAAAAAACCAATGTATGCATTTTCCTTCCGAAGTCGGTTAAATATCTGACTATGTGACGCTCCGACTAACGTAATTTCACCAATTCTCAATTTTCACGTCTCTTTGACAAACTAGCGCGTCACACTAAATTGGAATTTCCATCCCCTTTGAAGTTTATCATTACACACTTTATTTGACATCGTACCCACATTGGTATTATTTCACGTTATTGATTGCAACGGTTGTTTGACTAATTGGATACAATCAAATTTTCGGTAAATACGGCTGCAGTGTCGCCATTACAAATAAAACGTACTACGTAATAATTGTAAGATTTACTGTCAAGCTGTTAGGTGAACAGTAAAGCTTTTACATTTACTGTCAAGCTAGTAGGCATATACTGAAGAGCACAGAAAGTATTGTAAGATTACAAAAAGGAAAGCTTCTTAATGTCTACAAAATTTATTTATCCGAAATGACATGGGACCTTTAGTATGGAGAAAACCCCACGGTGTACAAAGCATGCCTTATTTTGAAGCTTTATGCCTCTAGTAATATTGACATAACGGGCGTCATTGTGGTGATTGAGAATATTGAATTATAATAAATTTAAGTAAATTTTTTGCTATAGTAAAAAAATAACTTAAATTTAATTATTTCCGTATAGTAGAGGTCATTTGACAAACTTTCGGCTTCAGCAGTCATCGTTCTTCAAGCTATATGTCTTATCCTGCCCACGTATTGTAATAAGGCCTAAAACTGACAATTAATAAAACACTAATAATAAATAATAATAATACGAAACAGATATACAATGCAAAAGTGGAAGGATGTAGGAGCCGAGGAAGGCCGAGACTAACCTACCATGACCAAATTGGTCGTGTTTTATCAGAAGGTGATGTCAGAAGCCCCAGGAACCGGCGAGCGTGCATGAAAAGAGCTATGAATGTCACAGAAGCGAGTGAAGTATGCAAGGACCGCGTCTTATGGCGCTCGGTTCTCTCTGCCTACCCCGCAAGGGACTTGGCGTGAAGATATACATACATACATACTAATAATAAAGACTCGCTTGGCAGATTTTTGTGATTGGTCTAGCAGAATTTCCCATACACACGAGGAATTAGGTGTGGGTTACCAAGAATCCAGCGCAGTTGCGACGAAGGCCACCAGTTATAGAGAGGTAGGGTGCATCAAAGCAGCCCATCGGGGAGGTAACTTCGCCTCACAGTAAATCACCGTAAAATAATAACTCCCTGTTTGTTTGTTTTCATAGGCTACGAGAACCGCTGTAAATTAGGTGGACAGTAAGCTTGAATATATCATGACGTTATATATATGTTCACAGGTACACAACAATATTGTTTTCTCTGGCCGCCATCTTGTGAGAGCATGAAGCATTTCCTCAATCTCTCTTTAGCCGGTCTATTCATTTGTTAATTAATAGGATACATTACACGAAGGTAGCTTTGATTACATCTATAACTTCACGCCAAATCCCTTGCAGGGTAGACAGAGATTACGCTCACTCACTTGCTTCTTAAAACATTTCTAGTTTATCTCATGCACGCTCGTCGGTTTCTAAGGCTCCTGATAAATTACGATCAGTTTGGTCACTGTAGGTAAGTATTGATCTTCCTCGGCTCCTACATTCTTCTGCTTTCGCGTTGTATATCTGTTTTGTAATTCTTTCTTCCTGCATTCTTTCTATATGTTCGATACCAACAGAGCATGCCTTACATGAACATTAATTAATTAACATTAACCTTAACATGCCTCTTCTTATTTTATCACCGACACTATATTTCAGATCAACTTTGTTTCTAACATCATCATTGCGAACACGGTCACGGAACATAAGTGTGTGGCGTATCGCCACAAATTTTGCACGAAGCTCGCATATTGACCGCATTTATCCTATTTTTATATTATCCCTGCCATAACCAGCTCCCGCTTCAGTAAGCGTTGGGATGCGGTCCCTGCATACTCACCGGTTTCTAGGGCTAGTTATAGGTGAGTTTTCATCTTCCTCGGTTGCTACATTTTTCTACAATCGCATTGTATGCTTCGTCATTCTTTCGATATTTTGATAATAGAATACGAACGATTTTCCTAGTCAGTATATTTGTGTACACCATCATACTGCTTAGATTCGTTTCATACTTACTTCCTTTTCAATTCAATTCCTATTTGGAGGCAAGCAATTTTGGAAACGACAACATCCGCCGACGCAAAGATAGCCGGAGCAGCCATGGCAGCGACGACAGGCATTTACTAACGATAGTGAGTGGGTTCCAGCCGGCTCTAGTTCGCATGAACTAATCGTTGACGGAAGCACATAAAGCAATTTAAATCAAATTGCATGATAGTAAACTATACACCGCACCCAGTACAAACTCATAGAATTAACGCAACAAATCAATCCAATCCAATTTATAAATGCAGTAATCACTAGAAAGTCCTTTTTTACGATCGCAATTGCACAATCGGCTTGGCAATAAATTTAGGGTGCATTGAGTCTGCAGCCTAAAATTAGGTTAATGTTTGTTGGCCATTAATTCAGGCGCACTACGCTAGTCCACTTGGGGCATAAGTTAGGAGCACGGATGTAGTAAAAAAGTAAATTGGAGAAGGTGATGTGAGCTATTAGTCTTAAAAGTTACTACTCGTATAACTAAATTAAAAATGATATAAAGAAAACTAAGTATTATAATTTAAGAAGGACCCCCGTGGCAGCGTGCCGAATATGCTATGCCTTTTTTTTGTAAATATAATCTCAATTTAGACATCAAAAAAGTAATTTCAGGGTTTCTCAAATTTCCACCATTAGGGGGCTGAAAAGGGTGTTGACAGTTTGCATGGAGAAGAAATTTATTATTAGAAGTTAGTGACTTGAAACTTTGTACAGATACTCTGTATTAGAATAAAAAAAGTGATTTCAGCGATTTCAAAACTTTCGCCCTTTCGGTGTAATGGGAGTCAAAGTTATTTCAGCTACTTTACACTTTGTAAATATACTCTCAATTAAATTTTTCAAAATTCTACTATTTGGGCCTGAAAAGAGAGTTCACACTTTGTATGGAGTAGAAATAGCGTTTGAAGTTAGTGTCTTAAAACTTTGTACATATACTCTCTACTAGAATACAAAAAAAGTGGTATCAGCGTATTCAAAATTTCCACCCTTAGGGATGTGAAAGTGTGTCTGGACGAGACGCTAATGTTAAAATATTAAATAATGTTAAAATTTATTTTTAATTTAACATTCTAACTTTAATTACATTTTAAACTCTCTTTGACTTATAAAATCCTATATAACAGTTTTGTTCGAAGTCATTAGGAATTTGCGTGTATTGTCTGGCATCCCTTCTTTAGATGTCATATTGGTAGAATTAAAACATTATAAGAAAGTTTTGTAAATCTCTTGAATATGGAACCGGTTATTCGTATAAAAAAGAATTTTTGTATTATTGTATTGTATGTTGACTATGACACCTCTGCTAGACGACATAACATATTGTCATTAGAGAAAAGGTGGAATTATTTTGACGTCATGAAGTTATTTAAAATATTAAACAACATTGTCGACGGCCCACATTACTAAATAATATCCTATTTCGAGAACCCCGTGTGAGCGACTATGCACTAAAAAACTATTATTTTTTTGTGTTAAATGGTAGAACATGTTATGTTCAAATTAGCTTCATACGAAGAACGTGTAAATTTTATAATGATAACTTATTCCAATTGGATTTGTTTTCTGGTTGTTCTTTGGGTTCATTTAAGACTTCACTGGTTGAGTCAGTCGCGCCTGCGCTGCGCATACGATCGGACACTGTCACTGCGCTGCGTGTGCCCGTGCAACTTTCGTCCACCCGCATCTATAATTATATCATACAATGGTGAAGTGCATTAAATGTACAAAGCTTATAAATAAAAAAATCCCAGGATTGCAGTGCTCGAAATGCAATAGGTGGTTGCATGCGACGTGTGCGGCCATCTCAGTTGACCAGCTTACAGCCTTGTCGTCAACCGACGCCGTCGACTGGAGATGCAAAAGCTGTGCAGGAGCAACCAAGCCCAAACGAACCTCATTCATAGTACCAGATGAGGAAGAAGAACTTGAGGAAAATACAGATATGGAGCCGACACAGATACAGGAGATTTTGACATGCATACGTAAGGAGGTGAATACCATTGTTAGAGAAGAATTACAAAGATCCTTAAAGTTTTACGCCGATAAAATTGACGAATATGAAGCAAAAATGAGGACCTACGATAAGGAAAAAAAAATATTGGAAAATATATGTACTGACCTCAAAAATAACCTTAAAAACGTCACCACCAGATGCGAAGTACTTGAAGGCAAAATAAACCAAGTTCAACAGAATAATATGATAAATCAATTGGAGATATGTGGGGTGAAAGAGACAGAACAAGAAAATACAGAAAACATCGCCAAGTCAGTCGCTGTCGCACTAAAGATGAACCGTGACGACATTATGAAAGCCTTTAGAAAGAAGAAGAAGGTCCGACACGACTCTAAACGGCCTGAATCATCGGTTATCACGGTCACCCTTCGTGATGGAGTCCAAGAGCAGTGGTTGGAGGCTTCTAAAGCAGCTAGGCTGACAGGTGCTGACATCGACCTAGACTATGAGGCGAAAATATATGTGCGAGAATCACTTACGCCTACGACTGCATTCCTGCTGTGGAAAACAAAAGAAGAACTAAGAAAATCCCATAAGTATATTTGGTGCAAAAATGGAAGTGTACTAGTGCGCAAATATGATAAAGGTAAAATTATTAATATTCGTTCAGTGCAAGATATCGAGAAAGTGTTACAAGTCACCAGCGGAACTTCATCAGGACTCCTGTGAGTTGACTCTAATTATTTAAGTCCCTGTTAATTTTTTTTTTTCTTGCCAACAGTGTCTCACATATACCTACTCTGCATTGTTGTTTATGGATCAGGTTAATCCAAATTTAATTGAAATCAAATGTAATAACTGGAATGAATTTACAGATAAAATTCCCTCTAATAGTAACACATTATTGCTTTTTCATGTAAACATAGCTTCAATTCGTAAAAACTTTGCAATTTTAGAACAAACAGTTTACGACTCAACTTTACTAATTCATTTAATAGTAATAACAGAGGCTAATATACATAGTGATTGTATAGATATGTTTCAACTCCACAATTATACGTTATATTCCGAACTAAGAACTCATAAGAAGGGTGGTGGAGTCTTACTCTATGTTCACAATAGTATTAGCTTCTTAAGAAACAATGTAATAACGAAAGAGTTTGAATGTATTTCGGGTAAAATAAATTCATTACACGTGAATGATGTTGAGCTCTGTGCCGTGTACCGACCTCCAGACTCAAATAAAAAACACTTCATTAGGGAGCTGTCGAATATAATGGCTACATTCCCGCATACGAGAAATTGTGTAATTGTAGGCGATATGAACCTAGACATTAATAAACGAACTCCTATAACTACTCATTATCTAAATTCCATATGTAAGTATGGACTCGAAAACGGAATATCAAATTATACTCGCATAGAAAAATACGGAAATCAAATTACCAAATCATGTATAGATCACATTATATTTCGTAATGTTAATTCGTTAGATATGTATACAGCCGTAGTTGCGAGCGCTCCAGCTGACCACTGCATAACCGGTTGTGCATTCATCGGTGCGCTGCAGTCACACCACAGTGCTCCACGACCTCCTGTCACACCGAATCGTATCACGCAAATTGATAACCGCGCCTTACAAAATGAACTAAATTCGATAGATTGGAATGTGCCTATGAAATATGATGATCCAAACGACATTGTAAATTATATTAACGATAAATTTAATGATGCATATAAAAAATGCAGTCGTTATGTAATCCAAACAGGAAGTAAGCGTAAGTCGTGTCCCTGGAGCAATCAGCGACTGGCTAATATGTGTCATAAGCGAGATGAATTATATAAAATATATCGTAAGGATATTAATAATGCCGAAAAAAAATTACTTTACAATCAATATAGAAATAAAACAAATAAATATGCTCAGTATATAAAAAATCTTTACATAAAAAATGAGGTTATTAAAAATTTCAGAAATCCAAGGGAGGTTTGGCAAATTATAAATAGAATAAGCGGTAAAATTACAAAATCAATTGAAGATATCCTTTTAAAAACATTTAGTGATTCTCCTATAACCTTAGCCAATAAATTTGCAGCCGAATTCGAGACAAGTGTAACAAACATCTCCAACTCATGCGATACTCCGTTGTTACAAGCAAGTACCTATCAACGTACACCTGACCGATCGATCTTCCTGAAAAAAGCCAGTGAGGCCCAGGTCCATCGAATCATACAAACCTTGAATGATAAGAAGAGCCCCGGTTATGACAAAATAAGAGCATGTGACGTCAAATACGCTTCGGTTAAACTAGTTCCATTAATTACACATTTGATAAATAGATGTCTAGCCACTTCTATTTACCCAGATAAATTAAAAATAGGGGTAATCAGACCGATATACAAAAAAGGAGAACGTAAAGAAATGAGTAATTATCGACCAATAACTATACTATCATGTTTGGACAAAATTATTGAACGCTATATTGGTGACGAAATAAATAAGTTTCTTACCATAAATAATGTAATAAATCCGAATCAATATGGTTTTCAAAAGAAGAAAAGCACCAGCCAACTCCTACTAAAGTTTACAGATGAAATAAATTCACACTTAAATGGTAAACTACATGTATTAGTTGTTTTCATAGACTTCAGCCGGGCCTTTAACATGCTTCGTTATGACACACTTTACACTAAGTTACATCGATGTGGTATTCAGGGACCGCTCCTGGAACTTGTAAAAAACTATCACAGAAACCGTTACACCACTGTAAAAATACAAAATTGTTTTAGTGACATGATTTTGACTCAAAAAGGCACGGCACAGGGCTCAATATGGGGGCCATTGGAATACTTGTTGTATGTAAATGACATGTGTAATGTATTAGGCAACTGCTCTGTGTACCAATTCGCAGACGACACATGCTTATTGACCGCTGAGGCGGACTTATCCTTGGCTCAACAAAAAATACAAAGTAGCTTTGATGATCTATGTAAATGGGCACACGATATGGGTCTAGTTATAAATGCGCAAAAGACTAAGTTGATACATATACATTCTTCACATAACAGAGCTCCCTTCACACCCAGTATTGTGGCTCACCAACACCAATGTATGCATGGATCATCATCTACGTCATGCAATTGTCAATCTATCGATAATGTCAAGGAACATAAGTATGTTGGTCTCGTGATTGATGACAGACTCTGTTGGGGCCCACATAAAGACCATGTATGCGCTAAACTTAGATCGATCATTAGCAAACTAAAAATATTAAAGTACAAACTCCCATATAAAACCCTAAGACTACTTTATATGTCACTTGCAGAGTCTGTTATCAGTTACGGACTAAGCAGTTATGGTAAAACATATAAAACCTACATCGAAGATATTTATAAGTTGCAACGCAAATTATTGAAAATAATTGTTCCGAAGTATATTAAAAATAAATATAAGGAGGATGATCAGGGCCTTTTTGAACACTGTAACGTAATGAACGTTTTTGATAAAATTAAATTTAATAACTTGGTAGAATGTAACTTAAAATCTTATTTAGAAGAATATCAAAGACCGAATAAATTGAGAAAATTAAATCACGACAACTTAAAGTATATCCTTCCCAAAGTAACAAACGCATATGGAACTAGAAAGCTAAATCATGTAATACCAAGCTATCTAAATGAACTACCAAAAGAATTTCAAGACCTATACTCGAACTCTGTATTATATTCGTACAAAAGCAAATTTAAAAAATATTATCTAACAAATCCTAATCTTGTAAACCATAACAATTAAATATTAATATTTAGTTACACTTAAGCGACTCCCCACAAAACGGTTAAACCCTGCGAGGTTTTTGTTATGTGGGCATATATGTTTGTAAATATATGAAATTGAGATGTGTTGGACAATAAATAAAAAAAAAAAAAAAAAGTTATTTAAATAGATTAATATGTCGTACTTTTCGTTAACATAAGTAGCTTTTTATACTGATTTGTTAAATTTGTAACTTCTATAAATATGCGAATAATATGTATGGCATGCGAGTTCTGCAGATTACGGAACTTACCTAACTACTTTAGCATGAACGGATTGTTGTAATTAATAGGCATATAATTCAATATAAGAAACTAAAGGTCTAAATTGGTTAATTTCATGTAAACATGTAAGACTGTTTGTTGCTATTAAATATATAAATATATATGTTGCGACTGCCGTCAGACCTTCGCAGCTCATTAGGAAAACATCTCTTAAATAAGATTATACATCTTTCGAAATATAATTTCTTGGACGTGCGGATCTCCACACGATGTTTTCCTTCACCGCCGAGCAAGTGATGGTTACAAATATGTACATAAATTCGAAAACATGAAATTAATGTACATACCAGGATTCAAACCGGGAACCAGTTGGTCTATCGGCCGGTTCTTTATCAGTTTGGCTATCACTGGTCGCGTATTCTATGATAACAGACACACAAAGACGCCATCAATCTCCTCGTTTGTCGTTTGACATATGCTTCATAATGTCATATCCACTCTGTGTTAACTCTTACATCTATGTTCAGTACACAGAAATGCACTAAAAGCATAAGCACACGAATTCCTTGAATTATTTATCGAAGAAGTCTTACACTTAAATTCGCAAGTTTGGCTCTCTTTTAGCAATAACTTGAGTGCACGTGAAATATTATTATAATTACTTCATTAAGATACGTCCACGCAGAGCAAGAGAAAGTTATGTAGTGGCGGGTGCTTTTTTATCGACGTTATAATGATAAATCACATAGAATGAAATCGTAACAGAAGCGGAATTTGTATTCATAGTTCCTTTAATATACTAATGCAGCTAAACAGAATCAGTAGAGAAGATAAAAATAGTGTTTTTTTTTACCGATGTGCAGATATCACACAAAATACACTAAAAATTATACGCATGGAAACTTAGGTAAGTAGTAGCAGGCAGAATTTGTAGATTTTTTTTTATAAAACAGTGATATGACTGGAGCCATCTGCACTGAATAATGCAGATGGAAATATTTTGTTTGTCACTATATATTGTAGTGTTGTTGTAATACTATTTCAAATTTAAAATAGATAGCATTGGGTTATCGATTTGAAATTTGGGATAGTTTTAAATACTGCTTATTGAACCCCATTGCAATTAAAAAAAAATACAAAACGGGATGTAATGGGGATCTCAATTCCAATCAAAGTCTAGCTGTTAGTTTCTAATGGGGTAGCATATGACAAGCTCGAGTTATACGTTTCAAAACGAGTGTTTTTTTCGTGCCGTGTAATATGCTTGAATGGAATGTTATGTTTCAGTGTCGGCGTGCATCTTGTCGAAATATACTTAATTAAAAAATATTATACGGCGAGAACAAAAAATTGCCGATAAACTACTATGTAGTTTGGCATACATAACCAGTGTAAAATGTAATTTGTAATATGAAATAAACCATTAAAAAAATAAAAAAAATCAACTGATGATGGAAAAGGTAAAAAAAACATCTTTATTTATTTCAAAGGAAGTCCACTACTTTATATGCAACTCAAGCTTACTTAATATACTTTTTAAGAGAGCTAGGGTGCATCAAAGCAGCCCGTCTGGGGAAGTACCTCTATATCAAAGAAAACCTCAGTCAAATAACAACTCTTTAGAGAGGGTTGTTGTGTTCCTGCGTGTGAGTGCCGTCACCAGGAAGCTCGTAAGGAGTTGCTGTGTTAGTAGCAGAGGAGGCATCTCGCGAGTGATGCTTAATGTATTACAAGCGTTCATAGGCTACGGTAACCGCTTTACATCAAGAGGGCCGTATGCTTGTATGCCTTCCGACGTTTTTTTGTGCAGTGATAGACGGAGCAGTGATATTTTAATCTGCGGCTCCTGGTTTGAATCTTGGGGTGCTGGACATGTTCCACTAAATTTGTCTTTCCAGATTTATATATATGTTTGTAATTATCACTTGCTTTTTTTGCACTTTGGTGAAAGAAAAAAAAATCGGCCAAGTGTGAGTCGGACTCGCGCAAGAAGGGTTCCGTACCATTATCAATAAAAACAGCAAAAAAATCACGTTTGTTTGTTTGTTTGTTGTATGGGAGCCCCCCTTAAATATTTGTTTTATTTTAATTTAATTATTTATTCTCAAAGTGATTATATAACTAAATATTCTGTGAATATTTCAAGCGTCTACCTGTTGCCGTATTCAATATCGAGCAAAAACGAGCAAAAAAATCACGTTTCTTGTATGGGAGCCCCCTTAAATATTTATTTTATTCTATTTTTCACTATTTGTTGTCATAGCGGCAACAGAAATACATCATCTGTGAAAATTTCAACTGTCTAACTATCACGGTTCATGAGATACAGCCTGGTGACAGACGGATGAACGGACGGGCGGACAGCGGAGTCTCAGTAATAGCGTTCCGTTTTACCCTTTGGGTACGGAACCCTAAAAAGACGTGTGACCTAACGGTAAGGAAGCTCCGTTTTTCCCTGTGGGTAGTGGAGGTCAGTCCCTCCATGGCAAAATCGGTACTTCGCCAAATCTTTAAATTCTAGTAACGAAACCCGCCAATTAATTTTTATACCACTAATGTGGCAAACAAGCGCACGGTCTGCCTGATGGTACCGTAGCCTATGGACATTTGCAATACCAGGGGTGT
Organism: Pyralis farinalis; assembly: GCA_947507595.1. Taxonomy (NCBI): domain Eukaryota; kingdom Metazoa; phylum Arthropoda; class Insecta; order Lepidoptera; family Pyralidae; genus Pyralis; species Pyralis farinalis. The sequence continues at coordinate 24,852,841 of OX382278.1, forward strand.
TACTATTGCGTTGCCGACCCTAAAATCCAAATGGATCAGGAAACGGGAAAGCGCTAGAAGGAAGCATTCAACTATTTGTGCAATGTTACTATATATTTAATATACCGATACCTTATTGTGACAAAAACCTATAAAAACTTTTTCCATATATTTAATAGTAGTTTCAAGTCAAGGCAACCTCAACTGCGTGTAAGACACCCTGTCGATTACTAATTGAGTACGACCAGAGGAGGGGTTGGGCTCAGAGACATTTAGTAAGTGCATGTGTAGCTTGCTGAACGATTTTTGCATAAGTTAGAAAGAGGTTACTAGTAAACACCTGAGTTACTCTACTGCGTTACGAGAGGAAGTACCCAAACACTGCTTCGCTGCTTCCGCTGGTGCTTCGCTGCTTCCGCTGGTGCTTCACTAGTTCTGATCGTGCTTCGGTCGTTTTCGCTTCTAACGTAGCGTAAAACGAAAGCATTTACAACATGTTTAAGCTTCACGTAACGTGAGCAAAATATTTGTTTACCTCACGAAGATGTGTAAGAAACTGAATGTGAAAGAAGCGAGTGAAGTATCCAAGGACCGCGTCTACATACATACATACATACGACGTTGTGTAAGGAAATATGTTACAGAAACTTGTATGGAAAAGTTTAATTAGATAAAGTTTGGTTGCATTTATATTCCATTTAAGTTATGGACTGAACTCCCCGTTAATGTTTTCTCCAAGTGACATTGCCATGACGCTCCTTGTTTAAGATGTAAAGAGGATGTCCCTCAGGATTGATAACTTGGAAGGTGACGGCATTAATGCAACGGTAAGTATTTACCTTAATAGATTCAGGCGTTATTTTGCGAAAGTCAAATTTACATGCAATTTGATCTAACCTGCTGCGTGTGCTTCCGCCACCAATTAGTTCATGCGTCCTAGCGCCGGTCGGCATCCACCCGCTACCGTTAGTAGATGCAACATGCCGACGCTACCGTGGCTGCTCCGGTAGTCTCTGCCTCGGCTGCTGCGGTCGTCCGCCATCTGGAACAGAAACCGCATGGCCCCACCACCGTCGCTGCCACGACTGGCCTGGTCGTTGCTGCGACACGTGTTTCGCCTCTCCACGAGGCATCATCAGTCGCTGTAGGTGTTATTCCTAGAATAGCAATTATTGTTATTCTTACGATTAACATCTACGACGACGATACCGCAGCAGCCATGGCAGCGTCGGCATATTGCATCTACTAACGGTAGTGGGTGGGTGCCGGCCGGCGCTAGGCCGCAGGAATTGGTGGCGGAAGCACACAAAGCAGATTAGATTAAATTGCAAGTACTCGTATTTATTGAATTTTTAACGGAAATCGCGTATTTTATTTATTTTGTTGAACCTGACGTTTCGAACGCTTTGCAGCGTCCGTAATACGCGATACTTCCGTTAAAAATTATTTAATTCAATGTGTAACAATCGCGAAAACCTAAGACAATACTACTCGTATTTACCTTATCATGATTATTTGATAACAATCAAAATAAGACTTATATTGTCAAAGAACATCGACAACACCGAGAGGAAATCCGTACGTCCAAGAAATTACATTTCGAAAGACATATGACGGCCTTATTGAAGAATGATTCGGTTTCCCATCTGGGTTTTAGAGCACTGACGGCAGTTGCGCCATGTGAAAATCAGTACCTTCGCCAAATGCTTAGGCTTAGATAGCAGACCCCGTCAATCCTGATGGATCTGGATAACGCTAAGAAGAAGGCCAACAGTGGTAAATTGAAAAATAACCAGTGGAGAATGTGCAAGCTTGCATTGCCAGAAGCTGGCTCGTCAATTGTAGAATAATTCATTTTTTTTTTAATTTGCCGGCCATTTGACCATGTTCCTTAAGTGATAGGAACGGTGTTCCTGAACATTCCTATTCTAATTGTTATGCTGAATCCTAATCAAAATTCGAATATTTGAAAAACGCACGCACAGACAAACATATAGATTTCATATAGGAACGGTGTTCCTGATAAACGTATGAGAAAATAATACAATGCTATAAGAGTCCATTTAATAAACAAAATACCTATTTTTTTTAATGTTACAGTTTTCTTCCAGGTTCCAGAGAAGTTTTCTTCCGAGAACTCTCAAGCTGTGGAATGAGCTCCCAGCCAAGGTTTTTCCAAGGGACTACAGCATGGAGTTCTTCAAGAAATGCGTAAAGAGGATTTTAGAGGGTCGGAAACGCATGACACCCCAGGTGTTCCAAATGTTTACCCATCAGGCAGGCCATATGCTTGATTGCCACCTTAGAGGTATAAAAAAAATACCCGTTAGGATCCAATGGCAAATAAAGAATGATTTATTTTTATCTTGTAATCCACTGGATATGACAACAGTTTACTACGGTGGTGAAAAAAATCGGCCAAGTGCGAGTCGGACTCGCGCACGAAGGGTTCCGTACCACTATCTAAAAAAAATCATGTTTGTTGTATGGGAGCCCCCCTTAAATATTTATTTTATTTTGATTTAATTATTTATTCTTAAAGTGAATATATAAATAAATATTCTGTGAATATTTCAAGCATCTACCTGTTGCCGTTATCAATATGGAGCAAAAATGAGCAAAAAAATCGGCCAAGTGCGAGTCGGACTCGCAAACGAAGGGTTCCGTACCATTATCTATAAAAATCGGCCAAGTGCGAGTCGGACTCGCGCACGAAGGGTTCCGTACCATTATCTATAAAAACAGCAAAATAAAATCCCGTTTGTTGTATGGGAGCCCCCTTAAATATTTATTTTATTCTATTTTTTAGTATTTGTTGTTATAGCGGCAACAGAAATACATCATCTGTGAAAATTTCAACTGTCTAACTATCACGGTTCAAGAGATACAGCCTGGTGACAGACGGACGGACGGACGGACGGACGGACGGACGGACGGACGGACGGACAGCGGAGCCTCAGCAATAGGGTTCCGTTTTACCCTTTGGGTACGGAACCCTAAAAAAGGCAATAAAATCACGTTTGTTGTATGGGAGCCCCCTTAAATATTTATTTTATTCCATTTTTTAGTATTTGTTGTTATAGCGGCAACAGAAATACATCATCTGTGAAAATTTCAACTGTCTAACTATCACGGTTCATGAGATACAGCCTGGTGACAGACGGACGGATGGACGGACGGACGGACGGACGGACGGACGGACGGACGGACGGACGGACAGCGGACGGACAGCGGAGCCTCAGTAATAGGGTTCCGTTTTACCCTTTGGGTACGGAACCCTAAAAATCACGTTTGTTGTATGGGAGCCCCCTTAAATATTAATTTTATTCTATTTTTTAGTATTTGTTGTTATAGCGGCAATAGAAATACATCATCTGTGAACATTTTAACTGTCTAACTATCACCGTTCATGAGATACAGCCTGGTGACAGACGGACGGACGGACGGACGGACGGACAGCGGAGCCTCAGTAATAGGGTTCCGTTTTACCCTTTGGGTACGGAACCCTAAAAAGTACAATTTTGTGAGTGTATATTTTTATTAGCAAAACCTTTGTCAGTACCAAAACTGTACCCCTCATTTCACTACCGTCGAAGCGGAAACAAGTTTCGTATTGACACTGCTGAAAACAGTTTGTAAAAGACTGTGCCAGGGTGTCCATGATTTCAGAACATCTCAGTGTATTTGTAAAACTTTTTTTATTCTCGTAAACAATGATATTTATATAACTATGTGATAGTTCACATCATCATCGTCATTAAATTAGTCTGGTAATTGTACTATTTGATTGTAATTTGAGGTTTATTGAAATTTTAAATCATTTATTAATTTGAAAATTTATATTTATATATTGGAGTGTATGTAAAAAAAAAGAAACCTAAAAACCTAGAAACCGGCGTGCGTGCATGAGAAGAGCAATGAATGTTAAAGAAGCGAGTGAGATATGCAAGGATCGAGTCACGTGGCGCTCGGTTCTCTCTGCCTACCCCGCAAGGGATTTGGCGTGAAGTTATAGATAGATAGATATTTATATATTGTTACTAATTAAATTAATACCAAATAAAAGTTTAATTTACAAAGTAATGATAATGTATATATGTCTGTATACATTTCTCTATCATAAATTAATATGTCGTCGCATCGTGAAAAATAATTCTTAATATCCCACCTAAGGCGCTGTAGTCATTTTATTAAAACGAACGCCGTCTATTAGCTTGTTCCAGAAACTATCATAAACGGCGCTTTTCTGAGGTTGTTTGGAACCGCTCAGTAACTAACTTCCGTTAGATTACATTCTTCATGCTAAAAAAAAGGGGCAATGGAAGTGGGGGCGACTGGCAGTACACGCTTTTCGATCACGCGCCGTACCGAAAACACCTCTTTGAACTCCAAATAACTTAAGGGCATCTTTAATGATTAAGATTTGCATCACATTATTTGTTGCATATTGTTGTAAAACGTGTTTCGGAGTATCAATACACGCACCTAACCAATCTATCAGGGCTTTTATTTCGTGTGCCTTCGAATGGATGAGCAAGAATCCTCGTTAAATATTTATATTGGATGCAAGTGGCTCATGACTAGGGTTGTCACCTTTTTCTTTACAATTAAAGCACACTGGGGAATAAAGGTAAAAAAAAGAGTACGTAGTGTCAAAATAAATTATCATTAATTTTTCTTCATCTTTATATTGAAAAACATATTTTTATTGCTTTTCCAAAGATTTTATCATAGTATTATTATTGCTAAACAATTGCACAGCCTCATTTATCATTACGTATTTAAGTTACGTGCCGGTGGCGACTGCTTCGGCACTAATCGATAACCTTCCGTTTCACGCAAAAATGCTAACGATCAAACTTTTTTATACCGGAGATATCAAATCATGCCAAATAAAGTATTTTCGCGTGCGTTATTTTTATCGTAAAGTAGAAAGTACAATTACCCAAATTTACGTACAATACTTTATTATAAAGTACGGGTGGCAACTATAGTCATCACCAATTATTATGGAACTCTAAGGTTATGTTCACCAGTGGACGTCCTTGAGCTGACATGATGATTGTTCAAATCTGCTACATTCAGACAATGTACTAATTATAATAAGAACTTAAACTGATATTTTCTCTACTTTTCAGTTCCCGTTTATACAACATCGGCAGACATACAAGCAAGTATTCATCATATCTTATGTAAGCTTGGAATACAAGAATTAGATTATACATTCCTTGCGCCTTGTCATCCCTGCCGCTAACAACTCCTTAGTAGCTTATTTAGTAACCTCAGCGAGTCGCAGAAATAGAACATCCTTCTAGGGAATTGTTATTCGGCTTGCTTCTATTAAAATGCGTACCGTTTAAGAAAGCGTACCGCGTAAATAGCATCATACCAGTTTCTATTCGCATGGTGGATAGACGGTATAAATAACTAGCCTAGGTTTAATCGCAATCAAAATAGCGCTTCGTATGCATGGAGTGTATAGATGTGTCATGGCGCTATGTGCTGTATTAACCGCGACTAATTGCGAACTGTATAATCACGTACACGGCTGACGTGCACGATAGTTCAGTTTTGTCTTGACGCTATCCCGAATTTAGGTATTGAAAGAATTCCTAGAAATAATATATTCCGTCCCGTTTTCTCCATAAAACACGGACAGCACAAAGGAAGCAGCCGATGGCTATCGACGAACTAATTCAGCGCACCTGCGACGTGAGTAATGTTGCCTCCTCGACGACTCGCTACTTCTATTCAAGATTAAAATCGTGCAGAAGTCCTTCTCGATATATATGATCGTGTACTTGATATAAATGATATATTTATTATTTATCAATTCTGGAAAGAATATTTGCTATCTATATAAATAAACATCAAAGTAAGTATGTTTGTCTTCGGTGAAGTCGAAAGTGGTTGGTCAGATTTTGATGAAATTTTCAGATTAGCCCTGCGGATTGAGTTTGGTGGCAATCATATGGTGGGTTCGGGTGGCTAGTTATATATATAATTTTGCACCTGATTATAATTTTTATGTGTAAAGAAAGAAGATAACTATCGCAATATAAATTTCCCTTTTTTTTCACCACTAAGGTGGCAAACAAGCGTACGGCTTGCTTGATGGTAAGCATAGAGGTTACTGACATGAATAAAATTACTGTCGCCGTTAAACCGCCTGCTAATAATGTTAACTATATCAAATGCCTCAATGATGAGAATAAGAACAAGATGGTTCCTAGTCACCGGCAGTCCCGCCGATCCTGGCTGCGGTAGCGGCCAGGGTATCAGCGTAGAATCTCAGACTCCGACATCGCGGCTAGCATTACAATGGACTGGTCCTGGCGATATACCACAAGTTAACAATGAAAACCGACTAGAAGATCGGAGAGCTGAAAGAGGAACTAAGCAAGTTGCATTGGGTTATTATGACGAGCTCGGTGGCTCAGTCGTGAATGACGCAACTTTGACACCAATGCTCGTGGGTTCGATTCCCACACAAGACAAACATTTGTGTGCATGAACATGGCTGTTTGTCTTGACCTGGGTGTTCGAGAGGTAGGGCGCATCAAAGCAGCCCGTCTGGGGAAGTACATCTACCTCACAGAAAGTGAGTGAGGTCACCAGTAAGCTCCCAAGGAGTTGCTGTGTCAAGAGGAGGCATCGCGCGAATGATACTTAATATATCGCAAGCGTTCATAGGCTACGGTATACGGTTCTATAACAAACTTCCCAGCAATATAAGAGAATTGTCAATAAACAAATTTAAAACTACTATTAAAGCCAAAGTGTGTAGCGGGCATATTGTACAGTATCTGACTATATTAATAATAAAAATGCCTGGGATTGAGTCGATCCAATTATAATGTAATTAATAAATTATGTAATTTTGTTTGGATGCCAAAAGCGGGATGCCTGAGTTTTTTGGCAGTATTTTTATCAGTGCTCACCTAGTCATGAACTGCACGGTAGGGAAAAAAATTGTGACGATTCCAAACAAATGTTAGCTACATTTGTTTGGAATCGTCACAATTTTTTTTTTACGGAATAAAAAGATTTTGACTTTGACATGTGAAATGTCATGGACGTCAGACATATATATGAAATAACAGCTGAACAGGCCGACCTTCAAATGCATACGATGATACATACGCCAATTTAACACAATTCGTATTAAAGAATAAAAACAGAGCTAAATGTTATAAACTGTTCGCCAAAGATTTGTCTGTTGGGTAAAGTCAACTGACGAAGCTGAAGACTGATACTAGTGCTGGTAGGGTGCTGGTGCTTGAGATTCTGAGTCAGATAGAGAAGTTCTGTGGATACATCTATACGCATCGTCGTCGGATCTGAGTAATAGTGCCAGTAAAGATCCAAGACCTACACTGTCCCGAGAATATTTCAGACATTAGTCATACATGGTTCGTATGACTCTCAAAGAGCTTAAAAATTAGTAAGTACCGGATGAGGAGGGAATTACGGCGGAGCTTCTGAAAGCGGACGAAAATCTGATACCGTAGTCCTTCAATTCAATTCTGTGATAAACTCCGATGCCAAACCGGAAGTATGGAACAGAAGCTTGGCCATACTGTTTTTTAAAAATAATCATAAGATCCTTTTGAAGAACGATAGGACAATATCGTTTCTGAGCTGCGTTTATTTATGTACTGTTTTCTAAAGTATTTTTATTAACCAGAAAATATTTCACTCGAATAGAAACATCACAAGTCTTAAGGTTAAAAAGCGTTTCAAAGTGTTATTTATTCTAGATGTCTCGATTTCGGAAACTTGCTGAGTGAAAAACACTCGAGAAGGGTGCCCAGATAAAATCCTGAAGTTTCGATACCACCTGTAAGATGACAGTGAATTTTCCAATTTTATCTTCATGGTCTCCATTATTTAAATTTTTAACAAAACCCAGATATATACTACCTAAAATTGAAACTATGTTTGTTCATTCATTTAATTTACATGCAATAAATTAATATGCACGTCGAGAATATATCAGGAGCCTACAACCTGTCTAGAATAGTTCCAGTCAAAATGGCGTAATTTTACGAATGAAGAAGAAGAAGAAATCATTTTAACCCGAACTCCTAATGTGCATGAATTCAAATTGCATCATGAAGATTTAGATTTTGATGAAGGCGTTCCGTGCCAATGTAAATTTAATTCAATTCACTGGGAAACAATTCCGGTTCTGCGTAACAACATTTCGATACGATTGAGAATGTTTATGTCAATGTAACTGACGAGCTCGGTGGCTCAGTCGCGAATGACGCGACTTTGACACCAACGCTCGTGGGTTCGATTCCCACACATGGCAAACATTTGTGTGCATGAACATGTCTGTTTGTATTGGGCTGGGTATTTTCTATGTATAATAAGTATGTATTTGCAAAAAAAAAATGTATTTACGTATGTTTATCAGTTGTCTAGTACCCATAACACAAGCTTCGCTTACTTTGGGGCTAGGTGGCGCTGTGTAATTTGTCCGACAATATTTATTTATAATGTAAACACCTATTAATGTTTCACGTATGTAGATTAGCGAGTGAAGTGTGTAAGGACCGCGTCTTATGGCGCTCGGTTCCCTCTACCTACCCCACAAGGGACCTGGCGTGAAGATATACATACATATATACATACGTATGTAGACTAAGAAAAGTCTTTGATACGATCGAGACATGGGCGGTGATACAGTAACTTCAGCAATGGCGAATTTACTACTGATACACCGAAGCGTTGAAGTGCTTGTCCAGTAAGGGCACGATGTTGTACAATGTGACCCGTCGCTATGTGACCCGTCGCTATGTGACCGCCCCCCATTTTTAGAGAGTTCTCGCATATTCAATAAGAAAATAAACCCATAAATGGGGGTCTATCTGCTTTATTTTTTTTTTATAAATTATATATTTTTTTATAGCGGATTTTAAGGAATGCGATTTCTGTTCATAGTTTTGTCATCTTTGCATAACTTTTTTTTCAATCAATCAATCAATAATATTTATTTGCGAAAAAATGTAGGTACATAATAAGGTGACATTTGAACAGTTTCCCGTGTATATTTTGCCTTTTGTTAAGGCATGCAAATTATAAAAGAAACTAAATACTGCTATTAGTCTAAATTGTTGTCAAATATCAATACATTGTAATGTCCAATATATATCAAAGAATGTCATTTAAATAGTCATTAATTGAATAATAACATTTCTGCGATAAAATAAAATACAATGTTTGCTTAAATTCACTTATAGTCAATTCTTTGATATTTTTTTTATTATATATTATTATATATTTTAGGAGCCATTCCAAATACGCTCCCCCGCTGAACATAGTTTTTCAATTATTGTTTTTTTTAGTTACGAGCTATCACTCTGATTGCATAAGAGATGATTTTGATGCGCCGTACCTCTCTTCCATCTCTAGTCTTTCCATAAGAATCGATCGTAGACATTGCGTGTACTAGTTGACAACCTATACAAGATATAAAACAAAAAAAAAAAATGTCTGGTAAGTAAAAACGCCAGGTTTGTATAATAATCACAAATTGTTAACAATTTTATCCAATTACAATTGTATGAAAGTTACAATTTCTTAGTCAAACAACAAAACACGAAGGCAAAGTTGTTTCCAATTCGACGCAAACGGCTATGTTCTTAATTAAAAGGTTCAACATTAATTTGCACTGCAAACAGCTTGCGTGCCTACTTGATTCATCTCACGCTCCGCTACTCTCTCCGATAGATAAAATAGATCGTACGAAATGATGAACTAGCAGTTTTGTCTCCACTTTCTAAATCGAAATCTGTGTTATTTAATGAATGAAGGAAACGAATGAATGAATTCTATTTGCCAATTGATGTACCGTTTATTGTTTTAACTGTGTGTTACGAGTACAATGATTGAACAAATGACATAGGGTATTAAAATTTAAGGTACCAATTATAATTTTAAATTTTTTTTATATTTAAATTTATTTTTATTTTTATTTAAATTTAAATTTATTATTTTAAATGTGTTTACAATGAATGGCTTAGAGTATCAATTGTTTGTCGATTTTGTTTGTATAATATTATCGACATTTTTTTCTGTACAATTATATTTAAAAATTTAAGTGCTAACAAGCTCGGTGGCGCAGTCGTGAATGACGCGACTTTGACACCAACTCTCGTGGGTTCGATTCCTACACAGGACAATGATTTGTGTGCACGGACATGTCTGGTATGTTATATATGTAGTGTTGGCTTACTGGTGACCTCACTCTCTCCCTAGAGAGTTGCTGTGTTCCTGCGTGTGAGTGAGGTCACCAGTATGCTCCTAAGGAGTTGCTGTGTAAGCAGCAGAGAAGGCATCGCGCGAGTGATACTTAAGATATTACAAGCATTAATAGGCTACGGAAATGCTTTACATCAGGTGGACCGTATGCCTGTATGCCTCCCGACATTGAACAAAAAAAAGACATGTACATGCATACAAATGTTTGTCTAGTGTGTGAATCGAACCCACGAGCGTTGGTGTTAAAGTCGCGTCATTCATGACTGAGCTACCGAGCTTTGTCAAAAATGTCTATTTGTTTCACATTCCATAAAACAAGATATTAAGTCTTGAAATCACGAATTGTAACAAGAAGATTATATATTTAATAGTCTCCAATCTCAAGTTGTCAGTATGCAAATTATATGGCATAATTACCAAGAAACTGTTTATATTAAAAGGGCGAGTAATTAAGAATACAGTTTGTAAATTTCACTTTCAAATTCACGAATCGATTCGTCGACTGCTGGAATTTTGGAGTTAGATTAAATCTGATCTCATTTTCAACCGCTTGTAAGATGTTCTATTTTCAGTTTAATTATAAGTAGTTCACTGACGTATGTATGTATATCTTCACGCCAGGTCCCTTACGAGGTAGGTAGAGAGAACCGAGCGCCATAAGACATGGTCCTTACACACTTCACTCGCTTCTTGAATATTCATGCACACTCTGCGTTTCATAAGGCAGTGATGTACAGTGATGTAAGTGCATCATTATTATAAATTATTTGGAATCATGTTTAAAACCCACACGGTGATGATAATTGTATAGATAATACACACAACACACTCACAATATACAAATTTACACACAACTTACACAACGCATGTATGTTTACACACATACCTATACTCACACACGCATATTCATCATAAATAATATACGTCTTTTCTTGTATTAACCAGAAATGACTGTTAATGCTGAAAGATGGGGAATTCATCCTTATACGCTGAAGCCGCAATGGTTGAGTATTATGCGGTTTCAGTGAAGTTTTCTTCCGAATTCCCTCATATTGTGGAATGAACTGATAGCCAAGCTTTTTCAGGGACTACAACAGCATGGGATTCTTCAGTATAGGCGCGAAGAGGATTTACAGGGTCGGCTACGGAATATTAGTACCCGTGGTGTCGCAAATATCCATACGCTATGGTAACTGCTTACCGTCAGACAATCTACTTTGTCACCGTAATGGTATAAAAAGCCTTTGTTAAATTAATTGTCATTTATTTCAAGCTCAAGTAGGGATGAGCACTCGCAATATACTTACTTGATTCTTATGACACAATCTTATATGTATCTTGAAACCTACTTCGTGCGCTACCAATTAGTTCATGCGAACAAGCCCCGGCCGTCGCGTCACCCAGCTCCTATCGTTAGTAGATGCTAGCTGTGCGTCGCTGCCATGACTGGTATTCACCCGCCATCATTGCTGCCCTGGTGGTCTCCGCTGCGGAGAGAATCTTGATATTAAAATTAATGTCCATTGTTAACAGCTCGACGACTGGGCTCATCGCTCAATATGTGACTGGAATTGATACTTTTAATTCAATTCACTTCAATTCAATTTATTTATTCGCAAATGTAGGGAACAAATGATGGTACACATAATTTCTATCTCTACACTCATAATTCCAACGCTCTTTGAAATTGTAAAGAGCGTGTATGAAGCTTTTTATGTGTTAGTGTAATTTATTTATTAATTGCTCTGGAATGGCTGAAAACCCACGCTGGCTTCGTTGTATTGTAATTAGACGCCCGACATATTTATGGCGAGAGGATGCTTATTTTATAATGCCGGGACTACACTTTCCAGAATGTAAGACGAGGTGGCAAATGTGCGAGAGTGGATAGCGCCCTCGCTTCCGCTTACCTTTCCTCGCCTCGCCTCTCCGTCGCTCCTTTCTTTGTTTCTATGTCTGTGAACCACACGAGCACCGCCTGGTTCCTCGCGTCCTTTGCGTCGTCAACTTTCTTTTCTTTCGATTATTTTCCATCGTCACGACAGACAAGTCTACGATTTATGTTATGCTTTTATGAAATTATACCAATCGCAACCAAGTTATTTGGGATTCCAAAAATCTGCATTACAAGGATAAATAAACAATGTAATTCGTAGACTGCATGACAGAAGTGAAAAGTTCCTAGCTTCCCAAACTTGTAAACGTACTATTTTTATTAATAATATTTTTAAATTTTAAATATTGTATCTAAGCGCTCTTTTCCCAACTCAAAAGAGCTATTATAGATATATATATATATATATATATATATATACATGTATATTGCTTTTTTATATGCTTTATAAATATTTATCTGACCATGACGGTCACGCGAGTTCAATATTTTTACCCATTCCAACGTGTCCAAAGAAATGTTCACTTCAAAAAATTACAAACATCCTTTCATGAGACGTAGAAGGCAACTGAATAACTTTAAGAGTGTAGATTGCTAGCACTTTATACTTATAGCATGCGCTTGTGACAGTTCGCGCGATAGCCTCTATGAAGCGCAGCGCACTCGCGAGAGTGTAGCTCCAGCATTACATACCGTTTGGAAAACAGGCATTCGGCTCACCTATTTTGAGGCGGTTATTTTACACTTTAATTTCGGTATGTTGATTTGTTAATTATGTTATGAGCCTTTTTGACTAAAATGGTTTTGTACTACGGAACGACGGGCTCGGTAGTACAGTGGTTAGTAACGCTATTTTGATACTAACGTAAGTGGTTCGATTCATACACAGGCGAACATTTGTGTACAAAAACATGTCTGATCTTAGTCTTTTTCAAAAGAGGCAGTGCGTATCAACGTAGCCCGTCTGAGGTAATATTTCCACATCACAGAAAACTCCAGCTAAATAATAACTCCCAGGGGGTTGTTGTGTTCCTGCATGTGAGTGAGGTTACCAGTAGCTCCTAAGTAGATGCTGTCTTAGCAGCAGAAGTAGTATCACGAGAGTGATACTAAATGTACTGCAAGCGTTCATAGGCTACGGTAATCGCTTTACATCAGCTTTACGCATTGGGCATATTCCTGTATAAAATAGGACCAATAAGGAGCAAGTTAAGTATATTTTTTCATTATCATACAGTTTCATCCATGTTTATTCATTCATTAATTCACCATGACACCACCAAAAAAGAAACCAGCACGTGTGTCATGGGGCATCACTGTTCCCTGTCACATAAACCTAGTTATATCGCGTTTCCGTTCTTTTCATACATCCTGCCTGAAGGTAAAGTCACCATAGCCTACGGACATTTGCAACACCAGGGGTGTCACTCATGCGTTGTCGACCTTTTAAAACCTTCTTCACGTTGAAGAAGAAGAAACTCCATGCGCTACAGTCTATATAATTAGTCAACTCAAATTGGAGGGTTAAAATACGAGTATAACAATTACCTGACTCATGTTTATCTAAAGGTCCAACTAGATAGAGGATAAGTTTCTCAAACGCAGTCGTCATAGATGCAGTAATATTTAAAGGCTGTTTAATATACCTAGGGTGGGTCCCATTTTCTGACAAATTTCCCACTTATGTATATACTAACTTAAATCTAAGCCTGGCCCGTAATATTTTCGTTTCATGTTATTTGCCATTCTAGCTATTCCAGCGCGTCCACTGGCGGGCAACTAAAGTCAAAAGTCAAAATCTTTTTATTCCGTAAAAATGGCTACATTTGTTTGGAATCGTCACAATTTTTTTCCCTACCGTGCAGTTTATGACTAGGTGAGCACTGATAAAAATACTGCCAAAAAACTCAGGCATCCCTCTTTTGGTATCCAAACAAATTTACATATTTTATTAATTACATTATAATTGGATCGACTCACTTCCAGGCATTTTTATCATTAATATAGTCAGATACTTTATAATATGCCCTGCTACACAATTTGGCTTTAATAGTAGTTTTAAATTTGTTAATTGACAATTCTCTTATATTGCTGGGAAGTTTGTTATAGAACCGTATACATTGCCCCATAAAAGAATTACTTATTTTGTGGAGACGGCTTGCATGTAAGATAAGATTATGCTTATATCTAGTATTTATGCTATGAGTATCACTGTTTTTACAAAATGAGTCTATGTTTTTATGGACATACAAAAGATTAATAGTTATTTAATATAAATTGTTTTATCTTGTCCTCAAAAATCCTCTCAACTGCCTAAAAACATATTCGGGAACCGGTCTATTATTTTAAAGACTTTATCTCACTACATAATCCTTTTATAAATTTATCGTATTTATCATCTTCACTATGCATAGTGGTTCTCTGCCTTTTCGCAGAAAATTGTTCGGCCTATTATCACTTGCCGACTCGAAGAATTTTATTTAGCGGAATAATCATTTGCCAACTTTTCGTATAATTTTGTTTTATTTCCCAACCTCACAGTTGACAACTGTATGTTTGGTCTGCTTTTTATAATGATACTTTTCAAAATGGCAACGATTCGCTTCTGCCACTTCACCGGCCGCTGTCGCGGCACACTCGCTTCTCTCGCTCGGCTCGTGCATTGTTTGTCATACTCTAAGCTAACCTAACCAACTGAGATTTCTGTTGCTATACTCATTACAATTTTTTTATTTGTTTAAAAGATTTGGCAAAAGATAAATGCCCCAAACGATTTGTGTCATTATAATAATCAGCTTAACAATAATTCTACTAAATGAAACATTGTCATACAAAAATTTGATAATCGTTAGTTGTCAAAGTGAATAATAAGCGAAACGTTGGTTGGCAAGTGATAATCGGCCAAACAATTTTCGGCGAAAAGGCAGGATACCATACTAAAGCTTAGATTAATAAACAATAACATTTTATTCTTTAAATACACAAAACAATCTTTTTCTTCCACTTTTATCTTTTCTTTCATATTTTTTCTTATAATTTCTCCTTCCACCAACTTCATTTCTATATAATCGCTCGGCTGTCTTAAGAATTTTACAACTCGTGGTTGATCAGGCCACTTGTCAGTGTTTTTACTAACCGCAGCTTGTTCCTTCTTACTATTCTCTTCCGTCCTTCTTTTCTGTGCTCTGGTTGTTACCACGAGTATTTTGGTTTTGTCAAATCATATTTTATCTAGGATTGTATATGTTTGTGAAATAATCCAACGCAACTGTAGACTACAATAGCAGTATAATATGATGTGTACACGAGGCCTAAATCCCACTCCAGGGTTGAGCACTGACACCTGTACCACGGGTATATCCTGCAATAGATGTCAGTATCGACTGAACAACTATAGAATTTTGACCATTAATGTGTCAAAAAGCGCAACGAGTTATTTTGTATGAGACAAATTGTGTGGAACAAAATAAATTTATTCTTATGTGAAAGTAATTTCAAAAGAGCAAAAACTTTATTACCTTTAATTTACTTACATAATTTTAATAACTAAGAGAGTCTGTGGAAAAAATATGTACAAAATATTCTGATATTTTCTTTTTGCCAGGCGATAAATTAGAAACTACGAATACCTATCTCAATATATCAAAGCAGCCCGTCTGGAGAAGTACCTCCACCTAACAGAAAACCGTAGCCAAATAACAATTCCTTAGAGGGTTGATGTGTTCCTTCGTCTGTGTGAGGTCACCAGTAAGCTCCTAAGGAGTTGCTGTGTAAGCAGCAGAGCAGACATCGCGCGAATGATACTTAACATATTACAAGCATTAAAAGGCTACGGTAACTGCTTTACCGTATCCTTGTATGCGTCCCGACGTTATATAAAATGAAATATCTGCGAACACTTTTAAAATTGAGAAAATAACAATCCTGTTTATACTAAACCGTATAGACAGTGTCAATCTTGAAAACCTGAAGTGATAAACAAATAAATAAAATGCTTCAGGATAATATAATTGAAGAATCCTCAAGTGAATGGTATAGTTCTATATTACTATATGTATGTACTGTATGTATATGTATGTATATCTTCACGCCAAGTCCCTTGCGGGGTAGGCAGAGAGAACCGAGCGCCATAAGACGCGGTCTTGCATACTTCACTCGCTTCTGTGACATTCATAGCTCTTTTCATGCACGCTCGCCGGTTCCTGGGGCTTCTGACATCACCTTAAAGATAAAGCTTAATGACAATATTATTCATGATTAATTTCCTTCACACAACATCACTGATATAGTTGACTCATTCGTCAGCCTCGATATATTTCACTCATTTGGACTTACAACAAGGCTATTATCAAGTGAAATTAGATTTGGAAGTAGGAAGTATACAGCCATTTGGACGAGCACAGAACATTACTTAAAACACGTTAATTAAAACAAAAAGTTCGGCAACTCCTATCTCTGTCGTACTATTAAAAGTGGAATGCCTTGCCTGCACATGTGTTTCCTCCTTACTATAATATGGGATCCTTAATACGAGGCTTGAAGAAGCACCTCATGAGCCAGCATTTTTTTTCTACGTCACGGGGCATGCAAGCACACGGCCCACCTGATGTAAAGCGGGTACCGTAGCTTATTAATCACTCGCGCGATGCCTCCTCTGCTGCTTACACAGCTACTCCTTGGGAGCTTACTGGTGACCCCATTCACACGCAGGAACACAACAACCCTCTAGGGAGTTGTTATTTGGGTGCGGTTTTCTGTTAGGTGGAGGTACTTCCCCAGATTTGATGCGCCCTACCTCTCTTAAAATATCCAAACCAAGACAAACAGACATGTTCATGCACACAATTTTTTTCTTGTGTGGGAATCGAACCCACGAGCGTCGGTGTCAAAGTCGCGTTATTCACGACTGAGCCATCGAGCTCGTCAAAATGGCAGTCAGCATGGCAGCGTCAATTGACAGGATACTGTACTCTTTGTCAGTTGCCACTACGATTTGGATTCCACTTTTCGTTTACCATCAGGCGAAGCGGAGACACTATGCTGAGCTGATATAAAAAAAATAGAAAACCCTCCGGGGGTGGTGCACTAAAAACCTCAATGAAATAAGTGGAGGTTTTTCAAGCTATCTTGAAAGTGTGTGCTTTCTTCCCTTTTATGTTTTCAACGGAATTTCTCTATGAACACTGGCGGGTCCTTACCGTAAGATAGTTATTCTTTTTCCACGCTATATTACGGCAACATTCAATTACTCCTTGCGGTGGTTACGTACAGGTAATAGACGTAGAATAAGTTTATGTAAACCTTGTTGCACGTGTGAGACATACACTAGAAGATATTTTTCTTATTTGGGAACTTATTTGTACAACAAGATAAAGAAAAAGCTAGACAGTTATACCAATAATGAAAGCAATTGCAAAATAAACTGACAAGCTTGGTTAACTACACTAAATTATGATGAAAAAGAATTGTCGTTTTGCAGATAAGCTTTCTTATTTTTTATGTGGCTGTGTACTTGTATTATAAATTAGTAGTAGTATAACCTCACGTCAAATCTCTTGCGGGGTAGGCAGGGAGGACCTAGCGCCACGTGACTCGATCCTTACACACCTCACTCGCTTCTTGAATATTTATTGCTCTCCTCATGCACGCTCGTCGGTTTCTGAGTCTCTTGACATCACATCCTGAACACGATCAATTTATATATATGCTATATTAGCTGTGCCAGGCACCGCTTCGCTAAGTGTTGTTTTTTCCTGTTTTATATCACTAAACCTCCTCTGCAATGTGTTGAGTATAACCCAGAAGTTTCATTACAATCGAATGAATGGTGTCAAAGTCTACTTTCGCTCGGCGTTTGTTT
The DNA here is from genome assembly GCA_947507595.1 of Pyralis farinalis. Classification (NCBI taxonomy): domain Eukaryota; kingdom Metazoa; phylum Arthropoda; class Insecta; order Lepidoptera; family Pyralidae; genus Pyralis; species Pyralis farinalis. The sequence goes on from OX382278.1 coordinate 24,870,843, forward strand.
AATTATCAATCTTATGTTTTTCAGGAAGGATATAGATTAACTTAAAAAGCAAGCCTGATGTAAATATAAAAGTTCGTCCAATCCGTTAGAGCCCTTTTTGCGATACACCAAATATATAATATATATTTGGTGTATCGCGTATGTGTATAATCAGCTTATTTGACCTGTTAGAACCCGTTATATACGTTTTCCCATACATTTCGCGGTCGTATTCGATCACCGTGATATTATAACAAGTTATGTTATAATAATAGCATGAAAAAACGACATATGGTAAAAGACGCAAAATAAGTCAAAACTACTTTGTTACTATTACAATTGACATTTTGTCATTAGTTTTTTAATTGCTTTCAAAATTATCGTACCTAAAAATTTCAAGTGTATTTGCTCACTTTGCTTTTGGTTAACAATTAATTATTATAAATATGATATAAGGGAACCCTAAATATCTCTTTTTGTCGATACTCAGACGTTGGGATAACAAAAAAACATCCTCTACTTTATACTCTTAGTAGGTGCCTGAATTGTATTTTTTTACTTTGTACCCTCGTTAGTATTAAAACCTTACCAAATTTTAGTTCTCAAACTCAGATAGTCTTATAAACTAGCTGTTGTAATATAAAAACGCAAATATGGTCATGAATTTCTAGAAAGTAAATTTGTTTTCCCCCATAAGTTTCACCATATATGCATAAAATACAATTTTATAATTATAATTGTTGCAATTATAATGAGACATTGATATCTATGCTAGGCGAAGCCTGTATTTCAGACAACCAGGCCTCCCCCTGTACCAAATAACTTATCTAGGCGGAGGCTATATAAGTCGTCATGTCTTCGTAGTTACTGAGCTATAGCAAGTTCACAAATCAAAAAAGGCTAAAACATGCAGAAGTAAAATGACAAATGTACAAACAATCTACTACTAATAAATCTTGCATAAATTCTTTGATATATAAACAAATATTCATTTGGCCATTTAGCTTCTGCAATCTTGTCCATCCGAACCTCAGAAGGCTGTTAAGCTCGAGGCTTGTTGGTATAAGATAACAGTCGTTAGGCTGTCAACCCATTTAGTTTCGACTTCCCACCATTCGAAGGATTACTATCGACGATTGTGATATCTGTGTCACAGAGGTCACAAGTTCAAACTGTGCACATGTGGTATTTTATTTGTTTTACCATTGGCATAATGCAGTATCTGTTGAGATAAAATAATGTATTTTTAATCTCAATTCTTTTTTTTTTATACAATGTGTCCCTAAATTCAACGATAAGCTGGCACCAACGGATAGACCTACCCATGACTACTCAAGAATAAAAATTTTCTTTTTTGTATCTCTTTTCTTTAATGAAAATAATAATAAAATTGAAATTTTCTAAAAATGTACATCCCTTATGATAGTTTTAACTACCATAACCACAGTTTTCCAAATATAATTGATTTTTTTTAGTGTCGGCAACCTAAGTAGCACTGCTACACTACAATCCCTAAAAACCTTAGGATGCTTGTAGTTTTTGAACAGAATAACCTCAAAGTCATTTTTCTTCCTAAAATTGTATAAGAATTTTACTTACAGACTACTTTGACTCATCGTGGTGAAAAAAAAATGTATTGACACAGGTATGGCAAGTCATTTTGAAAGTTGGCGCAACTAACCAAAATTCTAAACTGGTAAAATACTCTAAGAACACTAGTCACAAAAAAAATTCGTAGGTACTATTTCTAAACAAGAGCCAAATTTGATAAATTGTTTTTGTTGATAGTAATCATTTTTATTTCGTACAAGTTGTTTTGTTATTAAAATTAAATGAATCAAAATAAATAAAACAAACAATATTACATTTTATTCATTTATTAAAACACCATTATAATAAATGTTCAAATTGCTTGCCACCGGCATGGCATTAATGCAGGCACGACATCACCCTAAAAGGGCTCTTTTTATTAGTCGTGCATGTCTTCTCATATTGATTTGATCCGCTGCCTGAGATATTTTTTGCAGAGCTCATCTAACGTTATATTAGATGATAGCATTGATAGCAACATTAGATGAGCTTCGCCAAAAAATATCTCAGGCAGTGGATCAAATCAATATGAGAAGACGTGCACGACTAATAAAAAGAGCCTTTTTAAGATGAGCTTATACAATTTTAGGAAGAAAAATGACTTTGAGTTTATTCTGTTAAAAAACTACAAGCATCCTGGGGTTTTTAGGGTATGGTGTGTATAGCAGTGCTACTTAGGTTGCCGACACTAAAAAAAATGAAAAATATTTGGAAAACTGTGGTTATGGTAGTTAAAATTATTATAAGGGATGTACATTTTCAGAAAATTTCAGTTTAATTATTTTTTTCATTAAAAAAAAGAGATACAAAAAAAATATATTTTATTCTTGAGTAGCCATGGGTAGGTCCATCCGTTGGTGCCAGCTTATCGTTGAATTTAGGGACACGTTGTACATATATAACATCGGGAGTCATGCAAGCATCCGGTTCACCTGATGTAAAGCAGTTACCGTAGCCTATTAACGCGTGTAATATATTGAGTATCACTCGCGCGATGCCTCCTCTGCTGCTTACACGTCAGCTTCTTAGGAGCTTACTGGTGACCTCACTCACACACAAGAACACAACAACCCTCTAGGGAGTTGTTATTTAGCTGCGGTTTTCTGTGACGTGGAGGTACTTCCCCAGACGGGCTGCTTTGATGCGCCCTACCTCTCTTTCTATTTATGATCTATATTTATGATATATGTGAAAATTTCAATTCATTACACATATAATAGTCTTATAAGAGCATTCACAAGACAAGCTCGAGCTAATATAGAAACCTTCATGTACTTAAACATATGAAGAGTACGGGTGTAGTACCTATGTGGTATATAATCAAATATATAAAAGCTTTATTCAATTCAATTCAACTCAAATAATTTGTTAATAGACAACAGGTAGAATACAGATTCCTACTATTGTAGAAATCTGTATTCTATTCTGTAGACAACAGGTAGAATACAGATTCCTACTATTGTAGAAATCTGTATTCTATTCTGTAGACAACAGGTAGAATACAGATTCCTACTATTGTAGAAATCTGTATTCTATTCTGTAGACAACAGGTAGAATACAGATTCCTACTATTGTAGAAATCTGTATTCTATTCTGTAGACAACAGGTAGAATACAGATTCCTACTATTGTAGAAATCTGTATTCTATTCTGTAGACAACAGGTAGAATACAGATTCCTACTATTGTAGAAATCTGTATTCTATTCTGTAGACAACAGGTAGAATACAGATTCCTACTATTGTAGAAATCTGTATTCTATTCTGTAGACAACAGGTAGAATGCAGATTCCTACTATTGTAGAAATCTGTATTCTATTCTGTAGACAACAGGTAGAATGCAGATTCCTACTATTGTAGAAATCTGTATTCTATTCTGTAGACAACAGGTAGAATGCAGATTCCTACTATTGTAGAAATCTGTATTCTATTCTGTAGACAACAGGTAGAATACAGATTCCTACTATTGTAGAAATCTGTATTCTATTCTGTAGACAACAGGTAGAATGCAGATTCCTACTATTGTAGAAATCTGTATTCTATTCTGTAGACAACAGGTAGAATACAGATTCCTACTGATGTATCTGTATTCTACCTGTTGTCTATTAATAAATTATTTGAGTTTAACGCTTTGCAGCGTTCGTGGTCGCAGGAAGACTGTCTGTGAAGATGTCTTCCTGCGACCACGGACGCTGCAAAACGTTCGAAACGTCAGGTTCACCAAGATAAATAAAACACACGATACTTCCGTTAAAAATTGTTTAATTCAATATTAGAATCTAGATTTATTATTTTAAAAAGTGATAGGTATTAGTTAATGTGCTAATATTTTGGTTTCTCAGTTTACACCGAAATTGCTTTCAAAGTAAAACCTGTCAGGATCACAGAAGTAATGTAAACAAAACTGGCGATTTTGGAGGTAAATATTTTAAATGGAAGATCTCACCACATATGAAATTGACGTATTATATGGAAATCGTAAAACGTATTTAATCAATCGAAGCATGTACTATTATTATCTACGCACTTTCGCCATTTTTACGTAGTTCATTTTGACTCCATTACTGAAAAAAATGTGGGAGTAAGATTCAATAAAATTTTTGAAGGCAATTTGGACCGCTCCATCGCAATTGATTTTATTTCCGTACAAGTAGTTGTCCAAATTGTGAAATAAGTGAAAATCTGGTGGAGCAATATCTAGGGAGTATGGTGGGTGTCGGAGACATTCCAATCGCAGTTCCTCTAATTTAGCGACTGTCTGTCGTGAAGTGCGTTGTCCTGAAGCAGCAGTGGGCTAGAGCAATTGACCAGCCTCGGTTGTTGAATAGCCAACCCTTTCCATCACGGTTTGCAATTGTTGACAATACAGATCTGTCGTAATCTTCTGGCCAGATCTTAAAAAGCTGCTGTGTATGACAGCAGCACTGGTCCACCAAACACTCACCAGTATCTTTTTCTGAGTTAACTTTCGCTTAGATATGGCTAGATAGGATTTAGCCGGTTCAACCATTGTGATGAACATTTCTTATTGTCGTACAGGGTCTATTTTTTATCACAAGTAATGATTTGATGATGATTGTTGAATAATGTCACGCAACACTCAATGGGTGTTTGTTGGTGAGCTTCACTCAATTCATGCGGTACCCATTTCTTCAGCTTTTCACATTTCCAATTTGTTCCAAGTGAATTAAAACTATTTTGTCACTCCCACCGAAGCCTGCCGCTAACTATGACGTGGTTTGCGATGGATCTGCTTCCACGATCACCTATAATTCTTCGTTGTCAACTAGGGTCTCCGGCCGTCCACAGGTTTTGTTTTGTAGAAAATTTCTAGAATGAAAACGTTGAAACCAAAAACGTTGTCGTGTTTTCTTTTATAGTAGCTTCCCCATACATATCATTAATCCTCCGAGCTGTTTCTGCAGCTTTGGTGCCACGGTGAAACTCGTATTCGAAAATAACGAGATATTTTTAGTTTTTCATATTGTGAACAGACCAGCGGAACAGACCGATGTCAAAGAAAAATCAAATGGCGTAAAAACAAACGAATTACTAAATTCAAAACACAAATATTTGAGATCAAAGTGGCCAGTTTGCCAAAACGCCAATTTTATATGGAAGGACCTAATATAAAAAATATTTGTTTGTTATGTATGCGAGATAGCACGTGTAACGTACCGATATACATTTGAATGGACATTTCTAAAATTCTATATTCTTTCTTTCTTTTCAACATAATTTAAAAAATGACAATTGAAATTAAATTCCCGACTGTACAAATTATGGATCAACAATGAACATATTTAGATGTTTATTGTATTTTAATTTTTATCCATTCTGCAAATTTTCGGAAGGTCTGCTTACTTTGGGGTCAGATATAAAATGGGAATCATTATACCTGAACATTGCAGCTCAACCACGTTAATAAAAATACGAGAACCCGGTAGTCCGTATTAAAGCAACGGAAAACTGGACATTCGCTGGTAAAAATACAAATAAAATCTTCAGTCAAATCATCCAATGAATAATTGATTACTGTAGGGGTTAGACTACCCTTAACAGAGTAAGAAATGGGGTTAATTTATCTTGTTTTGCATATTTTATTCGAAAAATCGTCTATTCGCTGCTTCGGATGTATTTTGTTTTTAGAGTTGTTAACTTCACAGTGACCGTCGTTTGAAAAAAAAGAGAGTTAATCAAAAAGAGAGTATCGGTGTTAAGATTAGAAAAGGTATGCTCCGTTGGTTCGGATATATAGAAAGAATGCAGGATGAAAGAATGATAAAACAGATGTAGAATACAAAAGTGGAGGGATGTAGTAGTCGGAGAAGATCAATATTCTCCTACCACGACTAAATTGGTCGTGTTTTATCAGATTTTCATGTTAGGAATCCTAGGAACCGTCGAGCATACCTGACCTGGCGTGAAGACATACTTACAGTATTTACGTTATTTACTTAGAGTATACATAAGCAAGCTATAGATCACGTCTTACTAAGTATGAACCGAAAGAAAGCGCACGTATGAACAACACCACGTGTAAACGTCGCTGTAGATCAGTAGTAAAATGTGCTTCTATCCAGAGATGTTTTTAAGGAATGAAACTTGAAAGAATGTCAGTATTGAAGTATCAATAGCTCAAAAATTTCGTCATGCATAGAACATATCTATACTATAAATATGTATTTATTAAAATTTGCTTACGATCAGCAGAACCGACAAGAGAGATAAGCGTGCGTTATAGCTTGATGTGTTTTAGGACATTATTGTTTATTGTTAACATTGACGCGTCCGACCTTTCTTAAAAACATCTAGAGAAAGACAGAGATCTTCATGCACATAAATATTTGTTCCGTTTGAGAATAGAATCTACGAGCCTTGATGTTGTTAAAGTAGAAATTGCTGACCACTCTACCACGGGGCTCGTCGTCAGTGCAGTACGATGAACTACTTTGCATCGCATATATATTACCACCCACAACTTTCCCTTATACAAACACATTTTCGTTATTTCAGCGGGATAGCGGCAACGTTGGCCGTTGTTTCTTTGGTTGTTGTTGTTGGTAGAAAATGCAAAAGAAATGATATGCAAGGATATTACATAGGTACATTAAGTGGACACTTAGCTACCTACAAATATTTTCCACAATAGTATATCTCAAGAAAGTACGAGTAGTTAATGTACACGCAACGGCACATCAAGCTATCACCGGTGCATCTTTTGTCGTTGTAGTAAAAGTAAGCTTTGAACGGTTTTGTATAGCTTCATCTGTCGACGTATATACCTACTGTTGTTATTTATCATTCAATATTAACATATTCATCTTTTTGTATGTATATAACAATACAATATTTTAAATACAATATCTATCAATATTTTAAAAACTTATCTACAGCGTCGGTGATCAGGGCGACAGACTAAGAAACCTCCGTACAATACGTGTAGTTTCTAAAATTGCTATCTTCAGTAACCGGCTCTTGACTCAATGACTAAGCGAAAGTTTCTGAAGGTGTCGGTCGAGAAATTTCACTATTAGACCACGCACCGACACGAATTTCCGTTGATGCAACGAAAATTGTTCTGATTTGATAACTAATCAATTAATTATCATATTCTTACTTATATCCAACAATTAACTCCCTATTTTTACATCTTTAAATATAAAACGACTAATAAAAAGTATTGATGGTCATATTATTAGCAGAGGAATTTGGGATTTCACAATGAATACGATTAGATTAGAAACCTGTATTTTCCGATAATGTGGGTCTGATTTAGAAGTTTAAATTAAAACAGGTCTGCAAACTTTCTACTACTATTTCAATGTTCCAGCCATTTATTTTACCGCAAATTCCTTACGTCATTCAATTTTAATAGTATTGTTTGAGAATCTTATTACAAAGGATTGCTTATGTTTGGGATTTCATAATTGGATGGTTTACCAGAATCCCAATTGAGAGCGAAGGATCGATTGAAAATGAATTAACCCAAAGAATACGAAAAATGTATATGTACTCTTTGGAAATTAAAATTGTTGATTTTAGAAAATCAGCAATTTTAATTTCTAATATGCATACGAACTAATATGTATAAATTTGCCTTCCACCTTCCACTGCTATGCTCCACTGTGGGGCCAAGAAGATTTTTAAGTCTTTTACGTTCTAATTGTCATTGTCTTTGGTCCCCTTAGTAAGTTGTCATTTTCGGAATTTGTCATTTTCGAAAATTGTCTATTTTGCACTAGACGTTTTAGGAAGTTGTCGTTCTCAGCCTGAGGGCTATTTTTTATGACATAAACGTACAGACTGATTAATTCGAACGGATTAATATGCTCTATGAGCGCTGCTATATTAGGAGCATAGCTTTTTATCGCTCCCGTTGCTATGGCAATTTATTAGTAACCTTATCACAAGAACACAATCGCTCTCCAGGGAATAGTTATTTTGTATGGTGGAGTAATTCTGTCTTCAGTCCCATGTTGACCACAATTAAATAACAATATCAATATAATTTAAGTAAATAATTAATATTAAGTTATTTTCTTATGGAATTATAGTTAATTATTTATTTATTTAGACGAACTCGGTGGTGCAGTGATTAGTAACGCTACTTTCACACCAACGTTCCTGCATACAAATGATTATCCTGTGTGGAAATCGAACCCACGACGGGTTTGATTTCCACACAGGACAATAATTTGTGTACATGAACATGATCGGTCTGTCTTGGTCTGGGTATTTTAAAGCAGCCTGGGGAAGTATCTCCACATCACAGAATACCACAGGCAAATAACATCTCACTGGAGGGTTGCTGTACTGTCTTTGCTGTACACTTCTTGACGTTGTACAAAAGTTATATAAAAAGAAAAGCTATACATACACATACTTCTATATAAATTGACCGATGTTTCTCACGCAGTTTTAAGGAGATCATCTAAGATCCGGACTGAGTAACTAAGTATTTTCTATCACTGACAAACTTATTTATGTGGTTGAAGAACAACATGAGGCCACTCGAAAACAAACCATATTATATTTAGAAGGTTTTAGCTCAGGTTTGGATGAAGTTGAAAATAGAATAATTCTTATAATTGACACAAACCAATCTATTTACACCAACCTATTTACACGGTTAGTAGAACTAACCGTGTAAATAGATTGGTGTAAATAGATTGGTTTGTGTGGTTGAAGAACAACATGAGGCCACTCGAAAACAAACCATATTATATTTAGAAGGTTTTAGCTCAGGTTTGGATGAAGTTGAAAATAGAATAATTCTTATAATTGACACAAACCAATCTATTTACACCAACCTATTTACACGGTTAGTAGAACTAACCGTGTAAATAGATTGGTGTAAATAGATTGGTTTGTGTGGTTGAAGAACAACATGAGGCCACTCGAAAACAAACCATATTATATTTAGAAGGTTTTAGCTCAGGTTTGGATGAAGTTGAAAATAGAATAATTCTTATAATTGACACAAACCAATCTATTTACACCAACCTATTTACACGGTTAGTAGAACTAACCGTGTAAATAGATTGGTGTAAATAGATTGGTTTGTGTGGTTGAAGAACAACATGAGGCCACTCGAAAACAAACCATATTATATTTTGAAGGTTTTAGCTCAGGTTTGGATGAAGTTTAAAATAGAATAATTCTTATAATTGACACAAACCAATCTATTTACACCAATCTAAATAAGTAAATAGATTGGTTTGTGTCAGTTAAAGATAAGAAAAAAAATATACAGTTAAAGTAGAATGCGCAGCCTAATGGCGTAGTTAACGAATCAATATCGCGTCACTCATCGGCTTCTTGGTTAAAACATCCGTCCATTGGTCAGTAGGATCAAATCGCTATAATATTTAGACAATACCAGAGGGGGATTTTGTACAAAAGTCGTCTGCGTGGGTACCTCTGTCTCACTTATTTCTACCGCCAAGCAGCTACATTTATATAGCTGTGTTCGAGTTTGAAGAGTGCGATATGGCAGAGAAATTACTGGGTACTGTGGCGAAACAGCCTTAGGTCACAAGATTGGCCACGCGCGAGTAGCATCCCCGTGGTGTTGCGAGCTCCAATAGGCTGCGGCTTTTTATTAGTTTGTGAGGTCTAAGTATAGTCCATTTGGACTAAGGTCTGTTCAAGGATGGTTCCAATAGTTCAAGGAATGTATGAAGTATAGCTCGCATTTGACTGTTTATTTTTTTAATCCAGGTAACAACCAAGCATACCTTACCATATATATTTATTGTAACATTTGGATGCTTCCTATACAAAATGTAGCACTAAAGAGTTACGCGTAATAAACTGTATTTATACCATAACATTCCAAGGAAAATAATATGAAGGATTGCCTTTGGCGTACTTTTATATAGTTGCGACAATCTTGGAGAACTGGAGCGGTTCTATCAAATGATAAGGGGTAAATAAATCGTCTGTGGCCGCAAATGTTACAGAAAAAACATAGAGAAGTGAGACATTTGTGTTGTATACAGGCCAATAACAACTTAATATAGCTTAATATAGCCCAAACTTAACTTCACGCCAAGTCCCTTGCGGAGTAAGCATTGAGAACCGAACATTCATCGAATTGATTCTTACACACCCCACTCACTTCTTACATTCTATTTCACTGTGATCTATGCGCATTACGTCGCAAATTTTGCGCATTTCTCGTATCTCGTCAGTGTTTATTCTATTTTCATGCTCTCTCTACTAATCCCAGCGTTGGGATCATCACCGTAAAGCTAAACTTTTTTCTTATACAACGTCGGGAGGCGCACAAGCATATGACCTGCCAACATAGAAAGTCATTAGGAGCTTACTGGAGACCTCACGCAAACGCAGGAACTCAACAACCCTCTGGGGAGTTGTTATTCGGCTGTAGTTTTCTGTGAGGTGCCGCCCTACCTCTCTTAAAACTATCCAGACCTGACAAACAGACATGTTCATGCACACAAATGTTTGTTCTGTGTGAGAATCAAACATACGAGTATTGGTGCCAAAGTAGCGTTACAGCGCGTTTCACTACTGCGTCACGAGCTCGTTATTAAAAAAATAAATTTGATCAAACTAAATTGTGGCCTAACGAGGAATCAAAGAGTCATGGTATATATGGTCATGTACACAATTTAATATCAGTGGGAATTAAACCCACCAATCTTGGTGTTAAAGTAGATATTGCTGAACTTCGATCATCGGGCTCGTCTCTAACAACGTATGCCAAACAAAAGAAAATGGTCCTATTTGCTATTAAATCTGCAGATAAAGCGAATTAGAAAACCATTGCTCATCATACTAGATCAGAATATTAATATGAAGTAGGTATTCTTATCCAGTAGTTAGTTTTTTCACTCCGTAATATCGTGGAGTATCTGGCTATGTACCAGAAGGTTTTCTGCGGTTTTGTGGATTTTAAGGAAGCATTTGATAGGGTCGTGTGAAAAAATCTCTGGATCATTTTGCTCGGATATGAGGTTGACGGTGACCTGCTGCGTGCTGTGCAATCTACTTATGAGGTTTGTACAGCATGCGTGCGGGGGCGGCTTGTCGCCCTGGTTTGACACCAACATGGGATGCGTGCTATCCGCTCGGCTATCTATCCTGTATCTAGACAGTTGTCTTCAGAAAATAAGAAATATCAATGTGGGAATGCGAATGGGTGACTTCGTGGTCAACTGCCTGCTTTATGCGCCAATAGCAGAATCACCATCCGAACTGCAAACAATAGTTACAATAATGAAGATGATTGTATGAAGAAAAGCTTACAATTACAATTAGAAAACCAAGATAACAGTGTGTGAAAGAGAAAAACCAGAACGAACATGAGAATTACGATTGACGATGATGTAGTGTTGGAGCAAGTGGATGCGATTGTATATCTTGGAAACACTTTTGGCAAGGATGGAATGTACACCGCTGACGTGGAGAGACGAGTGACTGCAGGAAACGGTGTAAATTGAGCGTTGGGCAAACTTCTAGGCAGCCAAACTCTAAGCCAGAAGGCACAGCTCGCTGTACATAACGCGGTGCTAATCCCAACGCTAACTTACGGACGTGAAAGCTGGGTATGGCGGCATACGAGCACTGCGACCATTCCATCAATTAATCATTACTCTTCTTCTTCTTCCTAGAGTAATCCCGTTTCCTAATCCATTAGGATTAAAGGGATCTGTAACCTAAGTGTAAGGATTTGGCGTAGATTTCCTCACACTGTTTTCCTTCACCGTTGAGTAGAGTGAATAATTACTAATATGCGCATAAATACGAAAACACGAATTCAGTGGTATATACCCACACAAGGATTCGAACAATAGACCAGTCTCTTAATAGGATGGATGGATTCTTTTATCTACTAAGCTATTACTACTCATCTTGTTAGTAGTATATTATTATATACTTATTATTAATGTAATTTTTGTGTACGTTACATAATATTTTTTTGTGTACAATGTTTATTAATTAATAAAGTCGTTGGTATTTGACAATATTTTTTTTAATTCCAAAACTGACTTCCTCTCGTGTAACTTGATTATGCTAGTTAGTTACATACAACTACAGAAACCAGTCAAAGCTGCCAACCAGTATAAGTCCACGACGTTCTGACATGTTACAGTATGTTTTACAGTAGTTTAGATCAAATTTCCTATAAATTTGACTTTCGCAAAACGCCTAAATCTATATTTTTTTTATACTACGTCGGAAGCATGCAAGCATACGGCCCACCTGACGTAAAGCGGTTACCGTAGCCTATTAACGCTTATAATATACTAAGTATCACTTGCGTGATGGCCTCCCCTGCTGCTTACACAGCAGCTAATTAGGAGCTTATTGTTGATCTCACTCACTCGCAGGAACACAAGAACCCTCTAGGGTTGTTATTTGGCTGCGGTTTTCCGTGAGGTGGAGGTACTTCCCCAGACGGGCTGATTTAATGCGCCTACCTCTCTTAATTTTTTATTTTATTTAACTAAGTATTTTTCATAAGCCACAAAACCATCAAAAAAGTCTGCGAGGTTATATGATTAATAATTATTGTACAGACTTTCTTTTTTTGTTCAAATCTCAAATCATGCAATTAAACCACGGATAGAAACAATAGATAATGACATTCATGTTATGATATTAAACCTTGTCCACTTATATAGTTTCATAAGGAATTGTTGTTATATTCAATTTGTTAAGTACTAGTTAATTTTTCTATATGTCTGCTAGTTACCACTACACCGAAACGTTAATTCAAATCAAATGTATTTTACATAAATCTTTTTCTAAATAGTCCAAGAGACTAAAATATTTGGACCTCGTAAAAATAGGTAACGTTATTATATATAAACTATTCCCACCTAATAATAACATCGGTAACTTCCCTCAACCACAATGACGGTCGACTATTATCGAGACCCTCGGCACGAGAATAAATATAATCTTTGCTTTACAACAGTTTCAAATTAATGGTCCAATAAATCATCGATCTGGCCAGAGTAGTCACCATTGGTTTTCACTTTATTCTCACTACAAAGTCGATACTAAATACATGTTATTTTACTAATGTAGGTACGGGATTTACCGCGATTTATTTTTATTTTTCCCCGATATTTCGGCGACGTCGCAGGCGCGCCATGGTCACGGGATCACTGACGACTGGTGTCATAAATATAAAAACAAATGCCGGTAAGTCCACCTACATATAGATTTACACTATTAAACAACCGTGAAAGTTTAAAATCTCCTAGATATTTTGACGTGAATATGTCTCTAAATTTGCTATTCTAGTGGGAAGCAATTTAGAAGACTGATTATAACAAAATCGGGGAAAAGTGGGTAAAGTGGGCAAGCGTAAATCGACAATCAGTAAAAAAACGCAATTACACCCTCATATCGTTTTAAAACAAGGCAACGTATTTATATCTTCGAGTTCAAATAGTAAGAGATATAACATCCCAATTGAAGCCATTATAAGGTCCGGACAAGGGCCAATTCCATGAGATCTATTGAAGCCTTTGTCTCACGTTTACGGACGGACGATTATTTGTGTAGTAAACATGATTAATGGAATCCCGGATTATTGGGAGTTATATGACTAGAAATACAAGAGCTTTTTCATACATTTCGATATTTAAAATGTTACTAAATCGCTATGGCTACTATAATAAGAATTTTTTTAATGATCAGTTTACCTCCGAGGTGGTACAAAAAATATTTTAATCGGCTTGCTGCGGCTCCGCAAAGCTCCGCAAATGATAGTCCTGTGAATAAGAAACCTGCCTGTGGACCAATTGGTTCGCGGTTCGAATCCTGACGCGGGCAAGTAACATTAAATTCGTGTTTCGGATTTTTTGTACACATTTATCATTATCACAAGGCAAACATCGTGAGGAAACCCACACGTGCAAGAAATTATATTTCGAATGACGTGCGACGTGCTAAGATAGATCTGGTTCTCCCTGTAAGTTGCGGAGGTCTGACGGCAGCCCGCTCCATGTAATAATCAGTATCGTCACCAAATCCTTAAGCTTAGGTAGCGGACCCCGCCAATCCTAATGGATTAGGTAACGGGATAATACGAAAAAAAAGCTACGATATATACTTTTTATGTTGTTTAGGTTGCAATATCTGTTTCTATCGGTGCTCGGTATTTTTCCTTTATTCCAATTTTATAAGAATCTGAGAAGAATATATAATCTTGCTTAGCTTTTCTAATTTGGTACTAAATTTGGGCTAAATTATTACTCTCTTCACCTCTTCTTCTTAACATTGTCCCATCTCCTTTATTACGATTGGTGAGGTCCGCTATCTAAATACCGAGTTTTACAAGAATCAAGTGCCGTCAGACTGCTTCATCCAGATGGAAAACCACCTTTCTTATGTTAGGTTAAGCGTATTTCGAAATTAATGAATAAACTACCACCTGATTTAAATAAAAATCTTGTTAGGAATAATATAAAATATAAATTAAAAAAGTACTTTTTAGACAATTTAAGTAGTCAAAACAATTTAATTTCACTTTAGAACTTGAAAACAAATTAATTATACTACAATGGGTACCTTACCCAAAGGACCCAATTTTTTAAATATTTTTTAATAGTTTTAGTTTAGGTAATTTTAGTTTGTAGTTGTATTTTTAATTAGGACACTATTATTATTATATTTATATTAATAAATGTGATTATACTACATAATTATTGTTATTACCTGCAACAAAATAAATGTTAATTAAATTATAATTCATATTTACCGTATACTTAGTTGCTTATTGTATATATATGGATTATTTATGTTACCCACTTATATCCTAATATATGTCTTCGAACGTACTTGCCCGGTCACCGATGAAACTCATTGTTGTAGTTAAGTACGCACTATTCTATACTATTCTTATTTTACATTGTAGTAATTATTACATGACTGTGTCTTGATGTAGTGATATCATTGATAAATAATAAATAATAATAAATATTGTCGGACAAATTACACAGCGCCACCTAGCCCCAAAGTAAGCGAAGCTTGTGTTATGGGTACTAGACAACTGATAAACATACGTAAATACATTTTTTTTTGTAAATACATACTTATTATACATAGAAAACATTCAGATCAAGACAAACAGACATGTTCATGCACCAAATGTTTGTACTGTGTGGGAATCGAACCCACGAGCGTTGGTGTCAAAGTAGCGTAACAGCGCGTTTCACCACTGCGCCACCGAGCTCGTCATTGTATTTGCGTCAAACCTCAGTGGTTTATAAAATGCATTAATCTTGTTTTTATAAAATGTTTATGTAAACTGGTGTAATAAATAAATAAATATAATTTCGTAGACTTACGGGTTTTCTCACGATGGTATCCTTCGTCGCCGAGCAAGTGATCTTGTCAAAAGTGGAAGAATTTGCTTGAACGCGTTAAGATCTGTAACTAGAAGTATGACGTGGAAAATTCTTTGCACATGATATCTCAATTATCGAGGAAGACTATAGGTTATTAAACATCAAGATTCTACCCTTAGATACCTAGGAAAAAGAGAGAAAGTTGAAAAAGCGATCCACCGGATACTGGGATACACGTTGACGAAGTAGCGGGTAGTTAGTTTTTTACTCATATATACTCGTAATGTTGCATTTTATATCATTCGTTTGTTATGCATTATAAACCTTAATAATCTATAAAGTCATACAAATTTGGTTTGACAATGATAACAAATATTTATTTGAAACAATAAAACTATATGTCATCATCACCATCATCTCAGTCTATATTCGTCCATTGTTGAACATAGGCCTCCCCTCTAGAGTGCCACTCCTCTCGATTCTGTGCCATCTGCGTCAATTTGTTGTATATGTACGCTCTCATTTACAAAATTACGATCATTAATGATTTTCGCTATGCATTTGAATTATTATTACTTAATTTTTCTTATAAATAAATAATAAATATTGTCGGACAAATTACACAGCGCCACCTAGCCCCAAAGTAAGCGAAGCTTGTGTTATGGGTACTAGACAACTGTTAAACATACGTAAATACATTTTTTTTTTTGTAAATACATACTTATTATACATAGAAAATACCCAGACCAATACAAACAGACATGTTCATGCACACAAATGTTTGTACTGTGTGGGAATCGAACCCACGAGCGTTGGTGTCAAAGTAGCGTAACAGCGCGTTTCACCACTGCGCCACCGAGCTCGTCATACAAACTCTTACAAACGACTATGACAGTTCTTTTAAGTTTTACAGGAGTAGTAGATATTATATAGTAGATAGTAATCGTGAAATTCGATTACTTAAATTTATACAAATTGTAGCCAGAAACACAAAGATTTTATACTCATTCACAAAATGAGAATTTTTATTACCACTGGTAAAGTTTGAAATTGACTATATAAATTTACAGGCAATTTGATCTAATCTACTTTGTGTGCTTCCGCTCCCGATTAGTTCGTGCGAACCACTGCCCGCCGGCAGCCACCGACTACCGTTAATAGATGCATGCTGCCGCTGCCATGGCTGCTCCGGTTGTCTCTGCCTCGTCTCTGCGAGTGTTCGCCATCTGAAATGTGAACAGCATGCACCCGCCACCGTTGCTGCCCTGGCTGCTCCGGCCATCTCTGCGACACGTGTTACGCCTCTCCACGACGACGAGTGCTGGAAGTAATGTCTCGAGGAGAGCCACGAACCGAGCGACATGGTGAGACATTTTGAGGGAGCAACTGTTGCTCATAATCCTGGAAATCCTGTGATTTTAAAAATAAAGAAAAGATCATCTTCAGACTTAGCTCCGGCGAATCAAAGGTAGGGCGCATCAACGCAGCTCGACTGCGGAGATAACTCTACCTTTTGAAGACAACTAATTTTAGGTTACAAATGAGCAGAAGGAGTCTGAACAAGAGATCGATAGTCCTTGTCGTAAGGCTCATAGGTTACGGTAACCACAATTCATAGTATAATATGTCAGCTCGTTGCACCCGAGGTTGTTAAAAAGTCATTTTAATTATGTGGGGTTCGAGGTTACTCGTTATAATCATTTTTAAGTTAAATTCTGCCACGGGGTAACATAACAGATATTTAAGTGATTACAACAATAAAACCATATAAAAATAGGATATTTACAATCTTTTCCTGTTGCATTTAGCGGCGTTCTTTATCTAAGCCTAAGGATTCGGCGTAGATACGGATTTCTACATTCATACTATTATGTTGTGGAATGAGCTCCCTGCCGAGATTTTCCCAAGGGACTACAGTATGGGGTTCTTCAAGAAAGGCGTGAAGAGGTTCTTACAGGGTCGGCAACGCAAGAGTGACACCCCTGGTGTTGCAAATGCCCATAGGCTGCGGTAACTGCTTACCATCAGGCAGGCCGTACGCTTGTTTGCCACCTTAGTGGTATAAAAAAAAAATCTACATAATACGACTGCCGTCAGACCTCAACAACCTAGAGGGAAAACCAGCCTTTTCATAAGTTTTTCTTTCCTCGCGATGTTTTCCTTCACTGCCTAGCAAGTGATGATTACGAATATATACATAAAACCGAATATACTAATTTAATGGTATATGCCCCACCAGGAATCGAAATAAGAACAAGTCGGTGCACAGGTCGCTTGTTCAGTCACTGGGGCAGGCTGTTTAGAAACTGTTCGGTGTAAAAAAAAAGTAAATTAGAACGGAAATGAATATCTTATTTATAAAATTTAAAGGAACTCAATGACAGGTATCAATATCGCTGCCTTAATATCCTTATTTCGGATATCCCTTCGAATATCCCTTTGGAGGATGGTTTTGTTTACCTACAATTCTTTGATGTCGCTCTGCTGAATTTTCAACGGGTTGGAAGGCCTGGTATTTGCATAAGAAAGTATTATATTTCGATTTAATTTTGCATTTTCTGGAAGGTGTTCGATGTTATCGTTCAAGTTTCATTAGGGTTTTAAAAAACAAGGTGTTTTAAATAGTGATTGTATTACTTTCATTATAAATGTCCATCAATATATATATATATATATATATTTTCAAGGACACTCGTCTGCGGGGTAGGCCGACGTAGTGTAAGGATATCCTAATGACTTTTTGACGAACTCGGTGGCGCAGTGGCAAAACTCGTGGTTACGTTACTTTGAAACCAACGCTCGTGGGTTCGATTTCCACAAAGGATTTATTTTAGCAAGTTACATTATGCACACAAATGTTTAATTTGTGTGCATAAACATGTCTGCTTGTCTTGATCTGGGTGTTTTTAATAGACATAGGGCGCATCAAAGTAGCCAGTCCGGGGAAGTACCTCTGTCTCACAGAAAAATCGCAGCTAAATAACAACTCCCTGGAGGGCTATTGTGTTCCTGCGTGTGAATGAGGTCACCAGTAAACTTCTAAGGAGTTGCTGTGCTAGCAGCATAGGTACCATCGCGCATGTGATACTTAATGTGTTAATCTAGGCTACGGTAAACGCTTTCCATCAGGTGGGCAGTACGCCTTCCGATGTAAACAAATCAAATAGTTTTAAAAAGGGACGAGGACAAGTTAAATACAATAATTTAAATAAATAAAAATAAACAAATATAGTCGGACAAATTACACAGCGCCATCAACTCCAAAGTAAGCGAAGCTTATGTTATGGGTACTAGACAACTGATAAACATACGTAAATACATTTTTTTTTACATACATACATACTTATTTTATACACAGAAAATACCGAGACCAAGACAAGAAGACATAAATGTTTAACACACAAATGTTTGTATTGTGTGGGAATCGAACCCACGTTTGTATCAAAGTAGCGTAACAGCGCGTTCCACCACTGCGCCACCGAGCTCGTATTTTTTTGTTTTGTATTTGTATTAAATATAATTAAATATATTGTATTAAAATTGAAATTATATTCGCGACTTCTCAGCACGTATCGGTTAATATCTGTCCGTTTCTCCACTGAGTTTATAAATTGGCAATGTGGTTGGTTCCTATGGGTCATTAGTATGTAAAATGAGAGAGGTAGACGAGTCGCGACATCGCCTGAAAAACAAAAAAAAAAGTGACAAGCCTAAAGGCTCCCAAGAGGAGTGGGAGGTCGGTTTAAGATATCGCGTGGGCTAGAAAATTGAAATTTGTAACTTTGCTAAAGGGCTTACAAAGACAATTTAAACGATACCAAACTAGATGAACGGCTATCATGTCAGCTATTACTGCATGATAATAATTTAAGCGCTATTGAATGTCCGTTTGTTAGTTAGCTTTCACGCGAAAACTACTCAACCGATCATCATGAAACTTTGTACACATATTCTTGGAGGTATCAGAAGTAACATAGGATACTTTTTATTAAAAAAAAGCGAGAGTAGCCGCGGATAAAAGCTAGTTCTTTTTATAAATTAATAAAAGTATAATAAACACGTAAGCGACTGGATACTGCGGATGTTTTGGTACAGGCAATTTTTGATTGAATTAAAACAGTATCTTAACCATTCAAACACGAGTTGAGGGCAATAAATTGTTCGCCATTGATTGCATCGTCTGCGAGCGATTTATGCCTTCACTCGCCATCTAACCCGTAGATGTATCGCATCCGATCGTGGTATCGACGTGTTCATTTACCCTCTAGATTTACCGACAGATGTAGTGGAAGGTTAAGCATGGTTCTGTTATACGAGTATATTAGAAGTATCAGGGTAAAGTAGCGTGTAAGAGCAACCTAGGATAATTGTTGCTTTTTGAGCGGTTTGTTAGTTTGTTGATTATTTATATAGGTAATATTTTGATGAGATCAGTGGCGGAGTGATTAGTGATGCTACTTTAACACCAAGGATCGTGGGTTCGATTCTCAAACAGGACAAACATATGTGTCCACAATCATAAACGGACACGTTTATGTATGTTTGTATACAACGTCGGAAGGCATACAAGTATACGGCCCATCTGATATAAATCTGTTATCTGAGCCTATGAGCGCTTGCAATACGTTTAGTGTCACTCGTGCGATGCCATCTCTGTTGCTAACGATGCTGTGTTAGAAGCAGAGATGGCATCGCGCGAGTAACACTTAACGTATTGCAAGCGCTCATAGAAGCTTACTGTGGACTTCACACGCACGCAGGAACGCAATAATACTCCTAGGAGTAGTTTTCTGCGTGGTAGAGGTACTTCGCCAGATGGCCTGATTTGATGTGCTCTACCTTTCTTAAAAATACCCTAATTTTTTTTTCAAATGCCAATATCTTTATTTCCTCTTTGCTTTTGGTATTACTAGCGTTTTCGGGCTATGGAATCATATTCACACGGGCGGAACATCATACTGAATAATATTCACTACCCAACGCGTCACATTCCGAGAGTACTACACAATCCAATAAACCACTTGACAATGCATAAATGCGCCACTCACTAACAAGAAAGTAATAAATATCTAAGCGAAGCGTTTATCAATAAGGCGATGAGTGACGCGATGTCAATTCGTAAACTAGCCAATTAGAACTGCGCGTACCATTTGAGCCCCGACCCGCAGCGGTGAATTTAGTTAGTTTTAAAAATATAGACTCATCGGTTCTCCACAGGTAATTTACGTTAGCGCTTACGCAACGTCAACGGCAGGCCACATAGCTCGAGGAACCGGTGGCAGATGGCGCAGAAAGGTCCTCGAATGGCGGCCACGAACCTGAAAATACAGCGTAGGACCAACAGTATAGACCGACGATCATGTGAAGGTCATAGGGATACTGTGTATGTAAAAAGTGTAGCCATATGTTCAGCAGTGGATGTCGCTTTACTAAAATGATTATGATAATGTTTAACATTTTCTTAGGCTATCTTAGACTTCACTGACCACAGATGTAATCGTTCAATTGGATATGGCAATTATAAACAGACAGTGTAATACATAACAGACATTAATAGAACAAAAAACAATTATATTGTCTACATATATGCTCCACTTAAGATAATTGTGTAACCCCAAATAAAAAGTAACGACATAAAAACATAATCTCATCTTAAGGAAACCTTTTTTATTGAGGTCCTTACCCTGAAGATATGGAAACAAGCGACGGCCTTATCTCAACTATTAATGAGCGGCCACACACGAACCCTGCGCGTGTTCTATCAAAAAAATCATTATACTACACAAAGGAAGTTCAGAAATGCTTTGCCTTTGAAAGGCACCCTTTCAGACGCTGCATTATGCTCCGTTTTGAGGAGAAAATGCTTTAAAATTTTACTTATATTTTTTTGTCTTTTTTTAAACAATGATTTTAGTTTGTTAGTTAAATATTTAGTTACATAATACATGCCATAGCTACTATTGAATATGTTTCGTGTATCTCGGAAACGCCTCTAATGATTTCGAACAAAATGTGAAATTGAACAAATTTAGATAAAGTTTTGCATTTTACGTTAATCTACATAGGTGTATTTTTTTTTAAATAAACATGATTTTACACTGAAATGAGAAACGAATTTTGGTAAGTCAGGCACTATTATTTATATGACAAGTTTACAGCAAGTATTAGAAATCTCACGAAAATTTCTAGTAAAAAAAATGTGATTACCTGCCACCCTATAACCATATAACAATTACCAATGGACGTTACCAATTAAAATTAAAGTAATTAAGTAAACTTTTGCAAATAAAAAAAATATTAATAATGTCCTAATTGACGTAACGTATTATGGAAACTGGCAATATTTTGGAGGATTTCAATCGAGTTGTAGAGAACTCCATGTAGCCAGTACATTTTTTTTTACATATAATTCACGTATTCGAACTTATTTTTATATTGAAACAAGTTCGAGTACGTAAATATTCGAACTTGTTTTAATTTCAAAAAGTATTTTTTAGTGCGTTTTTCGCACTGCACACATTTTCATCTTTTCTAGTAGAAATGGTAAAGATAAATTTCTGTTTCAATTAAAAAAACGTGTGCATCTCGCTCGACAGAAGTGATAACTTAAACTAATCTACATATAATTAAAGCTGCCGTATGCGTGAGAGAAAGGGAAGCCAGACTGACTGGCGCCGTAACGCGTTACGTAACGAAGCGGTTTACCCTCCCATAAGAAGTTATCACTTCAAAAAATGTTAAGCAATATTTAATTAGCGCTAGCTTTGCGTGGCTAATCCCCTTAATGGATTAAAACAATATGTCGATACTAATAGCGCTAATAGTATCAAAACTTTAACAACACATGGGGTGTATAGTTGTGTACTGCAATATCCTGTTGCCGGGTTGTTTGCGCTGAGCCACCATACTGTACTGTACTCATCGTACACTGACGGACAAAAATAATTGCCTGCCATTATAAAAATATAATATTAATATATACTATAAAAAGTCAAGAATTGGCCAACCATCAATTAGCCAAAGGCTTCCTCATTTGCACATGATGCTACCATGATGACAACAAATGATGCTGTGGCACAAGAGCAGTAGAGAAGAATCCAATGGTCAACGTACCTTAAACGAGCAGATTATGGATTATGCCAGTATGTGCTTTTATTTTATATAATGTCCATTCATCACTTGTAAAGCGATTACCGCAGCCTATAAATACATTAAAGTATTCCTGACATGATGCCACCGCAGCTGCTAACACACCAACTCCTTATAAGCTTACTGGAGGCCTCATACATAGGAACATAACAACATGGAACATAGTGGAGGTACTTCCTCAGACGGGCTGCTTTGACGCGCCCTTCCCCTGTTATAAGTACTTCCATTGATACCCCACTTTATCCATGTAATATTTTTTTTTTACATACATGGATCTCCTGAACTACAGATCTACAGAACCTTTGAATTCTGACTTTTGAACTTTCATTTAAGTTGTAATATTTAATTTCATTGTGAATGCCCCTTTAAATTGTAAGTTCAGATTTGTTATTTCAGATACGACAGTGAACTAGTACTGTAGACTTAACGTATGTATCGTGTTTTATCAGAACGTGATGTCAGGAGCCCTAGGAATGTTAGAGATGCGAGTGAAGTGTGTAAAGATCGAGTCACGTGGCGCTCGGTTCTCTCTGCCTACCCCGCAAGGGACCTGGCGTGAAGATATACATACATATATATTTTTTTTTTTTTTTTTGGTGGGTAGGCGCAACAAGAGTAGACACTTTTATATCAGTACTGTATATTTTTAATATTTAAAATTGTAAATAAGCAAAGTTAATACCTTTAGTTTAGTTCAAATGTGTTAACATATGATTAGCTAATCGCCAGCTGTAAATACCAAGTCCAACAATCTCTCCTTGGACAATAACAAAACTCACATACAACACACACAATGGATTCACTGTCGCAACTCAGAAAGAATATGGACGACATTGCGGAGATGTTTGCAACTAAGATGGATAACTTTGAACACTCCCTCAATAATCACGGTCAGTCCCAAGATATTTCAACGCTTGCAAATGATTATCACTCATTCAAAGCACTTATATGGAAAGCGGTCTCAAGCCTAAAAAACCAGTTGGAGTTAGTTCTAGCTACATTAGATGACTTCGAGATGAGGTCCCGCTCCTGCGTATTGTTGCTACATGGTGCACCAGAAACTGTTGCTGAGGATACCAGTAATTATGTGCTTAAACTGTGTCATGACACTCTTGGTTTGACAGGCTGCTCTGCAGTTTCCATTTCTTCCTGTCATCGGTTGGGTAAGCTGAGCTCTGCAGGCAAACCTCGTCCAATTTTGATTCGATTCTTGAATCAGCAGATCCGGAATCAAGTTTGGGCGACTAAACGGTTGCTTAAGGGTAGTGGTCTAACAATATCCGAATTCCTGACAAGCAGTCGACACATGGTGTTTGTGGAGGCACGCAAAGTACTTGGTGTCAAAGGTTGCTGGACCAGTGATGGCAGAATTATTGTAGTCGCCCCAAATGGTGCTCGCCGGAAGATTGTGTCAATGATGGAATTCGACTCATTCAAATCGGATGTATTGAATCCCGTTTCTACAAACTCTGTTAGTTCCGTGGGCACAGTGGGAGTGACTGAGCAGCCAATGCGTCAGCGCAGTAAACACCGCGCTGCTAGGAATCCGTCCAGGGTGAAGTAAACGTTATTATATCATTATTTTTCATGTACAGTAGATTATAATCATTTATATAATGTATAAGTACATAGATGAGTCTTTACGAAGTGTCCCAAATATTGCAAAGCATTCTTAGTACTAAAATTCTTTGATTTTTGTTGTATTCAATACTTATACAATAAATTAAGCTGATATGTACACAACAATTTCAATGTTCATGATAATTATCAATTAAATAGACGGTATTAACCTTTTTTTTTAAAACACTTATAAAGTAAAACTATAAATACCGGTAGAACTCTATTTTTTACTTTAGACTGTCAAGTCCTTGTTCTTACTTTTCTTTTTCAATGTTGGCAACCAATTCAGTTTCCACAAGTTAATACTATAAATTGTAACCATATGTTTTTTATTATTTTTTAATAGCGATATTTACAAAATGTAATCTAACGTTTTACTATGCTTTATTGCTGTATGTTAATTGTGTTGACTGTGTGTGTGTGTTTTTACATGTCTTTTACTTCTGTAACAGCTGGCGAGAATCTGAAGGTGATATAAGGTTTTTATTCGTATATATATATTCATATACATATTATACACATATAATTTATTTTAATATTATGTTAATTTTTTTCTATTGCTAATATTACGGTATATTATTGGTTCAATGTCTGATTCGGAGTACTATTCGCTATCTTCCTCGTTCGAAAGTGCTACCAGTGCAAGTGACAACTCCGATTCTTTATCACTGAGCACAGTGCTTAATGCTGCCTTATATGCGATGCCCAAAAATTTTAACGTCATTCACATTAATGCCCAAAGTGTTGCGGCGCATTACACTGACTTATTGGCCACTTTTACAAGCAACAATGTACATGCAATTTTAATATCGGAGACGTTTCTTAAACCCACTCTTCCATCTACGCTTTTTCCTCTTCCAGGTTTCAAATTAATTAGAAATGACCGTACGTGTACTACAATGCAAGGTGGCACCAGTAGGATGGTGGGTTATGGTGGTGTTGCAGTGTATCTTCGTAGTGACATTCCTCATCAAGTGATATCCCAGTCCTCACCCCTATACCAATCTCCAGAACATTTATTTCTACAAGTAACGCTTCACCACTGTAAAATCTTGCTGGGTGTCTATTACAGCCCGTCACTTCATATTGACTATTTTGACTCATTGGAAGCTCTTCTCACAGACTTAAGTACACAATGTGATCACACCATTATTATGGGTGATTTTAACACATGTCTCATTAAAGATGATTCCCGTAGTAAAAAACTGTTGTCCCTTCTACATTCCACTAACCTTTGTCACCTTTCTCTTGGTCCCACTCATTATCCGCATAATGGTCCTCCTTCTCTCCTTGATTTGATAATCACATCATCTCCTGAGTTAGTGTCGACGCACGGTCAGTTCAGTGCTCCTGCTTTCTCCGCTCATGACTTGATATATGCTTCCTTCAAAGTACGTCCACCTAAACGCAGACACAAAACTATGCTCCTTCGCAATTTCTCCACAATTAACTGGGATAAACTACTGAGTGAAGTGCGTGTTGCAAACTGGGAATCTGTGCTATCGGTTTCAGATGTTGACTCTAAGTTGAAAGCGTTCAATGCCATAATTTTGGATATTTATGATAAGCATGCTCCGCTTCGCTCTGTGCGTGTCAAACATCTTCCTACGCCATGGTTAACAACAGAAATAAAAAAACTCATGTCGCGTAGGGACAGAGCTAAAATTAAATTGCGTCATAACTCCTCGATTGAAAATCGTGAAAAATTCATTGCACTCAGAAATGCATGTAACAAGGCTTGTAGGGAGGCCAGGCGTGCGTATATGCATTCCTCTATTGAGAGCTGCCCTCCCAATAAGCTATGGAAATTCCTTAGTTCAAATGGTATTGGCAGGAATCACTCTAATACTCCCTGCAATTTAGATCTCAACGCCTTAAATAATCATTTTTGTTCTTCCCCCGTCAGTATTGACCCTCTACGTAAACAATCTTCATTGGCACAATTGAAATCACATACTCCGAAGATAGCGCCGCTAGAACTTGGACAGATTTCATCGGATGAGGTGATCAAACTGTTAGGCACTATTAAGACTAAGGCTATTGGGAATGATGAAATCGGTATTAGTATGTTGGATCCCATAAAGGTAGATATTGCTCCTATTCTTGCCAATATTCTCAATTGCTCTCTTACTTCTGGGATCTTTCCTTCGTTATGGAAAGATGCTCATGTAATCCCTTTGCCGAAAAAAACTAACCCCTCTTCCTTCTCGGATTACCGACCAATCTCTATTTTACCTGTTCTTTCCAAGCTGTTGGAGCACTATGTGCACCAACGCTTATCCAATCATTTACGTCAGCATAACCTCTTGAGTCAGTACCAGTCTGGATTTCGTGCTGGGCATAGCACTGTTTCTGCACTTGTCAAGGTTACCGATGACATTAGGAAAAATATTGACGAGAAAAAATTAACTGTGTTAGTTTTACTCGACTTTACAAGCGCATTTAACACGGTCGACTTTGACATTTTGCTTGGCATGCTGTGTGCAGTAAACCCATCTCCGTTGTCCTTATCGTGGTTTAGATCTTATCTTCTTAATCGTCGCCAATTGGTGAGGATTAATGAAACTAGATCTGACTGGTGCCAGCTTAACTCTGGTGTTCCTCAAGGGGGAGTACTGTCTCCTATTCTCTTCTCAATTTTCATTAACAATTTAACTTCCAAGCTCTCCTCCTCACATCATCTCTATGCTGACGATCTTCAGATTTATGCGGCTGCTTCACTTGATAATTTGAATGATGCCATCGATATAATCAATAAGGATCTCTCTTGTATTGCGAAATGGTCTAAAGATTTTGGTTTAAGAGTTAATCCATCCAAATCACAGTCTATTGTCATTGGCAACCCCTGCTTTATATCACGTCTCCAGAATATGGTTTGCCCTGATGTTATATTTGATGGTAACATCATCCCTTATACCTCTACAGTCAAAAATTTAGGTATCATCTTTGACCAAACTTTGTCCTGGGCATCTCAGATTGGTGAAGTCAGTCGCAAGATCTTTGCTTCTCTGCATTCCTTAAAAAGGCTTCAACATTTTCTTCCCGCCAATACCAAAACGTTACTCATGCGTACTCTTCTGCTGCCTCTATTAGATTACGGAGATGCCGCTTATCTGGACGTATCTGAGGAATTACTTAATAAGTTGGAGCGACTGCAAAACATGTGTATCAGATATGTTTTTGGTTTGCGGAAGTTCAACCATATTACTGAATATCGTAATCGTCTTAATTTGTTACCGGTGCGTCTTCGCAGAACTCACCACGTGCTTACTTTGCTTTATCATGTCCTTTTTCACCCTACAGCTCCAATTTACTTACGGGAAAGATTCACATTCCGATCTCTAGATGATCGTCTGCGGTCTTGCAACAATCCTCTCCTGTATGTTCCTGTCCCCAACACCTACAACTATACCAAATCTTTTAGTGTGTATGCAGCACGTCTTTGGAACTCGCTTCCAATTGAGGTAAAAATGGCACAAACGATTAATTCATTCAAATCGAGCGTGATGAAACACTTTGTCAGTAATTCGGATATTTTGGACCAGTAATGTTTGTATTGTATTTGCAGTTAATCGTGTATATTGTTTACTACTTCTCTTATGTGTGTATTATAAAATCTTAAAATATTATTGTATATACGAATCCTCGTACGTATTTTGTCAGACTTTGTATCTACTCACAATGTTCCTAAAACTCTCGCCAAGCTTGTATCTCCTTTCGGTTTCTCTATGGTTGACTGGAAGAGATCCCTAATGGGATAAGTCCGCCATTGTACAATATTAATTTCTACCAAACCATGTAATTAATCATTGTAATGTTTTATTGTACAATAAAGCTTTATACAACAACAACAACAACATATATATATATATATACGTGAACTTAACACCATTCCATTTCCATTAAAACAATATTCATGAATTTCGATTAATGTAATAGCTAATGAATGACTAAATGAAATAATCCATTAAGCTATAATATTACGCTTAATTGCAATATGCAAGTACATCATTACCCCTTCATTATTTTATAAATTAACTATTTATAGAATATTGTTATATTGAGGCGTTTTTTTTAAGTCAAATTTACAAACTCCTCAGTATCCTGAACAGTATGCACCGGTTCTTCACGTCAGACCAGCTTTGTCTACTTTATAAGACTCAAGTTCAGGCCTGCGGTTCCGCTCAGTATCTTCTTGAGGTTCTCGATAGCTTGCAGCGACGGGCTATCCGCATAATCGACGACGAATAGTGGTGACGTATTTTAACCGTCTTTACATTGGTGAGTGCTCTGAAGAACTATTTTTCCTTATCCCACCCTCTCCGGACCGGACTAGCCATCTCTTTGAGGTTATAAATGCCTTATTTGTCATATTGCTGTCTCTCACTTTGCCAAGAGGGGAAGTCAATTCTAAAACTTCCTACTCCTACAAATTTCTTCTGATTAAATTCGTTTGTGATTTCCAAGGCAGCTGTAGTTTAACCCCCGGGACGGCAATGGACTTCACTGTTCATTGCCTTTTTGGTGGTCGCCGCTGTTAATTCTGGCTACACAGGAGACACAGTGGTGGGTATGAGTGGTGGGCCTGTCCCGTTATCCCACCCTCTCCCTTCCGTCATAGCCTACACACTACGACGTCGCAAGCCACATGTGTAGGCTTGTGATGTCATCTTTCCACTGTCGAGAACATTTCGTCGCGTACAAAAAAGTTCAGCAACTTCTATCTCTGTCATACTATTAAAGTGGAACGCCTTGCCGGCACATGTGTTTCCTCTTTTCTACAACATGGGATTCTTCAAACGAAGTGTGAAGAAGCAAATCGCGGGCTGTATGTTTGTCTCTACCCATTACCGATAGTAGACGCATATCGTCGTTGCCATATCTACTTCTATTAAAAGTGGGCTACCAGCGCTAGTTCTAAAGATAAAGATAAAAAGATAAAAAATCTTTATTTGCCTTTAGACCCTCACGGGCACTTAGACACGTCTTACATTTTCAATATTATATCTTATCATTTTTTTTTAAGTTTTTCTCTTTTTTAATCTACCAGCATTTCAAATGACCATTGGCGAAGAAAAAATGCCAAAAGAAACTTGCCAATATAGGTCTTTTTTTTCCAAATCATCTTATACATATTACAATAAATATAATGAGTGTACATATAGTGATATCAAGTGGTACAACTAAAGTTATATTAATTAATTTTTTCGCATGAACTAATTGATACCGGAAGTACAGAAAGCCTTTTAAATCAAATTGTCGATTATATTTTCATTATTATTCTGTGATGTAAGAACAGTGATATCCATAAGGATCCGACTGGACCTCGGTTCTAATCATGGCGTATACCTCTAAATTCATGTTTTTGGAGTAATGTATATATATGATATCATTTGTTCGGCTGTGAAGGAAAACATCGAGAGGAAAGAAATTATATTTCGTATCTTACCCAAGAGAGGTCGGGTATTCCTTCTGGGTTGCGGAGGTCTGACGGCAATCATTCCATGTAAAAATCTGTATCTTCTCCTAATCCTCAGGCCCCGCCAATCCTAACGGAAAAGGAATCAGGAAAGCGCCAGAAGAAGAACAAGAATTCCGTAATAATATTTAGTTATAATAGTGTACGAAATCTACGTTCATTTATTATGCAAGGACATCTGTTTCGATATTAGATCTGCGTCGATGTAATTTACTGTATCGTTAGGATATGTAATATATTGTAGGATTTCGTAGAACATCGCTTCAGGGTTTGCTGTAGCAATTGCTTGCGTCAAGTACCAATAATGATTTAAACATTAATGGACCAAGGAAGATTCATGTGGACAGAAATTGTATAGTCGATATTTTCTACATTTGTTGATCCAATGTACACACTGGAACCACAATGATCGCAAATTGTATGGTTCCAGAGAGGCTTATACCGATCTCAACAATTGACTTTTATTCAATTACCTCGGCAACGGGCAAAGAATGAACTCGCTGCCCAGGTTTTCCCAACAGACTGTTACATGAGGTTTTTTGAAATTGATGTTGTATTATTTACGGATTACATGGTTTTGTTCCGAGGAGTTGTACGCAGTGAAACCTCAGCCTCGTTTTACAATAACTGCTGGGAATTCGTCCTAGAACCATGTACTAGAACCGCAATGGCGCAGTTGCGGTTTCAGACAAGAACCATAACTCTTAAGTCATAGAATAAACTCCCTACTGAGGTTTTTCCTGCGGATTATAGCATGTAGTAGGTACTTCAAAAAAGACTTGAAGAATTTTGTACAAAGTCGGTAATGCACGGGTTACACCAATGATGTTGCAACTCTCCGTAGGCTACGGTAGTTGCTTGGCGGACCCTATGCTTCCCAACTTAGTGCTATAAAAATCTTATAAACATAAACGAGCATTTCTTGTACTTAGGATCCTGTACTTCAAAAGGATAACGGCACCCTTATAGGATCACTTCGTTGTCCGTCTCTTCATCTGTCAAGATATTTTTTCTCAGGAACGAGGTATGAAGTTGAAATTAATATCAATTACTCAAGTTTGCAATCTCTTAGAGCAGTGAAAAAATTAAAGTCTTCTAAGTCAATGCAATCAAAAGTTTTGTCCATTTATGCCACATAATTTTACACTCGAGAGCAGTGGTACGGTTAAGGAACCGGCGTATTGACCACCCGATCCTCGGTTCGAATCCTAGCGAGGGTATGTACCACTAAATTCGTGTTTTAGGATTTATGTACAACATCGTGAGGAAAGCCACTCATCCAAGAAATTGTGTAATCTAAGAAAGATCTGGTTTACCCCTCCGGGTTGTGGAGGGCTGACGGCAGTCGCTCCGTTTAAAAAATCAGTGTCTTCGCCAAATCCTTAGGCTTACGTAGCGGACCCCGCCAATCCTAATGGATTAGGAAACGAGATAACGCTAAGTAGATGAGAATTTGACAGTTGCAAGAGAATCAAAATCTATTGGTTCTAGTTGACCTAAATCATGGAATTTGGCAAAAAGTATAGGGAAAAATCACAAAAGAAAAAATTACTGTTACAAACTTCTTTGATGTTGATAAACTAAACACGACCTATGTGTATGTATGGCGACAATAATTTTCTAACGGCAAAGTTAGGTTTCTTCTTCAATCCGTTATTTTTTCGTTAGAGCAATGTACGGTGATTTCACAACCGCACTGCTCGCCGACGGCTGGGAGTTCACCCTCACTCACTGGAACCGCAATGGTTGCGTACTGTGCGGTTCCAGCGAGGTTTTCTTCCGAGAACTCTCAAGTTGTGGAATGAACTCCCTGCCGAAGTTTTATATATACTGTATTCCCTTGGGAAAACCTCGGCGGCTCGGTCGAAAAAAGCAATAAAGTGTGATATAACTTCCATTATCAGTTATCAATTTCAACTATAAAGACAATAACATTGTTATTATATGTTTTGCGGACATATTTTGTGTATAAATGTACAACATAATCAGAAAAAATGGGAAAAAACCTTGAGACTTTCCGTAATTGGCGAACTATTTAACTAGTATGGCTATAAATACTGCTACATAGAAACTTTTATTTTTTTCCACTACTTAATTATTTTGAATTTGGAACGCGTTCATTATATTAAAAACTTCTTTCTATTTCCCGTCGTTCCACATATTTTTTTGGGGTGAGTGGGGGGAATGGGGTGTTAAAGAAAACAGGATTGCAGTGTTTGCCTTGCACAAAGTGGGTATGGCGCCGTCGGTCATATTCAAGACACTTCAAAAGCTTGGTATCAGCCGTATGTTTGTATATCGTACTATGGACAGATATACCAATACTTCTTCTGTTGAACACCATAAAAGATCTGTTTGACCGCGTTAGAACTACAAAGGCTATTAAAACTAGAATTCGCCGAAACCTCATTAGGAAATAAAAAATACGAAATAAATACCGATACGCAGGTAAAAGGCACAGAAATATCCTTTCTACTGATGAAAAAAATTTCACGATTGAAAAGCACTACATTAAGCAAAATGACAAAGGTCTAAAGAAGTGTTCGTAAAGGTACAACGTAGTCATCCTCTGTAATGGTTTGGTGGAGTGTGTCTTATCAATGAATCACAAAGCTTTATTTTTGTGAAAAAGGAGTGAAAACTTCAGCAAAAGTGATCAAGAGACTGTCTTGGATCGTGTTGTAAAACCTCTCAGTAATATACTTTTTAAAAATGTACCGTGGACTTTCCAGCAGGACTCTGCACCTTGTCAATGTTAGTTTTAGAGGACATGACCTATTCGAAACAACACGCCGATACTGTGTCTCTTAAGAAATCTCTGGAGCAAGCAGTGGCTCCATTTCCCTTGGAAACAGTACGTAAATCCATAGATTCGTGGTCAGACAGATTAAAGACCTGTTTGATACAGGTCTTTAATCTGTCTGGCCACGAATGCCAAAGGTGCCCATTTCGAATAGATTTATTTTTTTGTTGAGACTTCCTTATTACTTTATAAAAAAAAAAATCCATATTAATTTCTAATAGAAATTATAACCGGACTACACCTACAAGTTTTTACGGACCCCTAGATAGGACCCAAGTCAGCGTATGTATGAAAGGTCTATCTTATACAGTCACTTCTTTTGCGTGCATCATTCTAGAAATACTTCCGCCACTCAGTGATTAGCAGGCACTGATTATCATTGTAATTTTAAATTCGGTCGCCACAGGACCGGCATTGCCTATTGTGGGTCCAATGGAAATCCTGTGACCTTTCGGTAAATAATGTTTTTCACAAATGATCACAAATAATTAATTTTATGTTCAATTAGCATTATTATTGTCATTATTTTTTTTAGTGTAAATACTTTTCTCTTTTTTTGAAAAATGATAACTGTGTTGAAAACATTATTAAATAAACTTATTACTTACTTACATAGTTCATATAGATGTAACATAAAAAACGTCGAGCGCAGCTCGATTGCCAAGATACTAATGGAACTTACACGAGCAAGGGATAATTACAAATATGTACATAAATCTAAGGATACGAATTGAGTACATGTCCACACCACGTGTTGTCCCAGGGACCGTTCGCTTAACGAGCTGGTTCATTCTTCACTAGTCTGTCACGGCTATGTCATGACTGTAAAGATGTATGTTAACTTGCCATTCTAATGCGGCCCAGCGAATACTGAATAGTCATTCGATTTTATTGTTAAATCTCCGATCAACAAAATTACGGTTTATTTTATTCAAAATGGAAAAATTATACTAATAGTGTACTTGAACTTCATAAAAACGAATCGTTCGATATCAAATACCGATGTACCGTAAACTCACTATTTACGTGCACATTTAGAGAAAAATCTTGCTTATTATTGAACAGATCTTGTTATGTTTATTTACATAGGCGTATATTTTAAAATTACAAGATTTACTAGGTGACTTTCCATTTGGAAGGGGGAGGGAGGGGGGTAGAAGGAGTGAGTTAACAGATAACAGGGGTTAAAGTATGAAATTGCCGTTTTATAGACAAAGGAATTCATATTAAACCTTCATGATGTGAGATTTTCGAGTGAAACTTTTTTCACATGATACCTATGAGGTTTATCTTTTAAAAAATGTGCAACATTTGATTGTCGAATTCGAATTTTAATTATTTTTTTTTATTCAGCTTAGACGGGAAAGATGCATACTTCAAAAATACTAGTCATTTTTGAGTACGAGTTCCGACGCGGAACTAACGCGGCAGAAACGGCTTGCAATATAAATGCTGCGTTTGGGAGGAGACTGCTAATGAACGCACCGTGCGCAGACCGTGCGTTTTTGGTTTGAACGCTTTCGTAATGGAATCTTCGACTTGAAGACCGCCCGCGACACAGGCGGATAACGGTGAATTGAAGGAGATGGTGGAATCCGATCCGAGTCAAACTACCATGGAATTAGCGGCATGGTTTAACATTACCTTATTTACAATTTGACACATTTGCATCAAAACCTTAAGATAAAAAATATGAAAAATGGGTGCCTCATGATTTGACTGATCTGCAGAAAGAAAAGCGTGTTGAAACTTGTGTTGCCTTCTTGAATCGGTACAGAAATGAAGGAACATTAGATCGAATAGTGTCATGTGACGAAAAGTGGACTCATTACTATAACCGTTAGCGAAAAATTCAATGGCTAACCCCAGGTCAAACGTCACAGCAGCACCCTAACGCAAAGCTTACCAATAAAAAGTAATGGTTTTCTGTAACTGTTTGGTGGTTTCTTCATGGCGTGATTCACTATTGCTTTCTCAGGTCTAGACCAGCAATAACAGCAGATGTTTACTATGCCGAACTTCCAACCATGATGGCGAAACTGGCAGTGAAACAGCCTCGACTCGCGAATCGATCTTTAACATTATTACTCCATGATGACACAAGACCTAACACTGCACGAGAAACACTGTACACTGTTGTGACGAACGACGTCTGACATAGAGGCAATTTCTATCTTGCAAAAACAGCAATTCGCTCTATTTATAACATGGGATCCAAAGAATCACTCAGGGAACTGTTCAAAGAAATAACGCGATCGTTCCTTATCAGTACATTTATGAAGAAATAATGTACTCTCGCAGCAACACTTTTAGTCCTTTTTAAACTTTCGTGAAAATGTTAGAAGCAGAAATAGGTTGCGTACCGGTACACCGGCTTGCTAACTGGTACGTCTTTTCCTGTAAATTGTATTCGATTTTGTGATAAATCACCTGAAACACATTCTGACAATGTCTTCAAAAGGAATATCAACATACTCTTTGTAAAAAAGCTAATTATAGAATTAATGAACATGTGACTGACAAAGATGTCTGGAAATAATTCAGCGCATGCACAAAATATATTTTGAATTCAACCAATTGCCGTCATTATAGCATGCTGATTTTATCATTATTATTGTATGAAAATTTGAAAAGAGTTTTATATTGGCAAGTTCAGGAAATAGTAAAATAATAAGTAGGATAATTGAACAAGTAGCTGCGAGGATATATGTCAAATAAATATTTTTTATCATTATCTTTTATAACTACGTACTGTAGTACGCCAAACTTCTAATTTCCGTCAGAAATGTCATTAATATACACTAATGTTACAAGATAATCATTATAGAAAAAAAATAAAACCACGGTGTCATCTTTTTCCTACTTTGCAGTGTACCGTTCGCATAATTTGAGTGTGCAAGCATCAAATATGCTCTACTTGTTATGAGCCCCGTTTCCTTGTAAAAGTTAATTAAAATTGTATTTCTTAACGTGCCAAGGAAATTATTACGTTATGCCTAAAGCGCTTAGTGCAGAGTGGAACATTTTTAAGCGGAGAATATAACGAGTTTATCTGCATTCATATTGTAATTTTCAAATTAAAAATTCAAAAGTAGTAACTGACATGCATTAGTCACATTTATTAAAAAAAAGGTTTAATTAACAGGGTAGTTACAATGAATGATGTCCTCTTCCAGTGAGAGATATTACTATCATAGCCGCGTACTATCAAACTTGTAATCTAATGGTCATTATAGCACAAACTTGTTGCTATGTCATATTCGTGATTTAAATTTATTCTCAATTCTGACGAGACTAAAATTTCTGACGAGATCAGTGGCGCAGTGGTAAAACGCGCTGTTACGTTACTTTGACACCAACGCTCGTGGGTTCAATTCTGTTTCTGATGTCTCTTTGTATTGGTCTGGGTGTTTTTAAGAGAATGTGCATTAAAGCAGCCCATCCGGGGAAGTACAGAAAACCGCAACCAAATAACAACGCCCTAGAGGGTAGTTGTGTTCCTGGGTGTGAGCGAGGTCACCAGTAAGCTCCTAAGGAGTTGCTATGTTAGCAGCAGAGGTGGCATCGCGCAAGTGATAATTAATGTATTGCAAGCAGCCTACGATAACCGCTTTGTATCAGGTGGTCTGTATGCTTATATGCCTCGTGACATTGTATAAAAAAAAATAAAAAACGTATGGCACTCGGGGACTGCCGCGGTAAAGCTATTGCATAGCATTTTTTTTTATCAACTTATGCAATTATAATTATTTTTTAAATAACAAATCCCTGGAGGGAAGTTGTGTTCAGGCGAGTGAGTGACGTTACTACCTCACGGAAAACTGCAGCCACCGTCCAGGGAATTGTTATTTGGCTGCAGTTGCCTGTGAGATGGTAACGTCACTCACTCGCATGAACACAACAATCCTCCAGGGAATTGTTATTCGGCTGCAGTTTTGAGCATATTTTTCGTGAGGTAGTAACGTCACTCACTCGCATGAACACAACAACCGTGCAGGGAATTGTTATTTGGCTGCAGTTTTCCGTGAGGTAGTAACGTCACTCACTAGCCTGAACACAACAACCGTACAGGGAATTGTTATTTGGCTGCAGTTTTCCGTGAGGTAGTAACGTCACTCACTCGTACGAACGCAACATCTGTCCAGCGAATTGTTATTTGGCTGCAGTTGCCTATGAGGTGGTAACGTCACTCACTCGCATGAACACAACAACCGTCCAGGGAATTGTTATTTGGCTGCAGTTTTCCGTGAGGTAGTAACGTCACTCACTCGCCTGAACACAACAACCGTCCAGAGAATTGTTATTTGGCTGCAGTTGCCTGTGAGGTGATAACGTCACTCACTCGCATGAACACAACAATCCTTCAGGGAATTGTTATTCGGCTGCAGTTGCCTGTGAGGTGATAACGTCACTCACTCGCATGAACACAACAATCCTTCAGGGAATTGTTATTCGGCTGCAGTTTGGAGCATATTTTTCGTGAGGTAGTAACGTCACTCACTCGCCTGAACACAACAACCGTCCAGAGAATTGTTATTTGGCTGCAGTTGCCTGTGAGGTGATAACGTCACTCACTCGCATGAACACAACAATCCTCCAGGGAATTGTTATTCGGCTGCAGTTTGGAGCATATTTTTCGTGAGGTAGTAACGTCACTCACTCGCATGAACGCAACATCTGTCCAGCGAATTTGCCACCCGACGGAGTTTAAGTGTCCATAGGCTGTGTAACAGTTTCACATCAGGCAGGCTGAACACCTGTTTGCCACCCGACCGATCATCATCATCATCTGATGATTATGAAAAAAAAAAACTTCTACCAATTTTCTTACTTGTTTGCCACCCGACGGATCATCATCATCATCTGATGATTATGAAAAAAAAAACGAGCTACACGGTAGGCGGAGTGGGTGGTGTTAGGTTTTATTTTCGTTACGGAATTTCTTGATTCGGTCGCTGCAAAGCCCGCGATAAAAGCTATGCAATAACTTAATAATATATACATACTAGTGAAGTTTTATATTTTCGTGTCCCAATTTTTATAATTTATTTGCTTTGGAGTTTATTCAATGACTGACAGTATACAAGAAATCCTGCACAATTTCGACAAAGATTCTGTAAGTCACAAGGTGCTAATGAAGAGAGAGAGAGAAACAACTACTATAGATGTTTCCCCTTATGTATTTTTTATTTCGCTACATTAACGATAGAATAAGAGAATATATAATAACGTACTTTTGCACAAAACTAAGTATTATGACTTGCTGACCGCGTTTGTATCGTACTTAATCATGAAGTAAGACAGAGAGTTAGTCTGAAAGCGGTGTAGGTGTTAAGATGAGAAAAGGCATGCTCCACTGCTTCGGGTATGTACAAAGAATGCAGGATGAAAAAGTTGAAGGATGTAGGAGCCGAAAAAGACCAAGACTACTACAATAACCAAATTGGTCGTATTTTATCAGAAGGTGATGTCGTGAGCCCCAGGAACTGGCGAGCGTCCATGAAAAGAGCTATGAATTTTAAAAAGCGAGTGAGGTGTATAAGGACTGCGTCTTATGGTGCTCAGTCCTCTCTGCTTACCCTGCAAAGGACTCGACGTGAAGCTTTATATAAGCTCAGCGTAGTGGCTCCTCTTCGCCTTCCTGATAGATAAATGACAGAGACAGGAGTTACCGGACATCTTGGTACGTGAATAAATGTACTCAACAGTAGAACAATAACATCGAAAGCCTGCACGTGTTCTATGACGGAAGAAAGAGGGTGGGATACGGGAAAACAGTTTTTCAGAGCATTCATAATAGTAAAGGCGGTAAAATACGCTTAGCGAACCAATGTCCCTACGGAGTTGAAGAGTGTCTAGGTTTTTGGTGACCTCGTCGTCGTCGATTATGTGGATAGCCCGTCGCTGCAACCTATCGCGAGTCTCAGCAAAAAAAATGATTGTATTCGAAATGGCCACCTTTGGCTTTGATACAGGCCATCTGTCTGGCTATTTACGAACTGTTTCCATGGGAAATTTAGCTACTGCTTTCTCCAGAAATTTCTTAAGAGACGCAATGTCGGCGTGTCGTTTCGAGTAGGCCATGTCCTCTAACTGTAAAACTGATCATAATTTGTGGTCTAAGTGGTTCAAGATCTGCCATGCAATTCTCTAAGCGACTCGTAATGGCTGTGTGCGTCGCTGTGATCACAGATGTCACAGCTTTGACATCGTCTACTGCGATCACGGCTTTTTATTTGGTATTCTATAAGGCTGTAAGCATACGCGAGGCTGTTTGCCTTGTAGAATTCTAATTCTAAACGCAGCCTTGCGGCGCTAGTGTCGCACAACCATGAAAAGCGACACTAAGAAATTGCAATTTTGTGTTCAAGGCCATAACAGCCGATGTTTCCGAGGATGTAAGGATGTTTGCTATTACAGAATTGCATGGCTGGGCTAGATGGGGGCCAGTCTTTAGCTCTTATAGAGTCCGGAACGTTGATTTCGAGCCAGGCTTGGGTAGTTCGTGCCTTGTTAGCAGGTGCAGTCCTGCTAGAAAGTCCATGGTACATTTTTAAAAAGTATATTACTGAGAGGTTTCACAACACTATCCAAAACAGTCTCTTGATATACTTTGGCTGAAGTCTTCACTCCTTTTTCACAAAAATGAAGCTTTGTGACTCCTTGATAAGACACCCCCCACGAAACCATTACAGACGCAGGATGATGACAACGTTATAATTTTCCGACCACTTGGGTGCCTTCATTAGAACTGCGTGCGTACACTTCATTAATTTTTTTTTTGTAGTGCTCTTCAATCGTGAAAATGTTTTCATCAGTAAAAAGGATATTTCTGTGCCTTTTACCTGCGTATCGGGACAGAAGACATTTTGATCGATCCACTCCATACCGACATGGCTCTATACCCACTTTTTGCAAGGTTATCACTGCAATCCTATGTTCTTTAATACCGCATTCCATATTATAATTTGTTATTAAACGCTAAAAGAGTATGTAAAATGGCAAGAAATCGAAAGTAGTTATTTAACGCGTTCCAAATTCAAAAAAATTATAGAGTAATAAAAGTGAAATGTTTCTATGTAACAGTATCTATGGCCAGACTAGCCTGTACCGTACACGTCGAACATGACTGGGTTAAGTCGGCCGTAAATTGGATTTTGTTCAGCCACACAATATCAAAAAGGTTTCAGTTATAAAATATCCGAGACACACTTCCCGAGATTCTTTTTAACATTCCATTAGTGTGACTTTCATATAACTAGCTTTCAGCTTTGTTCGGCGTTATGTATATTACTTAAAGAGAATCGTGTTCTTTTAAAAAAAATCACAATACCTAATGTACATCAATTTAAAAGCAAAACTTATTTACTTATAAAAAATAGTTTTCCTCATTAGAACCGATTCCGTGATACACATAATACATTTGTATGATCTTCTTCTTCTTAACAATAATATTTAGAGTATAAAAGCTATGACTGTGAAAGAAGCGAGTGAAGTGTGTAAGGACCGCGTCTTATGGCGCTCGGTTCTCTCTGCCTACCCCGCAAGGGACTTGGCGTGAAGATATACATACATACATAAATATTCTCATCCACCGCGCTCTTTGCTCTGTCAAATGGTTATTGGCAATAATTTGGATAATATTACTTCACCTCTCCTTTTTAGAGTTATCCCGTTTTGTAATCAGTTAGGATTGGCAAGGTCCGCTACTTATATATTTTTTTTTTATCTGACATTATTGTTAGACATCCAAGTTGTTCTCTGACAATGGTCAGAGGCTTTTTGTATCTATTTGTCTTTAAGCTTATTTGCTGACTGTTTGTCTCTCTATCTATCTATAACTTCACGCCAAATCCCTTGCGGGGTAGGCAGAGAGAACCGAGCGACACGTGACTCGATCCTTACATATCTCACTCGCTTCTTTAACATTCATTGCTCTTCTCATGCACGCTCGCCGGTTTCTAGGGCTCCTGACATCACCTTCTGATAGAACACGACCAATTTGGTCATGGTAGGTAAGTCTTGGCCTTCCCCGGCTCCTACATCCTTCCACTTTTGCATTGTATATCTGCTTCGTCATTCTTTCATCTTGCATTCTTTCTACATGTCCGAACCATCGGAGCATGCCTCTTCTTATTTTAACACCGACGCTCTCTTTCGTACCAACTCTGTTTCTAACATCATCATTGCGAATACGGTCTACAAGCCTTACGCCACAAATTTTGCGTAGCGCTCGCATTTCGACCGCGTTTATTCTACTTTCATGCTCTTTCTGCCATACCCAGCTCTCGCTTCCATAAGTTAGCGTTGGGACCAACACTGCATTGTGTATAGCGAGTTGTGGATTGCTCAGGATTTTACTGCCAAGAAGTTTTCCCAACGCTCCATTCACACTATTCCCAGCACTCACTCGTCTTTCCATATCTGCGGTGTACCTTCCATCCCTGCTGAAAGCGCATCCAAGATATACAAACTCATCCACTTGTTCCAACACTTCATCATCAATCGTAATCCTTACATTAGTTCTGGATTCTTCTCTTTCAAATACCATTATCTTTGTTTTCTTCGCATTCAGTAGTAAGCCTTTCTCCATACATTCGTCTTTCATCGTTGTGACCAGTGTTTGCAGTTTAGATGGTGTATCTGCTAATAGCACGGCATCGTCTGCATACAGCAGACAGTTCACCACTAGGTCACCCATGCGCAATCCCACATTCGTTGACCTTATTCTCTGCAGACAACTATCGAGATACAGGATAAACAGCCTAGCAGATAGCATGCAACCCTGTTTGACACCAATTCTGACATCAAACCAGGATGACATGCCACCATCTATCCGCACACATGCTGAGCAATCCTTGTAAGTGGACTGCACAGCACGGAGCAGTGAACCGTCAATCCCATATCTCGGCAATATGTTCCACAGTTCCTTTCGCACAACCCTATCAAAGGCTTTCTCAAGATCCACAAAACCGCAGAAAACCTTCTGGTCTATGGCCAGATGCTTCTTTACGATATTGCGGAGTATCCGTACATCCCCTTCCATTTCGGAAACCTCCTTGTGCGTCCCACAGCATTTCATCGGATTTCACCCTCATTGTCCTTTCAATCACCTTTCCATATACTTTTGCTGCTAAGCTGATCAAACTGATGGCCCTATAGCTGGTGCAGTCCATGCGTGACCCCTTGCCTTTATACAAGGGCACGATGACTGCGCGTCTCCAGTCCATTGGGACCCTTCCAGTTCTCCAGCATAGATTGCATAAGTACCAGAAGGCGTCCTGGACGTAAGTGCCACCTAATTTGATCATCTCAGCTGTGATCAGATCAATTCCCGCTGATTTTCCATTTTTCAAGCTTCGTATCAACCATTCGATCTCATCCATAGTTATGCCTTCGTCGGACGCCGTCAACGTGGAGTAAGCATCCGACTCACTCTCATTGTAAGTCCGAGGCATACTCATACATTTCTTCAAAAAATTCACTCCACCGTTCTAACACTTCCTGAGTGTACGCAAGAATGACACCAGCTTTAGACTTTATCTTATCCATTCTGGATGCCGACGAACCACTCCGAGACTTCTTTACCTCTCTCCAAAAGAGTTTGGTATTTGCCTCGAAGTTTTTCGTCAGCCTCTCTTCCTCATTCATAATTTGTCTTTCACGCTTCTCTTTCACTAAAGCCTTGGTTTCATTCCTGCATAGACGGTACATTTCTTCCTTCTATTCTCTCATATTTCATTAAGATGATACGTAATCCAGCCACGCTTTCCTCTTTCTTGCTACGGAGGATTCAACCTCCGCATCCCACCAGGCATCTCCTTTCGCTGTTTTACGTTTCTTTGCGCATCCACAAGCTTCTTTTGCACTATCCACCATACTTTCTTTCAAAACTTTCCAACAATCATCCACATCTGAGTCGGAGAGGCTTGCATTTGCAAGTCTCTCACTTACTAGATGCACATACATTCTCCTTACACTTTCATCTTGCAATTTTTCGCTCATTATCCTTTCATGATCTCCGAAAGGGATACGCACTCGCCACTTCCTAAAAAGGCCCACAAACCGGCTTACCACCAGGTAGTGGTCCGTCTCAAGAGTGGGGCCTCTAAAGGCTCTTGTATCCATTATAACATTTCGGAGACGTCTATCTATTAAAATCAAATCAATCATACTTTTTTGGTCATTCCTTCTCCATGTATACGTGTGAATATCCTTATGATGAAATAACGTATTCGACACGAGGAGGTTTTGTTCCATACATAAATCTAGTACTGACTGTTTGATTCTTATATATGTAGTTTTATTATCTATTTACTTCTTACGTTTATTGTCTAATTATTTATAGTTTTATTTCTTTTTATAACATCTTCTGCTGTATAGATGCAATATGATATGAATTGATCTCTATGTTCTTTGGTTCCAAGAATCTCGCTAAGTTTATTTTTCTGAATATTAATATTTAATTCTGTTTCTAAATTTCTTCTTCTAGTATTGTATTTTGGGCATTCTATGAGCAGATGTTCGATGTCTTCACTCTTTTCCATCTCACATATGCAGCTTGGGCTATCTTTGATTTTAAATTATATTTATATGAAGCCACTGTCGTTAGACCTCTACAACCACAGGGAACACTAGACCTTTCGAAATATAGTTTCTTGGACGTGTAGATTCACTCACGATGATTTTCTTCACTGTCGAGCAAGTGATAATTGCAAATTACTAATATTTACATAAATACGAAAACACGAATTTAGTGGTGTTTGCCAGGACTCGAACCGGGAATCAGTTGAGTTGAGGAGGTCAGTTTTTTTTTATACTACGTCGGGAGGCATACAAGCATACGGCCCACCTGATGTAAAGCGGGTACCGTAGCCTATTGACGCTAGCGATATATTAAGCAGCACGCGCGCGATGCCTCCTCTGCTGCTTACACAGCAACCACCCCTTGGGAGCTTACTGGTCACACACACGCAGGAACACAACAACTCTCTAGGCAATTGTTATTTGGCTGCGATTTTCTGTGAGGTGTAGGTACTTCCCCAGACGGGCTGCTTTGATGCGCCCTATCTCTCTTAAAACATCCAGACCAAGACAAACAGTCATGTTCATACACACAAATGTTTTCCTTGTGTGGGAATCGAACCCACGAACGTCGGTGTCAAAGTCCCGCCATTCACGAATGAGCCACCGAGCTCGTCAAAAATTTTATCCATTATGCTATCATTGCTCTACGGAATACATTCATATATATGTACAAGAAAGCTCGTTTAAAGTAAAATGTCCAATAGGACAGTGCTGTTAGTGAGCTTCGAACCGCGAATCTTTACGATGGTATAAAATATACCGTACATACAATCAATTGGTGTAATAATAACATAATATCGAATAGCTTGGTATTTGTGTTTATCATGATCCGCAACAACATATGAAACTGATATGTTTTTATGTAAAATTGCATTTAATCAAGAAATACATCTGTATAGATAAACATAAATAGCAAAACTTTTACCTGTACGCAAAATTAAATTTTTTGAAATTAGAAATTTTGTGTACAGGTAAAGTTTTGCTTTTTAAGTGTGTGCCGACTATCTATTTTGTAACTTCACACCAAGTAGGTAGGCATAGAGAACCAAGCGCATTGTACCATTGAAATATATCTGTATGGGAAGTTTCTTTGGGCATTTATTGTGTCAACAGTGATTTAAAAAAAAACGGGTTGCACTCCGGGAGTGCCGGCAGAAGTGAAAACTTGAACATGCGGACCAAACAGCGATGTTGATAAACTACGTTGAACGAAACGCGTAAGCGCCAAGAATTTCATGGCGCTTACAACGTTTTGGTCGCGAGAAAATAATGCCCTATGAACGATCTAGCGCTTCATGTTTAATTGTTTAATTAGAGGTAAGTAATGTTTTAGCGCTGCAGCGTACTTAAGTTCTAATTCTCATCAAAATCTTACATCTGGGTCACGTGTCCTGACGCGAGTTTAACATTTTTTACTCATCCCAAAAAGTGCACAACGCTGCTAAAGAAGGTTTCTCTTCAAAAATAACGTAAACTATGAGAAATTAATGAAATACAATAAGATTTGATTTAAAAAAATGTAAGCTGTGTCTAAGTGTCCGCGAGGGCCCAATGGCAAACAAAGAATTGTTAATATTTTAAAGAATATTGCCAGTGAATACAACGTTTATCTTTAGAGGTAAAGCATATCATATTTCAAGTGAATATTGGTACCACGACGCTCCTGATGAAACGCTGCGTTCGAATTATGAAAGATGTTGCAAACAACGAATGTCCAATGATGTATTGTAGAACTTTGCGA
Organism: Pyralis farinalis; assembly: GCA_947507595.1. Taxonomy (NCBI): domain Eukaryota; kingdom Metazoa; phylum Arthropoda; class Insecta; order Lepidoptera; family Pyralidae; genus Pyralis; species Pyralis farinalis. The sequence goes on from OX382278.1 coordinate 24,915,623, forward strand.
CAACCAGATAATCAGACAGATGGACGGATTCGCACGAAAGTTCCCTTTTGCCTTTTTGGTACGGACCCCATAAAAAACATATATTATCGTTTTCTACGAGCTATGTGAATGTAATGCGACATTTTAAGACCCGCAGGACACGAAGCAGCTCAAAAGTGCTTTATCTTTTCCTGCCCTCTCCTTGTTGGTAAGTAGCTGCCAGGAGAAATTTTACATTTATTTTTCTGAACATTATTTTCATTTTCGTACCTTTGTTTCTTATCTTTACAAAGGGACAGGAAGGGTCGATCTATTCGTTGAAAGGGGCTACACGCTACAAAGGGGCGGTTTGATTATCGGAAACATCGGTAGTTCTATTTTTTCCTAACTAATAAATACGTAAATTAGCGACATCGATGGAGAAAAAAAAATCCAATGAAGTTACATCCACATCCATATATGCACAGAAAAATTATAGGAGAGTTTGTTATCTCTGCTAGCCTCAGATATTTTCAGCGTACTTTACTTTACGTACGAGCTCGTTGGCTCAGTCGTGAAAGTTAAAATCTTTTGTATGTCCATAAAAACATAGACTCATTTAGTAAAAAGAGTGATACTCATAGCATAAATACTAGATATAAGCATAATCTTGTGTTACATGCAAGCCGTCTCCACAAAATAAGTAATTCTTTTATGGGGCAATGTATACGGTTCTATAACAAACTTCCCAGCAATATAAGAGAATTGTCAATAAACAAATTTAAAACTACTATTAAAGCCAAATTGTGTAGCAGGGCATATTATAAAGTATCTGACTATATTAATGATAAAAATGCCTGGGAGTGAGTCGATCCAATTATAATGTAATTAATAAAATATGTAAATTTGTTTGGACACCAAAAGAGGGACGCCTGAGTTTTTTGGCAGTATTTTTATCAGTGCTCACCTAGTCATAAACTGCAGGGTAGGGAAAAAAATTGTGACGATTCCAAACAAATGTAGCCATTTTTACGGAATAAAAAGATTTTGACTTTGACTTTGACTTTGAAAAAAGACGCCACTTCGAGACAAACGCTCGTCGGTTCGATTCCCACACAAGACAATCATTTCTGTGCATGAACATGTCTGCTTGTTTTGGTCTGGATGTTATAAGAAAGGTAAGGCGCATCAAAGTATCAAAGCCCGTCTGGGGGAGTACCTACAGAAAACCGCAGCCAAATAACAATTCCCAAGAGGGTTGTGTTCCTGCGTGTGAGGTCACCAGTAAGCTTCTAAGGAGTTGCTGTGTAAGCAGCAGAGGAGGCATCGCGTGAGTGATATATGTTACAAGCGTTAATAGGCAACGGTAACTGCTTTACATCAGGTGGACCGTATGCTTTTACGCCTACCGACGTTGTATAAAAAAAAACTTTAATCATCAGCAATATAGTAAATAGAAAACTACTAGTACAAGCGATGGATTTCTACAAAATTCATTTTTACAAAATCTATGATTCAGAATGGTTCATGGAATTTATTTCTTCTTTCTAAGTGGGTTTACGACATATTGATATTGTACGTTGATAATCTCTTACGGTCACGTCATAATAATAATGACCTCCTTCTTCTTCTTAGCGTTATCCTGTTTTTCTAACCGATTAGGATTGTTTGGGTTCGGTACCTAAGCCTAAGGATTTGGCGCAGATACCGATTTTATGGAGCGACTGCCGTAAAAATCTCCACAACCCAGAGGGGTAAACCAGATCATTCTTAGGTCACACGTCATTGGAAATATAATTTCTTGGACGTGCGTGTTTCCTCATGACGTTTTATTTTACCGCCGAGCAAGAGATAATCCTACTAATCCTACTAATATTATAAATGCGAAAGTTTGTATGTATGGATGTTTGTTGCTCTTTCACGCTTAAACGGCTGAACGGATTTGAATGAAATTTGGCACGTAGATAGATTATGATCTGGATTAACACATAGGCTACGTTATTGGACTCCACGCGGGCGGAGCCGCGAGCAGCAGGTAGTTACAAATATGTACATGAATCCGAAAACACGAATTTAGTGGTACATACCACGATTCGAACTGGGAACATTTTGGTCACTAGGCCGGTTATTTATCCAGTGGGCTGTCTCTGCTCCACTAGTCTATCACTCCTCCATAGGAGCACCCTGTGTCAGCCATGTGCAGCGTTCAGAAGAACTATTGCGGTCGCATAGTTACCATATCAATATTAAAATTTCAGTGATGCACATTTAATTGTTCCGTTAAAACATGCAGCAGCTAGACGTAGCATATAGTTCGTATTATAACTATGTAACTTTTGTGCTGTTGTGTTTATTGTAGCTCGATGGCATCATTGCGCGTGTCACTCTAACCAAACACGCAGGTTAAGCAACATCGATCGCAGACTGTCTATGGATGGGTTTACCTATCTCGAGTTTCTCCGTGCTTCGGAGGGCACGTTAAGCCGTCGGTCTCGGCTGTGGTCGATATATGACAGTCGTTAATATAAGTCAGTGGCCCTCGGGCGGCTTGAAAACACTGGCCTCCGCCAATCCGCATTTGAGCAGAGTGGTGGAGTATGCTCTAAACCCCTTCGGTTGAAGAGAGACCCGTATCCCTGCAGTGGGATGAGTAAGGGTTGATGTGGTGGTGGTGGTAGTGCTGTAGTCAGGTAAGTGCTGCACGTTAGGTGTCCGCCGCATTACGTACTTTGTGGCATTAGCATACTGTTACAATTGCGTAGTAAGGATAGCTACCAAAGCTATGACGTGAGTCAAACGTAGCACCTCGCGACGTCATAGTCATGTATAGTCCTGAAGTCACATAAGTACGTACTTTGTGGCATTAGCATACTGTTACAATTGCGTAGTAAGGATAGTTACTATAGCCATGACGTCAGCTGCACGTAGCATATCATATATTGTAGCTAACGATATACTGAACAAGGGCCTAATAAAAAACACCTAAAACCAAAGAACATGCTTGAAGAGGTTAAAGAAAATGGAAGAAGCGAGAGTGAAATGTTTGGATCGGTGTACCTGGCTTTCCATAGTCTCTGCCTACCCAAATGGGATGCAAGCGTGACGATATGTACGTATGTGTGCATGTATTCCACAAATTAGATGCTGCGCATTATCATACCTTTGCTGTGGCGTAGTAAGGACATCTACTATAGACATGACGTTTGCTGAACGTAGTAAATCGTAATAGCTGACTATAGTCGTAACGCCAGCTAGATGCTGGCCATTAACGTACTGTTTCAGTTACGTAGTAAAGATAGCCATAACGTTAGCTAGACGTAGTATATTGTGATTGTGTGATAGTTATGTGTAGTCCTGAAGTCAACTATTATGGAGCGCTGACTCTACGACGCTGGCCGCGACTTTTCACCACCGTCACGGCACGCACTCGACGCGCGCAGCACAGCTACAGCTCGCTTGCTCTGGACTCTAAACGAGATCCATCAAAAATGTATTCGTTAATGGAATCTCGCAATTTCTGAGTACTGTACTGTCAGCTAATATATTTTAATTGTAGTTGTTGATCGTATGCTATTTCCATCAAATTATGACGATATTTTTGTATTTTAGACTGTTGTTTCCTTCAATTTATGTTTCTTTTAAACTATATGCATGTATGTTTTGGTTTTACGACTGTAAATACATGTATGTTTTTAATAATAATAAATAATAAACTGGGGGCTGCAAATCAACGCACTGTTCCAATTACGTAGTAAGCATAGCATAGCTACTATAGTCGTAACGTCAGCTACACGTAACATATCATGACCGTATTATAGATTGCTCTAATTGTGAGTTCATTGAAGTAATTTTACTGTGGCGTAGTAAGTATAGCTACTAAAGACATGACGTCAGCTAGACTACTTTAGTCGTATTATAGATTACTTTAGTCGTGAAGTTAGCTAGATGCTGATCATTACCGCACTGTTACAGTTACGTAGTAAATATAGCTATTATAGACATGACGTCAGCTAAACGTACCATATTGTGATCATATTGTAGCTAACTATAATCCTGAAGTCAGCTAGGTACAACTCTTCATGTACTCTTACAGTTACGTAGTAAATAGCTACTATAGACCTGCCGTCAGTTAGACATAAATAAATAAATATTGTCGGACAAATTACACAGCGCCATCTAGTCCCAAAGTAAGCGAAGCTTGTGTTATGGGTACTACAGACAACTGATAAACCTACGTCAATACATTTTTTTTTGTAACTACATACTTATTATACATAGAAAATACCCAGACCAAGACAAACTGACATGTTTATGCACACAAATGTTTGTGCTGTGTGGGAATCGAACCCACGAGCGTTGGTGTCAAAGTAGCATAACAGCGCGTTCCACCACTACGCCACCGAGCTCGTCGAAACATAACATATCATGATGGTGTTATGGCTATCCATCATATCCATGTGTAGTCCTGAAGTAGCCAGGTGTTGTGCATTAACGTACTGTTACAGTTAGGTAGTAAAGATAGCTACTATAGATATGACGTCAGCTAAACGTATAATAGCTAACAGTAGGGCAAGCACGAATCCTTTGCGAAAAAACATTCGTATCGTCATCGTATACAATTTGTATGAAAATTGAGCAGCGCCTCTATCGGACGTAAAAGTAACTACATTTTGAAGCACAAAGTACTTTCGTATCGAGCTCGTATCGTAACGTGTACGTATCTTGACATATTTGTATGAAATTTGGGAGCACGAACTTTGTTTTGACGTACGGTATCGACAATCTCGAAGGCTGGCTATCGAAACTTACGAATATTTATTCACGTAAAAATTGTGGATGAAACAATTTGCGTAATTGTGAAAACATAGTATTTGACCATTATTTTCAGTGTTTTTGGTAGTATTTCGCTTGAAAACATTAGTAGACTAATGTCTTACATAAAATGCAAGATTTACCTAGAGTTTAACGTAGTTTATTGTGTTATTTTATTATCTTACTACAATACCTATTGAACACCCAGTAAATGAACAATAATATAGAAAACCCATACTAATAATATAGGAAAATAAACCTATTTTTTCAATTATTAGTAGCATGAAATAAAATTTTGTAAATAATAAATTTATATATTAAATATATAGTTTATATTTCATTCTACTAACACATAATTGAAAAAAATATGTATTTGTACTAAAGTACCTACCGTTATTTTTATTTATTGATTATGTTACACAGAAGTAAGTCGCAGGGCTAACAAAGAAAATCAACAAAACTGCTAGATCTGATAGAAACTGAATTTAAAAATAGTTTTGCCTTCAATGATAACAACCAGCCCTCCACCAGTGCCACTAGCAGCCCTATAGATATTTGCCTAATGCATATCGTGTTGTTTTTGAAGGAGCTCCAACCTTGACCCAATAGAACGAAATAAATTAAACAAAAACTGAGTTCACACTCCGTCACAAAAACAATCAAAAAATACTGATAAGGTATGTGCGACATGAACGAAATCGATTGATGACTTTTTATATATTATACTTAGGAGGAGCACTTGAAATTTTTGAGACTATTAAATGTATACCTTACGACCTTTGATTATTTATACGATATATAAATAAACAAAGCTTGCGACAGTTCTCCTTTGTCGAGTCTCCGAGACAGAATATCAGAAGGCGTTCAGAAATAAAAGTAATCCAGCTGTTTATGTTTTTCACATTAAAATATAATTTAAATTTTTTCAAATATTAATACAATTTAAAATGTTAATACAAAAAGAATATTCATATTTCAAAGTTTTTGTACATAATCCACTCGAATATTTCATAGAATACTTAAGATAAAAATTACAAGAACAACTTCATCTAATTTCAGAACGAATCGTTCACTCAATTTATTCGTTCCTGGTTTACGTAGTATTGAAATGCTATCGAGGATACGATAGGACGACGAAGGTGCTTCGTGCTACGTACTAGCGTGATGCTGCGTAATACTATCGAGGACTCGTTACGATTACGATAGGAGTTTCTAAAATATTCGTGCTTACCCTACTGTAGTCCTGAAGTCAGCTAGGCGTTACGTATTAGCGTACAGTTTATCTAACCTAACCTTACCTAAGGTCGCTTGACGAATGGAACTGGAGATACAGGTCAGGTGAAAAAGCAGAAGTTACAAAAATCTTCTTTCCGGATGCAGTATTGGCATACAACACCCTAAAAACTATGCAACAAATGTCCCGTATATGGCAAGGATAGATATGAGCTAAAGTCCAAATAATTAAGAAAATAAGAAAAGATAACATTCATGAAATATTAGTAAACAAAGAGCACAGGCAAATGTTTCTAAAATTTTGTACCAAAATAACAAAGGACGTAAATAAAAGAAAGAAATAGATAACTTACAAGATTGTTGAACCTACATATCACTATGTAGTGTACGCAACAACTAAAGTATTAGATATACAATAAAAACATAGCATAATTTCTACTTGCAATTATGACAGCGTGCACAAATATAGCACGCCCTGAACAATACTGACAGCAGCTTATATTACTTACAAATATAATAATAATGTGTTTGGCTATGCCAGAGGAACAAAGGGATGTGAACAAAGGGGGGGGGGGGGACCTTACCTAAGGTGTCAGCTAAATATTTATCTTATTCTATACAATATAATATATTAAATAAATAAAATATAAATAAGCAGACAGCAGGATACCACAAAGCAGTCCATACCTGCAGCGACCGCGGACCCTTTATTGTAACAGTGACAAACTACATCAGACGTTTAATAAAAGCAACGTGGAGAACGTGCCCCGACGGCCAGCCCCTTTGTCACGACGCCATTTGTAAATGCACACAACGTAAATATTTCTATACAACAAATTTTGTAACAGATGCAACATAGCTTTGATATATGAAAACATACTATCCTAGCAGTATATAGCAGTACTTCAGCGATGATCTTCGTTCGTTGTTTTTCATATATTTTGCGTAAAATGGAGATTTCTCTGGGAAGTCATCTATATAAATGAGACTAGTAATTTTTTTTTTCCAAAATTATTAGCTTTTTTTATACTACATCGGGATGTTTATATGCCATAAGCATACGCCGCACCGGATGGAAAGCGTTTACCATAGCCTATGAACGCTCGCAATACATGATGCACTCGCGCGATGTCACCTCTGCTGCTAACACAGCAACTCGGTTGGAGCTTACTGGTGACCTCACTCACATGCAGGAACACAACGAGTTGTTATTTGGCTGCGATTTCCTGTGACGTGGGGACGTGAAGAGAGGTAGGGCGAACCAAGACCAAGACAAACAGACATGTACATGCATACAAATGTTTGCCTTGTGTCGGAATCGAACTCACGTGTCAAAGTCGCGTCATTTACGACTGAGCCACCGGGCTTGTCGTCTACACATCACAGAAAATTGCAGCCAATTAACAATTCCCTGGAGGGTTGTCAGGTTTCTGCGTGTTAGTGAGGTCACCAGTAAGCTCCTAAGGAGTAGCTGTGTTAGCAGTAGGAAAGTAATCACTTCTACGCCTCCCGACGTATGAAAGTAGTTACTTTCTTAGTATCATGCCGATATTGACGAGCGACACTCATTGTTTTGCAAGTATCCATAGGCATACACTGCGGCCTGCCGTGTAATGTCTTAAAACATACATCTCCCTAAATATAACAGTTCTCATTTTCAATTTCTCTTAACAACACAAAGACCTACAAAACCAATATCCATTTAGACTCGTATCAGCTTATGAACTATCACTTCAATGTTCAGATGTAAAAGGAAGTAAGCACCGTATATTCGAACCGGGTACCCAATTTGCATTTATTAATCTCGCCGTTGGCTATTTTGACTGTTGCTTGCTGGTTTCGAGAGCTAGATGGCGTTATTGCGATGTTTTATCACTGAAGTCTAAAGACATACTGTGTGTTCATTTCTCCGTACTAATAATAGATTGCGGTGATGTGGCATATCTTGATCCTTCTGAAGAGCCGTTGGACAAACTGAAAAGATTGCAAAGCTTGTAAGATTTATATTTTGACGAGCTCGGTGGCTCAGTCGTGAAAGACGCGACTTTGACACCAACGCTCGTGGGTTCGATTCCCACACAAGACAAACATTTGTGTGCATGAACATGTCTGTTTGTCTTGGTCTGGATATTTAGAGAGGTAGGGCGCGTCAAAGCAACCCGTCTGGGGAAGTACTTCCACCTCACAGAAAACCAAAGCCAAATAACAACTTCCCAGAGGGTTGGTGCGTTCCTGTGTGTGAGTGAAGTCACCAGTAAGCACCTGAGGAGTTGCTGTGTAAGCAGCAGAGGAGGCATCGCGCGAGTGTTACTCAAATATTACACGCGTTAATAGGCTACGGTAACTGCTTTACATCAGGTGGACCGTATGCTTGCGTGAATCCCGACGTTGTATAAAAAAATAAAAAAAAATATTTGGCTGACGTAAATTTGATCACATTACGGAATATCGTAAAAAGTTAAATTGGATTCCAGTAAGAGATCGTAGGAATGTGCACATATTAGGCTTAGTGTACTCCTCATCAATCCATCTTCCCCTAAATAACTAAAAGACAGTGTCCAGATCAGCGACGTGGATAGTCGGCTTCGAACATGTGAAAGCTCGATATCCCATCTCAATGCACAAACATCTACTGCTTATCATTTACTGCAAAAGTCGTAATGCTTTGGAACCCTCAACGAAATTAAAAAATCGGCCAAGTGCGAGTCGGACTCGCGCACGAAGGGTTCCGTACCATTATCTATAAAACGGCAAAAAAAATCACGTTTGTTGTATGGGAGCCCCCTTAAATATTTATTTTATTCTATTTTTTAGTATTTGTTGTTATAGCGGCAACAGAAATGCATCATCTGTGAAAATTTCAACTGTCTAACTATCACGGTTCATGAGATACAGCCTGGTGACAGACGGACGAACGGACGGACGGACAGCGGAGCCTCAGTAATAGGGTTCCGTTTTACCCTTTGGGTACGGAACCCTAAAAACGGCGCCTTCAATCTTCACTTTTAAATTCCGTCTTGTTAAGTTAGTAAGTATATTGTATACTACATTTGTATTGTAGTGAACCGGACGGAAAGAAGGATGGAAAGAATGTCTGACACGGCAAATGTAACGCTTTGTTTATAAAGACCAACATCAATGTCAGTGGAGTTGTAGATCAAACAACACTATAATAGGGGTAAGATTAAATTTGTGTATGTTTTTTTTTATATACAACGTCGGTACGCATAGCATACGGCCTACCGGATGTAAAGCGGGTACCGTAGCATATTAACGCTTGAGATATATATAAGTAACACTCGCGCGATGCCTCCTCTGCTGCTTACACAGCAACTCCTTGGGAGCTTACTGGTCACCTCACTCACACGCAGGAACACAACAACCCTCTAGGGAGTTTTGGCTGCGGTTTTCTGTGAGGTGGAGGTACTTCCCGAGATGGGCTGCTTTGATGCGCCCTACCTCTCTTAAAACATCCAGACCAAGTCAAACAGACATGTTCATGCACACGGATGTTTGCCTTGTGTGGGAATCGAACCCACGAGCGTTGTTGGTGTCAAAATCGCGTCATTCACGACTGAGCCACCTATAGTATTTAGTATTTTTTTTTTCAAAAAAAGTGGAGAAGTTATGTAACGACATGACAACATGGCTGGATTATGCAAACGCAGCATTTTCGATGAGCGACACTAAACCAACTAGTCGCTCCGAGTGGCCCGTCCCGTTCCGCTCGTTTCAGTTTATTTAATAATTGTAATATGTTAAATGGGAAATAATAAATAATTCAGTACAACGAGACATTAATACATGAAAGGCTATAGACAGACATCCGTTAAATTAACTTTTAGTTAATTCAATTTTTACTTATTTCTCCATGACATTATTATGAATCAACTGTATATTACACTAACTTATCATAGATACAACGAAAGGGAATAAAAACATGAATAAGAGAGCAGAAGTTTTGTACAAATTATCTAGAAAGCTGTAAAGAACCCCTGTGGTGCCACTGTCAGTCGTGATTGGAAATAAAAAGAGAGATAAATTATATTCCTATTTTTATTTCCAAAATTTGTAAAGCAAAACATCTGAAGTAACAAACAATTACATATGATAAAAATGTATACGTAATTTCATTTCAATGTACAGGCTATAAAACGATAATAGTAACATTTTGCAGAATTCTCGCAGGAACTCTGTTAAAGCTCACTTAGTGTCGCTGTATATTTTTCTATATTTGAATTATGCACGTGTTGATTCATAGCATTGATATAACCGTAATGTAAAATAATTACGTGCATATTACGATATTATTTACGAGCAAGTGTGACAAAAACATGGACATCGAACATAGAACCATTCCATTTCTAAATTGTAAATTCAAATAATCATCGTCGAAACCGGGATAGACGAGTTAATATTGTAAATTTATTTAATTTTAATGCAACATTAGCGGATTTTATTAACGCTAGAACATTTTGTTCTACGTCCCTCGTAAACGAGAGTAAATGCTACCCTCCATCCGAGAGCAAGCAGCCAATTTGCATTTATTACCCCACGTTCTTTTCGTAAAGCGTGCGACCCGGCCGTCACATGTTCTATTTGTGAAAATCGTTGCGGACTTACCAAATTCACGATACGTGAGAGTTGGTGGGTCTAAGTAGACTCAAAAAACTTTATCTTCCTGTCTTATAGAAGAATAAAGGAAAGTAAAGTATGGTATACAAGTGATTCATTATCTATCTATCTATCTATAACTTGACGCCAAATCCATTGCGGGGTAGGCAGAGAGAACCGAGCGCCACGTGACTCGATCGTTACATACCTCACTCGCTTACTTACTCGTGATTCATTATCATCTCCGTATATACTTGTGGTGCGATGTCTCTTTGCCTACACCGTAGGCGACTATCTATATCTTAGATAAGTAGAACAAGAAAACTGTCTGCTCAGAATGCGCAGTCCTAGATAAGCATTCAGGCACTAAAACCTGTCAACTAAATTTTACAATCATTAGCACAAAAGATAAATCGATATGTAGCTATATGCTTTACTGCGCTTACGAGCTTACGAGCTCATTATGTTTCTGTTTCGTTTTTAACTCCGTTAATTGTTATTATTGTGTTTAATAACTTATTGCTTTAGTTGTTGTATACCTAAATTGATTTGTTTTTTGATATTTCAATGATTTAAATTCGTGTTTACCGCTTCACAGAAAAATCCTCTCGCTGTAATGTACTCGTAGCATACGACTACACGCAACTGGACAAAATCATTAGCCACACATTTCCTCAGAAACCCAAATACCTATAAGTTTTCGTTATCGAGAAATATTAATATTACAATAGGTTATTTCGTTTAACTCTTTGCCAAAGAAATGCAAACTCGGCACAGCAGTTCAAAGCACATTTTTGTAAATAAAGTTCATATTTCTAATAGATGGCCCTGTTGTATTTATCATACTTGTATACTTATCTCCTTTTTCTACTGTACCTCTACATTACAGAATACAGCAGACAAATAATGATTATTACACCAATTTTTTTAAAATATTTCCTAATTTATTAAATAAATAGAATGTTAAATTTCGCTACGACAGAACTTCAATTTCCACATGATAATAGTGGAAAATGATGACAAGAAATCATAACAAGTTCCCGCCGAAACAACAAATAAATGTATTATTTAATACAATAATTCCTTTTGACGTTTCGTCTTTTTAAACAATTTCAAGAATACTCGGCTTGCCAATATTATTCGGCAGTTTTGTTTTGTTTCGGATGTTTTGTAAAGCCTTTACTTTCGCAAATATATACATTGGTATTACAATATTAAGCTATTTTGGGCGTTGTTTCAACTCTAACACTCACATGATGGCTCAACTGCGTAGCGTTCTCGACAGAACATCTTCCAAAAGCGGACTTACTTCCACTTCCCATGAGAAATATTTTATTTGTCCCGAAAGACTATGTTTTGACGTATGTGTACTACTCCCAATAAAATAAAGTTTGATATTATACGCAATACATAATTTTAGACTTACACGGTTGTTTATATTACTAATATATGTACGGGTCTCACCGTGATTTGTTTTTTATGTCTTCCCGATATTTCGGCGACGTTGCAGACGCCATGGTCACGGGATGACTGGAGACGGCGAGTATCAACAGACTTACCTACTTGTCGTCATTCCCTAACCATGGCATTTGCAACAACGACGAACCATTGGGAAAATATAAAACCAAATCGCAGTTATTGCCGTTCCAATAACAGTAAAATATACGCAATAGATAAACAATGACTTAAAATAAACGCATCACAAATATAACGCGAGAAACAAAATGGCGAAACCGCAAAATAGCCCAAAGCGATTATTTATGACGGGTCGGGATAAAATTGGATATCCGTCACGTGTACCGTGGACAGCGACACGAGTATTAGCATGAAAGGAGATTGATATCCCGAATTGGATAAATAAAATATTTATTTTGAAAACGCATATTCTTTTTTGAAATTTTCGTTCATAAAACATGAAAAAATACTTTTACATGTGAAAAATTATTTAAAGTAGTAAACGTTTACCCTTCGCGAAGGGCACATATTTTCCAATTGCAATGTACATAGTTCCCTTGTTTTGTTGTTATCATCTTACAGTTAGACTGAGTTTCTATTTGTACTGTATTATTTCCTTGCTTAAGGTGGCATCTCGTTAATAGTTTTGCCACTAATTTTATTCAGAAGATAATAGAATACGTGTTTTCATAATGACTAACTTAGGCTTATACAGAGAATTAATTTAAAAATTAGTAATGCCGGAAATCCCACGTACCGGACATACTGGCACTAATTTTCAGATTCTATTTTTTTCATTTCGTAAATTGATGGTGAAACAAAGAAATTACTACTATACACCGATTACGATCAATCACAGTCGGTAAGTTATAATGACATCCGTCATTTTTCTGTAAAGCTTTCACGCAACCTCGTCTTACTGCACAACTTAGGCAGAATGTGATTTCTCAGTAGCATTTCTAAAGATTTCACTATGAGAATAATTGTGTGAGACAGTAGTTTGAGTGTATCTAAACTCCACGAGATAATGTATAGCACATTATCCCGTAGAGTTACTAGATACCCTACACTATGGATTATCATTCGTAATGACTATAGTGGCCGTACTGGTATGTTGCACCTTCGAGGACCTTCAGCGCAGTGCCATTAATGACAGTAGCCTGATTCTTAGGCATTAGAACTCGTCGGATTTGCTGCATAAGTTGTGGAAATTTGGAATAATCTGGATAATATTAAGTTAAGAGCTGATCTCTCTTGACGACTCAGTGCGATTTCAACTATTGTAATGTTTTCAAAATTGATTGTGACACGGTGCGACTGCCATCAGACTTCCACAGCCCAGAAGAATAATCGGATCTTTCTTTGTTTAGGTTACACACCTTATGAAATAAAAATTCTTGGACGTACGAGTTTCCTGATGATCTAACACTGCCGATCAAGCGATACAAATGTGATAGCAGGAATTTAATGGTTCTTTAACCACTGGGCTATCACTACCTACATGAAAAGAGCTACTAATGTTACAGAAAGGAGGAATATGTATAAGGACCATGTCTTATACCGATCAAGTCTCTTTGCCTGCTCCGCTAAAATCCGGGCTGGATATTGAAGAAAATTAAGGCTCTAAAATATTGAGTATAATCTGGTACTATGAATATAGATATGTACGAGTACAATCAGTATCGCCACCGTCAGCAACCTTTATCTAAACATTTTTGTATACGGTCGTTTCCAATTGGTTTCCATTATTTTATTTCATTTGCATTCATTTGTCCATCTAGAAAGGAGATAATTAAAGCTTCGTAATCTAATACTTGGCCTCTATACGTCGAGAAAGCAAATCTGTAAGACTTTCTTACACACTAAATAATTAAATAGATACAGGATTTTTATACCGAAAAGTAAAGGATATTTTTTAGTAACATGTGTGTTAATCCAAAATATACTCTACTTGTATTTATAGTTTCATCCAAATCTGTAATAATTAGTAATCATTTTTGCTTGAAATTGTAACATATTTCACATCCAAGCATACACCACTAATTAAATTTTATTGCAAACAAAGTAAAATTGAAATCCTCGTAATAATCTCTAAAAGTCAACCTCACCTTTAACCTGTGAGACCCCGTTATATACGTTTTCCCATACATTTCTTGGCGGAAAAGCGGCCCGCGGGTAATAAGAGATTAATTGATACATCCTGCCAAATAACAGTCGAAGTTCCGCTAATACTGCGACATATTATAGGAATGCCTAGAATGCAGGAGTACCTCACCATACTAAAATTTCTGCCAAGGTACAAAATCGTGAAGGTTTGTTGTCTTCATACCAGTAAGTAATGTAGCAAGAAAACTTCTAAGAAGTTGCTCAAACATACGCCACAATAGCTACCTCAAACTCAAACTCATTTATTGCATAGTTATAGGTAGTTTACATAATATGATGTTAAATTTAAGAATTAAAGCGCTACAACTTGCCGTTTTGGCGTACAATATTCTTAGACTGAAATAATAAATAATAATGTCAAAATGTTACACTGCGAATATTACATTAAATCAAGCATTGTTTGGATATCATGTCAACATTAATTACAAATACAGTATGTCAAATTTAGTGTCAGTCTTTACATTTAAATTGTCAATTTTACAATGTTATAGCTTAATTTATTACATTTCTTAGTGATTACAATTTATCAAATAAAAAATCTTTAATAGTGTAATAAGATTTGAGTAGTAGAATTTTTTTTAAGTAGGCTTTGAACTCATTTAAATTATTCAGTTCTCTTATAGTTTTAGGTAGCTTATTATAAATATTAGGACCTACTACGTGCCTATTTGAAAACTATACTCTACATATAGGCCAATGACACCGGAATAATGAAATTAAACTGCGTGTAACCAATCGTACTGAAATAATTATGATATTGATGACGTCGTTCTGAATAATGTTTGTTTGGTATGACCTGATTTAGCAAAGTCATAGTATATTAATTTTAAATACAGTAAATTTACACAAAAAAACAAAAGCTTAGGAAGGTCACATGACGTTAATAACACATTACACTATTCTTTCAATTATAAGAAGAAGTAAGGATTAAGTACCCAGTGATTAACTATTTTATCAATAGATTTATTGAATCCTGTAAAGAAGTTTGAGTTAAGATTCATTATTTGCAATTTGCATGAAAGAAATGAATTGATAGAGAAATAACGAATCATAGATGTATTTAATAATATGTAGCCCGACTGAAAAAGTATCTGCACTTTACTGCAAACTGCAGCTCAATAATAACGACTTTAAATTAGTTGTAGGCTATGTTCCTGCGATTGAGTTAAGAGTTAACTTCGATCAAATATCCGATTCACACAAAAATCGCTCACAGTGTCCGAACATTTTTTAGATCTGTGGGTTTGGGACGTGATTATTTTTAGGACTTTTCTTATTTCAATAGCCTCGCGCGCGAGGCTATTGAAATAAGAAAACACCCCAATTTCAATAGAGAAGATGGTTGGCAAGTACCACCTGCTTGGGATCCAGTCCTAAAAATAATCAAGTCCCAAACCCAAAGATCTAAAAAATGTTCGGACACTGTGAGCGATTTTTGTGTGAATCGGAACATATATAATTAATCCATCCATGTCGGTAGATGTAATAATTGAATAACTAATGTAAGACAAATACCACCTTAGTCTTCCTGCGACCACGGACGCTGCAAAGCGTTCGAAACGTCAGGTTCAACAAAATAAATAAAATACGCGATACTTCCGTTAAAAAATTGTTTAATTCAATGTTTAACAATTGCGAAAACCTAAGACAATACTATATACTATACAGTCCCAGTAAGCCAATACACCGGCCTTATTCCTGCTTCATTGATTTTGACCGAATTTTGACAACGACTTAATATTCTTGCAAGCTTATATTATATTTTCATACATATACTGAAAGGTAACAGGAAAGGTTCTTTGAAGAGTTCCCTGAGTGAATTCCTGGAGCCTATGTTAAAAATGGAGATGTTAAGACCCTAAGAATGATTATTAATTATAACATGTATATATCGAACTGTATAATATTTTGCGACAATAATTACGGCCGGTGCCTCGCGTGTCATGTCGCGTGCCTCAAGTGACGAGGAATCCGCACCGTTAAGTAGTTATATACCAACAGAGAGGATAGCTCTCTTTTAGAAAATACAGTCAGTCAATCAGTATCTGCGATCTTTTCCCACATCAACATAAAATGACTAATGTGAACTAGACTTTTCGTGAACTTGGTTTGTTTTATTTTGTCTCATTAGTTCCGTTGACTGTTATTTCGTTTAGTTATATTAAAATAAGTGTTGCGTGTGTTTTTGTATTTATTTATGTATATAACTTGCAGGCGCAGTGCGAAACTTGAAGAAAATAAAATATCTACCTTATTTCTTTGTTTACTCTAACGTGTTCTTCAAGAGTTCGCCTTTCGATAAAACGGATTTCTGTTTTAGTGTACTTTTATTTCGGTGCAATAAATTCTTCATTGCATTGTAAAGAGGCCAGAAAGCTGGTTAATAATTCTATTGTAAGAGTAAGTATGTGACCCGTATGTTTCTTTGACAGTCAATTAAAAAGGAAAGATAGCTCGGTGCACTTCCATTCATAGATATAATCTAGACATAGTATATGAGTAGAGTATGATGCCATAACTACTAACTATACATAAATATATGCAATTACTTAAAAATACACACTCACAATACAACATACAATACAATACAATTCACACTCATTAACTCTCATCTCACCAAACACATACCGAAGTCTAGTTAGTGGCCCAAATACTCTTTTTCTTTTTTCTGTCTTTCCGTCTGCTTAATGTTACAGAAATTGGAATATTGTTTCACTAAGCCAATAACCTACGGGTGAAGGGCTGGTGTCCTGAAATACTTAGTATTAATGGATCTCTTCTACCGCCCCGGCACGTGTGGAAAGGTCGTCTACCTCAAGGTTCAGTCCTTAGTCCTCTCCTTTATAACATCTACATAGCAGACCTAGAGGATCCTACAGTATACGGATGACATTGTTATTTACCATCGTTCTTCATCCTTTTCTGATTCCTGTACCAACCTCAATTGGTCCTAACTTAGGCACCAGTCTCCCATAATTATGAACCAAGTAATCTATAATATTTTGTTTCTTGTACAGTTTATAGGAAAAATAAATATTTATTATTATTGCATCGCAAATATTTTTAAGGTCTTGATGAATTTTGTATTATTAAAATGATTCCGATATTTCTATTCAAGATTAAAAATAAAACATCGAAATATACATTCACTAGTTGATAAAACAGATGCAATTTCCATAAACTTCATAAGTACAAAAACTGTATTTATATAAAAGGCATCTACTGTTACTTTGAGAATATTGACTGTGACACAGAAGCAATATTATTATATTCAAATACTATATTCATCAAGTTTACGATCTATTTGATACGGTGATGATCCAAACTAAATGGATTAAATTAAATTACCATCATCAAATGTTAATTTGTTGCCATTGTTAAATAATGGGACTGTGGGAAAAATAGGCGATAATGAACTGAATTTGAGAAACATCGTTTCGCGTCTCTTTCAATTAAAAAGCATAAATTGGCAATATTAACTGTATCACGTCTATGGTTCGTATAGGTTGTAGTCTTACTTTGTCTATACAAATAATATCTATGCAAATAAATAAAGTCGAAGTGTCTATTTCTAATGGCAAAATAAGTCTCAGCTCGGCTTGCCTTCATTGGACGTCCTAGGAGTCGATAGAGCATATTGCTTTATCAGCTGATATGCTCCAGGGGTGAAAATATTAAAGGGCATAATACCGCGAGTAACTTCGGAGAAAGCGCAGCACACCTGTCTATACCCCTGAGTCATTCCCGGTGTCGCCACCGGCCGACTTTCTCTGGCATTTCGGGGGTCCATCTAGTGAGTGACGATCCATCGCCTGCCGAAAGTAACATCAGATCATGATAGTTATGGCAGGCGTCCGTCCCTCTTCTGCAATAGCCCAGCTCTAATAATACCTCCAGATCTCATTTTAATAGCCCACTTTTTTCCAATAGTTCCGACATATTTCCAATAGTTCCAATACCTGCCGTGACCTGTTCATGGGTATATTGTCCCATTGATATCCCCTGAAGCAGCGGGTATAAAACATTACCTACATCATTCTCTTCGAAGGAGCCTCTACGCATTGGATTTATATCCCCCCGCATGCCTATCAAATGACCGTGCAAACGCCCGTGACTTTTGAAAAATAATTATAGTATGTAGGTACATAAATAGTGAACTCGATATATATGACTCCGTCCTTACACATCTCACTCGCTTTTTTAACATATATGTCTGTTTTCATACACACTCAATGATACTCAATATCCCTTGATAAAACACGATCGTGGCAAAAGTGTAAGGAAAAATGGGATTGAGATGATCACAGGAAGGAAGGATATTTCCTTCCGACTTTCCACTTTTGCGTTGTACAGTACGAATATATCTGTATTGTCATCCTTTGACTCCGAATACTTTCTACATGTTTGAATAAACGAGCACACATGTTCTTCTTATAGTATCATACCTCTTTCATACCAACACTATTGCAAACGTAAACAAGCGTTACGCCAAAAATTATATATTCACAACCTCATTTCATCCTCTCCGATTGAGGTACCCACAATTCAGCTGATGTGGCACTCCAGGAACTAATTTGACAGCTTATATCGTTTTTAATGCATACTCAAATGTCTACTGTAATTTTAGTTTTTAATATTCGGGTTTTGGATTGTTATATTGTAACAAGGTAAGTTAAGTATAAACATTTTTTTATACCACTAAGGTGACCTTTTGTTCCAAGTGACTTCGGTACTGAACTTCGCTGGAGATCTCGACATCGAGATCCTACTCTTATCAATAGTTAGTGGCGTGTTCTGGAATTGGTGGACCACAGCAAATGGGGCGTTTTTAGCGGTGAACGTGCAGACTTGTGTCTTGGTAGGGATTGAATTGAACCAAGTTCAACCGCCCCCAGTCGTACACTTTACTCAAAGTACACTCTATTTCAGACACAAGTCTAACGCTTTCCTCAACAAGGGAACGAGGGGTAGCACGGCCCGTGTAATAAGTGTCCCCAGTACATACTATCGTCCGCATAACAATGAATGTTGTCAATTGGCAACATGTCATTGATATGCTGCAAACACAGCGTTGGGGACAATACAGAGCCCTGTGAGACGCCAGCATTGTTATCTATGCTATCGGAGCAATAAACATAACATAAATCAGTCCCTAAAACATACATAGATGCATGAATTAAAAAAAAATACAACAAAAACGTTGATAGATCGCCGGAATTAGTCATTTCCAAAATGGGCGGCCGTTTTGTGAAATGACTAATTGCGCTAGACATACTGCAGCTAGTAGAGTAGACTTTAGCATACAATCATGAAAGACGATCAAATTAACTTGATGAAGTTGACGAGCGCTGAGCAGTAACAGCCCAGTGGATAAGAAACCGGCATATTGAACAAATGGTCTCGGTTCGAATCCAGGCGGGGTCATGTACCATTAAAGTCGTGTTTTCAGAATCATGTTGTATACAGTAGAAATATATTTAGATAGACGTGTAACCTAACCTAAAATAGATCTGGTTTTACCTCTGATTGCTGGTGGAGGTCTGCCGGTAGTCGCTCCATGTAAAAATCATTGTTTTTGCCAAATCCTTAGGCTTAGGTAGCGGACCGCGCCAATCCTAATAGATTAGGAAACGGGATAACATGAAAAAGTTAACTAGCGTTGCGTGTAAGTTAAGAATTATTCTCCATCCTTAAGGATAGAAGTCATTATATGAAATGACCAATTCAATGATCTACCCACGTTACGATGAGCTGACAGTTCAATGAGCTGACGTACTCGATGGTGAAGTGGTTAGCAATGTTATTTTAACATCAATGAATTCTACTCCCACACATTACAAGCATGTTGTGTATGCATGAACTTGTCTGTGTGTTGGTCTGGGTGTTTTCAAAATAGGTAGGGCGCATCAAAGCATCTTGACTAGGGGAGTACCTCCAATTCTCAGAAAACCACAGCCAAATAACAACACCCTGGATGTTGTGGTTTTCCTGCGAGTGAGTGAGGTTACCAGGAAGCTCCTAAGAAGTTGCTGTGTCGTAAGCGTTCATACGCTACTGTAATCACTTTATATCAGGTGGGATGTATGCTTGCATGTCTCCAGACGTTGTTTGAAAGAAAAGATAAATTATTAAGTACGCTTAAGGACGACCTATGAACGCAAGCGTCTACATTTGAATAATGATGACGCTATGCATGTCCTTCCATTTTGTGATGTCTATTTTGGTTACTCCATTACTGAAGATCAGTTTAGAAAAAGATACGTTATATTTAGTTGTATGTATATAATTTAAATGTTAGTGCTGGTTGTAACATAACTCTGAAGTCTCTACATTAAGTTTACTAGGCAGGCATGCCACTGATATTTATAATACTCACACAGCATTTGATACTAAACACCAGATATATATTAAACCTCAAACCGTCCACGTACATAATAATCCGGTCGCGGCAATGGCTGGCGCAGGTTACTAATTGTCATTAGTCGCCATCACGCCCGCGGCCGCTCTGTCGTTTTAATCACAGTAAACATGTGGTATTACGTTAATGTTATTGCTTTTGGTACTTTAATTTCAATTATTAAACATTATCTTGTTACTAAAGATGTGTAATATGAATATATTTGTGAATATATTTCTTTAAATATTTGCTGTTGATATATTCTTTAATGTAGATTCAAATAAAGGTAGGAAACAGCGTGCTGTATCCCGTTCATTCTTGTATTTATAACTAGTTTTATATTTTACATTATTATTCTATATTTATATTTTACATAGCAAAATCCCTCGCTCTAAATATATATGGTAGAAAAAATACTCTAATAAAAGTAGAGCTTTTTAGAAAATTTAGCCGAATAACAGATTTTGGAAGAATTGTTGTGTTTCGGCGGATTTGTGAGGGCCCGTCGGGTTGCCGTGTTATAAGACCGACATAGCCTGTATTATATTTCTGGTGGAAGGCATCCCGCTTGTTCCATGTTCACTCCCTTCATCATGAATGTGAACTTTTGCAACACCAATGGATTTCACACTATTAGTTACATCTCGAAACTGCTCAGTCGACTAATCTTTTACTTACAAAAAAGCAAATGTTAGGTCGATATGCCTTTGACAGGGTGGACCACGTACAATTGAGGTTGACTTGGATTTCGCAGGTGACATATATGGAGCACCAAAAGGATTCATTATTCATTCATTCATTCATTAAATATTATAGAAATAAAAAAAATGAGATAAAATTATTTTAGTTAATAACGAAAACAGAGCACATTAATTTTAATATACTGTTTGGTGTGAATCGGGTATATTCTATACTAACATGTAAAGCAGAAGAATATGTTTGTTTGAACGCGCTAATTTCTGAAACTGTCAGTCAAAGTTGTTTTTTTTTTTGCACTTGATAGCTCAATCGTTGAGGAATGTTATAGGCTATTCAACGTCACGATGTTACCCTTAGAAGCCAAGAAAAAAGAAAAAAAAAAACGATTCCTACGGGATATCGGGCTATGCGCAAACGAAATCACCGTGTGCTGCTAATCTATTTATAACATTGTACATAAAATGATCACAAGTTTAACTAAATTAATATATTTTTTTTAATTAATTTAAATAAATTAAATAAATATATATATATATATATATATATATATGTATATAAGTATAAGTATATAACTTAAAAGAAAATTGTTGTTAAGCTGTGTATTATATATGTTCGTGTTATGTGTATTTAGTCTAAATCTTATATGTGAAGACTTGTTATTGGCTCTGTGCTATTTATAAGTTTTTTAATGTAATTTGATTTAAAAAGCTGTTGGTCTTCCAAATAATAAATAAATAAATAAACAAAAATGTATCCAATAATAAAAGCAAACAATATTGCTAGAATAATATAATATTGTAAGTGAAGCAATCGCCATTAAAATAGATTTGAATTTGTTGTATATATATTATTTTTATTATAATAATAAATATATATTGTTGTTATTCGAATAGAGAATCTATTTACCTTACCGTAACTGCCTCGCCGATTGTATCTGTTCTAAATAGCCTATATTAATGGTCATAGGGTCGTGTGTGCCGAGAGATCGTGCCCAGTGAGACTGCTGTGTCGAGGATATATAATAATAATAAAGAATATTTGGCAAATAATTACTCGTGGTGATTGAGACTATCAACTTTTTACATCCAGATTTAAACAGATACACATCTCACGTGTTCCATCATCATCTTCCGTTCTTAATCCATTAGGAACGGCAGGGTCCGCTATCTATGTCCAAGGATTTGGCGAAGATACTGATTTTTACATGGAGCGGCTGCCGTTAGATAGGAAACCAGATCGTTCTTAGAAGTCCCACGTCTTTCAAAGTATAATCTCTTAGAAGTATGGGTTTCCTGACCATATTTTCCTTCACCGCCAGGCAAATGATAATTACAAATATGTACATAAATCCGAAAACACGAATTTAGTGGCACATAGCAGGATTCGAACCGAAGATCAGTTGGTCAAAAGACCGGTTCTTTACCCATTGGGCTGTCACTGTTCTAATGTTGCCTGTGTTCCATCATCATTCACACACATTGGAACTGCAATGATTACGTATTGTGCGCTTCAAGAAAAGTTTTCTAACGAGAACTGTTTGAGTCGTAGAGTGAACTCTCCTAGCCGAGGTTTTTCCATAGCGGTTACAGCTTTTTTTTTAACGGAACAGGCCCACCACTCATACCCACCACTGTGTCTCCTGTGTAGCCAGAATTAACAGCGGCGACCACAAAAAGGCAATGAACAGTGAAGTTCATTGCTGTCCCGGGGGTTAAACTACAGCTGCCTTGCAACTCACAACGAATTTAATCTGAAGAAATTTGTAGAAGTAGGAAGTTTTGGAAGTGACTTCCCCTCTTGGCAAAGTGAGAGACAGCAATATGACAAATAAGGCATTTAAAAACCTCAAAGAGATGGCTAGTCAAGTGAAGCTCAACTGCTGTGAACTACGGTTAAACCGCAGCCAAATAACAACTCCCTAGACGGTTGTTGTGTTCCTACGTGTGAGTGACGTCGCCAGTGAGCTCCTAAGGAGTTGCTGTGTAATCATCAGAGGAGGCATAGTGCGAGTGATACTTAATATATCGCAAGCTTTAATAGGCTACGGTACCCGCTTTACATCAGGTGGGCCGTATGCTCGTATGCCTCCCGACGTTGTATAAAAAAAAATACTTTGGTGCGAACCTACATATAGGTATATCATATAGTACAAGGAGTAACCCACGCAGACGCAATGCAAATATCTGCAACGCTTCATGGTGTGCGTTAGTTTTAATAACATCGATCAACATCGATCGCAATGTTAACCAACATCGAACATAACTCTCCAACATTGCGATCAATGTTGCGTAACATGTACGTTCATTAAAACCGGCATGCCACGATACCGAAGAACTGTTCAAAACCTCATCGTACCCTTTCGTATAGCTGACAAATAGACCTAATACATAATATATTAATTTTAAGACAAACAGGCTCGCCTCCCCGCGATGTAATCCTAGCAGACTATGATAATATTTTGATATTTTTTCGGCTTAACTCCCAGTACAACTTCCAAGAAACGTTCATGATTTCATTTTCTTAAAAAATCAAATGACTTTCTTGAGGTAATAGCTCTAAGCGGGATCTCACTGGCTTTTCGGCTTAAAGAAGGATTTGGCCCTCCTGTGAATTTCATAACAAGTATTTTGGCGGTTGTTATATTTTTTCACGAGATATTAACATTTTGAAGAATCGGCAAACATTTAAAAGATAAATTGGCATGAAATACTACTGAGGTGTGACTTTGGACCGCGTTATTCGAGAATGTTGCAGTAAGTTAATTTTGAAAATGAATGTTCACTTTAATTTGTATTTTATTGAGAGTCTACAGATGTAGGTACATCTATCATCTATCTATAACTTCACGCCAAATCCTTTGCAGGGTAGGCAGAGAGAACCGAGCGCCACGTGACTCGATCCTTACATATCTCACTCGCTTCTTTAACATTCATTGCTCTTCTTATGCACGCTTGCCAATTTCTAGGGCTCCTCACATCATGACCTTCTGATAGAACGCGACCAAATTGGCCATGGTAGGTAAGTCTTGGCCTTCCTCGGCTCCTACATCCTTTCACTTTTGCATTGTATATCTGCTTCGTCATTCTTTCATCCTGCATTCTTTCTACGTGTCCCAACCAACGGAGCATGCCTGGTCTTATTTTACTGATGTACATGGTCTAACTAAATTGACTAGACTAATTTACTAGTCTAATATATATCTTGTACCCATAATAATAATGCAAATCGGCCAAGTGCGAGTCGGACTCGCGCACCAAGGGTTCCGTACCACTATCTATAAAAACGGCAAAAAAAATCACGTTTGTTGTATGGGAGCCCCCCTTAAATATTTGTTTTATTTTAATTTAATTATTTATTCTTAAAGTGAATATATAACTAAATACTCTGTGAATATTTCAAGCGTCTACCTGTTGCCGTTATCAATATCGAGCAAAAACGAGCAAAAAAAATCACGTTTGTTGTATGGGAGCCCCCTTAAATATTTATATTATTCTATTTTTTAGTATTTATTGTTATAGCGGCAACAGAAATACATCATCTGTGAAAATTTCAACTGTCTAACTATCACGGTTCGTGAGATACAGCCTGGTGACTGACGGACGGACGGACAGCGAAGTCTCAGTAATAGAATTCCGTTTTACCCTTTGGGTACGGAACCCTAAAAACTACACATATTTGTAAGTAATTGTGTCACGAAGCCTATTCAGTGGTCAATACACTGCTGAGCGTCAGCCGTGGTTATGCCATTGATCTTTGCCATGTTTATTTATAAAATTTATGTTTCTTGTAATTAGGCACAAGTCATACCTTATCTCTGGAAAGTTTGTCGAGTTCATCTTGTTAGACCCTTTATACGTACTAAAACACTTCGTCCTTACGAAAACAAATTAAATTAAGACCTCCACGCGTTCCTGAGAAAAATGTATTGACGTATTGAAAGGGTTTCATTTTTTTTTCAGGCACGGAACCTTAAAAAACCATCTACAAGATTATCTTTTTCTGTATACTGCAATATCATATTATATACACAAGATTTTACATAATACATATTTTTTGCAAACATCCTCTTCCTTCTATTCATGTTCATACTTAAAAAAGCCATATTTATTCAAGTTGCTTATATACACGCTGCAGTGATTTGTGACTGAACAAAGATACTGTAAACAATTTTCTTTACGACTGTCATATGCCGCCAACAAATGCGACCGACGTCTTAAACTACCAAGGAACTCATTATAAATAAGCCCATCTAGCGGACTGCATATAACGCATGAAAGCGTATCACACTGCGCCTGCAATACTTTTGTCTCAACATTCATACATTAATATCATATCATTCATGAGCTGCAGTGACCGCTTACCATCTGATGCGGACGGCGTGCTTGTTTTTCAATCTAGTTTGCAGCCGGCGAAATGTTCATCTTGTGTTGGAAACTTCAATTCATCAATCAATTGTTAGAAGTACGAGTATAATAGTGGACTTGACGTAAAGATCTTTATTAGTAAACCAGTAACATCCCCGTGGCTGGTGTTGCGAGCGACAATAGGCTGCGGTGACCGCTTACCATCTGATGCGGACCGCATGCTCGTTTGCCAATCTAGTTGTATAAATATATAAATACATATAAAGAGAGAAAAAAAGAAAGAAAATGATTTTTTTGTTGCCTCACATATAATCACTAACATTTAAAACCTAAAACCAGTAAATAATATATAAGACAACAAATATACATATATAGTACAAGATATATATTTTTTGCAAATATCATCTTTCTTATGTTAACATTTACACGTAAAAAAGCTAAATACGCGTAATTATTCAAATTGTACGAAGTTGTTTGTTGACGCGACACAGTAGTCCCGTTTGGACACAAAATGTCATCAGTCATTTGACAGGCGCTTCAATTTACAGGAAAATTGATTAAATTGCGTAATAAGTACCTGAATGACCAAGCTTCGCTCGTCGTTTTTATTTTTTTTCTGCAAAATCGCGCCAAGGCAGCCACTACAGGTAGTGGGCGGGAGCCGGCCGGCGCTAGTTCATTGAAGTAATTGGTAGCGGAAGGACACAAAGTAGCATAGATCGAATTGCCAGTAAATTGTACTTGTGAAATAAAACTTGAATCTATTAACTGTTGTTTAAAATTGTATGATGATGTTTAAAATCGCGTTTTTAAAGGAAAGCCACCGAATTTAATCCAAATGGTTAGAGCCATTTCTGAGATACACGAAATACATTTATATGCACAAGAATGCTTAAAGTAATAAGATATAACTCAAATTTGTTTTCCATTTTCCTGTAAAGTTACTTTTTTGCAGATAGCTCTTTTTACTTTGCAGCCGGCGAAATGTTCATCTTGTGTTGGAAACTTCGGGTAAATTCCCTGCATTTATTTATTTGTACAAAGTTTATCGATCAATTGTTAGAAGTACGAGTATAAAAGGTGGACTTGACGTAAAGATCTTTACTGGTAAACCTGCATGGAATAAACGACATAGACGAAAGCGGCTTTCAAAATAAAAATAACTCATATAAATTATCATGTAAGCATGATAGCGAACAGTGACAGTCTACTGGATAAAGAACCAGCTTGCTAAACTACGGTCTCGGGTTCGATTCTTACCACCACACCACCACAAATTCGACTTTTCGGATTTATGTACATATTTGTAATTGTAGACGAGCTCGGTGGCTCAGTCGTGAAAGACGCGACTTTGACACCAACGCTCGTGGGTTCGATTCCCACACAAGGCAAACATTTGTGTGCATGAACATGTCTGTTTGTCTTGGTCTGAATGTTTTAAGAAAGGTAGGATGCATCAAAGCTGCCCGTCTGGGGTGTACCTCCACCTCACAGAAAACCGCAGCCAAATGACAACTCCCTAGAGGGTTGTTGTGTTCCTGTGTGTGAGTGAGGTCACCAGTAAACTCCTAAGAAGTTGCTGTGTAAGCAGCAGAGGAGGCATCGTGCTAGTGATACTTAATGTATTACAAGCATTAATAGGCTACGGTAACTGTACGTAACGGTACGGTAACATCAGGTAGGCCGTGTGCTTGTAAGCCGGTAAAGGAAAACACCGTGAGGAAACCCGCACGCAAAAGTCCGGTTTTCCCGTGTGTTTAGGAGGTGTTACGGCAGTCGCTGTAAGTAAAAATTAGCATGATCGCCAAATCCTTAGGCTTAGATAGCGGACCCTGACAATCCTAATGGATTCGGAAATGGGATGGATCGGAAATGCTAGAAAGAAGATGCTGTATGATGATGATGAAAAGTCATCCGATTAAAAGCTACTGCTAATCAGATGAATTTTTTTCAACTCTGATACAATAATCGAGCTGTCAATCGGCAGGGGAGAGTCAAGATATATTAAAATTTTAGGATTCCGTCTAATGACAAATTGGAACTCTTGTAGGACAAATATAAAAAAAGATAAACATTCTTTTTTTGCCGTTGTGCCTTCGTTGGCGCTAAGATGTGTGACGTGATTTTTTTTTTAATCTAATCTTATCGTATTTTATCATTTATAATAGTTTTCGTTTTTCTCGTTTATTTAATTTACCAGCATTTCGAAAATGACCAACGTAGGGTTTTTTCAATTGATACATCTATGTCAATAAAACAATTTAAAAATAACAAGGATGATATTAAGCGACGAAATGAAAAAATAAAAGTAATGCATATCCTTAATCATTTCCAGATGTCTTCGTCAGTCATATATTCATTGATTCTATAATAAACCCTTTTACAAAGAATCATTTTGATGTGCCTTTTGAAGACATTGTCAGGATATATTAGAAATATTTCAAGTAATTTATTGTAGAATCTAATACAATTTACAAGAAAAGATTTACCAGTCCTAGCAATCCGATATAGAGGCATGTGTAAGTTATTTTTGCTTTGAACTTTTTTACTGAATTTTGAAAACATTATAGATTTTTTTTTATACCACTAAGGTGGCAATCAAGCATACGGCCTGCCTGATGTTAAACAGTCACCGTAGCCTATGGACATTTGCAACACCAGGGGCGTCACTCATGCGTTGCCGACCCTCTAAAAACCTCTTCACGCATTTCTTGAAGAACTCCATGCTGTAGTTCCTTGGAAAAACCTCGGCTGGGAGCTCATTCCACAGCTTGAGTGTTCTCGGAAGAAAACTTCTCTGGAACCGCACCGTACGCGACCATAGCGGTTCAAGCGTGTGAGGGTGAACTCCCCGCCGTCGGCGAGCGGTGCGGTTATAAAAAGTAGCCGTCGGCATCATTTCGAACAACTCTTCAGAACACAACCCGTTGTACAATCGGTAGAACACACAAAGGGAGGCAAAGTCTCTCCTTAAACTTAAGGGTTCAATACCGTGTGTAAGCTTAGGATTGCCGACAATTCTCACAGCTCGTCTCTGAATCGAATCACACGGTCCAAGCTGGTATTCAGGTGCTCCCGCCCAAAGGTGACTGCAGTACTCCAAGTGCGGTCTGACTTGAGACTTATATAATATAAGTCTTTGCCCCGCACTGAAGTACTGCTTAGCCCTGTTGAGCACACCAAGTTTTTTCGACGCCAGCTTGACCTTCTCCTCCAGGTGATTTCGATATTGCACATCACTGGAGATCTCGACGCCAAGCATCCTAATACTTTTGGTGACGGTAAGAGGTGTGTTCTGGAATTTAGGAACCACAGCAAATGGAGTTTTCTTAGCGGTGAACGCGCAAACTTGTGTCTTCTTGGGGTTGAATTCGACCAAGTTAAGCCGCCCCCAGTCGGATATTTTAGACAGAGTACCATCCATTTCAGACACAAGTTTGTCGCGGCTTTCCTCCACAAGGGAACGAGGGATGTTTGCACGGCCTGTATAATAAGTATCCCCGTGCTGTCGTCCGCATAACAATGAATGCCATCAATTGACAACATATCATTGATATGCAGCAGAAACAGCGTCGGAGACAGTACAGAACCCTGAGGGACGCCAGCATTGATATCCATACTATCGGAGCATCCACCGTCAACCACGGCTTTTATGCATCTGTTGGATAAAATGCTGGCGACCCATTTGCACAAACCCTCGGGCAGCCCGTATGATGGTAACTTCGATAGAAGACTCCGGTGCCAGACCCGATCGAACGCCTTCGCCATATCTAGGCTGACAGCCAATGCCTCACCTTGACTCTCTATCGCCAAAGCCCAGCGGTGTGTAAGATACACTAGAAGATCACCAGTTGAGCGACAATGGCGAAAACCGTATTGACGGTCGCTAATCAAGTCGTGATCCTCTAGGTATCCTAGGAGTCGTATGTTTATCACACGCTCCATTACCTTGGAGAGAAGGGAGGTTATGGCGATAGGCCTGTAATTCGATGGGTCTGATCTATCGCCCTTTTTGGGCACCGGGTGCACATTGGCGGTCTTCCATGAAGACGGAACTTGCCCAGTGGAGTAGGAAAGCACGAAGAGGCGCGTTAGTACAGAACACAACTCAGGAGCACACAGCTTCAGCACCACTGCCGGTATACCATCCGGCCCACTCGATTTATGAATGTCGAGAGAGAGTAAGGCCCGCCGGACATCTCGCTGGGTAATGGAGATTTCCGGCATTGAGCTACCGCACCACGGGATGGTAGGTGGCACAGCTCCCCCGTCATTCATATTCGAGTTAGACGCAAAGAGATTACCAAGTAAATCGGCTTTCTCCTTAGCGCTATGGGCCAAACTGCCATCCGGTTTTTGCAGTGGTGGCATGGATGGTTGACAAAAATTTCCCTCGGCAGCTTTAGCGAGCGACCAGAAAGCACGGCTCCCAGAGGGAAAGCTCGCAAGTCACTCGCCAACTCTGCCGACGAAATTGAATTTTGCTCTAGCGACCACCCTTTTACTGGACCTCGAGGCAGCATTCAGTTTGCGCTTCAAAACAGAGACTCTAGGATCCCCATTAGCATGCGCCGTGGTCCAAGCATCGTAAGCAGATAATCAAAGATTATCATGCACATGCATTCATAAATATACTGAGAGGTAACAGTGAGGATATTTATGTCTCTAAATGATTCCATGAGTGATTATAATTTTCTAATTAAGAAAGCACATGTTATTAATGATTGTCTTTTGTAGAATCAAAAATTGTTTCGATATCAGCCGCATTTCCCCACATTAGTATACTATACGTCATAATGATGTGGAAGTAACTGAAATAGGCTAAATGCACGTCCGTCAATTATCTAATTCTTCTAACTGCATATGCGGCGCAGCTGAACTTACTGACAAGTTTAATTATTGGGGGGTAAGGTGTCTACGTAAATAAATTTGTCACTCCAATTTCGAGTCTACTGTTATTCTAATAAATACTGTATCACTAATTAATGCTAATTTATGTCAATTAGCACTTCTATTATGGTAGAAGTCACATTTGGTAGCCTAAATTTAATATAGTTAGGTTAAGTTTTATAAAAGATTATTGCACGTAAACCATCTTACAGTGGCAGACCGAACACTATTTATCTCGCCAATAATGACGTCAGCAAATAATACTCCGTCATTATCTGTACCATGAACCATGTAAGTCAAAACATCCTTTCCCTTAAACAAGCTTAAGAGAGTGTATAAAGCTCTGTGGCACCCTCATTTTGTTTTTATTGGTATGTATGTATATCTTCACGCCAGTATGTATGTATAACTTCAAAAGATGTACACTGCGGTCCCTTGCGGGGAGAACCAAGCGCCATAAGACGCGGTCCTTACACACTTCACTCGCTTCTTTCACATTCATAGCATTTCATGCACGCTCGCCGGTTCCTAAGGCTCCTGACATCACCTTCTGATAAAACACGACCAATTTGGTCATTGTAGGTTAGTCTTGGTCTTCCTCGGCTACATCCTTCCACTTTCGCATTGTATAGCTGTTTCGCCATTCTTTCTTTCTTCTTGCATTCTTTCTACATGTCCGAACCAACGGAGCATGCCCTTTCTTGTCTTAACACCGACACTCTCTTTCAGTCCAACTCTCTTTCGTACGTCATCATTTCGAACGCGGTCAGCAAGCGTTATGCCACAAATTTTTCGCAGTGCTCGCATCTCGACCGCATTTATTCTACTTTCATGCTCTCTCTGCCATACCCAGCTCTCACTTCCATAAGTTAGCGTTGGGATTAACACCGCGTTGTGTACAGCGAGCTGTGCCTTCTGGCTTAGATTTCGGCTGCCAAACAGTTTACCCAACGCTCCATTCACGCTATTCCCTGCACTCACTTGTCTCTCTACATCAGCGGTGTACCTTCCATCGCTTCTAAAAGCGCTTCCAAGATATACAAACTCATCCATTTGCTCCAACACTACATCATCAACCGTAATCCTAGTGTTCGTTCTGGTTGTCTCTCTTTCAAATACCATTATTTTGGTTTTCTTCGCATTCAATTGTAAGCCTTTCTTCATACAATCGTCTTTCATTGTTGTGACTAGTGTTTGCAGTTCAGATGATGATTTTGCTATTAATACCGCGTCATCTGCATAAAGCAGGCAGTTAACCACTGAGCCACCCATTCGCATTCCCACATTCATATTTCTCATTCTCTGAAGACAACTGTCCAGATACACCAATATTGGTATCAAGCCAGGGTGATAAGCTGCCGTCCACTCTCACACATGCTGTGCAATCCTCATAGGTGGATTGCACAGCACGTAGAAGGTCACCGTCAATCTCATATCTGGGCAAGATGTTCCAGAGATTCTTTCGCACGACCCTATCAAATGCTTTTTCAAGGTCCACAAAACCGCAGAAAACCTTCTGGTCCATAGCCAGATGCTTTTCCACGATGTTGAGGAGTGAAAAAACTTGATCCGTACATCCTCTGCCGCTTCGATATCCCCCCGTGCATCCCAAAGCATTCCATCGGATTTCACCCTCATTCTCCTATCAATGATTTTTCCATACACTTTATTGTTTTTATTGGTAACGCTGAATTTAAGATCAATTCCAAATAATGCTCAATACATGCATTGTTACCATATTTATATTTTTAAAACATGTTCTGTATTTATTATTTACTAGCTGTGCCCGCGACTTCGTCCGCGCGGTAGTTTTTTTTTATTTTCTTTTTTTATATAAATAAAAATAAATAAAATTTCTAAAATAAAGGTAGCCTAAGTTACTCCTTATTACATCAGCTATCTGCCAGTGAAAGTCCCGTCAAAATCAGTCCAGCCGTTTCAGAGATTAGCCGGAACAAACAGACAGACGGACAGACAGACAGACATACAAAAATTGTAAAAATATTCATTTTGGTATATGTACCGTGTATATATCCATATGCATTTAGTAAAAAGCGGTTATTTTAATATTACAAACAGACACTCCAATTTTATTTATCTGTATATACTATAGTATAGTATAGTAGATGTATAGATGTACAATTAGTAACAATTTTGATTATTGCAATAAGTGGCCACAATAAACAATATTTAAAATTATGGTTACTTGTACATAGATAATAAATTCAAACGTATCGTTTCAAAAAACATAAATATGGTTCGACAGTGCCTGTTTTGGGCGTTGTTTGTCGTTGGTCTTAAATTCAGCGTTATTAATAAAAAAAAATCGGCCAAGTGCGAGTCGGACTCGCGCACGAAGGGTTCCGAACCATTATCTATAAAAACATCAAAAAAATCACGTTTGTTGTATGGGAACCCCCTTAAATATTTATTTTATTCTATTTTTTAGTATTTGTTGTTATAGCGGCAATAGAAATACATCATCTGTGAAAATTTCAACTGTCTAGCTATCACGGTTCAAGAGATACAGCCTGGTGACAGACGGACGGACGGACGGACGGACGGACGGACGGACGGACGGACGGACGGACAGCGGAGCCTCAGCAATAGGGTTCCGTTTTACCCTTTGGGTACGGAACCCTAAAAATGAGGGCACCACTTAGCTTTATGCATCCTCTTAACCAAATACCCTCTATCTGTAGTTGATATACCTACTGTAAAACCATATTGTGCATGATGAAAAATTTAATTAGTATTAAAGTAGACTAGCAATTGATTTAGTATTATCCTTTAGAATATTTCACTCACTAGTGTACCTATCTTTCCCAGCTTATTTGCTCCAAATGACCTATTATCTTGAAATGTGAAAAGTGTGTCACTAAAATTCATATGTATACATATGAATTTTTGTGATATACATGAATAAATCGGTTTGTGTACATTAATAAATGAGGTCGCAGGTGGCAGTGCTCAGCAGGAAGATGTTTGCCGCGTCGGCGTCTCTCCGACGTATTAGAAATTTTCTACCCACCGCCACTAAAGTTGTTCTTGCACAATCCCTTTTGCTTCCTATCCTTGATTACGCTGATATTTCTTATCTAGACCTTAATGTAGATT
Source organism: Pyralis farinalis (assembly GCA_947507595.1). Classification (NCBI taxonomy): domain Eukaryota; kingdom Metazoa; phylum Arthropoda; class Insecta; order Lepidoptera; family Pyralidae; genus Pyralis; species Pyralis farinalis. Next base: position 24,949,328 of record OX382278.1, read on the forward strand.
TAATTAATAAATTAGAAAGACTACAAAATCTCAGGATTAGGTTTATTTTTGGTCTCCGAAAATATGATCATGTATCTGAATACCGTCAACAACTGAAGTGGCTTTCTATCCGTCAGCGCAGAAATATGCATATTCTTTCCTTTCTCTACTTCATACTCTTTAATCCTAAAGCTCCTTCCTACCTCAAAATTTGGTTACAATTTTGTTCTTCCTCTCACAACTTACAGCTTCGCTCCTGTGAAAATGTTATTCTTTCAGTCCCGTCTCATTCCTCTAAATTCTTCGACAAATCATTTACAGTTCAGGCTATTAGGCTATGGAATACTTTACCTATAGTCATAAGAACAGCAAAATCCATCGCTGTGTTCAAAAAATTAGTAAAAAATCATCTTCTTAATTTATAACTTCAAAAGATGTACACTGACATTTAGTATGTATAAATATATTTATGTTTGTATATTTTGTGTATGTATTTTATATATTATATGTGTTTTCTTTATTTATTATTATATATGTATTGTTATTTAGTATTTGTACACAAATGTATCCCTATGTATATATTTACACCTAGATAGGTAACTATAGTAATAAGAATAAGTTTTCCTTCCTTGCTAACCCTACCTTCTCTGTACGCCGATTCGTTACCTTAAGGTTGCCTTGAAAAGATTACTTTTAGCAATAAGGCCGCCTTGTTGTATAATAAGTATACATGTTTTACTATTTTTTATGAAATTTCTTGTAACAATTATTATGTAAATAAAGCTTATTCTATCTATCTAATAAATGAAATTTGAATATGAAAGACACTTTTTGTGGGCAAATTAAAAAATATGTACGTAATTATAAAAGAAGTATGTGTGGAGTTGGAAAGACTGATAGAGAAATAAATAGCATGATACGAGAATAATATGTGTCGAAAAAAACAAAAGCGTATGCGGAGATGATTTGGATATTTAGAAAGAATGAATGACTAATCAGTTACGAAGTGTATCAGGCAAGAGAGAGATGAATGGAGATTTCGGGAGAGGCCGCCCTAGACGTACACATATAGATCAAATCATCTTTCATTCTATAAATGGCATCACCATTTGTGGAATTTGTCGCTCTATCGTTCGTTCGTCACGGCTATTGTTTCCACAGTGAATAGCTTAATCAATCAGAGCTACACATTTGCATTCTCATTACTTGATGCTCCATGTTGGTAAAGATAAGCTTATTTAAGTCAATAACCAGCTGGACTGGACTGGAGTATGCTGTATATTAATATAACGGAGAGTATTGATTTAGAATATAAGAATAAGAAAATCAAATATTTGATGTGTTGAAAAACGGCCAAATCAAAAGCACCCAAAACCGAAGAGCATGCATGAAGGGGTTGATGAGCGTGGAAGAAGCGAGAGGGGTATGTTTGGGTCGGTGCACCTGGCGTTCAATAGTCTCTGCCTATCCCAATGGAAGACAGGAGATGATATATATGTATGTATATTATTTAAGAAAATAGATGAAATATGACCATTTCCCTACTCTCTTTTTAAAAGCATTCATAATTATTTATTTCCAGATTACTGCAAAATGTTAACAAAATAATTATCTCAAAATATCATGGTTGTTACAACTTTGCGCGCAAACTTACATTTGCAGTTGGAATGTATGGGACGTATAACGTGTTTTTCAACTATAATGTTAGGTTTTTATTGGCAAAAATTGTTGATACCACTCATTCTAGTACCGTCGTTCCTTCTCATTCATACTCAATGTATGCGTTCAGTCGCAGTTGACTAACTGTTTTATGATAAGTCGAAAGATAGTAAGAGCAAAAATAAATAATATTCAAATGAGTTACGATGATGTGAATGAAGGATCTCAACATATTGTTATTCCTAAATTTGCCTGTATAGCCAATAATTTTGCTAAACCATTATCTTCTAAAAAATCTATTCATATTAAAATTCATCTACGCCCTACGCGAGTTCAGCTATTTGGGAGTTCATCTAAGTGTATGGGTTTCCCTTCAATCGATTTTGAACGCTTTTACGTTACACCATTGCGTGTCAGAATATGCCAGTATTTTCAAGCCGCTTAAAGTCTGACACACACAAAAAAGCGCTACAAATATGCAGCATTACGTCTACCTACATCAAGATATGTAATGCATGAAATTTATATTACGAATTTATTTACGAAGATTATTTCCGAAAGTGTTATAGATACAGAGCAATACTGCTGACCCATGCCAGATGCACACAAATCTGAAAAACACAAACTGAAATTTAGCGCGCAGCAGCGGAAGTAACTGGTCGACGATGTCTTACAGGCAATTTAGCATTATGACTGTATATACACAGGATTTTCTGTTTGTAGTACACACCGCGCTGTCATTTTAAGACGTTTCCAAGAGTTTATACTGCACGCAGCCCCAATGAATTTAAAAATATTTGCAAAATTTATAGTATCTTTTTTTGACGTCGGAAGGCATACGAGCATACGGCCCACCTATTTTAAAGCAGTTTCCGTAGCCTGTGAATTTATTATTATTATTTATTAAGTGTCACTAGGAGCTTACTAGTGACCGCACTCGCCAGTAGTCGCAGGAAGACAATGGATGCTGCAAAGCATTCGAAACGTCAGGTTCAACAAAATAAATAAAATACGCGATACTTCCATTAAAAATTGTTTAATTCAATGTATAACAATCGCGAAAATCTGAGTCAATAATACTAAATGAGTGACAGTTCGATGTGCACTTTTCTTATTATTTGCCAAAAAATAACACTGGAAGGTTGTTGTGTTCCTGCGTGCACGTGAGGTCACCAGGAGCTCCTAAGGAGTTGCTGCGCTAGCAGCAGAGGTGGCACTGCGCGAGTGATACTTAATGTATTACAAGCGTTTATAGGTTACGGTAACCGGTTTACATTACGTGGGTCAAAAAGAAGCCCGGCGAGCTCAAGATCCTATCGACAGATAGGCGACGATCGCTAGTGGTTTGACTTGCGTATGTAACTAGACTGAGACCGCAACTACGTTATCAAAATACTTCTACACTGTACTCGTAATAATTATATTCACACCTCGTCATATTTGTTATGTGGATGAGACCCTCACATTTATCTTTCTTAGAAGTGTATTTCTATGCCTTCATTTAAAACAAAGGGATGGTATAAAAATCTAATAAAAAACTTCGCCGCCAACAAATCATTTGTACGCAGAAAAAATAAACCTCAAACAAATTGACCAAAACAAATTTACTTTTATCTACAATGCTCTTATCATCCTAAAAAAAGATAAAACAAAATTTACGATCGTGAATAGAGACGGACTCCTAAAAAGTTTGTACAGTACGTATCCAATAAGTTAGGACATAGTATTGTCTTAGGTTTTCGCTATTGTTGCACATTGAATTAAACAATTTTTAACGGAAGTATCGCGTGTTTTATTTATTTTGTTGAACCTGACGTTTCGAATGCTTTGCAGCATCCGTGGTCGCAGGAAGACTAAGGTGGCATTTGTCTTATATTGGTTATTCAATTATTACATCTACCGACATGGATGGATTAATTATTTAATTATGTTCCGATTCACACACAAATCGCTCACGGTGTCCGAACGTTTTTGAGTAGATCTCCGGGTTTGTGACTTGATTATTTTTAGAACTGGATCCCAAGCAGGTGGTACTTGCCAACCATCTTCTCTATTGAAATTGGGGCGTTTTCTTATTTCAATATGTGTTTTCTCTCTCGAGTGAAAGAACACATTGCTGACATTGGGAATAGGCGCGATAAAACCTCTGCAGTATGTGAACATACACTGGACCAGCCAAACCATTACATGCAGTTCAATAAACCACAAATCCTCGCCAAGGAGAACCGCTACATGCCTAGAATGCTACGCGAGGCTATGGAAATAAGAGAACACCCCAATTTCAATAGAGAAGATGGTTGGCAAGCAACCCACTATTTGATATTGTAGAATTTGAACCAGTTGGTCAATAAGGCAGTTCTTTATCCACTGGGCTACCACTGTCAGTTATTTTATTACTAAACACAAAAAAAAAACAGGTGTGTTCATAAACATGATTTTGTCTTGTTCATGTGTTCGTCTAGGTCGGCGTGATTTTAAAAGGCGCCCTCTACAAACGTCTAAACAAAGCAACGTCCTATCGACGTGGTCGCAATGATTCACTTAATACTCCGTGATAAAACAAATTCGTATCTGTCATTTTATTTGCCAGGAACTGCACGGCGTACCTTTGTTTCGAACACATATCTGCACCTATCTGTACCTAACTGTAAATAAATGCAAATTGCTCGAAGCACTCTCTTTGGGATGTCCCACCCTAACCTTCTAAATACTAACACCCTTACACCCGCCTTTTGGTATTGCGCTCACTCTCGCTAATGTTCTCGCATTTGGACATTTGACTTTTATAATTCGAATAATCAAAACGATATTTGGACTCTTGTCTCTTTTATTTATTTCTGATGTTATTTTAGACGCAATGAAATTTTTATATATCTACGAGGTTTAAAACATAATAAATATTAGATATAAATGTTGATTTTACATATAGGAAAACTGATTTAAACCATGAATTACAAGTGTCTCCGCTACTAATTAGTTCATGCGAACTGGCGTGGACCCTAAGTGCAACTAAACACAGTTATCGTTAGGAGACGAATACTATCGTGCCATCTCTGGACGTTGCTGTGTCCACTGCAGTCGTCTCTGTGATTGCCCGCCAGATGGAGAGTGTGTAAATTACGTTTTGAGGCTTTTGTCATAAACAAATTGTTGGCGAGCTCGGTGGCGCAGTGGCCACTAATGCTTCTTTGACACCACTGGCGTTGGTGTCAAAGTAATAGTTGTTAGTAATTACTTCTTTGACACCAACGCTAGTGGATTCGATTCCCACACAAGGCAAACATTTGTGTGCATGAACATGTCTGTTTGACTTGGTCTGGAGGTTTTAAGAGAGGTAGAGCGCATCAAAAGAGCCCGTCTGGGGAAGTACCTCCACCTCACAGGAAATCACAGCCAAATAACAACTCCCTAGAGAGTTGATGTGTTCCTGCGTGTGAGTGAGGTCACCAGTAAGTTCCCAAGGAGTTGCTGTGTAAGCAGTAGAGGAGGCAACGCGCGAGTGATACTTAATATATCTCATGCGTTAATAGGTTACGGTACCCGCTTTACATCAGGTGGGCCGTATGCTTGTATGCCTCCCGACGTAGTATATAAAAAAAATCGAAACTTTACTTACCTTTAAAACAGGCCACAATTGGCTATGATTTCGGGTAAAATACCAATAAAGGATAAGGTAGCGGAATTGAGAGCCTTCTCTTTTGAAGTAGGTTAAAATTAAAACGCCTCAAATGTGTTTCAAATAACTTATCGGAAACCGGAAGTTTATTCTTACGGATTCTCACGGTCACTCTTTTTTGCGTGACATCTTGAACAACAAATGAAAAAAAAAGTGTACGTGTACTTATGAACGCACGCAAGAAGATAAACTTCTGAAATAAAACAAACAAAACTTCAACAATGTCCCTCGTGCTAGTACTACGTTTGTAAAACAGAAACATAACCAACTTCGTGGTGTCGATATAAGATGTCGAAGTGCGCGCGCAACTCAATCACATCATTTTTTCCTAACACGCCAAAAGTAGTATAACTTCATAAATAAAAATAGGTGCGTGTACTTATGTACGCGCGTGAGAAGTTATACTTCTTTGGCATCATTAAATAAATATTTAACATTAATAATTTATTACTAAATTATTAATGTTAAATATTTATTTTAGTATTAATTATATTAAATAATAATATTTTAATTTATAAGAAGGGTTATTGGAGTAAAATTAAGAAACGTGTTTCAAGTAGTAGCGGCGATGTTTATGGGATGTATTTTTTTGTATTGACTTGTATGTAACAAGTCAAATGTCAAGTACAAATGTTATACATTTTAACTATAGCGCCATTTACAGGTAATACCGTGAAACATTTAGCAGCTTCAACCTGTTACTTTTGTGTTACAGTGATGCGCGCGCATCTTAAAATTTCTCTCTCATCATTTTTTCATAACGCGCCTAAAGAAGTATAACTTCAAAAAAATCTTCTTAAATGTTTCATGTCTACTTTAGTCTACTGTATCAGTCTGCTGGGAAACTTACTATTACTACTTATACTGCGCGTACTGCAAACGGTCATAGGCTACTGTAATCCTTCACATCGGGTGAGCTGTGTTCTTCATTTCCACCGAAGAGGGCTTAGAAATGGTTTGCAATATATTCACATAATATTGTCAATTTTATAAGTGAAACCATTTTTAATAGTTCATTAAAATGAAGTGAATTGTTATACTCAGTTCAGTTTATACTTATTTAGATTAACTATGTAACAGCAGTCGGGCCGTGTGTTTGTTTGTCACTATATTGTTATAAAAAGCACCTAGTATGTACTTGCATGACCTTCCATTCATAACGGAATTCACCTTGTACAAATACAAAATGTTTCCCCTTGTTCTTGCTACCCGAAACATTATATGACTGTGTAATATTAGTCCAATTATAAAGATAGAATCTCACAAACTTTCTTAGTTAAAGTAACTCAAGCACGATGTAGCAGTTCAGCTGAAATATGAGACATTTCATGAATTCTCCTTTCATTTTGCACAATTATATAATCAAAGGAATTATTTGCTACCTGTTAACTACGCTCGGGAAGTAGACGTGTATCTATTGTTCATACGTATATTATTGTACAGAATAACGTAGGTAAGCGACAGCTGTAAAATAATAAAAGACGAAAATGTGTGCCTGGTTTATTATTTCTTACTCTTCATACTCGTATATCCGAAACGCAATAGTCGCGTACTAGATCTCAGAGAAGTTTATTCAGTGCGTATCCTTAAGTTGTTCAATGTGAAACCTCTATCGAAGTTTTTCCAAGGCACTAAAGCATGAGGTCCTTCAAAAAAGGTATGAAGAGAATTTGCCCTCTTGTGGTATCAAAGTAATCAGAATTATTTGAGTAAAAACTCGTCATAATGTATGTCAAACTTATAATAGCGACTTCAAAAAGAGGAGGTTTTCAATTTTTTTTTGTGTATGTATGTATATCTTCACGCCAGGTCCCTTGTGGGGTAGGCCTTTTTTCATGCACGCTCGCCGGTTCCTACTGATATCACCTTCTGATAAAACCCGACCAATTTGGTAGCAGTTTTTTTTTGTAAATATATTTTATCGATGTGTGGTCACATTGGTCTAATTTAACACGCGACTTAAGCAGCGGTAACACAGCCTTTCTTTTTACTTCGTATCGAGCTCGTGATGGCCAGGCGAGTGCCTTTTGCCACTAATTTGCCACCAGTGCAAACTTTTCTGGATTTTTGGCTGGTCTACTAGCTACTACTTAGCTACTACCACTAAGTTACATATTACGAAGTGGGCAATGGTTACTACAAGAAATAGTGTATGAACAAAAGTATTCGTGCCAATTACGTATCTGTCACAAAACGCCGAACATAAAGTTGAAATTTGTGTAACATATGCGAACGATGAATATTTTATTTAAATATTTAATTACTTTTTAAATTCTTGTAATAAAGTAAAATAAATAAATATTCTAATAAAAATATATAGAGCAGAGACTATAGCAGGTGCCCTTTTTCAGCACATTACCTATTTCTAGTTGATTTAGCGTATGGAACTATTATTTTCTTCAGAGGACTCAAAAATGTTACTATGGATTTTAAATAAATAAGAAAACTTCGATTGAAAAACGCTATCTTTATTTAAAAAAAATGCTTATATTGTATATTTCATTTCATTTCATTTTTTATTTCAGAACAATACAATATTGTGTCGAAAGTTCATCTAAATTATTACATAATCTTAAGTATAAATGTTCAATCTACAAAATGTCAAAACTAGTCATACATTTCAAACATCACATCACAATAATCATTCGACAATTAAGGATGCACTAGAAACAAATATAATGAGATAATTAAAATACAAATTCTAGACATGTCATCACACCAGTCAAAAGTACATTACAAAACGAAATATTACAAACAAAAGAGAAAAAAAAAAAAAAAAAAATTGAACTGTATGTGTCAAGTATCATTTAAATATTCATCCACTGAGTAGTAGCACTTCCTCAACAAAAATTGCTTCAATTTATTATTAAATTCCAGTTGATATATGATGGATTTCAATTCGATAGGTAACCTGTTAAATAATTTTATTGACTGATAACGGGTGCTGTGTGTAACGATTGTCAATCTAGGTATCACTTTTAAGACGAAATCTTTCCTTCTTGTTCCCTCTCTTTGCTTTCGTTCTTCATCAGTTTCATACTCGTGCACATGTTTTGCTAAATGTGATAACAATACCAAAATATATAGGCCCGGTACAGTCATAATTCCCAGATTTTGGAAATGTTCTCGACACGACTCTTGCTGCCGTATTCGAACTATAGTTCGGATTGCTCTTTTTTGTAAAATGAACGCCTTTTTGACATTATAATCGTAGCTCCTACCCCAAAACAGTATGCTATACCGGAGTTTTGATTCCACTAGAGCATAATACACTAATCTAAGGTGAGTTACATCTATTTCATCTCTTAAACTTCTGAGTACATAGCACGCTGAGCTTATTTTACTTTCTATCTCTGCTAGTTCGTTTTTCCAATTTAATAAACTGTCTATGTGTACACCTAGAAATTTTACAGTTTCAGCCAAATCTATTCTTTGGCCGTCTAAAACGCTATCAAGATTATCCAGATCTCTATTGTTTGTGCGGAATAGTATTATGTTGGTTTTCGCACTATTTATCTTTAGTCCATTTGCGTCAAACCAATTTCGAAACAATTTTAAGGCTTTGTCAATAATCAATTTTAAATTGTCCGGGTTATCCGCTGCTAAGATTGCATTTGTATCATCGGCATATATAACTAATTTGATAAAATCCGGAAGCATGTTACGCATAAAAGCTATCATGTCATTAATGAATACAGTGAAGAAAATAGGTCCTAATATACTTCCCTGCGGCACGCCAGTTTTTACATTATACAATTTAGATTTGTAGACTTTTTGACACATATTATTATCTAAAAATTTCATCTGAACAAACATTTTTCTGTTTTCGAGATACGATTTAAACATATGTAAAGCTTTGTCTCTTATACCGTAGTGTTCTAGTTTGTTTAGCAAAAGTTGATGATTTACAGTGTCAAATGCAGAATTTAGGTCCAAAAATATTCCGACAACTTTTTTCTTTTTATTTAATTCATTAACTACGTCATTAACTAATGTTTCTATGGCATCTACAGTTCCAATGTTTGTTTGATACCCATACTGCCTTTCATTTAAAATATTATTTACTTTAAGGTGCCTGACCAACCTTGTTTTTAACACTTTTTCCAGAACTTTGGAAAATGTTGGTAGCAGTGAAATGGGTCGGTACATTTTTGGATCCTTTTTTGAACCTTTTTTATGCGCTGGTATAACTTTGGCTATCTTGAGTTGCTCAGGAAAAAATCCTTCCTCCAGGCATATGTTACAAAAATCGCAAAGGGGTGCAGCTAAAATGTCAATATTATCTCTTATTATTTCAATAGGTATTTCGTCATATCCGCTAGATTTTTTAGTCTTCATTTTACTTATAATTTTTATAATTTCTTCAGGTGTAGTTGGTTTTAGAACCAACTCCTGCTTTGTCTGTACTCTTGTCACGGAGTTTTGAAGGTATATGTTAGCTATATTTATATCCACAGAAGCCGAATTCTCACACATATTGAATTGTCGAGCAAATAAATCAACAATTTCAGCGGGATCACTTACAAGATCACGTTCAGTTTTTAAAACAAACGCCTGATTTTCTCTTTTCACATTATTCCTATGTCTGTTAATTATTTTCCAGATGTCCTTAGAAATATTCTCAGATTTGGCAATTTTAGATCGTATCGAGAGTTTTTTAGCCTGCCTGATGACCTTTCTAAAAAGTGTCACGTACTTGTTTCTATACTCTTTGATAGATTCGTTGTTGTAATTTGATTTTCCTGCACAAAGTAGACGTTTCATTTTGCTAGATGTTTTAATCCCTTTTGTAATCCAACGCAGTACTGAGTCAGTCTTTGTCACACAAAGTCTCATCTTCTTTTTAAAACTTTTCTGAAATACATCTGTGAACGTCTTTATAAACTTGTTAATACCCATGTCACTCCATTTGTGATGCATTATTTTTTTTCTGAAAGTTTCTTGGTTCTTCTTAGAGAAATTCCTTTGTGTAACGTAGACATCGGATTTCCGATGTATTTGGCAGCTAATATTTGGTACATTTACGTTACATATCAGTCCAGCATGCCCATCGGCCAATCCATTGTGATCAGCACGACATCCTACAACATTTGATTCAGGTATATTTGTAAACATGTTGTCAATACACGAGCTTGAATTATTTCTCTTAAACGTGGCTTCATATATCAGAGGTCTAAAGTTATAACATCTCAAAAGGTTTAGCAATTCGATACGTTTCCTATTATCAGTCAATAAATCAACATTAAAGTCTCCACATACAATACATTTCCTACTGATAAAGTGCTCTAACAGTGATTCAAGTCTAGTCATAAAGATGTCAAAGTTTTTGTTGTCAGGAGTGCGGTAGCAACAACAAATGCACACACCGGTTTCTACATCTCTTATACAACATATTTCGAAGATACCCATTTCGTACATATTCTTTGATATGGTCAATAATTCAGTCTTTCTGTCTATATGCGCCAGTATTAGAGTACCTCCTCTTTTTTTATTTACCCTAGTATTATAAGCTGATAGTACATAACAAGATAAGTTTAACAAACTTATTTGTTTATTATTGAGGAAATGTTCGCTAATGCATAGATAGTGCTGTAAACAGTTAAGTCTGTCCAAATATATTTCATACTAGCTGTGCCCGCGACTTCGTCCGCGCGGAATAGTTTTTTTTATTATTTATTTATATTAATAAAAACAAAATAAAATTTCTAAAATAAAGGTAGCCTAAGTTACTCCTTATTACATCAGCTATCTGCCAGTGAAAGTCCCGTCAAAATCGGTCCAGCCGTTTCAGAGATTAGCCGGAGCAAACAGACAGACAGACAAAAATTGTAAAAATATTCATTTTGGTATATGTACCGTGTATATATCCATATACATTTAGTAAAAAGCGATTATTTTAATATTACAAACAGACACTCCAATTTTATTTATCTGTATAGATGTATAGATATAAACTTAGACCGTAGTTTTCATGAATGATTAGCGTAAATTAAATAATCCTAAAAGCCAAATAAGTTTCAGAAAATGCGGAGTTAACATTAGTACTGTTACATTACGTTCTACTAAGTTAATGAGTAATTCAACGTATGAATCGTAGTAAAGAGATCTTATTAAGATTCAGCTTGCTTAATTACTTTGAGTTACACGTGCCAAAAAATTAATAATATTTTACTAATTGTTGTATGTATTTGTCTGTTTTTAACCTTGTTTTTATACCCAATAGTCGAAATTCTACTATTACCATTACTGAAGCATTAAGGAAAACGTATGTACAATTTTTTTTCATTTTTTTTTTTGACGTGATAACGTCTTATATATCTGTTGGCGGTTGCGGCTCGATAGGATCATTCAATATAGGCGACCCTCTTCGGAGGACCGTTACATGTAGGTGTTTCGTTGAGCCGCTCGAGCGGACTGTATAGTAGGATTCGATCTTTCTTGAGACTGTACTGGCTGAGGTTAGGAGAGAGGTGTTTTTTGTTCTTGTGAGACATCCGCTGGTGTTGCTCTCGATCGGTAGAATGACGAATCTGCTTTTTTTTTCTTTTTTTTTTTACCTGACTATGTAGTTAGTCCCGAGTGGGCTGTTACTACGTCACCGGACTGAAGAGGCGGGCGTGAGGCGCCACAGCCTAGCAAACTAACTACGAGTACAAACGACAGCCTAAGGGGCCCCGAGAGGGGTCGAACCTCGGCTTAGGACGTCGTTGGAGAAACTAATCGAACACGCGGGTTCGTGCCTGAAGGGTCTTATGGAGAGAGGCGCCCAGGTACCTGGGCTACTCGGTACCTGGTGTATCGCGCAGCATTCCTAACTCTTCGCGCCCGGATCCGCCGAGCGCGGTGTGTGTGTGGAGTGTTGGGGTTGGAGTCGGAGGGGGAGAGGTAGGGGGCGTTCGCAACAGTAATGCGATCATCAGGATCAAGGAGTGAATTTCGCGGACTGTGCCGGAACCCCCGGGCGTCGATCCGCGGGGTGTAATTGACAGCGCGGGCTATCAATAGGTTGGGGTGTTGGGCGGAGTTTCGAAGTAGCGCCTAGACGCTTCCTTCATGAAACTAATGATGGAAGGGAGTTGAAGGTCGAGATGGAGATCTGCGATCCTGAAGTAATGAGGGGAGCCGGTTGCATTGCGAGCAAACCGGTTTTGGATAATCTGGACGAATCTGCGGCGGGGCACCGGTATTTCTATGCGCGCGTTGGCGTGCCGCTAGTTACTCGGCTAGCCATACAACGCGCGCATAGATTCACGACATTAGATCACACATTCCTAGGACGACACTATATTTAAGAAATACTTATGGTATGTGTACGAAAATTTACAACAAAATACCACAATCCATAAAAGACCAGCCATACAAAAAAATCAGTAAACAGTTACACAAATTCCTATTAGCCGAAAGATTTTACTCAGTTAACGAGTTTTTAACATATAAATGACTAAATGCAAGACTAAAATTGACTATACTAAATATGACTATGTAATTTCAGATATTGTATTATTTTGTATATTGTATTATTATGGAAAAATATAATCAATTAAAATTTGCATATGTAAATTAATAATTATTTATTAAGAACTTTTTTAAAAGAACATCTAATAACATGTACTTAACTGATTATTTTTGTACGCCGACGAGTTTGGCAAGATATGTGCATCTAATAATGTATAACTAACACCACTACATGTATACCATATCTTATGCAAATAAATGATTCTGATTCTGATTCTGACGTTGTTCTCCCCCGCCTTGTCCCCTCTCTACACCTCAACCCTCCGATATCTCGTTTATTCATTCATACTATTCATTTACAAAGTTTTCTTAATTATTGTAACTTAATTTTACATTCATACGAGTATTCTACTTATCCTAAGCATTTATTTCAATACAATCGGCTGTGGCGCCTCACGCCCGCCTCTTCAGTCCGGTGACGTAGTAATAGCCCACTCGGGGCTAACTACATAGTCAGGTCAAAAAAAAAAAAATTAAATATAATAACTCTACATATTTATATTTACTTATGCTAAACATTTGTTCGATACAGTAGCTATACATTTACATTTATACGTAGTCAATTTGTTTTATTTATGAGCATTTTCAATTTATTCTACAAATGTTTTCCGTCGCGAACATTTCTATTTTATTTATAGGTATTATATTTTATTTAAGGGTGTTTTATTTAAAAAAAAACGTTTGTAGAATAAACTACAAATGTTTTTTTTCGTCGCGAACAATATCGATGAACGTCTTATAAAAAGTGTCACGTTCCGCCTGAGCCGAGCGTGCAAGCGAGAGCGCGGAACAAGCGATAGCGAGGCACGATCGGCCTAAGCGTTCGGCTTGTGACGCATCTATCTCTCTTCCACTCAATCGGCCGATGCGTCCGAGTAGAAGAGAGATAGCGGTAGCACACAACCTACACGTGAACTGTTTTGTCAACTGTTGAATGTTTTTTTATGACGTTATCACGTAAAATTATCGTCCGTAAACCTTTACTTTACAGACAACCAATTTTTTTTATAACATCGAAGCTCGTCAACAGGTACTACACTGAAGAATACACAATTGCTTTCCTGCAGATTACATAAGTGGATTCTTACCTCTTTTCTTTTAAAGGATTATAATACCTATCGATTGGATCGAAATGTTGCCTTTTTTGTGTTTGCCTTTAAAGATACAGAAATCTTTGGCACATTAATCCCGCGCTATAACCTTAGCTCTAGGTAACCATGTGGACCAGGTAGACCGTATGCTTGTATGCTTTCCGACGTAGTATAAAAAAAAAACTTTAAGTAGCGCGTTATCCAGAGACTTCAACAACTAATGAACTGCACCACGTAGTGTAGCACACAGTAAGCGATGGAAAGAAGTCTGTGAAGAATATGTAAAGTAATAAAATATAACTTTTTTTAAGACGTAGGGATTACAAGCATACAGCCAACCTGATGTAAAGCAATTACCGTAGCGTATAAATAAACGCTTGCAGTTCATTAAGTATAATTCGTGCGATGCCACCTCTGCTGCTAACACAGCAACTCCTTAGGAGCTTACTAGAGACCTCACTCACATGCGGAATACAATAAATCTAAACGGAGTTGTTATTTTGGTTGCTGTTTTCCGTGAGGTGAAGGTACTTCCCCAGACGAGCTGGTTTGATGCACCCTAGCTCTCTTAAAAACACCCAGACCGGGACAAACAGACATGTTCATGCACACAACTGTTTATCGTGTGTGGGCGAAGTCAAAGTAGCGTTGCAGCACGTTTCGCCAGTGCGTCAACGAGCTCGTCAAAAGCTGAATTGGACATCGAAATATCTCCATGTTCATATCGTGGATATGACAGTGAGTTTCCGTAAAAGAAAATTATATGATGCAGCGTAATGATCTCAAAAGGCGCTCTTCTACCCGCTGTGCGACATGCGTCGCAGTCCTCAATCAACGAATTCTTTGATTTTAGCATTTAGATAGTGTAATTAAATTGTGGATGTAAACGTTAGATACGTAGCTACAACACTAAATTGTTTTCCCCGATTTTGTTAACATCGGTTTTCTGAATTGTCTCCCACTATGGAAGGAAATTTAAAAGACGTATTCGGGACGAAACGTAAGGGTAAGCGTATTTTCTGCAGTGGTATGAGAATGTGGTGGTGGCGGTGATTTTGAAGGTAAAGTCCTGTACTATACTATGTTGTATGAATTTCTTTTCATAGGTAATAGATACTTTCAAAATTAGATGTATTCTTGCGCTTTTCTATCCTCTCTGCTTTAAGAACAACTACTCAAGACCTAACTCTTTGTATCTTAGTACTACTACTAAATCAACCCTAACTCATTCCACTGCAGGGATACGGGTCTCCCTTCAACTGAAGGTGTTCAACTGAAGATCACACTCCACCATGCTGCTCGACTGCGGTTTGCGGAAACCAGTGATTTTAAGCCGTCCGAAAGCCACTGACTTTTAGCAACCGTCATCTTTCGGCAGCCGGGATTGACGGTTTAATATGCCTCAGTACGAAGAAACTCAAGATAGATAAACCGATCCATAGACAGACTGCGGTTTACGTTATTTAACGTCGACCGAGAAGCTCTTTATCTTAATCTTACTTAATATAATTAAATCTTTCTTTCATGAGGATGGGCATATCCTTGTTCACTTTATATGTCATTATATGAATTAAATATCTCACGGCGGACCGCTGCCCTACTTTTTTCCTCAAGAGCCACATTTGCTGATAGTCGAGGTGCACCACGTGCTGAAGCTGCATTTTGCCACAAATATGTGAGCCAACTAAATCCCGATCCCGAAAATTTTAGCCGAATGCAATGTGCGCTATTACACAAATCTCTACAAATATATGAAACTTTCGAATTGGATACAACGCGTTTGAGTTAACGAGAATAACCCATAAAGGTGTCGACACGGTCGTAAATAGGGGACAGTCGGCGCAGCACGTCGGACCAACGGGATCACGATAACTAACTGTGTTATTCTAACTTCTCACTTACAAATACTAATCTATGAACAACATAAGCGGAACAATAATAACTTGTTTGCCATAATGGTCGACAATCGACCATAATCGTTATTGAAAATCTTATGCATCATTTTGGAAAATATGTACTATTTAATTAGTACCTTTCAAACTTATTATGTATTGTTTCTACTTTTTTTTTCATAATACTAACCAGTCACCAGAGGGAGACTCTGTTCAAAAGTCGTATGCGTGGGTACCTCCGTCTCACCTATTTCTACCGCCAAGCACCTATATTTATATAGCTGTGGTTTGAAGGGTAAGATATGGCAGATGAATTACTGGGTACTGTGACAAAACATCCTTAGGTCACAAGATTGTCAGCGCGCGAGTTACATCCCCGTGGTGTTGCGAGCGTCAATAAGCTGAGGTAGGACCATTGGGATTAGCGCTGCCTAATAGTAAGGATTTGGTGAAGATGTTTATATGAAGCGATACCTACACGAACCAGAGGTAACACCAGACCTTTCTTAGTCACTCGTTTTTCGACGTATAATTTCTTGGACGTGCAGGTTCCTTCACAATGTTTTCCTTCACCGTCGAGCATCGAGTGATAATTACAAATATTTACGTTCGGCAAATACAAACTGTAAATACTGGTACATTTACACAGCTGGATTCGAACTAGAGACCGTCGTATAATAAGTCGGTTCTTTATCCACTGGGTTTTTTAATTTACGTCTTTTCAATTTATTATGTACATACTGTTCCTATTTTTTTGATTATACTAATCTTGTAAAGTATTACTAACTAAAAAAAATAAAATCGTCGTGTTAAGGGTACTGAAGTGTTTTATATTTCACTATTTATGTATGTTTTCTACAACGTCGGAAGGCATACAAGCACACGTAAAGCACGCGCTTTACATCAGGTGGGTCGTGTGCTGAAATTACTCGTGCGATGCCAGGTGGCATCGCACACATGCTGCTAACACAGCAACTCCTTAGGAGCTTACTGGTGACCTCTCTCACACACGCACAAATACGACAACCCTCTACGGAGTTGATATTTGGCTGCAGCTTTCTGTGAGGTGGAGACACTGCCCCTGACGGGCTGCTTTGATGCGCCCTACCCTACCGCCCTACCTCTCTTAGATAATATATAGATATAGAAGTTAGTCCGCTAATTAGTATCACAGTGGTGCCGAGAGCTAAAAAGATTCTGCCAAAAATTTCGGTTGTAGCTAAAAGTCAAAAAGGCCAGCAGAATTTCTACATTGGCACATATATTCTCTTCGTTATCATCCAGAGTTAAATCATTAGCGCTAACAAGCTTTCGTGATGCAGTGTTAAACAAAAGAGAAAGCGCAGCATATTTCACGCCACCAACTTTACCTGAAAATTCAAGTGACAAGGTATCACCTATCCGAAATAGCAATCAAGAGTGTTACTTTTGGCATTAGGGATTCTAAATTCAGATTTAATTTTTAATAGTAGCAGTTAATTTATTAAAATATTTCATAATATACATAGTACATAAGGTCACACATTAAAATCATAAAGGAAATAACCTATCTAGAGCCACCACCTTCCCATGGCTCCACCGGCCTCTCGGTCATATGAGCGGAATCCTGGGAGTTGCGCACGGCACTTGCTGCTCTGAGGCCCTTTACGTGCTGTGGGCAATGCTTGGCACCCTACAAGTCATTTATTTCTTGACCACAATGTCTCTGTAGCCATTCTCCCCCTTCTGGGGCGGCAACACACACAAAGATGCTTTCGCTGCTGTCCGAAGGCACGCCGCAAAGTTCCCCGCCGACGATACAAGATTCGCAAAGTACACCGGCCCCGTTTCCTCTTTGCTACGCTGGAACCCATCCATCATTCTTTCACGCAGATCCGCATACTTAGGACAGGACCACAAAATGTGGTCCCTGTTCTCCTCACTCTCTCCACACGTACACATGCTGCTCTCGCAACATTTCATTTATCGAGAGCCGTTGAGAATGATATTACGTAGTAACTCAATTCACCGCTACGGGTCGGGGGGTAAAGTAGAACGCGCAGGTCTCAATGGCCATGCGGCCAACATTGCGGGACTTGTCGGCTTACTGGTAAAAAATCTTCTCCTATTGGTGTGCAGACTCGCATCGATGAGATATTTAGGCGCTTAAAAATATTTATGTTAACTCGGGGTGCCTTCATGCAGTCAAGTGGTTTTTTGGCTTGTATTTTCTAAATATTTAGGAACACCGTTCCTATATGAAATCTATATGTTTGTCTATGCATTTGACTGTGTGTTTGTCTGTCGCTTTTTTTCGAATATTGGAATTTTGATTCGGATTCAGCATAAAAAAGTAGAATAGGAATGTTCAGGAACACCGTTCCTATCCCTTATTTTTTTTTTAATTTGTCGGCCATTTTGACACGGTCAAAATGGCCTAAAAATTTAAAAAAAAATTTAATTGTTATATAATTGACGAGCCAGGTGTTCCTCTGGCAATGCAAGCTTGCGCATTCACAACGGTTTTTTTTTCTTTTGGCGTTTTCAGCTGTCCTGGTGATATGCTTCTATGTCAATCCATCTGAAATATTTGTCAACGAAAAAGCAGATAGTGCGGTGAATGGTTGAAGTTTCTCTGCGAGCTAGATGCAGAAATGAGCACATCGATAGCAGAAATGGGATTTATCAACGTGGCTCTAAGAATCAGCAAGCTGAAGTGGCAGTAGGTAGGCTACGCATGTCGGAGACCATTCTCACCGATCTGTGGGGTAAAAAGGTTCTCGGATAGCGACTACGAATCGGAAAATATTGCGTCGGATGGTCTCCCGTGTGATGGACCGGCGATCTTGTGAAGATCGCAGAACGTCGGTGACTGCGAGCGGCACAGGACCGACCTCTGTGGAAGTCCAAGGAGAAGAGCTACGAGTATGTTCAGCAGAGGACGTCCTTCAGCTAAAATGATGAAAAAAAAAGTGAACTTTACAAAGAATTACTAAACTGATATACTGCCACGTTATATACATATTTTTTTTATACTACTAGATTGGCAAACAAGCATGCGGCCCGCACCAGATGGTAAGCGGTCATCGCAGCCTATTAACGCAACATCACGGATATGTTACTCGCGCGCTGCCAATCTTGTGACCTAAGGATGTTTCGTCGCAATACCCGCTTAGGGATTGTAGACAATGTGATATTAATTTCAGCTTGATAGCTACATCCGTCCCTGAGAAAAAGGGTCTTGACAAACAGACAGGCAAACGGACAACAAAGTGAACCTATAAGGGTTTTGTTTCCCCTTTCGAGGTGCGGAACCCTAAAAACTACGTAGCCCATTAATTATTATAAGGGAAAATAACAACGAGGTATATTAAACAAGTAAAAAGAGTTAAAGTGAGGTAGGCAAATACAAAGAAAGAAAATATGCAGAAGCGATATCCAAATAGATCTCATCATGGTGAGTTGTCCCTAATATGTTACACATGATTGTTATAAACACCTTTAAATTTTAATTATTATAAGTAGGTTCTCGAATGCAGAGGTAGTACAAAATACTAACAGATATACAACGCGACAGTAGAAGGATGTAGGAGCAGAGGAAGGCCAAGACTTACCTACCATGACCAAATTGATCTTATTTTATCAGGTGGTGATATCAGGAGCCTTAAAAAGTTGCGAGGTGCATAAGAAAAGCAATGAATGCTAAAGAAGCAAGTGAGGCTTTTAAGGATCGAGTCATGTGGCGCTCGGTTCTCTCTGCCTACCCCGCAAGGGATTTGGCGTGAAGTTATAGGTAGATAGATAGGTTGTGGGGAAGTCCGCACGTCCCAGAAGTTATATTTAGGAAGACATGTAACCCGGAAAGATCTGGCCTTCCCTCAGGATAGTGGAGGCCTGCCACTTCAGCTTGCTTATCCTGTGAGCTATGTAGGTTACGTTAGTTCTACTGCGGATATCCTCATTTCTGATTCTATCCAGCAGAAGAGCCCCGAGCATACCTCTTTCTATAGTACACTGAACGACCTTGAGCTTCCCCACACGGCCCACAGTGAAGGTCCGCATATCGTTTCTGGCAACATATACTGTTCGAAGACCTTGCTCTTCACGCGTGTTGTAGTTATGTGTTGTATTGCCAGGGCCAGTCCGTTGTAGTGGTAGCCGTGGCGTCGAAACTGGGGATTTTTAGCACCTCTTGCCCCAGCAAATATTCTGACCGCTACCGGAGTTAGGATTAGTGGAGCTGCCGGTGACTGAGGCCGTCTTTTTGTCGTACTCATTCTGAGAAAGTTTTCGCCACACTCCTATTGGGTTGGCAACCGCAGAAACGTATTTAATATATTAAAATAAGGAAATGCTGTTGCCCATCTCCTGGATAATTAGTTACTTCCTCCTTAGTCGCCATTTACGACACCCACGGGTTGAGGTGGGCTGGCCTATTCTTACGACGAGGCCACACGGCCGGCACGTTCCTCACGTAAAAATTAGTATCTTCGCCAAAGGGTTAAGTAGCGTATCCCGCCAATGCAAATGAATTAAAAGAACGAGCTTCCAGCCAAGGTTTTCCCAAGGGACTACAGCATGGGGCTCTCCAAGAAAGGCGCGAAGAGGTTTTTAAAGTTTCGGCAACGCATGAGTGATACCCCTGCTTTTTTTATACCACCAAGGTGGCTAACAAGCATACGGTCTGCCTGATTGTAAGCAGTTACCATAGCCTATGTACATTTGCAATACCAGGGGTGTCACTCTTGCGTTGCCGACCCTGTAAGAACCTCTACACGCCTTTCTTGAAGAACCCCATACTATAGTCCCTTGGGAAAACCTCGGCAGGGAGCTCATTCCAGAACTTAATAGTTCTCGGTAGAAAGCTTCTCAGTCAAATCAATGGCGTTGCAAATGTCCATAGGCTACGGTGACTGTTTACCATCAGGAAGGCCGTATGCTTGTTTGCCACCTTGATGGTATATAAAAAAAATAAGAATCGAAATAACGCTAGCAAGAAGATTGTAGGTATTATTATATCCATTTCAGTTCCAAACTGCCATATTTCATGATGACCCAGCATCATGAAACGTGGCGGCATTTAAATTTCATAACATCTTTCATACGGATGGACCTAATAAAATGTTATACAGCATACCGTAACGATATTTTATGATTGCTTGCGACATCAAAGGATTTTTTTATCGAACTCGTGTTACATTTCCCTTCTTCAAGTCAAAAAAAATGGTAGCTCAAGGTATATATAGGACAGGTATGTACGGCTGTAGAGGATTATTTTAACGTGTAAGGTGTGTTATATATGTATAAATTTGCTGTCTGGATAGCATCGTTCAAAGATGAGGGGCGAATTTATTTTGCATCTTTCATCATCAGCCGAGCATAATGCACCGTGTCTTATGGCGCTCGGTTCCCTCTGAATAGACAAGAGACTTGACGCAAAGAAAAATATAAAAGTACCGAGGAGTTTGGTGTGGTTTACATAGCTCTCTGTCACAACTGTCTGTTGTGCACACCAAAATGCAAACACTAGTGAACAGAAAAAATTACAATACATTTATATACTATGTATAAATTAATGATAATTTATACATTAAATTATTAATGAGAGATCGATGGCGTCGTTGCGCGTGTCATTCCAACCGAATACGCAGGTTAAGCAACGTCGACCGAAGTCTGTCTATGGATGGATTTTCTATCTCGAGTTTCTCCGTGTTTCGGAGGGCACGTTAAGACGTCGGTCCACGCTGTTGTCCATAGATGACAGTCGTTAAGCTAAGTCAGTGGCACTCGGGCGGCATGAAAACACTGGCCTCCGCCAATCCGCATTTGAGCAGCGTGGTACCCCTGCAGTGGGATGAGTTAGGGTTGGTGTTGTATAAACTAATGCTACTTTTTTATATTAACAATATCTAATAAAATAATCTGTTCCTCTTCTGTAATAGCCCAGTATCAATAATTCCCTCCGATCTCAAATTATCACCACCCACATTACCCTCACATTCGCAGTAGCCCCAGTACCTGCCGAGACCTGCTCATGGATATATTGTTCCATTGATATCCCCCGGAGCGGAACACGTCGGGTGTACTACTACATCAACCATCTTAATGAGGGCTCTACGTCTTGGATCTGTATTCCCGTGCATGCCTGTCAAATGACCGCGATTAATAATTACTTAATTTCTCTGCGTGCTAGATCGATGCTATTTCGATAAAGCTCAAAGGACAAGCAAGCTGAAGTGGCAGTGCGCCAGCGACTTAGTTCGTAGAACCGAAAACCGCTGGGGAAGAAAGGTTCTTGCTGACTAGATGGAGCGATGACGAACCTCTTAAAGGTTTTCAGGGAGTTGATGGATGCAGGTGGCTCAGGATCGAGACAAATGACATACTAGAGGGGAGGCCTATGTTCAGCAAAGGACGAATACGGGCTGAAATGATGAAGAAAAAAAAACCCAGTTGCACTCCGGGAGTGCCGGCAGAAGTGAAAACTTGAACATGCGGACCAAACAGCGATGTTGATAAACTACGTTGAACGAAACGCGTAAACGCCAAGAATTTCGTGGCGCTTACAACGTTTTGGTCGCGAGAAAATAATGCCCTATGAACGATCTAGCGCTTCATGTTTTAATTGTTTAATTAGAGGTAACTAATGTTTTACCGCTGCAGCGAACTTAAGTTCTAATTCTCACTAAAATCTTACATCAGTGTCACGTGTCCTGACGCGAGTTTAACAATTTTTACTCATCCCAAAAAGTGCACAACGCCGCTAAAGAAGTTTTCACTTCAAAAAATATAGAGTTTGGGTGTGTGCTTGAAATCCAAGCAACACGCTAGTAAAGTCGTAGTCTATAGTTAGCATTGAGCTCATATAATGGTGAACCACTTACTCTGCAAAATCTTTTTAATATTTACGATGCTTTTCCTCTACGAAAAGTATAGTCGTGTACACATAGCGAAACATAATGTAGGGATACTTGTTATCTTTAGTGCAGAGTATGGCCCATTACATTACCCAAACTTCCCACTCAGTATGTGCCAACTTGCAAAGTTGAAGTTCCCAAGGACCTTTTTAGTACATTCCGTAAGATTGTTGCGGAGTTGCGGTTAGCGGTTATTTCGGGGAAATATTTCTACTGAACACTTACAAATTGTTAGTTTTGAACTTATTAAAGTTTGGCATTTCAGTCAGCCAAATCGTATCACTTTTTGTAAACAAATAAAAATGATAAAAAAGGATTTCTTTGCTTCGCAGCGAAATACAGCTTAGTGCACGAATTTGACGAGCTCGGTGGCGCAGTTGTGAATAACGCGACTTTGACGCCAACGCTCGTGAGTTCGATTACCACACAATACAAACATTTGTGTGCGTGAACTTGTCTGCTTGTCTTGGTCTGGTTGTTTTTAAGAGAGGTAGGGCACTTCAAAGCAGTCTGGGGAAGTACCTCCAGCTCACAGAAAGCTGCAGCCAAAGAACAACTCTATTGTTGGTTGTGTTCCTTCGTGTGAGTGAGGTCACCAATAAGCTCCCAAGGAGTAGCTATGTTAGCAGCAGAGGAGGCATCGCGCGAGTGATACTTAATGTATTACAAGTGTTCATAGGCTACCGGTAACCGCTTTACGTCACGTGGACGGTATGCTTGTACCTTTCGACGATATCTTATTTGCAGTATGTTGTCTCATGAACTCGGCCAATTCCCATGAACACAAGAAGGTTTAGAAGACCATATGTAATATTCTTAATTAGGATGAAAAGAATATTATGGATAATTGATGTTGAGATCTGGATCGATGAATTGGCAACAAACGAAGCAGTTATAAGACTGTGCTTGGTGCATATCACAATGTATGACAAAAAAGCTTTACAAAAAAGATGATATCTGATACATTTACATCAAATTGGAAAGATAAAAGCGTTCTATAAACAGTCGAAAGGAAATGCTACCGGATTAAACGTGGCACCGTGTGACCGGAAAATACATTACCGATTGTGTTTAACACTGGGGAGGCAGTCAAACTAAGACAAACAAAAATTAAGTAAGTGTTTAGTGAATCTTGTGAGTGTGTAGTGAATGTATGCCTACAATATTGGTTCCAGTTTCTTAAATCCTGGTACGATGATACAATAGTACTAATATAATGTGAAAAATTACAAATAATTTAAACAAGCTCACAAACAATAGAGATTTATTCAATGCAACTTCTTAACAATAACTGTACACCATATTTCGAATTCTATGAACCTTAAAATACACCTTTAGTTATATAAAGAGATCGCAAACCAAACGTTTAGGGTCGTTTAAAATAAAAAAATATTGTTTAAAAAAACTGAGTTAAAAGTTTTGCTTTCTTGGGGCGTCTGCCATATTGAATTTAGAGTGATGGTACTTTATTTTTCGTATTATTAAAAAATAACTAGTCCGCCATATTTGAGAGCCTGCCAAATTGGATTTAGAATGACATACTTAGCTAATCATGCTTAGTCATCCGAACTAAACGTGTATGCAAAATGTCAGCTCAATTAGAACGGGAATTGGGTCAAATATAACTTCCAAGATTTTTTTACATAGTCACAGGTCAAGCTAATAAAAGCGTAGTAAAATGGAATATATTCAGAACTTGCACCATTATTTAAAGTTATTTGTTAATAACTACGAAATGGATTCTATGAAATCTTTTCTGGTTAATGCACATTTCTGCAGTACGAAAGCCGAGCGAACATACCCAGATTTTAGCCAGGAACAAAAAACCGTAATCCGAGCTTAGTACAGCCACAGTAGATATATAGCATTGAACAGTAGGATAACTTCAAACAAACGCCCTAAATCATTGCACTCACAGAGACGCTTGCTAAATGATTCTAAGCAAAATTCGAAGTCAAATTGACGCGACGCACCGAAAAGAGTTTTTAGTTCTTTGTTCTGTACACTTTCTCTCAAATATCAAGCTGGTTATGATTTTACACATAAGGTGCGGAATACAGTTATTTACTCAGGGGCAGAATCTGATTGGTTTAGTACATCATTCCACCGTCAAATGATATCTCCATCAAGATTGAGTGTCCATGCGACTGGGTAAGATCACTAGAATGCTATTGTAAAAATTCTGCATCTGTAACAAGAGTGGTGACGTTTTAATTTTATCCCGACATTGCAAACAGGACTTTTACAACCATCAGTATCGATAATCAAATGAAAAAGGCCTTAAGTGAGCTAGTTGGCATACTGCTCCATGCATCATTACTGTGGTATTGCTGAGAGTAGAATCGTGATGCTAGTAAGGCTGCACGTATTAAGGTGAATAGGGTGCGGACATAGTGGTAGAGAGAATTAGTCTTTTAGGAATCCCTGGTATAAGGCTTCAAAGCGTCAGTAAGCTTACGCAGCCTGTCTATAAGCTAATGGGATTTGTCTATATATAATATGTAAAGCGGAAGTTTGTTTGAACGCGCTAATTCTGAAACTAGCAGTCGGATTTGAAAAGTTCTTTTTGCTTTTGATAGCCCATTTCTTAAGAAAAGTTATAGGCTATAGTATACATATGACCCTTTGAAGCTGAGGAAAAAAAAGAAGTTAGAATAAGTGGTTCCAACGGAATAGGCGCGGGCGAAGTCGCGTAGTTTTCAAAGAAATATCTATCTATAACTTCACGCCAATTCCCTTGCGGAGTAGGCAGAGAGAACCGAACTCCGCATGACTCGATCCTTACATACCTCACTAGCTTCTTTAACATTCATTGCTTTTCTCATGCACGCTCGCCGGTTCCAGACATCACCTTGTGATAAAACACGATCAATTTAGTCATGGTAAGTAACTCTTCATCCACACTATTTCACTCTTTCGTCTTTCCACATCAGTGTACCTTCCTTCCCTGCTGAAGAAGGCAATCTCATGCACTTGTTCCAACTGTTCATGATCAACCGTAATCCTTACATTAATTCTGGCTTCCTCTCTTTCACATACCATTTAATTTGTCTTCTTCGCATTCAATAATAAACCTTTCTCCATACGATCGCCTTTATGGTTATGACCAGTGTCTGCAGTTCATGGTGTTTCTGCTAATAACACGGCATCACATGCCATACGCTACCTATTAAATAAATATAATATTTGGTAAAAGTAATTATCCATGTAATGACAGAGTCAATGGTATCTAGAATTGTAAGTCAATCAGTTAGTAGAAACTTTATAGGGTGCGTGCGAGCTTCGAGCTAGTTGCTCTTTACTCGCGCCGTACTTCCAAGGCGATCCGCCCTTGAGTATTTTGAGACCCACTCACGCGGCTGTGGGTTGGAGATTTTGTGTACACTAACTGACTTCTACTATGGTATTTGCATTCTTGGGGCTGACAAAGGGGTTTACAACGAGGGGAAAGGAGAGTTGTAAGTGAAGTGAGACACAAGTTTGTTGCTTGAATCGTGACTTTGTTAAGAGAATTAGGGTAGTATACAAAAACATTATTAATAAACCATATCTATGTCTATGCATATGCCTCCGCCAATCCGCATTTGAGCAGCGTGGTGGCGTATGTTCTAAAC
Organism: Pyralis farinalis; assembly: GCA_947507595.1. Lineage (NCBI taxonomy): Eukaryota > Metazoa > Arthropoda > Insecta > Lepidoptera > Pyralidae > Pyralis > Pyralis farinalis. Next base: position 24,975,650 of record OX382278.1, read on the forward strand.
CCCTTCGGTTGAAGGGAGACCCGTATCCCTGCAGTGGGATGAGTAAGGTTTAATGTGGATACATAGTTTATTATAACCATAAACTATTTGTCACTTGCCCTACATCAAGTGGTACAAGTACTTACGGTTTGTGAATGTTTATATCTTTTTTATTGTAGTGAAACTTCTTTTGATGAGCTCGGTGGCGCAGCGGCGAAACGCGCTGTTACGTTACTTTGGCACCAACGCTCGTGGGTTCGATTCCCATCATGACAGACATTTGTGTGCATGTCTGTTTGTCTTGATCTGGGTGTTTTAAGAGCAGTTGGGCGCATCAAAGCAGCCCATCTGGGGAAGTACCGCAGCCAAATAACAACTAGCTTGGAAGTTGTTGTGATCCTGCGTGTGAATGAGGTCACCAGCCATACAATTCTGTAAGAGCAAACGTCCTTACATCCTCGGAAACATCGGCTGTTACAGCCTTGAACACAAAATTGCAATTCTTTGGTGTCGCTTTTCATGGTTGTGCGACACTAGCGCCGCAAGGCTGCGTTTGGAATTGGAATTCTACAAGGCAAACAGCCTCGCGTACGCTTACAGCCTTATAGAATATCAAATAATTTAGCCGTGATCGCAGTAGACAATGTCAAAGCTGTGACATCTGTGATCACAGCGACGCACACAGCCATTACGAGTCGCTTAAAGAATTGCATGGCAGTAAGCTCCTAAAAAGTCGCTGCATTAGCAGCAGAGGTGTTGCAAGCGTTTGTAGGCTACAGTAACCGTTTTACATCCGGTGGGGCGTATGCTTGTATGCCTCTCGTTATACATAAAAAGGCGCGTCATAAGAGAGGAAGAAAGGATTGGCATTACAATTTTTCCAATGGTTACGCTGGACCGTTACGTTACAAAATATATTTTCTGGTACGCGAAGAATGTACCTACGAGTGCATTCTGTTTCATGAGTATAGCTAAATTGGTCAACATATAGTTTAATACTAAACTAATACTGCCAGAACGTAAACGGTATACCATAAAACGGCAGGAAGAACTCTCTTGAAGAGATAAGCTCGCCTTTGTACACTGTATTTGATACTCATTATTATGTTTTATTTGTGTGCAATAAAGAATATATATGCATATACAGTCATACGTATACATATATACAAAGGAGTATATCCTTTTATTTAGTGTCTTTCCTATCCTATTTATTTAAAACGTAAATTGAATATATATTTATGATACTCAATTTATGTTTTGAATAATTATTACGGATAACCTAAAGAAGTGTCACTTCTTGCGCGTGTAACAAGACAGAAATGTAATGTGTGGGAATCGAACCCACGAGTGTTATTGTCAAAGTAGCGTTACTAACCACTGTGCCATCGAACTAGTTAAAAATGTAACATTGTTTGTCATTATCATGTCACTTAAAGCATCTTGAAGTTTACTTTTTATATACCAGTAGTAAATAAAAAAGTCCAAAGTGGTTAGGCTTGCATTGTTACCCCGTTTTTCTTCGGTGGACGTGACCACATTAGAACATATAGCAATAGGCCAACTAGCGTCATTAGGCTTCTTTTGATCCCAGCGTTCAAGTTAGAGCGTTAGGGTTGTCTACTCAAATCTGCCACCGGCGCTTTATACTCGTACATTGGATAGAGTGTTACCGTAAATTTCGCAGGGTTAGCCACGACTTATTTGTTAATTAGTAATTTATTTGACAAGCTCAGTGGACGAGAGGTTAGGAATGGCTACTTTAATGCCACGGGTTGTGTGTTCGATTCCCACACAAGACAAATATTAGGGTGCATGTACATGTCTGTTGGTCTGGGTATTTTCTATGTATGATAAGTATGTATTTACAAAAAAAAAATGTATTTACGTATGTTTATCAGTTGTCTAGTACCCATAACACAAGCTTCGCTTACTTTGGGGCTAAACGGCGCTATGTAATTTGTCCGACAATATTTATTTATTTATTATTTGGAACCAACGATCGTGGGATCGGTTCCCAGACAGGACAAACATTTGTGTGCCTGGACGTGTCAGTTTGTTTTGGTCTGTTTTTAAGAGAGATAGGACGTATTGAAATGCCCGCCTGGAGAAGTTCCTCAACCTGACAGAAAACCACAGTCAAGTTACAAAACAGAATCGTTTTACCAGAGGGAGACTTTGCACAAAAGTCGTCTGCATGGTACCTCTATCTCACCTATTTCTACCGCCAAGCAGCTAAATTTATATAGCTGGGTTCCAGTTTGAAGGGTGAGATATGGCAGAGAAATTACTGGGTGCTGTGACGAAATCTCCTTAGGTGACAAGATTGTCAACGCGCGAGTAACATCCCCGTGGTGTTGCGAGCGTCAATAGGCTGCGGTAACCGCTTACCATCTGATGCGGGCGGCATGCTTGTTTGTCAATCTAGTTGTATATAAAAAAACGGGTTGCACTCCGGGAGTGCCGGCAGAAGGCTTGAACATTAACATTGTGCATTTTTGAATTTTTTGGAATAATTTCGCACGAATTGCTTTATTTATCAGTATAAAAGTACTATCATGTATGTGGTAAAATACAATATTCATTTATTGCGCTATCGTACACAAACATGACAATTTATATTATATTAAAAATTTAACACTTCTGAACTATTACAATTATTTTACATATTGTCGAGCCATCAGCCGTCACCATCCGTGGATACGCGTAGCAGGCTGTAGTACAAACAAACACACACGCACACTCGCGCAAGCGCCCTGCGCCGCTTAAACCAAACAGCGATGTTGATAAACTACGTGGAACGAAACGCGTAAGCGCTAAGAATTTCATGGCGCTTACAACGTTTTGGTCGCGAGAAAATAATACCTTATGAACAATCTAGCGCTTCATATTTTAATTGTTTAATTAGAGGTAACTAATGTTTTAGCGCTGCAGCGAATTTTAGTTCTAATTCTCACCAAAATCTTACGGTGAGGTTCCGTTCAGGGTCACGTGCCCTGACGCGAGTTTAACATTTTTTACTCATCCCAAAAAGTCCACTACGCCGTTAACGAAGTTTTCACTTCAAAAAAAATACAATTCTCTGTATGTCAATAAGACAGATTACGACCGAGAAATTTGTTTACCGTGAAATTTACACGTTTATTAATCATCTATATACAATGACCTTCTATACACGTGTATAGAACAGATGTGTATATAAGAATACATGTGTATATAAGAATACATGTGTATAGAAGGTCATTGTCTATATACAATACCTATATAATGATCCAGATCCGAGTTTTTGCTACAATCTCAGAATATTTAATGAAGCGTAGCTTTTAATCCTAGATAAATGAGTCAATTTCTGTAGGCCGCCTTGTAATAAAAGGATTTGGCGAGTAATGGCGGTTCGCTGTAGGAAATAAAAACATATTTTGCAGTTAATTAGAAAACCTACCTTGGCTGCGGAGGTCTGACGGTGATCGCTCTATGTTAAAATCTGTATCATCGCCAAATACTTGAGCTTAGATAGAGAACCATAACAATACGAATATTAGGAGACGGGAACAATAAATATTAGGAGACGGGATATCGCTAGAGGAGAAAAATGTCCTTCTCTATTGTGATACCACTAGAAGTTTAAATGGGCAAACTCCAATAGAGGTAAGGTAGCGAGAGAGGTTATGAGACGTGGGACGCATCAATGTAGATTTTTTTTATACAACGTCGGGAGGCATACAAGCATACGGTCCACTTGATGTAAAGCCGTTACAGTAGCCCACAAATGCTTGTAATACATTATCACTTGCGTGATGCCACCTCTGTTACTACGAGTAGTACAGCACATCCTTAGGGGCTTACTGGCGACCTTACACATAAGTACATAACAACCCTCAAAGAGTGATTATTTGGTTTGGTTATGCGGTTTTCTGTGAGGTGGAGGCGCTTTTCCAGATGGACTGCTTCGATGCACCCTATCTCTCTTAAAAACACCCAGACCAAGACAACTGACAAGTTCATGCACACAAATGTTTGTCCTGTGTGGGAATCGAACCCATCGTGGGTTCCAAAGTAGCGTTTTTAATCACTGCGACACCGAGTTCGTCAAAATACGTCTACATATCTGTATGCGTGTGTCTATATCTTCACGCCAGGTCCCTTGCGGGGTAGGCAGGGAGAGCCGAGCGCCACCGAGCTCGTCAAAAGTATCGAGATCTAAAGAAGTACCTCCACCTCACAGAAAACCGCAGCCTTTTAAGTCCCTGGAGGGTTGTTGTGTTCCTGTAAGTGAGATTGTCAGTAAGCACCTAAGATGTTGCTGTGTTAACAGCATATGTGGCATTGGTCATTACCCAAAGTCGTCCACAAACAGACTTAGTAATGCTGTTCAAAGTACATTCACTTACTGCGTTCCCGTATTCGGTAATGTTCACTCATTGCCAATGTACCCAAAAATTTCAAGCCTTTAGTCGCACACAATTTGCAAAAGTTGACTTGGGAGCCACACTAATACGATTACGTCGAGATAGACACGGGTTCGAATCGCAAAACAAAGTAGGTTGCTACAATAAAAACAAACAAATTCGAATATTTCCATTTATTTTGTTTTCCAATAGTTTAGTGAAAACACTCCGACAGTTAGAAAGATTTCTTTTAAACTATTTACATTCGTACCAAACTTAAACACAATTTTATATTAGATAAAATTATTAACTAGCAACGAAACTGGATATTTCATATCCTTAAATAAAACAACTGCCAATTCAATTTTTTAAAGTAATAATTAGTTTTTTTTTAGATTAATAACGCAATAAATCTCTATTACATAATTACGCTTTACAGTAATTGTATATTTTAGTAGATTATTGCAAAATGTACCTTACGTAATTCATTTCACTTTCCTGTATCCTCCTTTCCTCCCTCTTTATATATCCAAGGAATGTTCTTATTATGCCTTCATCACAATCACATAATCAGGAATTGCCTCTTTAGTATTTAAATATACCGTAATCCGACCAATGTGAGCTCGACGGAGTCGTTGCACGTGCCATTCTAACCAAACACGCGGGTTAAACAACGTCGACCGTAGTCTGTCTATGGATGGGTTATTTATATCAAGCTTCTCCGTGATCGAAGGGCACGTTAAGCCATCGGTCCCGGCTGTTTTCGATAGATAACAGTAGTGAAGTTAAGTCAGTAGCCTTCGGACGGCTTAAAAGCACTGGCCGTCGCCAATTCGCAGTTGAGCTGCGTAATGGAGAAAGCTCTAACTCTATAACCCCTTTGGTTGAGGGAAGACCCATATCCCTGCAGTGGGATGAGTTAGGGTTGGTGTAGTAAACCGTCCAAACGTTGACACCCGATTATAAATTGGTATACATTTATAGATACGTAATATGATTCCCATACTGCGGATAGAATTAGTGTGTGTGTAAATAGATTTTAGTATGCGGGTAATCTTTGTGTTTATATTAAAATAATATATTGATTAAAAGTTTGAGAAATGTTGATAAGTCTCAACATTCATTGTAACTAATTTGAACCGTATTAGTTTCGATTCGCCATTAAATATTTTTAATTATTTCAAAATTGCTTCTTAAAGTGCCAATAGTAGGATGGATAATCCTATCTAAAACATAAGAAAGTTAAACAACAATCTATTAAACGCCAAACTTATTTTTCCTTACATGAAAAAGTAGACAAAACTGTTAGATAGCAAATTAGGTGCTTTATGTACTAAATATATGGTGTTCCTTGCACGTTGTGAAATCATTTGCAAAAAAAAAAGAATTTGATAGTTTGTATGTGAACATATATTTCCGCGCATCACACCCAGAATATTGGCATAAATTTACTTTATATTTCTTTAAATACCCCACGAGGACATGAAGTTTAATATTTTTCGTAAAACATTGGCAGGAAAGTCGAGGAAGAGGGGGTATGTAATAGATTATGGCTGAAAATGCGTGTTTTGCAAACAATTTTGCAAAAACATACTGGAGCCATTTCCTTTCTGCTTTGCTGCAGCAATACACATATACATTTAAAAAAATGTGTATAGTAAAAGCATATAAAATTTAAATCTTGCCCTCAGACCATAAATTATGGGAAAAAGCCATTTTTGTAATATACTTATTAATTATCAAAGTTTTTCTAGTTTGCCACGTTAAACAAGTGGTTTTCATTATTGGTCATGTTTTATCAGAAGGTGATGTCAGGAGCCCAAGAAACCGACGAGCGTGCATATGAAGTGCTACTAGGGATAAAAAAAATCTAGTAGCGTTTGTAAGGATCAACTCATGCGGCCCTCGGTCGTCTCTGGCTATCACATAAAGGTACGTCTCTTGCTACTCATGGATTATTATCATTTATTTAAATCTTTTCACAACATATTGAGTGAGTCACCGCTACCATCATCAGAGAAGTCACTGATGCTGATTCTGTATTTTTTCACCTTCCGTACTTTGGTAATCATTAGGCAGAAATTTTGTCATGACTTGGGCAATCAATTAAACCAAAAAAACACTTCGTTTCAGCATGGTATTATTCTGCTTGTTTCATCAATTTAATGCGTTATTATTCCAAAAGCTTTACGCACAATCGATTTACCCATTTCGACTTATTCGATGATTTCCGTCTCACAGTGCCGAGTTTCCTATTTACGTATATTTTGGGATATTGTTATGCCGAAACTCATTACCATCAATATTTAGTTATGCATGTAAAGATAATTAGTACATTTAAAGTTTTGATATATATTTATGATACAGACACAAAAGATATGTAAGAGTTGAAGGTAACATTAAGCGACTTAAACTAATATAAATATGAAATAATAAATTATATTTTATACTTATTACATTAATTAATTTGATTCGTACCAATGAACACGTTATAATAGGCACACACACAAAACCACTGCGTTTTCGGATCGTTTCGGATCGTTTCGGATTTCGGATTTTCGGTAAAATTACAATAATGCACCCTGAAATAGGTTGTTAATAAATTATTTTCGAGTATCGTATATATATTTAAGCAAAAATATTTTTTTTTATTGTTTGACCGTCATTTTATCCGTCTGTTTAAACGCGCTTCAATAGAGAACCTCTGGCTGGGTTTGTTACGCAAAGTTCACGTTAATTGCTTGAGCCTCTCTGTAAAACGAGTTTCCGTATAAAATGGGGTTCATTCTGCGTTTCTTTCGAACTATCATGCATAAAAAGAAAATAGTATAAATTAGCTAGTTTGTGTTATGTATGTATGTATATCTTCACTTGCGGGGTAGGCAGAGAACGCCATAAGACGCAGTTCTTACACACCTCACTCGCTTCTCTAACATTCATAGCTATTTTCATGTAGTTTGTTTGTTCATTTGACAGAATGACGAAACTTTCAATCGAATCTTTGATTTTGATTTCAAACTAGACCCTCGGGACTAAGTACCTATAGTCGATTATTTTAATAATAAGTAAAATAATTATCATACTCAAATTGAAAGTTATATAAAAAAAATAAGATAGATATAGCTCCACCATACAAGGCTTACCTGTTAACATCCTGATATGTTCATGAGAATATTGCGCATTTTTTTTGTCTGGTTCAACATAGGTTTGTTATTCATATTTTTTTTTTGTGATACATCATTAAGATATTTTGTGTCACATTAAAAAACCATGCTCCATAAATGTTTCCAGATTTGCTTAAAATCGGATGTCATCAAATTGTAAGGTACAACTTAGGTTGAATTGATTGGAAATACCTATGAGATATTCTACTGTAGGTACGATTGTGTAAAATTACCATCGTTGTCATATATCGCTAATTTGTTTACTGTGTATTTTTTAATAAGAAAAGCGAAAGAAATGTGTTAAAATAATAATAGGAACGCATGCTTTTCGATTACAGTCTAAAAACATCAAAAACAAACGTGTTTGCGTGTACTTATGTATACTTATGTAAGCAGTCATACTTCTTTCGTGCAAGAAACAAAAATAACTCCAAACATTTCATCCTGCGTGCCATTTTATAAAACAAAACTGTAATATAATAAATTCACAACAAATTCACCATCGTACTAAAGAAGTGTGTGTCTGTACTATAAACACGTGTTGTAGGTTCATAAATAAGTATTCGAGAAACTACTTTGAATACAGCCTCGAACAATTAGCTCCATTTTGAGGAGCTCGGTGGCGCAGTCGTGAATGACGCGACTTTTACACCAACGCTCGTGGATTCGGTTGTGTACATGAATGACTGTTTGTCTTGGTCTGGATGTTTCAAGAGAGGTAGGGCGCATCAAAGTAGCTTATCAGGGAATTACCTTCAACTTACAGGAAACCATAGCCAACACTAGAGGGTTGTTGTGTTCCTGCGTGTAAGCGAGGTCACCAATAAGCTCTTAAGGAGTTTCTGTGTTAGCAGCAGAGTCATCTCACGAATGGTATTTAATGTATTACAAGCGTTTATAGATTACGGTAACCGCTATACATCAGGTGGTTCGTATGCTTGTACGTCGGAAACGTTGTATAAAAAAACTAAAAAAAACTCGAGAGAGACATTTACCAACCAGCTTCGTGGTGTCGTTTTAGATATTGGTGTTGTAAAAATTCACTCTCATATTTTTTCTATAACACGTCAAAAGTATAGTATAATAATAACAGCATTATAATAAATTATCTATAAATAACAAAATGGTGTAAAGTTACCAGCGTTTCTCAAGTTTATATTAATAAAATTTATGTTTAAGAAGTAGCCAACAATGCTGCTAGAATAGCAACGTCAGGACTATGAAATATATTTCAATGTTATATTCACTTCACATTCACAAATCGAAACTAATTAAGAATAAACACAGGAAACGCAGTAATAATTGCAATTATGCCTATTGTCTACATCAAAATGATAAATTTTAGCAGAATGCTCCTTCGGCATAACAATATCGACATCACGGCTTTCGTCTCATTAAGACACAAATAGGAATAACTGTATTATACAAAACATATTTACAGTGTAACTTGTATTTACAAATATTCCTAAATGGACAAAACTAAATTGTTGACGCCTCAATTCATGCTCTGTGATTCGAAAGAACGAATATTGCTCTCATATTACGCTAAAGTCACCATATCCATTTAAAGATAATTTCAGAATAACAGTTCTGAAGGAAAAAATAAAACTACATATTAATGTTTAGTTAGCAATTGTGTCGTAAGAAACCCATTTTTTTATCACAAATATCTTTTGCTGTGTTTTTTAGACATTTTGCTAATTGTTTCCACTATAGTTATATAATAAATTGGAATTTATCCAGTCAATTGTGGTTAATGAAATGAAATAATTATTAGGCATAAAAAATACTATTATATTTTCCCAGAGATACAAAGTCGCATAAATGATTTTACTTCCTCGCATATATTATTGTTTGATTTTGTTTTAATATTGCCTTATTGCATTATTACATTCTCTGATCAGAAATTACATAATTAGATACGAATAATTATGTAATATGCGTAAATTATGTTATAATTTGCTTTTAATAAGTTTTTGCGCCATAATTCCTCACTCAACCCATCACCAGTCTTTTAATATCAATTAGTTTTTGCTGGGAGAGATCGCAGCAAAAATGTGTTCATCAACTTTTTCTGGCAGTGAGTTTGTAGTTAGCGAGTTGCCTTATAATTAAGGTGTGCCAAAATATAAGTTGAAGCGGTTTTCAAATTCGTCTCCGCCTATAAAACACTTTTATAGCTAATCTGCTTCTTTTTCACATTATCCCGTTTCCTTATCCATAAGGATTGGCGGGGCCCGCTGCCTAAGCCTAAGGATTTGGCGAAGATACTGATTTTTACATGGAGCTACTGCCGTCAGACCCCAACTACCCAGAGGCAAAATCAGATCTTTCTTAGGTTAGGTCACACGTCTTTCGAAATATAATTTGCTTGACGTGTTAGTTTCCTCACAATGTTTTCCTTCACCGCCGAGCAAGTGATAAATATGTAAATCCGATAATACGAATTTAGTGGTACATGCCAGGATTCGAACTCGGGACCAGTTGGTCAATACGCCTGTTCCTTATCCACTGGCCTATCACTGCTCTTTATAGCTAATCTAGTGTAGAATTATAAATATTAAAGTGACTATGCGTATTTCTTTATTTCGTTTCACAACTAAAGACACCTACTAGTCGTAGTGAGCTATGTACTATACCCTGGGACCTGAAGAACTAAGTATATACCTAGAATAACAATGATGATAAATGACAAGTATTAGCAAAATTATTAGTTGAATTATCTCAATAATAATTTACTCAACGTTTTTGAATCTAATTTTGCATATAGGAAGTCTTCTTGACAGTAAAACCGCAAAGAATATGTAAAATTTCTCACTGATTGTCAAAAATAATATGAAATATGTCAATAAGGCGTAAACGTTACACAAGTTAAGAGTTGTAAACATTTAATCGTTATTTAAAATTAAAGTTCAAATAAATGCCCGATTAAAAATTAAAAGATATTTATTAAATAATAATAAATAAAATTCATATATTATTTAATCATATACATTATGATATAATGTTAATATAATTTGTTAAAATAAATATTTGATGAGTTGATCTTTTGTTGTTTTACATTGCACAGCCCATTCTTAGTCAAGGTATTGAAAGAAATAATGCACAATTAGAGCATATTAATATTATTGCCACAAAAGACACTATCTAAAGCGATGTCTACATTTTTTTTCCTACATCGTTGTATAAGTGTCATTATTCGTCCAAGATCATTAGCTAATTGAACTTCTCCTCCTGCACGACGGTTGTCTAATCATAACAAAAGAATTGAGACGTCAACATTGATTATTATAACAATATTATCACATTTTAGTGATTATGATATACTCACTATAACATAGTCAGTTATTACTATAATTACAATTAGGAAACAATCAATTGAAATTGTAATTTTCAATTATCAATGGACTCCTTTCCGTGTACCCATTACCTTTCAAAATATTTATTATGATTTAAATTGGTAATTAATTAATTAATAATTTATACACATGACTGGTTTTTACATATTTTCACAACCATTTACGAATGAAAATTATATTTTTTGTTAATCCGATACTTTAATAAAAGAAATTTTATTTTATTTGTTCAATATTCCAGTATTACGAATTGATTTTTCAAATTTTTTCTAGTCTATGATTAGATATATATATTTACAGATGTTTACATATTAATAGTAACACAATTATTTACCCTAACTATTGAAATTCCACATTCAGCCAATGATGTTACATTTATTTTAACTAAAGTTTAGGCCTTCTGGTTAAATGAAAAATAGGTAAAACTAAATAAAATTTGTTCGGTGAATGAGACATATCATAAAACGCTTGCATTACCTTGATATATACTTTAAGAAATGATGGAAAAAATAAACTGAAGATAAGTACAAGTTGAGCGTAATGAACGAGAAAGATAGCTTATTGCAATCTATATTCAATAAAACATATCTACAAAGTAATTGTGATAAAATTTATAAAGTGTACAAGATTTGTTTCATTAAACGAGATGAAACATCATGGTATGATTGTGGACTAACCCAAAATTCCACTAGTCACTTTCGTAAATGGGTTATAGAAAAACCTATTTGCCAAAAATCTTACTAAATTTATCTATACAAAATGTCGTTTGAGTTCAATTTTTTTGAGCACTGTATTTACACTGTGTTCTAGAGCTGCGTTGTCTGTCAGAGCGGGGTGTCCCGCGGGGTAACGCGCGGCGCAGGAGCGGGCGCGGGCGCGGGCAGCGGACGCGGAAGCGTTCGGAGGTGTTGTAGCGGGATACCACAGCGAGAATCGGTAGGTACTGCGATGGTCGATCCTCGTGGGAGAGTGCAGGAACCCGACGCAAAGCGTGCCGGTGGTGGTATCCCCGATGACGTATTTTGAAATGAGTTCTCCTGTGTGCAAATGATACAAGTTAATGCAACTGCGAAAAAAAATATGTAATTTATAATATAACTGTGACTGCTACTTTTTTAGCACGACATACCTAATTGTTCTACGAATGTTAAGAATATATTTTAAAATGTGCGGCTTTAGAGAGAGAGAGAGGGAGAGTTTTTCGTATTCGTTAGGCCTTTTCTCAAGCTTCTTGCCTTGGGTTTTTTATGAGCTTCCATCCAATGCCGATTATTTAGCCGCGAAGTACAATAGCAGGATAAAAACATGACAAGTAAACAAGTACAACGTATCATTAAATCGCGTTTTTGAATACAATCGCTTCGATCCAAAAGATAAAGAGAAAGGAACATCCATTAAGTAACTTTTAATTAGCCCTTGTTATTTTATCATGAATTAGCTGATTCGTGGAAAAAAGTAAAGCATCATTGTCTATTGTATATGTTATCCCTTAACAACACCAACATTTTGCGCATATTTAATCATTTTTTTACACACACATACAATTTGAAGAACTTATTATATAAATGTGCTGTTTATGTGTGTGTGTGTGTAAAAAAAAAAGGTTAGTTGGCAATCTCAGTTATGTTACGTCACTAAGATCTGACTACATTAAAGATATTATTAATATAATGATCGTTTTTTTCCTTTTACCCGTCACAATTTTGATACTCAGCCAGATTTCACCTCACAAAGGCAGGCACGTCTTCGTATCTAATACTGGCATTCCTCCAGGGACCTTAGCCGTAACTACTATTACCACTTTAAGTTATTTTAGTTACCAACTAACTTTGAAGTTAATCGCTTTTAAATGTTTACGGCTATTAGCTTTGTTTTCAAGTATTCGTACTGTTTTAATATTTTTTTTATTTAACGCCTCGTCTAATATAATTCATAAAAGATGTGACATACTCATAATTCTGCCGTGTCACGCCAATCTCATGTATCTTAAAAAACACCTTTTTCAATTATCGATTTTTAAGTTTTTCAAGAGGTTGGTCTTAAGAGCTTTTATTTTACATATTATTGATACGAAAATTATAATGACGTTTCTATTATTATTATTAACAAATGGTATTTCAAATATTTAAAACAATAAAAGTATTGAAGTAGTTATTTCAGTTTAATAAATTAGGCGTCACAAAATACAGATGCACGAAAATAGCTTATCTGTTTTATTTGCTATTGCATGAGATGTACGTTACTCAGGATTGATGTTGGAATGTAGTTAACATAGGTGGTAGAAATAAATAAAAATATACGGAAAATTTATTCTTGTAATTAAAAAATATTAGTACTACATATAAAAGGTAGGTATTTTACTGTAAACCCATGATAATAACCAACCAAAATCAATATACCTGTTATTAATAATATAGATGGCGGTAGTAAAATTTAAAGGGAAATTAGATGATTGACGCATCTTAGAAGAACCATAAAATCAAAAATAACCATTTAATTGTGAAAATACGATTTAACTGACAATGCAATACAACTATTAGTATCATTTATCAGTCACAGTGTCTAGATCTAAAACATCCTCATTAACAAAAAGGTTTAAAAAAAAACAATCTTTTTGGCAATGGCATTAAGTCGCAAGGAAAAGTTCCTGTTTTTTTAACAAACTAATTCCACAAGGCTCACAAATCGTTTGGTGTATCTGGGGTATAATGGGGAGAAATGTGATTTCGTTTAGTTAGTTTACCTACCTACTTGATTTGCTAGCAAGCCAACAATTGTACAACGGGTTGTGTTCTAAAGAATTGTTAGAAATGATGCCTACAGCTACTTTTTATAACCGCACCGTTCGCCGACGGCGGGGAGTTCACCCTCACACGCTGGAACCGCAAAGGTCGCGTACTGTGCGTTCCAGAGAAGTTTTCTTCCGAGAACTCTCAAACTGTGGAATGAGTTCCCAGCCGAGGTTTTTCCAAGGGACTATAGCATGGAATTCTTCAAGAAATGCGTGAAGAGGTTTTTGGAGGGTCGGCAACGCATGGGTGACGGCAAATGTCCATATGCTACGGTGACTGTTTACCATCAGACAGGCCGTAAGCTTGATTGCCATATTAGTGGTAGTATAAAAAAACATCTACTGCAGCTCCAGTAACATGGATGTGCGTATCAGCAATGGTGTTTTTTCGAGTTACGAGTACATGAGTTAGGTACTAACATTATTTTAAAAGTTACAAAAGAAAAAAAATAAATTTGTTATTTGCAAGGTAAAAAAAGTCACCTAGCACTTAGTTATCTATCAATAACTGAGATTGGCATGACACGGCAGAATGGTGTATTATTAAACAGATATGCGAAATGCAAGCGTTGCGCAAAATTTGTTGTACTCGTTGGGGCTGCGCGTTCGCAATGACGATGTAAGAAACAAAGTTTAGTCTGAAAAAGAGTGTCGTTGTTAAAATAAGAAAAGGCATGCTCCGATGATTAGAAATGTAGAAAGAACACAGGAAGAAAAAAATACGAAACAGATAAACAACGCGAAATTAGAAGGAAGTAAGAGGCGAGGAAGGTCAAAACTTATCTCAGTATGACCAAGTTGATCGGGATATATCAGAAGGTGATATTAGAGGCCCTAGAAACCGGCAAATATGCATAAGAAGAATTATGAAAGTCATGTGGCGCTCATTTGTCCCTGTCACTGTCCTGCAAGGGATTTTGGGTGAAGATAGAATAAACTAACATTACCAAGGAGATGGTATTTTAAGTACTCTTGAACTTCATTGGCAGACAGTATCTATTCTTGGATTTCGTGGATATTTTCTTTCCTTTCTTTAGTTAGAGAAAGCAAAGACAATACAGTGGTAAGGCATAGAGTATTAATTTGCTCACAGAAGGTTCATGCATCGAAGAATGCGATGATGGTGGAGCAGTGCGAAGTGGGCAGTATCCTGGTAGACCACCTCGAACTCCAGCCACACTGCCACGGGGCCCTCTGCTACCAGGCGGTGGAGATATTGTTGATACTTGTTGTTGCCTATAGTAATCCAGCTGTCACAAATTATAAATGTTACAATAGAATATTAGGCGAAGCTATTTCAAATTTGACCGATATGAAATGAAAAATAGTGTAAGAGAAAGAAATAAGTAATAAAATAGGCATTCAAATATATATAATGAAATGAAATTACATTTCGAAAAGTATTCGACAATATTTACTTCTTTTTGAAATTAAATTTCGAAAAATATTCGACAATATTTACTTCTTTTTGAAATTACATTTAATTTCATTATATATATATTTTAATGCCTATTTTATTACTTATTTCTTTCTCTTATCTGGGAGTCATCAAGTATGTTTAGACCCCTATATAAAATTTTATATACGAAAGATCTTATAGTTCAACCATCAATCATAGCATAATAAAATGAAAGTTCTTGTAAGATTACAAATGATCCCAGGAATGACTGGTAATTGTCATAATTCCAGTTTGGTGGTTTAGTAGTTAATTACGCTGCTTTGATACCAGGGTTCGTGAGATCGATTTCCACACATGACAAAAGTTTATATTTATAAACATGTCTGTTTCGCTTGATCTGGGTGTTTTTAAGAAAGGTAGGGCGTTGCAGCTCATCTAAATAATTACCTCCACGTCACAGAATACCAAATAATAACTCTTTCGAGGGTTGCTGTGTTCTTGCAAGTAAGTTAAATTACCAGTAAACTCCTAAGAAAATGCTGTATTAGCAGTAGATGTGGTATCGCTCAAACAACACTTAATGTAAGCTTGTATGCTTCCCGATATTGTATAAAAAATTAGTAGATGATTCCTTGAGATTTAGTAAACTTCGTTTAAACTATAGGCTAATGAAGAGCTGTACGTTAATTTTGTGGAAACAGCTAGAAAACCTGTCAAATTTAAATTAGAAACGGTACCTATTTTGAGTAGCTTCTTTATGCATAACGGTTTTTATGAAGGATACAAATTTCTACATGAATTATTTGATTATTATTACTGACATATAATAAGGTAACAAGTATACATAAGGTGTTCGACTCCCGTTTGATTGACACTTATGCAAACCTCACAACTGAGCTACAAACTATTTTTTTCTTTTATACAACGTCGGGCACAGAAGCATTCGTATCACCTGATGTAAAGAGGTTATCTTTGGATATGAACGCATGCAATACAATAAGATTCGGGCGTTACTTTGCGAAAGTCAAATTTACAGGTGTGTTTCGCGATTCGTAGCATGTTATTCTAACGACTAACATCTACAACGCCAGACAACAGACGACCGGAGCAGCCAGTGCAGCAACGGTGGCGGGTGCATGCGGTTCACATTTCAGATAGCGCACACTCGCAGATGCCACCGCAGCAGCCGAGGCAGAGACGACCGGAGCAGCCATGGCAGCGGTGGTATGTATCTACTAATAGTAGCGGGTGTGTGCCGGCCGGCAGTAGTTAGCATGAACTAACCGGGAGCGGAAGCACACAAAGTAGTTTAGATCAAATTGTCTATAACATATAGAAACACAACAACCCTGAGAGATCATATTTGGCTGCACTTTTCTATGAGGTAAAGGTACTTCTCCAGATGAGCTGCTTTGATGCACCCTACCTCACTGAAAGGTTTTAAGGTGAGGTAGGGCGCACCCAGACCAACAAAAACAGAAACAGTTCATGCACACAAATATTTGTCCTGTGTGGGAGTCGAACCCTCAAACTTCGGTGAGAAAGTAGCGTTACTAACCACTGCACCACAGAGTATCTTATATCATTATATTATATTATTAGATATATTAAATTACTATCACTAAGACAGTAGAGCAAAATCTAAGACGATTGTTCAATTTTTTCCATACCTGCATCTGATCGGTGTCAGATGGAATAATGTCAGGATTCCGATCATCACTTTCGCTGTCATCTTTCTCCCTCAATTTATCAGGAGAAGCAGGTTGCGAGGAAGGTGGTGGAGCAAACCGAGGCTTTCTCTTAGCACATCTCTGTTTGACTGCTATCATGAATAATATTAGCACCACCATGATAACTCCTCCACCACCGACAGCGGCTAATGTACCACCGGACATTTGGAAGGCTGTTCTTGGCAAATCTGGTTGGAACAAAGAAAATTGCATTAGTTACATGATGATTCCTGCAAGAGAGTGTACCAGTAAATTCAAGAGTTGCAGTATTATATGAGAGGATGGCTACCTCTAAGTTTCTTTTTATACTACATCGGGAGACATGCGGCCCACCTAATGGAAAGCGGTTACCGTAGCCTATTGACGCTCGCAATACATTAAGTATCACTCGCGCGATGTCACTTCTGTTAACACAACTCCTTAGGAGCTTACTGCTGACCTCACTCACGCGCAGGAACACAACAACCCTCCAGGGAGTTGTTATTTGGCTGTGGTGTACTGTGAGATGGAGGTGTATATGTGTATATATAATTCGTTTATTCTTCGAACATCCACTGCAATTAACAACTCAATCCTGAATATTGACCTATTTTGCACCAGCAGCAAATGTATAAAGTACAACACAGCCAAAAGCTTTTTAGCAGCAGCATAGATGATGCAGTCACTACTTATTATTTCTTATTTTTATAATAGCGATTTAGTATCCTTTATTTTTTTTTTATACTTCTTGTTCCGTTTTGTTGTGTCGCGTTCTTATATTTTTATGTATAGGTGGAGTCTTGTTATTGGCATATAGTTATTTATTGTTAACATATATTAAATTATTTTGCTGTAAGACTCCCAAATAATATAAAATAAATAAAAAAAAAAAAAAAAAAAAATATTTAATCTTATCTCACAATACTATGTTCCTTACTTGTACATAATGTCATACTAGTGCGGTAAGTAAAAAAATCAAAGAAGTTATATATATTATTCAATAACTATAATTGGAAATGGCATTTAAACATAATGTTGTTACTTGAATTAGTAAAAATAAGACCATGTTTGTGGATAAGACGTCAGAAGATTGTGAAGATAAACTACATATCATCACGCCTGTCTCCCACTGGGGTAGGCAGAGGCTGTGGGACACCAGGTACACCGATACAAACATATACTTCTCTCGCCTCTATCTATACCCATCACCTTTTCATGCATGCTCTTCGGTTTTGGGTGCTTTTGGTTTGGCCCTTTTTCAACACATCACCAATTTGATCTATATGTGTGCATCGAGGACGGCCCCCATCGATATCTCCATTTACTCTTGCCTGATACACTTCTTTCGTAACTCTTTTGTCATTCATTCTTTCTAAATGACCAAACCATCTCGGCATACATTTTCCAATTTTTGTCACTACATCAATTTTCATTCCACAAAGTTCTCGTATCGTGCTATGTTTTATTCTATCAACCATTCTCACTCCACACATACTCCTCGGCGCTCTCATTTCTACGGCGTTCACCCTGCTTTCATGGTTCTTCTGCTATACCTATGTTTCAGTGCCGTACATCAATGTTGGCGTTAATACACCCTGAATGATAGCAAGACGAGCTCTGCTCGATATATTATCGCTTGTTACCACAGAGTACAACGCAGCATTGATTTCCTGCTTTGGCTCTTCTTTCAACAAAGTACATGAATTGATGACTATCAGTTTTTTGAAGTAAAATAAAGAAAGGATTAAAAGCGCACAATTGGTGTACAGTCTTACCTAAACTTTTGTCGTGTACGTGGTGTTTCTCCGGTGGTCTTAAGGTGCTAGCCCTCAAGGGATAAGGATCTCCCCTGCCTTTTGCGTTATACGCAAGTACTGCTGCAGCATAAGTTCTTCCAGGAGCCAAGCCAACTGCTGTGAAGCGAGGCACTGCGCTTGATACATTAGCTACGATTTCCTGTGAACAAATATTACAGTAGTCATGTTATTCTTCATTTTTAATTTTCATTTTTTTATGCAACGACAGAAGGCTTACAAGTATATGATGATTTAAAGCGTCTGCTGCTGTGCTGCTAACACAGCAACTCCTTATGAGGTTACTGGTACTGGTGACCTCCCTCATACACAGGAACACAACAACCCTCCATGAAGTTGTTATTTGACTGCGGTTTTTTGTGCGGTAAAGGTACTTCCACAGACGGGTTGCTTTGATGGCCCTACCTCTCTTAAAAACACCCAGTCCTATACAGAGACATGTTAATGCACACAAATGTTTGTCTTGTGTAAGAATCGAAGCTACGAGCGGTGGTGTCAAAGTGCCGTTCTTAATCATTATGCCACCGAGCTCGCCGCAGTGAAGTTATTCCAACACATCAAAAATACACAGAAATACGAGTACTAATTAATTATACAGCTGTAATTAGCTGCGTAAATTCCTTTTGAAACCAATCAAATTTATCAAAGCAAGGACCTAATTTAAAATTTTTAAAATAGTGTATACATTAATGATTTAAATATAGGTACCATGTATTAGGTTATGTACATAAATTACATAGTGTGTGATAATGGCTACATTTAATGTATGTACCAAATTAGTTAATAATAAGTCTTTAACTGTAGATTTACTTTATTAGAGAATATCTTCTCTTAACTTCTAACTTAATTTAACTTAACATACATTCACACCAGATTCACACCCATTGCACACACACACTCACACATATACACACACGCATAAGCACACGCTTGCACACATCACACACATATATATAGGTATACAAATACACTCACGTACATAATATATACTTACCTTAATTTAAGATGTAAATTGTACTTAACATTTGTCCACCTGGTCCGGAGTTGGAGAGGCTGGTGATTTGTCATACAGGTCTTCCTAGTTCAGACACCAGTCTCTCGCATAAATAAAACAAATTGTAATGTACATCTTGTTAAAATGGTTCTCGCTGTTAATTTTCTATGTGAGAGAAGAAATAAAGTATTTTGTATTGTATCTTCATCTAAGCGTTATCGCGTTTACTAGTCCGTTAGGATTGGCGGGGTCCACTACTAAAGTATAAGGATTTGGCGAAGATACTGATTTTTACATTCATAACTCAGCGGAAAATCAGATCTTTCTTAACGCACGTCTTTCCAAATATAGGTAGGATTAGGACTCATCAGACCTCTACAACACAGAGGGAATATGAGACCTTTCAAAGGTTAGGTCACACGTTTTTCGAAACATAATTTCTTGTGGTACCCTCATGATGTTTTCCTTCACTTCCGAGCAAGTGATAATTACAAATGTGTACATAAATTTGAAAACACGAATTTCGTGGTTCATTCCAGGATTCGAAGCGGGTACCTGTTGGTCAATAGACCAGTATTTTATCCACTGGGCTATCACTTATACCAAATATGTGTATTACATGTTCCTTTTTATTAATTAAAGGTTACTAGTAAACGAACAACATGATACGTTTCTACCAGGATATTGCTGATAGACTAATTCACTATGTACTTTTGAATAAATCTATCTATCTAACTATATATAACCGAGCGCCAAATGACTCACAAACATCGCAGTCGCTTCTTAAACATACATAACTCTTTTTAAACACGCTCGTCTTTCTTTCCTCTCTTAAAAAACACCCAGATCAAGACAAACAGGCGTGTTCATGCACACAAATATTGTAAATGTTTACGTTACAAAATTAGTATTTTCACACTAACCGGCATACACATACGCTCGCACAAGCATGCAGGCATACACGCTCACACACACACATGCATTCACTCTTACACACCATGCATTCACTCACACACCACACACAACTGAGGGAGTACTTTAATACTTAAACATTTTTTCTTGTAAAACTATTCATCCTACAAATAGTTAGAAATTTCGCACTATTTTTCTATTTTAATACTTTACCTAGTTGTTTGCTCTTTGGCTTGTTGTCTGTTAACTATAAAATGTAAATCCGTTATTGGCCGTATGTCTGGTATACAAGTATTGTCATTATGTATCTAAGGGCTGTGATTTTGTATTAAAATAAAATAAAAATAAGTACTATATTTTATTTAAACATAATGAGTAGTTTCAGCTTGGAATAGAGCAACGACCGCGCAATACCCCTCTTTCTGAGTCTGAGTAGTGGTTATTACGTCAAAAGACGTGGTAATTAGGTCATTAGCTCGTGCATTGAAAAAGGGTTAGTAAAGCATGTATACTTTTTAAAGTCGCCAGGCATACAAGCATACGGCCGACCTGATGTGAAGCTGTCACCGTAGTCTATGAACGTTTGTAACTCCTTAGGAGCTCACTGGTGATCTCACTCACATGCAGAAACACATCAACCCTCTAGGGAGTTGTTATTTGGCTGCGGTTTTTCTGTGATGTGGAGGTACTTTCCCAGACGGGCTGCTTTGATGCGCCCTACCTCTCTTAAAACATCCAGACCAAGACAAACAGACATGTTCATGCACACAAATGTTTGTCTTGTGTGGGAATCGAACCCACGAGCGTTGGTGTCAAAGTCGCGTCTTTCACGATAGATAGATATAGATATATGTTACAAGCTTTAATAGGCTACGGTAACTGCGTTACATCAGGTGGACTGTATGCTTGTATCATGTATGCCTCCCGACGTTGTATAAAAAAAAAAAACAACCACATACAACTACCGCGTATTGCACGGAATCAGTAAACATTACAAATTTAACTTATACTTCTATCTATATCAAAACCTTATATATATATCAAAACTAGATCTTATATCAACTTCACTAACTCGTAAATCACGAAAATTCATTTCCAAGAAAGAAAAGCGCTTGTGGTTGAGAGGAAAGCCTACAAAGTACCTAGCAGTCGATCGGATCGAGTATTTTGTATAATAAATACGGGTGGTGAGGCTGCGAGACAGATCTAGATTTAAGCCGACAGCTTTGAAAACTGCAAGTCTCGAGTTTTCAGCACAAAATAGATACTACTTTCAGAAATCTGAACATACTGTATTCTGGGCATAAAGTAAAGAAGGCTGTGTTTGCACATCCATGCACACTAATTTTTATTTAAATTTCTATGTATATATAATAAGTATGTATGTACGTAATGTCCTTTTTACTTTTTATCCTTTGTCATGTGAAACATGGCGTTCCGACAAAGCGAATATTTGAGTCTTCTTTAAGAGGTTTTTTTTATATACTACGTCGGGAGGTATACAAGCAGGCCCAACTTATGTAAAGCGGGTACCTAAGCCTATTAACGCTTGCGATATATTAATTATCACTCGCGCGATGCCTCCTCTGCTGCTTACACAGCAACTCCTTGGGAGCTTACTGGTGACCTCACTCACTCGCAGGAACTCAACAACCCTCTAGGGAGTTGTTACTTGGCTGCGGTTTTCTGTGAGGTGGAGGTACTTCCCCAGGCCTACGATGATGATTCCTTTGATGCGCCCTACCTCTCTTAGCATAAAGCTGAATTCTAAAAAACGCTTAATACAGGCACTCTAGAGCCATATTTATGTTTTTTTGAAACACATCTTGTATTTATTATTTATGTACAAGTAAACAAAATTTTGATTATTGCTTATTGTGGCTTCTCATAACAATAATCAAAATTATGACAAATTGTACATAGATTATAAATACAGAATGTTTCTCAAAAATACATGGTTCTACAGCGCCAGTATTGAGCGTTTTTTTTTTATATTTGTCTTAAATTCAGCATTTTTAATAAAAACAAAATGAGGGCGCCACTTAAGTTTAAGCGCCCTCTTAACGTACGACGACGGGTCAAGCTGCAAAAAAACATGCAAAATAAACATTTACTGCTTTAACATAAGGTGTATAGCAGTAAAGGTCGGTCTGTTCTTCTTCTTCCTGTTCCAAATCCATTAGGATTGGCGGTGTCTGTTACCTGAACCTAAGAATTTGGCGAAGATACTGATTTTTAGGGTTCCGTACCCAAAGGGTAAAACGGAACCCTATTACTGAGACTCCGCTGTCCGTCCGTCCGTCCGTCCGTCCGTCCGTCCGTCGGTCTGTCACCAGGCTGTATCTCATGAACCGTGATAGTTAGACAGTTGAAATTTTCACAGATAATGTATTTCTGTTGCCGCTATAACAACAAATACTAAACAATAGAATAAAGTAAATATTTAAGGGGGCTCCCATACAACAAACGTGATTTTTTTGCTCGTTTTTACTCGATATTCATAACGGCAACAGGTAGACGCTTGAAATAATCACAGAATATTTAGTTATATATTTACTTTAAAAATAAATAATTAAATTAAAATAAAACAAATATTTAAGGGGGGCTCCCATACAACAAACGTGATTTTTTTGCCGTTTTTATAGATAATGGTACTCGCACTTGGCCGATTTTTACATACAGCACCTGCCGTCAAATCTCATGCGCATAAATGTTTGTTGTGTGTGGGAATCGAACTCACGGGCATTGGTGTCAAAGTAAAGTAACAGTACGTTTCACCACTGCGCCATCGAACTCGTCATACCATACCAGATGGAGACTTTGTATAAAAGTCATCTACGTGGGTACCTCTGTCTCAACTATTTTTTCCGCCTAGCAGCTATATATTTATAGATATCAATGATACAGATTTACTCTAATTTAGGTTTCACCGGTAACGAAATTGCTATTCCTCCCAACAGTCGGACTTGTCTCTCTCGAACTGTATTAACTCGGCAATTAATCTTTTGTTAACGTATACCTATTAGCTAAATATTTTGTATACTATGTAACTGTACCTGGTTTGTTAATAACATTATTTGTATTTAAACCAGTTGGGAATGCGCAAGCTTGCATTGCGAGAGGACCTGGCTCGTCAATTATATAACAATTGAATTTTTTTTTTAAATTTGTCGGCCATTTTGACCATGTTCTTTAAGATATAGGAACGGTGTTCCTGAACATTCCTATTCTACTTTTTTATGCTGAATCCGAATCAGAAGTCAAAATTCGAATATTCGAAAAAAAGCGACAGACAAACACACAGACAAACATATAGATTTCATATAGGAACGGTGTTCCTGAAAAGAATTCCACGAGTGGCTGGTAGACACGTGGTTCTATGAAATAAGTGAATGCTTTGTAAAGTCTATATTCTTTTATGTTGCATTTTGTAAATTATATTATTGTAATTATATTTTAATTTCTCACATTTTAACACATGTTGATATCAATGTGCTTGATAATGAGAGGCAAATTTAATTACTCGTCTGTCTGTTGAATGCCAGTGATGACTAAATGCGTGAAACTCTAATTCTCAAGAATTCCCAGAACAATATAGCTTTAAATGAATAATTATCTCACATTGCTTTTGTCCTACAAAGTCTGCTAACAATTTTATCAGTTTTTGTAGACCCCAATACAAGGATTGTTTTGTAGCCCAATGTGACGATTAATGATAATAGCCAGTAATCTGTACTACATTAAGGCAATAAGCATTCATTCAAGGATAATTCATAACATTCTTAACAGTGTATATTAGATGTACAGCGTACACTGTTAAGATTAGATATACATATTAATGACCTTATCTCATGCGCATAAAACACTCAGGTACAATACAAAAAATAAAGTTAGAAAATTCTAAATAAAGACTATATCTTACCTGCGAAACAATTTCCCGTACTTCTAACAGGAACGACTGTGGCATGCCCCCGTTGAATCCCTCAGAGCAACGAACACCGAAGGACGTCAGCGAAGCATTCACAACGGTGCAGTTGTGCACTTGGTCTGGACGACCTGAGGACAAATACCATTATTTAATGGCATGTGAAGTACTTAAATGTAACGGTTAGGTTGCGAAACCTAGCCAGACAGTTGTACTCAACGATCATTCTTAATCTTTGGTTCAGCCCACTAGCACACACGCTGCATAAGCAGGATTTCCGTATAGAGTCATTGAGCTGACTTAAGCAGGTTGTCTTAAGGCAGGCAGACTAAGGGGCGGTTATGCCGGAAATTCGATGATTGAAGTTATGCTGCCAAACATAGTCTTTCTTATGATGAAGATGGTCAATACAACGCATAGTATTGGTCAGAATAGCGAAATAGTTTCAAGTTCATTCATGAAGTCGATCAAATCAGCACAAAAAATTCAGTATCGAATTTTTTTTCGACTTTCACCTAAATAATTGAAGTAGTTGAAGAAAACGCTGTTGCTAGCATTTTTTTGGAGTCTCCCTAATGCCTGGACGCAAATGAAAAGTTGTAATAACTAAAGACGAGGTTGGTCTTAGAACGTTTGCATACTATCTATAAGCCGAAATAAAAAAAACTAGTTCCGTAATAAGATTCTAACAAGAAATGAGGAAATTACTTTTGATATATGGTAATTAATTACAAAATGGGGAAAATATAAAACATTAATTATGCTCATCTACTTGTATTACTTTGCTACTAAAACATCTACTATAATTTCATAACATTTTAGACGAAAATAATTTGTTACATAAAGTAAATGCCAACGACCTTTCGATATACGAAATATGTTGGAGCTTCAAGCAACTGTAATGAAATCATGTATCAATGTAAAGAGGTTCTATACAGTCATACATTGCTTACGATGAAACTAAGTTGTGTTCAAAATCCTTAGGTATACAGTCTGGCCAATAGTAGCGAAGAGAAAGCCGATTCACATAGTTTGCACGTTCAGAGCTAAGAAAACCCCATTTGCTCCCATCAATCCCAGAACACGCTTCTTCAATCCCAGAAGGCGCCATCGACCAATGCAATGGGATCCTTGGAATCAAAATCTAAATCGAAGTTCACTTACGAAACAGTAACGGGACAGGCCCACTACTCATACCCACCACTGTGTCTCCTGTGTAGCCAGAATTTACGAAACAGTACTTCAAATCGGAGCAACGACTTCACAGACTCTCAAGTCAGACTACAAAAGGTGGGGTATCTCCTCCTTAGTGAGATAAACTGGAGCCGCATTGGTTGCGTGCTGTGCGGTTCCAAAGAAGTTTTCTCAAAGAACTCATAAGCTGTGAAATGAACTCCCGGCCGAAGTTTTGTCAAGGGACTAAAGAATGGAGTTGTTTGAAAAAACGCGTGATAAGATTTTTGCAGGCTCATCAGTGCACAATTGACACTCCTGGTGTGCTACACGGTGTCCATTAGGTATGGCAACTTCTTAATATCAGGCGGTATAAGGGTGCATTGCCACTGACAAAGAGCTGCGTGGAGCGGAGCGGAGAAGGGCAGTGAAAAATGGTAACTATTTCCACTGAAGCGAAGATGAGCGGAGCGAACCGCCCCGCTACCCTTCGCTTAGCTGCCCTCCGCTCGACACCACCGCTATGTTCGACTCTGTTCTATCCAGCTCGGGGCCGCGTGTTCATATATTTTATTTGAAAGTCCATTCAGCTCCACTTACACTGGTTTCACTGACGCGGAGTAGAGATTTAGAGCACTGTGATTGGTCAATTTACGGCCCGCTCCTCTCCACTCCGCCCAGCTCGGCGTCAGTGGAAACCCACCGTAATTGTCAACTTAGTGGTTCAAGAAATAGGCTTCACTTTGATGTCTTTATCATGTATACTTACTAAACAATGAAAATGTTTAATGGTATGTTAGGGTATGTACAAATAAATTTTGTCGATGTGGGTACTAGACAACTGATAAACATACGGAAATATTTTTTGTTTTGTAATTACTTGGAAAACATCCAGACCAAAACAAACAGACAAGTTCATGGACACAAATGTTTGTCCTGTGTGGGAATCGAACCTACGAGCGTTGGTGTTAAAGTATCATTTCTAACCTAACTGCGCTACTGAGCTCATCATAATAATAAGATGATACTCGTAAATAAATAAACACCGCAGGCCACCTTGTGACAAGTTGTTGGTAATGACACTACGGGTTCCCGAGCGCTCCAGAGAGACGATCAGGGCCTTTGTCTCCGGTGTGTCTTCGTCAGTATGAGTGGATGATCTATAAGACCCGCAGGACTCTCAGCTCTGGCTGGCCTTTATTGGCCCTTCAGAGAGGAGTCGATAAAATATAATAATAATCATATATATCCTCTAACTAATATTGCTTTATCAGGTGATATGCTTCAGGGGTGGAAGTGTTAAAGAGCATACAGCCGCGAGTAACTTCGGAGAAAGCGCAGCACACTTCTCGACATCGCTGTGTCACTCACACTGGTATTGCCGGTCCATCTAATGAATGACGAGCCACCGCATGCCGGAAGTAGCATCAGATTATGATAGTTATGGTAGGCGCTCGTCCCTCTTCTGTAATAGCCCAGTTCTAATAATCCCTCAAGATCAAATTTCAATAGCCCGTTACTTCCGACATACTCGCAATAGTCCCAACAGCTGCTGTGACCTGTTCATGGATATATTGTCCCATTGATATCCACTGGATATACAACATTATGTCAATCTTCTCAAAGGAGCCTCTACGCGTTGGATCCATACCTCCGCCCACGCCTATTAAATGACCAGGACCCGTGACGCAAGATATATAATAAAATTTAATAATAATCATGAATAACTTACCAGCAGCAATGATATGGTACACGCAAGGCACCCGTTGCTTTCCTATTCTATTATTGGCCCAGCACAACAAAGTGCCGTAGTCCATCTCTGTGTGAGGAGTGTACGTAACTGTAGAACTGGTTCCAGACCTGGAGACGTAAGAGTCGCTGACTTCGTTACTGTTGGCGGTGTTGTTGAACGTCCAGCGAAACTGATGGAAGAAAAATCATAGTCATTATAGGAGGAAATTTCAATGATATATATATATCCTGTGCCATCTGCATTCATGACTCCACAACGCATCGCAGGTCGCACAGCATCGAGATGAGTGACACTCTAGAAGGGAGGCCTATGTTCGGCAGTCGGCAGTGGACGAATACAGGCTGAAACGTACGTGTATATATATTATACAACGTCGAGAGGCATACAAGCATACGGCCGACCTGATGTAAAGTGATCAACGTAGTCTGTGGACGTTGGTAATATATTAATTATCACTCGCGCGGTGCCACCTCTGCTGCTAACACAGCAACTCCTTGGGAGCTTGCTGGTGACCCTCACTCAAACGCAGGAACACGACAGCTGTCGAGGGAGTATGTTATTTGGTCGCGATTTGCTATGAGGTGTAGTGTACTTCCCCAGACGCGCTGTTGTTGATGCACCCTACCTGTCTTAAAAACACCCAGATCAAGACAAACAGACATGTTCATGAACATAAATGTTTATCCTGTGTGGGAATCAACCCCAAAAGTGTTAGTGTCAAAGTCACGTTATTAGTCACGGCGTCATCGAGCTCGTGATATCATCATATCATAACTTGAAAGACTTCCTTCGCGTAGATCACCACAATAAACAGATATAAATTCTCATATTGTATCTATCTTTTTTTATAACGTTCGAAGGTGTACAAGCATACGGCCCACTTGATGTAAAGTGGTTACGCTAGCCTATGAACGCTTAATTAATAGACTAAGTATCGCTCGCAATTGTCAACTCTAGTGTCTATTCTGAGGAGCCGGTGCAACTACTGCTGTAACTTTTCAGTAGCTTATCGATAAGCTCACTCACTACCAGGAATACAATAACCTGCAGGGAGTTATTTGGCCGCGGGTTTCTGAGATGGAGGTACTTTCCCAATCTGACTGGTTTGATTCTATACCTCTTTTGTATGTATGTATGTATATCTTCACGCCAGGTCCCTTGCGGGGTAGGCAGAGAGAACCGAGTGCCATAAGACGCGGTCCTTACATCTCTAACATTCATAGCTCTTTTCATGCACGCTCGCCGGTTCCTGAGACAACACCTTCTGATAAAACACGACCAATTTGGTCATGGTAGGTTAGTCTCGGTCTTCCTCGGCTCCTACATCCATCCTGTTTTGCATTGTATATATGTTTCGTCATTTTTTCGCCCTGCATTGTTTTTACATGTCCGAACCAACGGAGCATGCCTTTTCTTATCTTAACACCGACACTCTCTTTCAGACCAACTTTTTCTCTCACGTCTTCATTACGAACGCATTCAGCAAGCGTTATGCCACAAATTTTGCGCAATGCTCTCATCTCGACCGCATTTATTCAACTTTCATGCTCTCTCTGCTATACCCAGCTCTCAGTTCCATAAGTTAGCGTTGGGATTAGCACCTCGTTGTGTACAGCAAGCTGTGCTTTTTAGCTTAGATTTCGGCTGCCTAGAAGTTTACCCAACGCTCCATTCATGCTATTCCCTGCACTCACTCGTTTCTCCACATCAGCGGTGTACCTTCCATTGCTGCTAAAGCGCTTCCAAGATATACAATTTCATTCACTTGCTCCAACACTACATCATCAACCGTAATCCTAGTGTTCCTGCCTACCTCTTTTGTACTCCGACCAAAACAAAGAGACATGTGTTCATGCACACAAAATATGTTTGTTTTGTATGGGAATCCTATCCGCACGTACCCGTACTTGATAATGTTAATTTGTGCACAATTTAGACTAATTTATTTTGTTACAAGCGACTCAATAACATTGTTATATTATTGTTTTTAACTACCTCTAACTAATACATTTTTATTTTTTTGCATGTCAATTGTTGACGCAACATGCTCGATCAATGTTACATAAGATTTGTATATGTAATGTATACCGTGTTTGCCTGCAAATAAATTATTTGATTGATTGATTTGAATATACATATGCGTACATTCATGGCTTCGACAAATTGTTCAGCAGGTAGTTGAGTTTTCTTCTTTAAGTTAAATTTGTTCGTAATTCCTTTAAAAGTATCAGATAATGCACCGCAGTTCGTTGGCTTTAAAAATAATTTTATTGGCTCAAAAGACTCGAAAGTTTCAATTCCGTTAAATATCAATCACGATATTCCTACACTGAATAATAGATTCACTTGAAACTTCTAGAATATTAACCCACTTACATTGCATAGTCACTTTGTCATTTATCCTGAAAACATAATGAATATTAAAATTATTCACGGAATCTACGTTAAAAGTCTTGAAGGTTATACCAAAAAGCTTTTATAAATGAATTTGGAATAACAAGAGGACCAGGTGGTATTTCTTTATTCTAAGTAAAAACATTAAGTACCTTTTTGCTCCGAGGCTTGTAGATTCGTAAGAAATGATGAGACATTAAAAACAAATATTTCCCCAGGGAAATGAGTAAATGTTTTGAAAGCTGATTTAGTTGCGAAATCTCATTCTTTTGGTGTTTTTAATATTTCTCTATTATTCCTGCAATGGCCCGTAGATATATGTGGCCTCGTTTTGTGCTTCAATCCATAATAGAATATTATATTGCTGTATGTTTGTAATTGTTTTGGCCTACAGTTGAAAGTCACATAGCGAGCAGAGGAAAGAGTTACACGTACGGGGTTTCTCTACGGGATTCATTGCATCATTATCATTGCGCTATTCCCTGTTACGTCTTCTTTTTTCTCTCCCTACTTCGCGTGCTCTTTGGCATCCGTAACTGTAAGACCATTGGCACGCATGTCATCCCTTACGACGTCAATCCAACATTTCTTAGGCATGCCCCTTCTACCGCGGCCCGGTGGAGACGGCACGGCTAGACATTTGTTCCCAACGTAACTTGCATGTTTTCATAAGACGATCTCGAAGGGATTGATTGCGGATGAGGAAATTCGATGGAGCAGCAAATTTAACGACAAAAAAATCGGCCAAGTGCGAGTCGGACTCGCGCACGAAGGGTTCCAAACCGTTATCTATAAAAACAGCAAAAAAAATCACGTTTGTTGTATGGGAGCCCCCTTAAATATTTGTTTTATTTTAATTTAATTATTTATTTTTAAAGTGAATATATACCTAAATATTTTGTAAATATTTCAAGTGTCTACCTGTTGCCGTTATCAATATCGAGCAAAAACGAGCAAAAAAAATCACGTTTGTTGTATGAGAGCCCCCTTAAATATTTAATTTATTCTATTTTTTAGTATTTGTTGTTATAGCGGCAATAGAAATACATCATCTGTGAAAATTTCAACTCTCTAACTATCACGGTTCATGAGATACAGCCTGGTGACAGATGGACGGACGGACGGACGGACAGCGGAGCCTCAGTAATAGGGTTCCGTTTTACCCTTTGGGTACGGAACCCTAAAAATCCACTCAAAGACGACTGTTAAGTGAAAGTGGCTGTAAGATCAGAGACGGCAATTGGAAGATGATAGAGTCTCATAAAGTGACGACCGGCACGGAATATTGAAGCGATGGCAAATTTTATTATTTTACAGTGGATAAGCACTGTTAATGCGGATGTAATTCTGACTGTCTGTTTATTACCTCATACTCGGACATATATTTTTTCACTAATACGCCCCAGAACGAACTGTACCGAGATATTGTAGGTAATAATCATCAGATAAAAAGACAAAAACCTTCAGTTCGCCTCGTCCGATCACACTTTTCGTAACGCTGTCGTCACGCATTCACCAGCTTACTCCCCAAGTCAAGCGCGCGTAAAGAAGTTTTGCTTCAAAACCTTGATAATTTATAAAAGAATTTATATTGTCAGTTAATATGACAGTAATCATTTTGTTTTGGCGTAAGTAGAAATGTTTTTTTTTTTTACGGGACAGGCCCACCACTATTACCTACCACTGTGTCTCCTGTGTAGCCAGAATTAACAGCGGCGACCACAAAAAAGGCAATGAACAGTGAAGTCCATTGCTGTCCCGGGGGTTAAACTACAGCTGCCTTGGAACTCACAACGAATTTAATCAGAAGAAATTTGTAGGAGTAGGAAGTTTTGAAATGGACTTCTGAAGTAGAAATGTTCTAGTATTTGTAACTAATACAGTAATTTCAACAGAATAATAAACTAGTGTAGCAGTGGATAAAGAACCGGCTTAGTGACCAACTTGTTCACGGTTCGAATCCTGGCATGTAGTAATAAATTCGTGTTTTAGGATTTGGAATGGATTACGAAACGGGATTACACTAAGAAGAGGAACATCATTAACTAATATGAAGTAAATTTTTAAGAGAGGTGGGGCGCATCAAAGCCGCCCGTCTGGGGAAGTACCTCCACCTCGCAGAAAACCGCACCCAAATAACAACTCCGTAGAGGGTTGAGAGTTGTTGTGTTCCTGCGAAGCCGCGGGTAAAAGCTAGTATGTAAATAAATACGAAAACACAAATTTAGTAGTACATGCCCTGCATATTGCCATGCATATTGGAACCAGGAATAATTCGTTTTTCTGAAATAAAGTAATTTTTTAAGAGAGGTAGGGCGCATCGAAGCAACCCGTCTGGGGAAGTACCTCCCAGAAAACTGCAGTCGAATAACAAATCTTTAGAGGGTTGTTGTGTTCCTCAGTGTGAGTGAGGTCACCAGTAAGCTCCCAAGGAGTTGCTGTGTAAGCAGCAGAGGAGGCATCGCGCGCGTGATACTTTATATATCGCAAGCGGTAGGCTACGGCACCCGCTTTACATCAGGCGGGTCGTATGCTTGTATGCCTCCCGACGTAGTATAAAAAAATGCCTTAGTTTTTATAGAATAATTCATTTAGATCTAACAAAGGACTAATAATATTTGAAGACAGCGAAAATTAATTAACTTAGAGATATTGTTTGGTATTCAAGGTAGACTTAAATGTCTCTGCTCAAAGTTATTACATTTTTCAGCAATTTGCTTCTAAATTTGCATGTTATTAAAATTCTAAGAGTATTCTTCAGATAATAGATAGAAAATGATGTAAAGATAAAAAAAAAATCCGTGATTTCTGAATGTAAATGTCTACAGAATTGCGAAGGAATTTTTTTAGAAGCTTGCGAATGGAATAGAATATATTTCTTTGAGTTAATGTAAGCAATGGAGTGTAACGTTATAGATACAGCGAAATATTATTTGACTTTAAAAATATACGAGAATATATTCGCACTTACGTATAAATGCGAAGATATAACTATATCTCCGTATATTTGTTACATTTTCTACTAAAACGCTGTGGACATTGAAATAAAAAACATTGGTGGAAATGGACAAAATGGACTTTAAAATAATAATAGGTTACAGGAGTATTTTTTTTTATATAATGTCGGGAGAAATACAAGCACAGGGCCCACCTGATGGAAAGCAGTTACTGTGGCCTGTGAACGCTGGTAATAGTCAGGATCACTCGCGCGATGCCACCTGTGCTGTTAACACAGCAACTCCTTGGGAGCTTACTGGTGAACTCACTCACACTCAGGAACACAACAATCCTCTAAAGATTTGTTATTCGACTGCGGTTTTTTTGCGAGGTACTTCCCCATACGGGTTTCTTCGATGCGCCCTACCTCTCTTAAAAATTATGTTATTTCAGAAAAACAAATTATTCCTGGTTCCAATATGCATGGCAATATGCAGGGCATGTACTACTAAATTCGTGTTTCGTATTTATATACATATTTGTAATTATCACTTGCTCTGCGGTAAAGTAATTTTTAGGGTTCCGTACCCAAAGGGTAAAACGGAACCCTATTACTGAGGCTCCGCTGTCCGTCCGTCCGTCCGTCCGTGATAGTTAGACAGTTCAAATTTTCACAGATGATGTATTTCTGTTGCCGCTATAACAACAAATACTAAAAAATAGAATAAAATAAATATTTAAGGGGGCTCCCATACAACAAACGTGATTTTTTTTGCTCATTTTTGCTTGATATTGATAACGGCAACAGGTAGACGCTTGAAATATTCACAGAATATTTAGTTATATATTCACTTGAAGAATAAATAATTAAATTAAAATAAAACAAATATTTAAGGGGGGCTCCCATACAACAAACGAGTTTTTTTTTTGACGTTTTTATAGATAATGGACCCTTAAAGCGCGAGTCCGACTCGCACTTGGCCGATTTTTTACTTGTCTTAAGGAAACTCGCACGTTCAAGGTTGAGGATCCCGTCAATCATAATGAGATAGGAAACGGAAGAACGCTTGGAAGAAAAAAGAAACAAAGAATCATTAAACTAAACTCAAATAA
Organism: Pyralis farinalis; assembly: GCA_947507595.1. NCBI lineage: Eukaryota > Metazoa > Arthropoda > Insecta > Lepidoptera > Pyralidae > Pyralis > Pyralis farinalis. The sequence goes on from OX382278.1 coordinate 25,009,448, forward strand.
TGTAATGGTGTTACTTACAGTGACTTCGGGAGGGTTGGCGTCCACGTGGCACGCTATGTGGGCGCGTTCTTGTTTAGCTACTCCGTGCACTCTCTGTTGTGAACTCCTGCATGTTGGTGCATCTGTACAAGAATAATAATCATAGGGAGTGTGTCATAATCACAATTACAAAAGTTTATTGAAAGGGAAATCAATCATAATCATAATCGTTCTTTATTGTGGTACATAGGTATAAATAAAGGTGTTACAGACATACAATGGGATCAGCTATGTCCTGCCACATGGCAATATTTCATAAGTTGTCGATTGCCCACGAGGGCGAAGTTGAGCGCACGAGCGAAGCTAAGCGCTCATTCGCTCCAGTGGGCAATCGACAACATCGCACGAGTTGCAGATACTATTTTTTATTACGAATGCGGAACTATTCCGTCGTCCAAAATTGGGATCCAGGGGCGTTAATATTTTTTTTTCTCTCGTCAATTTGCGTGCGCCAAGTTTACTTGTCGCACTCAAATGGAGTGTGGTTTACTCAAAACTCATGTTGTAATTTTAAAATCGGCAAATAGCGACTTATCACCGTAACAACGGGCGCAAAGATATTACTTATCCCTCATGAGTAATAAAATTTATAGATCACCTACTTCTAGGAGCAAACCCAGCAATTCTTGTTCATAAAATGTATTCACCACGTCATTGCCAATGATCCGTTATAATACAATAATTTACTAGAGGGAGACTTTGTACAAAAGTCGTCTGCGTGGGTACCACTGTCTCACCTATTTCTACCGCCAAGCAGCTATATTTATATAGTTGTGTTCCGGTTTGAAGGGTGAGATCTCGCAGAGAAATTACTGGGTAATGTGACGAAACAGCCTTAGGTCACAAGATTGGCAGCGCGCGAGTAACATTCCCGTGGTGTTGCAAGCGTCAATTGGATGCGGTGACCGCTTACCATCTAATGAGGCTCGCATTCTTTTTTGCCAATCTAGTTGTATAAAAAGAATCGATCAGTGATTGTCTCTGTGGAAGCAAATAAAAAAGAGCTAGAGAAGGTCCATGTTGTTGATAATTGTGCGGGATCACACGATAAAAAATCGTTTGATCTAAAACGGTTAAAAGGTCTTCTAACCGCGTAAACATCTGCCGCTTTAAATTTTCCATCCGGTTCTGTACCGGATGGAAAATTTAAAGCGGCAGATGTTAAAATACCTTTATTTATTTCCAACGTTAGCAAAGAAACCAATAAAGAAAACTATCAACTATATTTAAGACAAAATAATAGAGTGCGTGTCATTGAAAATGATAAAAGTGAAGTCAACGAAAAAATATAATGCTTATAAACTATTAGTGCCCAAAAATAGGGTAATATGTTTACTGAACAATGCACTTTGGCTGTATGGCATTACTTTTAGTTTCTGTTAGAGATTTTCCTAACATTCTTTAAATTGAAAACATCACCTAGCCTAGGTTTTCTTGGAAGTGAATCCACAAACTATCGATTGTCTGTCATGTACGTTCAGGAAGAATTGTGATAGAGTTATAGTGGGTGCCCTGCCCCACTATAACAGAAAGCATCATGTTGGATCAAAATTGCAGGCCTTGTTAAATAGTAGAGTGTACCCCATGGGGTGCCCTGCCCCACTATAACAGAAAGCATCATGTTGGATCAAAATTGCAGGCCTTGTTAAATAGTAGAGTGTACCCCATACAGATGAGGTTTACTTTGACTCTGAACATGAAACGTTGAGCCACTTTCACTATTTTTATTATTTTAAATACATTATATTTTTATACTTGACAATACCCTCAGCGCAAGTTTTAAAGCGATACATAAAATGGAAAAATCAGCCACCATCACAATTCTTCCTGAACGTACATGACAGACAATCGATAGTTTGTGGATTCACTTCCAAGAAAACCTAGGCTAGGTGATGTTTTCAATTTAAAGAATGTTAGGAAAATCTCTAACAGAAACTAAAAGTAATGCCATACAGCCAAAGTGCATTGTTCAGTAAACATATTACCCTATTTTTGGGCACTAATAGTTTATAAGCATTATATTTTTTCGTTGACTTCACTTTTATCATTTTCAATGACACGCACTCTATTATTTTGTCTTAAATATAGCAGAAATCCCGATCGCTTCGATAGACCACTACCAGCTGCTTATAATTGGTACATAAAATATCGGGACGGGAAAGCCGGAAATAGAGACCCATCAAACGAGTTGTCAGATTCCTTGTCTATCGAGCACTCATCGACAACTTAGTGCTGACCTCTTGTGTGTTGTAGAAGGTAGAATATCTTGTTTAAAAACTGAGAGATAATTACTATTTGAAAGTAATGCCGACAATATGCTTCAAAAAGTACACACTCGCACGATGAGACCGATGCCGTCCAATGTGATGTCCAAAGCCATATATGATATCAAGATCCAACTCACGGTTGTTTTCACAGATTTTGGGACACGCAAGGTTTGGTTTGGCGTCTAAAAATTACCAGGGAGATGCGCTCATTAATTTCCTTTACATGAACTGTATTTGATGATCTTTCCGTGAGAGTTCACTGATTAATTTCCGAAAAGTTCTAATTAGAACTTCAATATCGGTTAAGCTTCCACGAAACTACTGTAGGCGTAAAAAACACAGAGTGCGAAATAGGCCAAAGACACATTGGATTGGACCATAAAGATCCTGAGACCGTACTCTCAATGAGTGTCTGGTATTTACGATGCAGCGACGAGAGTTGACACTATCTATAACACTATCACTATATGACCTATAACAGAATATGCCCTTTCGAATATTCAAATCTGAAGCGCTTCTATAACTTTATCAATACTAATCGTATTCGTATCCAATAACGCGTAATAACCGAAAGTATTGTCGGCTTTTTGACGTAACACGTTTGTCGCATTTCGAGCAGGAGAATAGCCATATTGTCACATCAAATTCATTTAATCGTCGAATTTTATGACAAACCTAATACTGAATAGGCATCCGCCCAGTATCCGCTATTTGCGTGACAACAGATAAACAAGATTAGAAAAATCTTCAAAAGCTAAAAGTGGAAAAGCTACCGGTAAAGACTGAATTACAACATATTTTTTTAAAGCTGGAGGGACTCTGGTTTTGAAGTTACAAGTCTGCTTAATTACGTCTTTCACGACGGAACTGTTGCAGTCGTATGAACCAGGATTGTAATGTCTTATGAAGAAAAAGGGCAACAAACTCTGATGAAGGAATTACATACCAAACTTAAGACACGCATGTAAGCTTTTTTCAATTGTATTGGAGTATCATCTTCTCCATTAACACAGCAACTTGTTTACTAATAGCCACCTGAGCAGGCTAGCCTTCGTAAATGTTACAGTATAGTAATATACATATACACGAATACTGTTCTATCATTCTGTATGGCTTATGTGAGCTACCAATAAGTCTTTGACTTCATCGGAATCTAGTATACATATCTGATATCGCTATATTATATCGAGTTATAGAGATGTCTATATAGCGCTACGACAGTAACAAAGCCCACTCAACTGTCACAGGGACTAGGATAGATGGACGTAATCTCACAGAAACTAATTATTATTGCACTGCTGTAAAAACTAAGATCCCGGATTGAAAAATTGGGTGCATTAATGGTGAATGCATCTCACATTTTTGGTTTGCAGACAACGTATTTATAACGGCTGAATCACCGAAGGATCTTAGTTGGATGCTTAATGATCGTAATGCCACTACTTGAGCCATGGAACTGGAATGAATTGTAACAAGGCAAAGGTCATGTAGAACGCATTCGGTAAACCTAGCCCAGTTGTCGTCAATAATGCAGTGTTTGAAAAGTTTAATAGATTAATATCTACTTCAGATAAGCGACCGATTAGACATATCGGACTAGGTTAGATAGCATTTGGGAAACGTTCAGTAAACCACATTAGCGGAAGGTTTTTTCCTACGAGGGCAATACGACAATTCAAATAAGATTTGAGCAATCTGTGAATATATATATAATTATAATCATAAATATTTATTTGCGAGAAATGTAGGTACAAATAACGGATGATACATGTATAGATAGGCCCTAGTGCATTTCGCCTTCGATAAGACATGCAAAAATTTAAAATATAGTTATGAAAGAAAAAGAATATTAGTAATGTCATTCAAATCCTGTCATACGAGTTTCTTAAACTAAATCAATACAATATATATATAAATGATATTGTCAGTTGCGATTTGGGCTCCTCTTTCGCTTACCATCAGGCAAAGAGGAGCTTCTATGCTGAACTAATATAAAAAAAAATGTGCCCGGCCCTTTATTCCCAAAGCCTTTGCGAAAGTTTCAATGAGCGGTTGCGTAGAGGTGAGGTAGGAAGTGGCCCTAAAAGTACATAGTATTTTTATTTTATTTTATTTTTATTTTCACTCGGGTTTTGCGTGAATGATGTTAGTGTCTGTTCAATGGAAATAAACTTACATAAAACATCAAGTGAGAATGGTTTGCTCTCTCCATCGCCTTCGGCATTAAATCCAACACAAGTGTAATTCCCCGCTGTTCTTCTGCCAACTCCTTGCAGTACTAATGACTGGTTACTGATGATAATTCCTTGACCAATGTTGTGTAGCAGAGTCTTGCCCTACAACAATAAAGATAATGTTTTATCGACAAATAGAAATTAAATTAGATACGGTAAGTCACTATCTGTTATATGAAAAAGTAGCCTGAAAGGAGGATCCGATGATGGGGGCTATCTGTTCTGAAATAACAAACGAACTTTCGAAACAGATAGAAAACTGCAGCCTATTAACAACTACACAAATTGATGGCGTATTCTTGTGAGTGAAGAGTGGAATTGCTACATCAGCAACGGTATTAGAAACACATAAGTACCCAATCGATTATGTGTTTATATACTGCTGTGCTTGCATCAAACAAACGGGTCATATGCATGTTTCGTACCCTCTGTAATATAGACTAAACTCATACCGTATCAATTATAGTAAATAGATTCAGGCGTTATTTTGCTAAAGTCAAATGTACATGCAATTTCATCTAGCCTGCTTTGTGTGCTTCCGCCACCAATTAGTTCATGCGGCCTAGCGCCGGCCGGCACCTGCGCTACAATTGTAGTATGTTATTCTTACGATTAACGTCTACAACGCCTGATGATGCCTCGTGGAGAGGCGAAACACGTGTCGCAGCGACGACCAGACCAGTCGTGGCAGCGACGGTGGTGGTGGGGGCATGCGGATTCTGGTCCAGATGGCGAACGACCACAGCAGTCGAGGCAGAGACTACCGAAGCAGCCATGGCAGCGTCGGCATGTTGCACTTACTAACAGTAGTGGGTGGGTGCTGGCCGGCGCTAGGCCGCATGAACTAATAGGTGGCAGAAGCACACAAAGCAGGTTAGATCAAATTGCACATATCAATTATTTCTATTTACTTTCAGTTTCGGAACCTAGGAACTTTGTCTCGCCTTAGTAATTTCATTATGTACTTACATTATGCCTCCACTCGACTTTGTATACATAGGGATGGGCTCTGATTATGCAATCAAAGTAGACGTCTGATCCTTCCCTAATATTAGTTGGGTCTAGATTAGTGCCTAACCGCACTGTTGTTTCTGGCACATCTGAAACAAGACGGTATATCTACATGTTATGAGAGCATAACAGTCTATCTCTCTGTCAATATCCTGACACCAGTTCCCTTGTAGGGTAGACAGAGAGAATCGAGTACCACTAGACGCAGTCCTTGCATATCTCGTTCGTGTCTATAACAGTCGTAGATATTTTCATGCAGGTTGGCTGGTTCCTTCCTATTAATTTTCCAGTGCTCCTAACATTACTTTGTCTTTGTCGTGTCCCGGTCTTCCTCGGCTCCTACACCCTTCCACTTTCGCATTCTATATCTAATTCATTATTATTCCATTTCGCATTCTTTCAACATGTCCCAACCAATGGAGCATGCGTCTTCCCATTTTATCACTAATTCTCTTTTTCAAAGTAACTCTTTTTCTAACATCGTCATTGCGATTGCTATCAGCAAACATTATGCCACAAATTTTGCGCAATGCTCGCATTTAATTTTTTTTAAGAGAGGAAAGGTACATCATACCATCCCGTCTGGGGAGGTACATCGACTTCACAGAAAACCGCAGTCGAATCTCTGGCGGTTTTTATTTCTGCGTGTGAATGAGGTCACCAGTAAGCTCCTAAGTTGCTGTCTTAGCAGCAGAGGTGGCATCGCGGGATTGATACGCAATATGTTGATAGCGGTCATTTACATCAAGTGGATCGTATGCTCGTATGTCTCCTGATGTTGTGAAAAAATCCTATTACCTTTACTCTTACTGCCGTTCATTAGCACTATGTAGTATTTTACGCTTTAATGTTGACAAAATGGCTATTAGAAAAATGTTTTTATGAAATAAAAGAATTTTTGTAATAAAACTAAGGATTCTATAGATATCTCATTAAGTTCATATTATATTTTATTGCATTTATTGTTCTATTAATTGTGTATAACGTAAAATGCGACGAGTTAATTATCAATATGCTGTTAATTGTTTTAATTTTTTTTTTATTTACTTAATCTCTCATTACCCTCGGGCCGCTTTTCCGTCAAGAAATGTATGGGAAAATGTATATAACGGGGTCTGACCGATAATATAATTTATGTAATCATCTACAGACTAAGCTTTTGCATGCCATTTGTAATATTGGCGGAACATGCTGAACTATTCCATATAAAATTATCTATCGATGTACCATATATCCTAGCAAATAAATAGTATTTCATTTCATTTCATTTATAGAGCAAGATGTGCCTTCCGGCATAGGTTTGAGCTGCCTAAAACTTTTCCTAATGCTCCAATCACGCTTTTTTCTGCACTCACTCGTCTCTCTACATCAGCGATGCATCTTCCATTGCAGCTAAAAGCACTTCTAACGTAGTTCTTTTTTATACAACATCGGGAGGCATACAAGCATACGGCTCACCTGATTAATAGGCTACGGTACCGTAGCGTACCGTAGCCTATTAACGCTTACGATATATTAACCCTTCGAAACCCGGGTGGTCGTATACGACCGCGAAATGTATGGGAAAACGTATATAACGGGTTCTGACTGCTCAAGTATCACTTGCGCGAGCGGGATGCCTCCTCTGCTGCTTACACAGCAACTCCTTGAGAGCTTACTGGTGACCTCACTCACACGCAGGAACACAACAACCATCTAGAGAGTTGTTATTTGGCTGCGGGTTTCTGTGAGGTGAAGGTACTTCCCCAGACGGGCTGCTTGGATGCGACCTACCTCTCTTAAAACATCCAGACCAAGACAAACAAACATGTTCATGCACACAAATGTTTGCCTTGTGTGGGAATCGAACCCATGAGCGTTGGTGGCAAAGTCGCGTCATTCACGACTGAGCCACCGAGCTCGTCAAAATGTTGTATATGTTATTAAGGTAAATTTAACTCACATTGTATGTCCAAAGTCCAGTCATCTGCTAACGCAGCTACTGAAGGCATCTGAGGATTTGAGGCTCTGCACGCAAGCTTGGCTCCGGCGTCAACCTTCGTTAACTCTAAAGACACTGTCGACGTAGTGGTGTTGCCATCTGTAGATAGCTGTTAACAAACATCAAAAGGTAAAACAAAAACAAGGTAAAATATGTTGGAACAGCTTAAATATGTCCCGGTAAAGATAAAAGGTAAATTTTCAAAGAGCTTACTAAATTTGTTATCGTTAATAATATAATTGAGTTGTTTCGAGTAAGTTGGAAGAAATCTGTTCTAAAAAAACTCAGGGGACTTGTTGAAAGGGGAGTTGTTGAAAAGTTTCACATTTTCATAGTAAATGCTTATTAGTTACATGCGAAGAAGAAAAACGAGATATACTGGTAGGTCCAGAGTGGCTGCCGTGATAGCAGGCATGACAACGTGCGCTCCTTGTATTGCAAATCTCCATAGGCAGCAGCAAGGCTTTCACATTAAGAGGGTTCAATGTTTGTTCGATATCAGTAAAAAAGTTACAATTCAGTTCTAAATTATAAATTCCTAAACCACACAAGGCAAACTTGTGTGCATGAACATGTCTGTTTGTCTTGGTCTGGAAGTTTTTAAGAGAGGTAGGGCGCATCAAAGCAGCCCGTCTGGGGAATTATCTCCACCTCACAGAAAACCGCAGCCAAATAACAACTCCCTAGAGGGTTGTTGTGTTGTGTGCATGAGCGTGTGAGGTCACCAGTACGATCCCAAGGAGTAGCTGTGTAAGCAGCAGTGGAGGCATCGCGCGAGTGATACTTAATATATTGCAAGCGTTACTAGGCTACGGTACCCGCTTTACATCAGATAGGCCATATGCTTGTACGCCTTCTGATGTAGTATAAAAAAAAAACATGTGCATAATTTCCTTAGTTATTTTTAGCACAACCTACCAGAAAAATTCTAATTGTGTTGAATATAACCATGTACTAATTTATTATCTATTATTCTATCACAATTAAATTGGAGAACGGGAATTATACATAATTTAGATGAAACAAAGTATAAATCAATACCAGTTATTTCCAATATCTACAATGGAATACTATAAATAACTGTTTACAAATATAATCAATGAAGAGAAACAAATAGACATTAACAAACTGTCGTAGTTTTTCTAGAAATTGGGTGAGTAACACAAGAGAAACTATATTCGATACTTTTCCTGATACAAAAACAAAAATAACGTAGAACAGTACACAAGACAAAATGAATAAAAACGGAGACGAGAAATCAAATGTCTTAAGATGTTTTGCATCAATACGAATCGGAATTCCGCGTGACAACTTTAGTTTTTTTCCCACCGAGTCAATTAGTCGAATACTTTTTGTTCGTGCCGCAGGAAAAGAGTGAGATAGAACTTTTTTTATATTTTTTTCCAATGCTTATTATTTCTTCCACGATAAATCCCCTGCCAATCCCTCGACGGCTATATTTTCTCAGGCTTATCGGAGTTTCGCGCTGCCAATTTGTATCGAATATTTTAATTTCGTTTATTAAATTTTGGAGTTGTAGTGAAAATAAGGTATTAACTGCATTGCTTCCCTTTTCGAGGTAAAGAAACTTTATTGAATTATATAAATATTATTTTATATATTTACATAAATTATCTAACAACACCGTCGTGAATTTTCATAGACAGTTTTATTATAATTAAATTGTTAACCGAACTTTTACATATTTTAACTAATATCCAGGACATTTAACTGTACATTAATTACGTTGTTATAAAGGTTTTGGATTATCAGAAAACCGAATGAAGGCGTAATATTTCAAAAATTTGCGTCGGGTATAAAGTATTCCAGAAGCTAAAAATTGGTTCAGTGGGTATTATCTCGCGCACCGAGGGTTCCATATAAGTATGTATGTAGATAGTTTCTCTATTTCGTGAATTGAACTTACAAGAATTTTTCCAAATATAATATTTCGGATTATGTTTCCCCTTAAATCAGTCCCCGAAACGTATAATTACAATTACATTGTAAAGCTACTTTCACCAAAATAATTAAATTACTCGAGTTAATGAATTATGAACGCACCGAACATTACTCAAATGAAAAGATAAGTCGACTTGAAAAACAAATTTAATATTGTAATTGAAAAATGTTCGCCCTTACCATGTCTACGAGTATATGACAATTATTCAACTGCAAATGTAAGTTTGTAATTGAAAAAAAATGTGATATAACTGCAAATAAAAAATACTATCTTTTCCCTTCCTTGAGATTTTGCTTCTTAACAAATTTCATCAGATTTTGATTTACTTGCGTTCATCAAAATGTACGACGTACACGGAACCTTCAATTTTTATTCCCTTGACTTGGAAGCTTATTTTTACAGCTCCAAGGGCCTGCGTGGACTTAGTCCCTTAGGTTAAGTTAAGATCGCAACAGAAAACATTCGACAATATATGAGTCGCTGTTATATACTTCATCATTAACATGCATCGCTGCGGAAAAAAATGATGAAAAAATGAAAAATGAAAACTAATTCGTTTTTTGTTTATATTGTATTTGTATTGTATAATATGTTTGAAACCATATGAGAAATATATTTCATTTAATATATATCACACGATAGAGTTAGCAAAATATTTTTTTTCTTAATTTCCTTATTTACCTTACATTAGTGAATTAATATTCAAAATTAATTTACTTATGCTGTATTTCCGTGTTTGTTATCACGGAATATTATGTTGAAATTAAGTACACCTATAAACGTATTTAATTACATGGTCCAATACATTCGAAACAAAATAACTGTGATACATGGACACAAGTTTTGATTTCATTTTTGAGAAAGCTAAGAAATTTCATAACAATCGTCGCGTATGTTTTGTTTCGTATGGATTGTTAAACTTAATCGATTTGAACCATTTTAAATGGTATTGGCTATGTTGCGTTCAAGCTACTTATATCAGACTCACAGGTTTTAGTAAATAATAATCAATAGTTATAAAACAATTAAAAAAAAACATTACCCTTAGTTTAGTACATGTTTACATCTTTCTATTGCATAAGCAATAAGGTCCCATATAGATTTTCCTTTATAAGTGTACTTCTAATGATAAACCAAAAAGTTATTAAATAAAAACTTTTAACTAAGAAAATGAAATTGCCTTCAATGAAGTTGACATCAATGGCAATATAATATCGCTATATATGTATTAATTCGGTAGTCATACAAACATATGATCCACCTGATGTAAAGCGATCACCGTAGCCTATAAAGGCTTGTAATACATTGAGTAGGTATCGACCGTGCTATGCCATCTATGCTTCTAACACAACTCCTTAGGAGCTTACCGGTGACCTCACTTACACGTACGAATGCAACAACTATTCAGGGAGTTGTCATTTGGCAGTGGTTTTCTGTGAGGTTGACGTACTTCCCCAGACAGGCTGTTTCGATGCACCCGACCTCTCTTAAAAACGCCCGGATCAAGACAAACGGATATGTTCATGCGAAATTTGCAGATGGTATCGACTTCACATGAATAGGTCACACTTTCACTTAGGAATAAGATACAATAAGACTATATTTCAATAAATTTAAGACATGAAAAGCGAATTAAAAGAGAATTAATGAAAAGAGCTATGAATGTCACAGAAGCGAGTGAATGTGTAAGGACCGCATCCTATGGCGCTCGGTTCTCTCTGCCTGCCCCGCAAGGGACCTGGCGTGAAGATATACATACATACATATACGTGTAAGACATCTCTAAGTGCCCACGAGGCAATGGCAAATAAAGATTTTTTATCTTTTTTGCCCCTATCATTTATATTTAAAATTTTAATCTCATTTTTAAGAGGGTGCACACAGCTAAGTGGCGCCCTCATTTTGTTTTTATTAATAACGCTGAATTTAAGACCAATTCCAAAAAAAAACGCTCTATAGTGCACTGAAGAACCATATTTACGTTTTTTTGAAACATATCTTGTATTTATTATCTATGACCAGTAACCAAAATTTTAATTATTGCTTATTGTGGCTACTTATAGCAATAATCAAAAGTATGACTAATTCTACATAAATAATAAAAACAGAATATGTCTCAAAAAACATAAATATGGTTCTTCAGTGCCCTATAGAGCGTTTTTTTTGGAATTGGTTTTAAATACAGCGTTATTAATAAAAACAAAATGAGGGCCCCACTTAGCTGTGTGCACCCTCTTAAACGCTTTCATCCCCAGACATAGTTCTTATACAAGTTTTTGAATATTTTATTTCACTTATGATATTATGTTCAGCCAATCGATGATATGAAGTGTAAAAAGCTGGCGTCATTATTTTCACGAAACGGGTTCCGAGGGGATTCGTAACGGATTTTAGTAAATGGTACATTTTTCCAATACTTTTTTCTGATAGTTTGTATGTGTCTTTTATCTATCGCGAGTGAGTAAACACTTTAGGGCAGTGAAACAGGCATTACGATTAGGTTCCACATTCTAAATAGTTCTATGTATTTCTACCTTTTATTGCTTTTCTTAAATTCTGCAAATTCTTTGTAATACTAAAATTATCTAACAGACAAGCTATTTTGATACACATATGCGAGAATATGTAATTAGTCTATAGTTTTCTATTTAGTTTTGTTTTTTAGTTATTATTTCAGACTCTATATTCTTCGAATAAAGTAAAATAAAATAAAAAAAATAGTTTATGTTGGTGTTGGCATGTTGTGACGAGCTTAGTGGCACAGTGGTGAAAGGCGGTGTTACGCTAATTTGCCACCAACACTCGTGGGTTCCATTGCCGCACACGACAAACATTTGTGTGCTTGAACATATCTGTTGGTATTGGTCTGACTGTTCTAAAGAGAAGTAGGGTGCATTAAAGCAGCCCGTCTGGGTAAGTACCTCCACCTTACAGAAAACCGCAGCCAAATAACAACTGCGTAGATGATTGTTGTAATGAGGTCTCCAGTAAGCTCCTAAGGAGTTACTGTGTTAACAGCAGAGGTGGCATCGCGCGAGTAATACTTATAGTACTGCAATCGTTTCTAGTTATTAGATTATTAGAGTATAGTTTATATTAAATAACAAATCTCTGCAGTGTTCTCATGTTCATGTCAGTAAATCCTTAGGACTGGAGACTTTACTTACACGCAGGAATACAACAATCCTCTAGGCAGTCGTTATTTGGCTGCGGTTTTCTGTGAGGTGGAGGTACTTCCCCTGATGCCCATCAGGGCAAAATCTGCAGAAAGGCAAATGTTTTTATGCCTATGTGAATTGATACTCTGCGAGTAAAAACAGTAATGCTTTGAATGATAGACCTATTGTATGACTGAATGAGGGAACGCTTATTGAAGCGTGTTTTTTTCAGTGGTAATAAAAAATTTAGCGAAATATATGTATATCCACAATAAAAATTGTAAAGTAGCTACCCTAGCCTATGAACGCTTAAATTCATCACGCAATGCCACCACTGCTGCTAACACAGCAACTTCTTGAGTGCTTACTGTTGACCTCATCCACTCGCAGGAGCACAACAACCCTCTAGGAACTTCCCCAGACGGACTGCTTTGATGCGCCATACCTTTTTTTAAAAACACCCAGACCAATGTACCCAAATGTATGATGTCCTGTGTGGGAATCGAATCCACGAGCGCTGGTGTCAAAGTAGTGTTACTAAGCCGCGGCCGAATTGTTACATAGAATTTGCATGTCTCCACTTGTTTTTTCTATTGTTACTAAATTTGTTTATTGATAACAGTACTTTCTAAAAACTACTAAACAAGATCCATAAAGGAAATCGCTAATCGAAGAGAGGAGAAATAGGCACTGAACTTTGCCTATGTACATGTATGTCGTAGAGAAATGAAGATTTCAGGCATTTGACGAAATCACGGCAGATGTCGAATAATCTTCACTTTTACGTCTTCTTATTAAAAATATTAAACTTAAGAGATATTATTATAGAGATTAAGATATATAATTACATAAGAGATAATATACTTAAGAGAGGTAGGGCGCATCAAAGCCTGGGGAAGTACCTCCACCTCACAGAAAACCGCAGCCAAATAACAACTCCCTAGAGGGTTGTTGTGTTCCTGCGTGTGAGTGAGGTCACCAGTAAGCTCCCAAGGAGTTGCTGTCTAAGCAGCAGAGGAGGCATCGCGCGAGTTATACTTAGTATATCGCAAGTGTTAATAGGCTACGGTACCCGCTTAACATCAGCCGAGCCGTATGCTTGTATGTCTTCCGACGTAACATAAAAAAAAAACTAGGGATATAACAAAATGCTAAACATAATAACATATTTCACTGATACGGCGTTTCACTAAACAGAATCCAGTAAAATGTTAAAAAAGCGGACATCAGAAAATAAAGTTTGAGCCATGCCTCTGTCTCGCTTCCACGAGTGCCGATTTTGGTCCGGTGGTGCCTGTGTGACTGTAATCAAATCGATTTTAATTGTCAAATTATTATAAAAAAAATTAAAGAAAAAAAAGAATGAGACAGATAGGGCGTTATTATGATATACTGTTGATTGTCGGCGCTTGGTGTTAATTTGAAGACATCTTGTTAATGCAAACACTCGTACAGATTCCACTTCACAATGTTATTTATTAATTAATAATGTTATTTGTAATTTATATCGAATTTATATAATGTAACATTTTTCTCGCCGCAACGCAACATATTTTTTTAAGATACTTTTTAAGAACTATAACTATGTATTCTACTGTACTCATTTGACGCCCACGACACAGGCCTAGCCTAGTGTGGGGTCAGTGCAACTCGGATCTGTTTTAAACCTATTTTTCGAAATAAAGTTATTATTATTATTATTATTAATTAATTTTATTTTTACCGACCGGCTTCGCCTTTATATCATTACCATAAGGCAATACCTTGTTTGCATTATAAGATAGGCCATTGTAATGCAAACAAGGTATTGTATTAGGATATTACATTATTGATATTCATGGCGATAACATCAAAAATGTAATTCGACATCTACCGTGATTTTATGGTATCCCTAGGGATTTTGTGAAATCCCTGGTGTTGTCATGTTCCTGCGACATAAGTATAATACACGTGAACGAGTATCTAAGATATTGATTCAATCCTGTTGATTTGATGTTCATTAAGTCTCGTTAACATTAATTTCTCTCGGCATGTTAGGTGGTGAGTACCGGATTTAATTAAATTACATACTACAATCAAATTCAGTCGAACGCTCCGTAATAACATATGGAAGGGGTTTGATTGACACACCATCTTGTGTTTTAATCAAGCATGTAATCAGGTGACTGAAGTTTATTATTGACGTAACTAAGCTTGGATTATAATACGCCAAAAATAAAACGGTACAAGCTTGGTTAAGATGACTTTTTAAGAAGTAATTAAGTATACAGTTGAATTTATTAGTAACTTTTTTTTATACTACGTCGGGAGGCATATAAGCATACGGCCTACCTGATATAAAGCAGGTACCGTAGCCTATTAACGCTTGCGATATATTAAGTATCACTCGCGCGATGCCTCCTCTGCTGCTTATACAGCAACTCCTTGGGAGCTTACTGGTGACCTCACTCACGCGCAGGAACACAACAACCCTCTAGGGAGTTGTTATTTGGCTGCGGTTTTCTGTGAGGTAGAGGTACTTCCCCAGACGGGCTGCTTTGATCCACCCTACCTCTCTTGAAACATCCAAACCAAGACAAACAGACATGTTCATGCACACAAATATTTGTCTTGTGTGGGAATCGAACCCACAAGCATTGGTATCAAAGTCACGTCATTCACGACTGACCCACCGAGCTGGTCAAAAAACTCAACCAAGCATGTATTGCCATATAAGATTTCTACTGTTTCCAATATTTTTATTGATAATATTAAAGTACTCGTATGTAATGTCAAAATGTACGAATATCAGAAACAGGTTGTCGATGTTAAAATAATAAGAGGTATGCTCCGTTGGTTCGGACATATAGAAATAATGCAGGAGGAAAGAATTATGAAACAGATATACAACGCCAAAGTAGGAGGCCGAGGCAGGCCAAGATTTACTTACCATGAGCAAATTGATCGTGTATTACAGAAGGTAATGGCGAAAATAAATTATTTTCAGCACCACGACTAATATAATATAAAATATTAATTTAATTTCTAATAAACAAGTTCCAAAGGATTAAATTAAAATTTTTGCCATTATTAAGCTAAATTTGATTAATTGAGGAAAAGTTTCCGTAAGGAAGGTGGATTAATTCTACAAAATCTTCAATAATTATACTTGGAAAAAAATACTGTTTTGTTATAATATTAACAGACAAGAGAGAGATAAGCACAATTGGGGTAAAACTCGACGGGCTTAGCGACGTAGCTCGTGGGTTCGATTCTCACACAGACCAACGTTTATGTGCACGAACATGTTTGTCTCGACTGGGTGTTTTAGGAGAGCTGGGTGTTTTTAAGAGATGTAGGGCGCATTAAAGCAGCGCGACAGAAAACCGCAGCCAAATGACAACTCTCTGAAGGATTGTTGTGTTCCTGTATGTGACTGATGTCACTAGCAAGCTCCCAAGGAGTTGCTGTGTTAGCAGCAGAGGTGGCATGACGGGAGAGATACTTAATATTTTACTAGCGTTCATAGGCTACTTTGACCGCTTTACAATAACCCTCCAGGACGTTGTTATTTGTCTGCGGTTTTCTGTGAAGTGGTGGTACTTCCCGAGAGCTCGTGAGTTCCATTAACTCACGAGGCCTGGTGTCAAAGCAGCTACTACTTTACTATCCATTACTGGTGACTATCCATTACTAGTTACTATCCATTGCGCCACCAAGCTCGTCAAGTTTGTTAGCCATCAGCCTTTTTTTTTTTGTGACGCGGGGAAAAATGCTTTACGCACATCACCGGTGCCTGGGTGGCCACCGGTGGTAGTGTGGGACTCCCCGTCGGCTGCCCGACGGTATACCCACTAAACAACCCCGCGAATTGCCATCGGCCGCGTTGGTGTGGTGCCCCGGATCTGTCAGCAACAGGGCACCACTGCGACTGGCCAGCCCCTCAGAAGGGGCCGGACTTCTTCACTCTAGGGGCCATCTCGGCAAATTGGGACAGCCCCTCCGGCGGCGGGACCACTATGGGGCCAGGTTCCCATCCTGACCCCTAGTCCCACATATTAGGGAGGCGGCAAAAGGTGCGCGTAGAGCCTACGCCGCACTCCCGTCCGCCGTCTCCGGAGCGGGACAGCATCGGGATCATCCTCCATGTGCCGCTCCATGGCCTCCTTCCGGGACATAACTATTTCGCAGAAGGAGGCCATTGCCTTCCAGGACCTGTCACTCCCGAGCATGGAGCGGACCACGCTCGGGAGCGAGAGGTCTGTGTCTCCCAGCACGGACACCAGATCGCGGCGCTGCCGAGACCACATGGGACACTGCTCCAGAGTGTGTTGAGCAGTGTCCTCCGCCGCGCCGCACTCATGGCAGTCCGGCTGCTCCTCCCGCCTCGCGACCCGGTGCAGATACTCCCCGAAGCACCCATGCCCGGTTAGTACCTGCACCATGCGGAAGGTGAGGGGTTTGCGTTTCCTACGCATCCACGTCTCTAGGACCGGGCGCAGCGCCTCCGCAACGCGGGTTCCGCACCGCGGCTGCGCCAGGTCCTCCCCCCACCTCCGCATCATCTCTGCATGCCCTCGCTGGCGATACTAAACACTTCGGGGCAGTGAAACAGGCATTGCGATTAGGATCTCATGTTCATGTCAGTAACTCCTTAGTAACGTACTGGAGACTTTACTTACACGCAGGAATACAACAATCCTCTAGGAAGTTGTTATTTGGCTGCGGTTTTCTGTGAGGTGGAGGTACTTCCCCTGATGCCCATCAGGGCAAAATCCGCAGAAAGGCAAATGTTTTTATGCCTATGTGAATTGATACTCTGCGAGTAAAAAGAGTAATGCTTTGAATGATAGACCTATTGTATGACTGAATGAGGGAACGCTGATTGAAGCATGTTTTTTTCAGTGGTAATAAAAAATTTAGCGAAATATATGTATATCCACAATAAAAATTGTAAAGTAGCTACCGTAGACTATGAACGCTTAAATTCATCAGGCAATGCTACCACTGCTGCTAACACAGCAACTTCTTGAGTGCTTACTGTTCACCTCACCCACTCGCAGGAGCACAACAACCCTCTAGGAACTTCCCCAGACGGACTGCTTTGATGCGCCATACCTTTTTTTAAAAACACCCTGACCAATGTACCCAAATGTATGATGTCATGTGTGGGAATCGAATCCACGAGCGTTGGTGTCAAAGTAGTGTTACTAAGCCGCAGCCGAATTATTACATAGAATTTGCATGTCTCCACTTGTTTTTTCTATTGTTACTAAATTTGTTTATTGATAACAGTACTTTCTAAAAACTACTAAACAAGATCCATAAAGGAAATCGCTAATCGAAGAGAGGAGAAATAGGCACTGAACTTTGCCTATGTACATGTATGTCGTAGAGAAATGATGATTTCAGGCATTTGATGAAATCACGGCAGATGTCGAATAATCTTCACTTTTACGTCTTCTTATTAAAAATATTATACTTAAGAGATATTATTATAGAGATTAAGATATATAATTACATAAGAGATAATATACTTAAGAGAGGTAGGGCGCATCAATGCAGCCCGTCTGGGGAAGTACCTCCACCTCACAGAAAACCGCAGGCAAGTAACAACTCCCTAGAGGGTTGTTGTGTTCCTGCGTGTGAGTGAGGTCACCAGTAAGCTCCCAAGGAGTTGCTGTCTAAGCAGCAGAGGAGGCATCGCGCGAGTTATATTTAGTATATCGCAAGTGGTAATAGGCTACGGTACCCGCTTAACATCAGCCGAGCCGTATGCTTGTATGTCTTCCGACGTAACATAAAAAAAAAAACTAGGGATATAACAAAATGCTAAACATAATAACATATTTCACTGATACGGCGTTTCACTAAACAGAATCCAGTAAAATGTTAAAAAAGCGGACATCAGAAAATAAAGTTTGAGCCATGCCTCTGTCTCGCTTCCACGAGTGCCGACTTTGGTTCGGTGGTGCCTGTGTGACTGTAATCAAATCGATTTTAATTGTCAAATTATTATAAAAAAAATTACAGAAAAAAAGAATGAGACAGATAGGGCGTTATTATGATATACTGTTGATTGTCGGCGCTTGGTGTTAATTTGAAAACATCTTGTTAATGCAAACACTCGTACAGATTCCACTTCACAATGTTATTTATTAATTAATTTTTGGCAGAGCTGCGATAGCCAGCGGAGCCACATTACCCTCAAAATTGCCGTTTGGGGTAGACTGATGTCATCCAGCTAGCGTTTAGACGGTAATAGTGAGAAACTCCAAAATCGACACACTAATAGCTAACATATTGTAGTTTTGTATCCTTTAATTTGAAATTTAAATGTTCGTTGGTGAGGAAGAACGGTCCAAAATCGTTCCAATTAGAAAAAAAAAACATATGGGAAAACGTATGGCCGGCCACTCTGCAGTGCAGTGTCTGCACTGCACTCTCATCAACAGAAAAAGTAACAGCACTCGTCGCTGGATGTCGTACAGGGTTCCATATATTTTTAAAAAATTAAAAATAAAATATTTAAATATTTTTTAAATTTAAAAAATATCAGCTCTGCCTACACAGCTTGCTGTTATTTACTAGTATTTTTACCGACCGGTTTCGCCTTTATATCATTACCATAAGGCAATACCTTGTTTGCATTATAAGATAGGCCATTATAATGCAAACAAGGTATTGTATTAGGATATTACATTATTGATATTCATGGCGATAACATCAAAAATGTAATTCGACATCTACCGTGATTTTATGGTATCCCTAGGGATTTCGTGAAATACCCAGGTGTCGTCATGTTCCTGCGACATAAGTATAATACACGTGAACGAGTATCTAAGATATTGATTCAATCCTGTCGATTTGATGTTCATTAAGTCTCGTTAACATTAATTTCTCTCGGCATGTTAGGTGGTGAGTACCGGATTTAATTAAATTACATACTACAATCAAAGTCAGTCGAACGCTCCGTAATAACATATGGAAGGGGTTTGATTGACACACCATCTTGTGTTTTAATCAAGCATGTAATCAGGTAACTGAAGTTTATTATTGACGTAACTAAGCTTGGATTATAATACGCCAAAAATAAAACGGTACAAGCTTTGTTAAGATGACTTTTTTAAGAAGTAATTACAGTTGAATTTATTAGTAACTTTTTTTTTATACTACGTCGGGAGCCATACAAGCATACGGCCTACCTGATATAAAGCAGGTACCGTAGCCTATTAACGCTTGCGATATATTAAGTATCACTCGCGCGATGCCTCCTCTGCTGCTTACACAGCGACTCCTTGGCAGCTTACTGGTGACCTCACTCACGCGCAGGAACACAACAACCCTCTAGGGAGTTGTTATTTGGCTGCGGTTTTCTGTGAGGTAGAGGTACTTCCCCAGACGGGCTGCTATGATGCACCCTACCTCTCTTAAAACACCCAGACCAAGACAAACAGGCATGTTCATGCACACAAATGTTTGTCTTGTGTGGGAATCGAACCCACAAGCATTGGTATCAAAGTCGCGTCATTCACGACTGAGCCACCGAGCTCGTCAAAAAACTCAACCAAGCATGTGTTGCCACATAAGATTTCTACTGTTTCCAATATTTTAATTGATAATATTAAAGTACTCGTATGTAATGTCAAAATGTACGAATGTCAAAAACAGGTTGTCGATGTTCAAATAATAAGAGGTATGCTCCGTTGGTTCGGACATGTAGAAATAATGCAGGAGGAAAGAATTACGAAACAGATATACAACGCCAAAGTAGGAGGCCGAGGCAGGCCAAGATTTACTTACCATGAGCAAATTGATCGTGTATTACAGAAGGTAATGGCGAAAATAAATTATTTTCAGCACCACGACTAATATAATATAAAATATTAATTTAATTTCTAATAAACAAGTTCCAAAGAATTAAATTAAAATTTTTGCCATTATTAAGCTAAATTTGATTAATTGAGGAAAAGTTTCCGTAAGGAAGGTGGATTAATTCTACAAAATCTTCAATAATTACACTTGGAAAAAAATACTGTTTTGTTATAATATTAACAGTCAAGAGAGAGATAAGCACAATTGGGGTAAAACTCGACGGGCTTAGCGACGTAGCTCGTGGGTTCGATTCCCACACAGACCAACGTTTGTGTGCACGAACATGTTTGTCTCGATCTGGGTGTTTTTAGGAGAGCTGGGTGTTTTTAGGAGAGCTGGGTGTTTTTAGGAGAGCTGGGTGTTTTTAGAAGAGCTGGGTGTTTTTAGGAGAGCTGGGTGTTTTTAGGAGAGCTGGGTGTTTTTAGGAGAGCTGGGTGTTTTTAGGAGAGCCGGGTGATTTTAGGAGAGCAGGGTGTTTTTAGGAGAGCTGGGTGTTTTTAGGAGGTAGGGCGTATTAAAGCAGCGCGACTGAAAACCACAGCCTGCTAGCCTTTTGTAGTCTACTTACTGCTTTTCAGCTCTTTCAGTCTTTTGTTTGCGTTGTTCCCTTTATCGGGATCGTAAGAAGTACAAAAGTGGAAGGATGTAGGAGACGAGGAAGACCAAGACGCACTTACCATGACTAAAATTGGTCGTGTTTTATCAGAAGGTGATGATAAGAACTCTAGAAACCAACGAGCGTGCATGAAAAGAGAATGTTAGAGAAGCGAGTGAAGTGTGTAAAGATTGAGTCACGTGGCGCACGGTTCTCTCTGCCTACCTCGCAAGGGACCTGGCGGTAAGATAACTAAGAACTCTTTCTTTTTAATATAATAAATTATTTTTAAATAAAAACTACCTTTAAATAACACTCAGGAACTAAAAAGCGAAAAATAATTAATTGGTCACAATTACTTAATATTTATGCGTTCTAATGCGTAAGTGCGTAAATAACACGTTCTTAGGTATCTTACCGCCAGGTACCTTGCGTGGTAGACAGAGAGAACCGAGCGTCATAAGACGCGATCCTTACACACCTAGGAATATTTAGACAGACGAGCTCGGTGGCGCAGTGGTGAAACGCGCTGTTACGCTACTTTGACACCAACGCTCGTGGGTTCGATTCCCACACAGAACAAACATTTGTGTGCATGAACATGTCTGTTTGTCTTGGTCTGGGTATTTACTATGTATAATAAATATGTATTTACAAAAAAAAATGTATTTACGTATGTTTATTAGTTGTCTAGCACCCATAACACAAGCTTCGCTTACTTTGGGGCTAGGTGGCGCTGTGTAATTTGACCGAGAATATTTTTTATTTATTTATTTAGAAACTTTCTGGCAACCTCGGTAAAATGACAAGCTCGATGGCACAGTGGTTAGTAACGCTACATTGACACCAACACTTGTGGGTTCGATTTCCACACAGGACTAACATTGGGTGCATGAATATGTCTGTTTGTCTTACCTGTATGTTGTTAAGAGAGGTAGGACGCGTCAAAGCAGCCGCGTCTTTGGAAGTACCTCCACCTCACAGAAAACCGTAGTTAAGTAACAACAAGCGCGTGGAAGCGAGCGAGTGATACTTAATAGCACGGTAACCGCTTTATATCAGGTAGGTTGGATGCCTCACGACTTTGTACAAAAAATAATAATAAAAAATCGGCCAAGTGCGAGTCGGACTCGCGCACGAAGGGTTTCGTACCATTATCTATAAAAACGGCAAAAAAATCACGTTTGTTGTATGGGAGCCCCCTTAAATATTTATTTTATTCTATTTTTTAGTATTTGTTGTTATAGCGGCAACAGAAATATATCATCTGTGAAAATTTCAACTGTCTAACTATCACGGTTCATGAGATACAGCCTGGTGACAGACGGACGGACGGACGGACGGACAGCGGAGCCTCAGTAATAGGGTTCCGTTTTACCCTTTGGGTACGGAACCCTAAAAACGAAAGAAACCTCACTCACTCGTAATAACCGTCCAGGCAGTTATTTCTCTGCAGTTTTCTGTGACGTAGAAGTATTTGTACTAATGAGCTCGTTGGCTCAGTGGTGAAACGCGATGTTACGCTACTTTGACACCAACGCTCGATTCCCACACAGAACAAACATTTGTGTGCATGAACATGTCTGTTTGTCTTGGTCTGGGTATTTTCTAGGTATAATAAGTATGTATTTATAAAAAAAATGTATTTACACATGTTTATCAGTTGTCTAGTACCCATAACACAAAGCTTTTACTTTGGGGCTAGATGGCGCTGTGTAATTTGTCCGACAATATTTATTTATACTTGTAAAACCCCGAACTGGACAAACAGATGTTTATATACGCAAATTTTTGACATGTATATATTGCAATAAACCTTTATTTACTTGTGGACCAAATGAGCTTCCAGCCACAAGCACTCGTCCCATAAAATGTTTGGAGTCCACATATCTTGGAAGCTAGAATTAGTCGCTAGCAATTCATGAGATGACTGACTCCCGTCACTTGAGCGGAGCATTTAGAACAGGAACTCAGGCCGGCAGTCCCTTACGAGCGATTTGAGTATGCCCCAAGCACTGGCTGTCCCATTCAATCTACATTTATTGCTTTTACGTGCTCCTATTTTCAGTTGACTTCAGAATGTTGTTTTTATAGTAATAAAGATTACGGTGGGCATATAAATTTAGTTGACGTCAAATTAGCTGGTGAGTTTGGAATCGATGAGCCATAACAAAAGGCCATCTTTCGCCCTTAAAAAGGAAGTTTAAAAAGTCGTTTAGACGATTAAAATCATAAATTAGTGAGGTTTTGAAGTATTTTGGAGGTGAAATGGGGTTCAATGCTACGATAAATATTTCTACGCAACTTTTTTATATATTGGGTGGCTAAATGAAAATGGCGGTCGCCATGAATTATAAAACTTTGGTATAAAAGGAGTGAAACCTCGCTGTTAACTGCTCAGCTTACCCGTGACCGTACTCACTAACTGGGAAACTATAACCTTCAAAGGAATTGTCATTCAAAGCGAAATAAATCAGAGTTCCGTATCGTGAGCATCATCATCAGCTGAGCCTGTATTCATCCACTGCTGAACATAGGCCTCTAGAGTAGTCTCGATCCTGTGCCACCTGCATCCATAGACTCCCAACAAACCTTTTGAAGTCGTCGCTTCGTCTAGTGGGGGGTCGTCCCACACTGCGCGGTTGTCAGTTCTATCAATTATGTGGCCACTGCCACTTCAGATTGCTTATCCTGTGGGCTATACCGGTTACTATTCTACTGTGGATATCCTCATTTCTGTATCTATTGCGCAGAAAAACCCCGTACGTAACTCTTTCTATAGCACACTGAGAGACCTTGAGCTTCCCCATACTGCCGGCAGTGAAGGGCCACATGAGCATAAAATACACTAAAACAAGCTAAACCAATAAACCACTTGACGGCGTAAGAAAACCTCGCGCTCACAAAAACGTCTCTAAATATCTCGGTGATCTACTGTCTGCCTACTGACCAATGGCGGAATATTTTAACCAATAACCCGATAAGTGCGGCGATGTTGATACGCGAACTAGCCAATAAGACCTGCGCGTTCTATTTCGCCCCTCGACCCGTAGCGGTGAATTGAATTACTACGCAATATCGTTCTCATCGGCTATCCATAGGTTATGTCCTTGGTGAAAGCATGCATAGGTGACGAAGAATCGCTTTCCTTGTTAATAAATCGGACTCGCGATCATTTCATAAATCAAGTTATCAGTATATATATATACGAAGCAGATATACAATGCAAAAGTGGAAGGATGTAGGAGCCGGGGAAGGCCAAGACGTACCTACCATGACCAAATTGGTCATGTTCTATGAAAGAAGGTGATGTCAGGAGCCCTAGAAACCGGCGTGCGTGCATGAGAAGAGCAATGAATGTTAAAGAAGCGAGTGAGATATGTAAGGATCGAGTCACGTGGCGCTCGGTTTTCTCTGCCTACCCCGTAAGGGATTTGGCGTGAAGTTATAGATAGATAGATAGAAGTTATCAGTAGGTAAGTCTTAGTATCGTATGAGCCGAGGAAGGCTAAGACTTACCTACGGTGACCAAATTGATGGTGTTTTATCAGGTGATGTCAGGAGCAATGAATGTTAAAGAAGCATTTGAGGTTTGTAAGGATCGACTCACGTGGCGCTCGGTTCTCTCTGACCCCGCAAGGGATTTGGTGTGAAGTTATAGACTGGTAGTTATCAGTTAGAAAATCTTTATATAGATTGTTAAATGTTAATATATTCTATGTAGTATTTAACTATCATTTTACAATGGAACCGCTCGCCGACAGCTGGCAGTCCATCCTCACAAACTGAAACAAATAAATAAATATTGTCGGACAAATTACACAGCGCTAGTTAGCCCCAAAGTAAGCGAAGCTTGTGTTATGAGTACTAGACAACTGATAAACATACGTAAATACATTTTTTTTTTGTGAATACATACTTATGATACAAAGAAAACACGCAGAGCCAGACAAACCGACATGTACATGGGCACAAATGTTTGTCCTGTCGGTGTCAAAGTATCGTTACTACACACTGGGCCACCGAGATCATCAAACCGAAATCGCATTGGTCGCGTACTGTGTGGTTCCAAAAAAAAATTCTATCGAGAACTCATAAGTTGCAGAATGAACTTACAGCTGAGGTAAGGGGTCCACAGCACATCATCAAGGTGAGAAGAGATTACGGGATGCAAGAATCCCTGGTGTTGCAAATGTATACAAGCATCGGTAACTGGTTACCATCATTATTATGCTGCAGTCTTTTGCAGTATATAAGAAAAACCAGGAAAATGGTTGTACATAATAGCTTATTTGTATAAGGATTACGTAAAAAGCAAGGGATTAATGAGATTTATTCGCGCTACCGCGTTTGTACCGGAAAAAAACTGTTACATAATTTATTTTATGCAGAAGGGATTTTGATTTGCCTAAATGGTCTTTTCATTAAATGTTTGCATTGAAAAAAAAAGAATTGCATTATCATTTCATTGACGAGCTCGGTGGCGCAGCGGTGAAACGCGCTGTTACGCTACTTTGACACCAACGCTCGTGGGTTCGATTCCCACACAGTACAAACATTTGTGTGCATGAACATGTCTGTTTGTCTTAGTCTGGGTATTTTCTATGTATTATAAGTATGTATTTACAAAAAAAATGTATTTACGTATGTTTATCAGTTGTCTAGTACCCATAACAAAAGCTTCGCTTACTTTGGGGCTAGGTGGCGCTGTGTAATTTGTCCGACAATATTTATTATTTATTTTGTTTGCAGCGCTATTGTAGACAATTTAGAAGACATTGACGGTATTATCAAAGATTAACTGAAAAAATACTAAATAGATTATTTTACGAAAGTCAAATATAAAGTCTTGACTTGAACTTTACTACTCTGTGTGTTTCTACTACCGATAGTGCCGCCTGGCATTAACTCACTACCATTAATGTATGCCGCTGCTGCCACGGCTGCTTTGGTAGTCGCTGCCTCGGCTGCTGCGTTCGTCTTTGCGAGTGTTCGCCATCTGAAACATGAACCGCATGCACCCGCCACCGTCGCAGCCCTGGCTGTTCCGGTCGTCTCTGCAACACGTGTTTCGCCCCTTCACGAGGCATTCTCGTTTTTAGGGTACCGTAAATGTAAATGATGCCAACGGGCTTCGGTGTTCGTTTGTCACAGAACTGTATATGTAAACCGTTATAGGAAGGCACTTGTAATCTTCACAGAATGTTTACTACTGTAGTTGCAATATTAACATTTTTTTATTAATCGCGCTTTGCTATCTCTGCTGCTAACACAGCAAGTCCTTAGCAGCTTACTGATAACCTCATTCACATGCAGGAACACAACAACCCCTACAAGGGAGTTATTATTTGGTTGAGGTTTTTCTAAGGTTCTTTTTCTAAGACTTCTAAAACCAGCCAGACCAAGTCATACAGTCATGTTCATGTAAACAAATGTTTGTTATGTGTGGGAATCGCCTTTACCGCCTTTACCATGGTGAGTG
The DNA here is from genome assembly GCA_947507595.1 of Pyralis farinalis. Taxonomy (NCBI): domain Eukaryota; kingdom Metazoa; phylum Arthropoda; class Insecta; order Lepidoptera; family Pyralidae; genus Pyralis; species Pyralis farinalis. The sequence continues at coordinate 25,036,032 of OX382278.1, forward strand.
CTCTGAAGAACTGGTTTTCAGTTTACCACTCTCTCCCTTCCCGATCATTTCATAGCGTACTAAAAAGTTCGGCAACTCGTATCTCTGACGTACCATTAAAAAGTGGAATGCCTTGCCTGCACATGTGTTTCCTCCTTCCTACAATATGGGATCCTTCAAACGAAGCGTGAAGAAGCAACTTGCAGGCCAGCACCGTAGCGTTAACTGACAGGACACTATAGTCTTCTGTCAGTTGTCACTGTGATATAGGCTCCTCTTTTCGCTTACTATCAATCGAAGTGGAGCCACTATGCTGAATTGACATGACAAAAAAAGAATCAAACCCACAAGCGTTGGTGTCAAAGTAGTGCCATTAACCACTACGCCACCGAGCTCGTTTTCTGTATATTATTGACGAGCTCGATTGTGGAAAGGTTAACGATGGTTGCTTTCGTGCCAAGGTTTGTGGGTTCGATTCCCACACGAGACAAACACTTGTGTACGTGAACGTATCTGTTTGTCATGGTCTGGCTGTTTTAAAGAGATGTAGGGAGAGGTTGTTGAGTTCTTACATATATGTGAAATCACCAGTAATCTCCTACGGAGCTGCTGGTGCCCTCATGCGCAGTCAAGTAGTTTGTGAATTTATACAAATTCTGATGTAAAACTATGCTGCGCCTGATGTTACATGTTTACAGTAACGTGTAGACTTGGAATACGGACGTGAATCGCTGCCCGTTGCCACTCCCGCTGCCTGCGCAGCACCGCTCGGCCGTCTTAATCTACAAAAGTACTTACTGTTTCCTTGGCATTGTTTATTCTTTGTCCATTTTTCCACCACGTGATTGAAGCTGGGGGTCTTGATCCTGAACTCTGGCAAAGCAGGTCATATCTTCTACTGGCTGATAACGGCTGATTTGAACCAAGTATATGGACTGTTAATGGGGGAACTGAAACAAAATAACGTACATTAAATAGACGCACATTTTACACACAAACAACTACACCCGGCTATCCACATGCATATATATTTTTTAACACAGCAACTCCTTAAGATCTTACTGCTGACATCACTCACACGCAACAAACGTCTAGTGAGTCGATTACCGATGTTGGAAAATTTATTGAACAATTGATTGAATTGAAATAGTTACGAATTACGCAAAAGTTGAGAATGTTTGAAAGTGTAGGTATGTGTTCTGATTAGAATGGCATGCTTCATTGTATCGGACATGTAGAAACATCATTTACAAGGAAGTAGGAGCCGAGGAAGGTCAAGACTAACTTACCATGTCCAAATTAAACGTGTTTTATCAGCAGATGATGCGAGCGCGCCTGAGAAGAGCTATGAATATTAAAAAATCGGCCAAGTGCGAGTGGGACGCGCCCACGAAGGGTTCCGTACCATTATCTATAAAAAAAATCACGTTTGTTGTATGGGAGCCCCCTTAAATATTTATTTTATTCTATTTTTTAGTATTTCTTGTTATAGCGGCAACACAAATACATCATCTGTGAAAATTTCAACTGTCTAACTATCACGGTTCATGAGATACAGCCTGGTGACAGACGGACGGACGGACAGCGGAGCCTCAGTAATAGGGTTCCGTTTTACCCTTTGGGTACGGAACCCTAAAAAGCGTAAAAGGACCATGGCATGTGGCGCTCGGCTCTGTCTGCCTAGGGATTTGGTGTGAAGTTATAGTATAATATAGAAATCTAATAATCAATTCGTTATTATTTTAAATGAGCTATTTTTGTATATATCTAGTCTGGCCATAAATTACATAGAAACTTTTTTTTTTCAACTCTTCAATTATTTTGAATTTGGAACGCGCTTATTATGTTACTTATTTAGATTTCCCGCCATTTTACATATTTTTTCGTGTTTATTTGTATGACTGCTAAACTTAAAAAGCAAAATCTGATCTAGGTACATACAAAATATGAGCCAAATCGGTGGTGCCGTTTTTGAGATGTATGAAGTACATTTATATATATAACATATGTATACATGTATGTTTGTGTATTTATTTATGTATATTTATATAATTACTTTTATTTTCATTAAGTTTAGCTCGGCGCCGCCCTACTTTGTTTCCTTATTTCTCCTCTACCCCAAGGTTGTCTGGAAGAGATTGCATCGCGATAACACCGCCGTTGTACTGCTACTTTATTGTTTTTATGTATTTTTCTTTTGGTGCAATAAAGTGTATTGTATTTATATACCAAGTCCGAACATAAATTCTGTTACAAATAAATGTATGTATGTCTTCACGCCAAGTCTCTTGCGGTAGGCAGAGAGAACCGAGCTACATAAGACGCAGACCTTACACATTTCACTCTATTCTTTAAAATAGCTCTTTATGCACGCTCAGTTCCTAGGGCTCCTGACACCACCTTCTGATAAAACACGATCAATTGGGTAACGGTAGATGAGGCTTGATTCTTCCCTGGCTCCTACATCGTTTCACTTTCGCATTGTATATCTTTCTCGTCATGCTTTCACTCTGCATTCTTTCTACATGTCCGAACCAACGGAGCATGTCTTTTCTTATCTTAACACATACATTATCCTTGAAACAATCTCTATAAATATTATATAACCATGAAAGGGTTTTCTAATTGAAGTGAACTAACCACGGCAGTGTAAAGTTTGGGAAGCTACATGCTCAGTTTAAGTAGAGAAGCTCCGTCGTCAAAGAATTGCCGTGTAGTTAAGTTACACACAAGTACTTAAGACTTAGTGAGTGCTTGCAAGGTGAGGCTAAGTACTCGTACATTCTTAGTACACTTAGGTTTTAACCGGAGATTCTTGTGAATATGCTTTTCCAATATCCTACTTTTTCCACATTAACATCGTCATATCGTGATTAACAAGAGTAGGTCGCATCAATGCAGGCTTATCTCTACTTCACGGAAAACCCCAGCAAAATAACAACGTCCTGTAGGCTTGTTGAGTTCCTACGTTACCAGTAAGGTCCTAAAGAGATGCTGTTTACTATAGCGAATCTTCCGGTATTGCAAGCGTTGATTGGCTAAGGTAACCACTTTACATTAGGTAACGCCGTGTACTTATATCCCCCCTGATGTTTTATAAAACAAACCGCTTGAATGTTGCCACCTCCTCTGCTAACACAGAGACTCATCAAACGAATACTACTTACCTCACCCGCTCGTAAGAACAGTAGGACCCTTCGATGAGTTATTAATGGGCTACATGTTCTCGTGAGGTGGAGGTACTTCCCCAATTAGACTACAGAAGTCTACTACCCCAGTCTTAGGTACTTCCCCTGTTGGGCTGCTTTGATGCGTCCTACCTCTCTTTCGTTGGAGTCTCGGTTTTTAATGAATACTGTAAATTGGTTACCTATGAACGTTTGCAACACAAGTGGTACCGTTCCCCTACTGCCAACTCAACAACTCCTCAGGATAGTATTGTCTTAGGTTTTCGCGATTGTTACACATTGAATTGAACAATTTTTAACGGAAGTATCGCGTATTTTATTTATTTTGTTGAACCTGACGTTTCGAACGCTTTGCAGCGTCCGTGGTCGCAGGAAGACTGGATCCTCAGGATCTTGCTTGTGCTATATATTTTCCTTTTTTTTTGCACTACTTTTTCCACATTAATGTCGCCATTGTTTATTGGTTCAGGTATTTGTGTACATATGAGGTAGGGTGCAACAAGGCAGCCTACCCGAACCGCAACCACCTCCTCAGACCTCACAGAAAACTGCAGCCAAATAATAACTCACCGTAGCGTTGTTGTGTTCTTGCATGTATATGAGGTTACTAGTAAGCTCTTAAGGAGTTATTGCATTAGTAGCAAGGGTGGCAATGCACCGGCTACTTGTTTTTTATGAATTGCTACATGAGCAAAGTACGCTTGATTGGTCATCATGGGACTTCGTAACTGAACTGTAGTATAGGTGTTCAGAGGATCCTCGAAACTTAAAATGAGATAAAATTAAGAATACTTACAGTTCATATCCAAGGTAAGAGTAGTTTCCATAGGGTGTGCCCTGGGGTGGTTGGAGGCCCGGCAAGTCAACGCCGCCCGGACATCTTTGCGCGTCAATGGCCCCACCCGTATCACTCCTCGTACCCCGTTCCCAGTTAGGGGTGTGGCTGGTGTGTCTGTCTCCACTTCGTCCCGGTACCATTTAACCCATGGTCTGGGACGACCTGAGTGATAAAAATCATTTAAGTGAAACAACAGCAGTGATGGCACAGTGGATAAGAAACCGGGCTATTGACAAACTAGTCCTCGGTTTAAATCGTGACATGTACCAATAAATTCGTTTCTTCTGATATATATATATATATATATATTTGTAATTATCGTGAGAAAACCCGCACGTCCCAGAAATTATACTACGAAAGATGTGTCACCTAATCTAAGAAAGGCCTGGTTTTTCCTCTGAGTTTTGGAGGTCTGACGACAGTCACTCCTTGTCAAAATCTCCGGCAAATCTTGAGACTTAGATATCTTTAGACTTTAGGCGTACTCCGCCAATTCTTGTGAATTGAAAAGAAGAAATTATATCCTCACGCGAAGTCCAAGTGGTATATACACGGAAAGAACCTAGTGCCACATGTCTTTGTCTTTATAAACTTCGATCACATCTTTAATGTACATAAGTCTTTTAATGTGCTACGTTAGATTTTAGGACTCTTCGTACGTCTTATAAAGCAAGATAAATTTGGTGTTAAATTCATGACGTGGCCGACATGAAGCGGCATGTATAGGAGCTGCGTGTCACAGAGATGAATATACTCCGGTGGATGTGTGGAGTTAGGCGGAAGGATCTCCCACATTCAGGGTAGCCTTCGTGTCCATGCCACAGCCACCGAGTCCCGATAGAAGGGGTAGGTCCAAGAAATGCTGGCTTGACATCGTGAGGGATGATGCTGTTACCATAAGGGATGCCGAAGATCGCACGAAGTGGAAAAGTAAAATATGAAAGCAGACCTTGTGCTCCGAAGCAAGGGCTTAGGATGTGCACGGGATTAACGTTTGGATGATGACGAATGTGCAATCGCCGTTGCGTGTGTTAGTCGAATACGTGAGTTAAGCAACGGCAACTATAACCATTATGTGGATAGGTTGACCTGTCTCATAGTTCGCCGTACTTCGGCGAGCACGATAAACCGGCGATATTGTCTTTTGTTGACAAATAACAGTAGTTATGCTAAGTCGACGGTTTTCTGGTGGCTTGAAAACATTGGCGCATAGCATGATCGAATATGCTCTAATCCTCCTTCAGTTGAAGAGAGTCCATGGTCAATAGTCCGTGTTCCAAAAGTGATACGAGTATGGGTCAATGATGATTAATGCATAAAGCAACCTATGATGGGAATGGACTTTTACTTTTACAGCCAAAGGGAACATTATCCATTTATCTCCTACGGTAGGTTAACTGATTGGGTTAAATGGAACAGGGGCATCATAATCTTACTTTGGTTGATTCTTCTGCTTCTCGATACTTGATACTAGAAATGAAAATTGGAAGTTAGAACTTGCATTAGTTATTAACTAGTCTTGGCTTAAGGGACTATAAGAAAGAGATAAATGAACGTATTTTAGTAGATTTCAGCATTTAAGAAAATTCGCTACATCTTTACTGTACTGTTACGATAATGTTTAAAAGCAAATACCTATAATCTTAACAGTCCAAAAGACCAGCAAATTGAATGTGTGGATCTAGGTCCCATTCCCAAATCCTTGACGAAGAATACACTGCAGCCAATTACGGTGCGGATAAAATGCGATTTGGGGTACAGTAATAAATTCTACGCCCCGAAAATTAATTAATTTTCCTCTCACGCTGTATAATTCGCCAACATCCATTATGAATATAAAACAGGATGAAAAGGGTTCACTTACTGGAGTTTTTACTGAATTCCTATGTCAATGTACCAATGGACATAATGAAAGTGTTAAATATATTAATTTGTAGCTTGAAACTTGAGAGGTATTTAATTTATATTAATTTGGATTCGGGATGAGATTTAGAGAAGTCACACAGTTCGCAGAATTTCGGTCACTCGATACAATAAAATAATCATCGCCAGTCGAATGTATAGTAGAAGATTCGATTCCTGCAATACTGAATTTTGACTATGATATAGATTTGTTACAAAAAAACACCGTTCTGCGTTCTTCACTGGATCCTTTACTGGACATTCCTATGCACACTAGTAGTACATACACCAAATCTTTCTCGGTCTATGCCGCAAAATTGTAGAATGCTCTCTTTTTGCACATAAAAATGGTCAAATTGCTCATGAAAGTTGATTGATGGCCAACCGTTGGCCCAATAAAAGTAGATAGAATTACTCCAAATACAATCTGACCACACCACCCATGATTTCTCTACTTTCCGGTAAAATAGGCATAATCACCTGAGGTAAAATCCAATATAAGGATAATGAGTTTTAACGCTATGTTTATTTAGGTCAGGCCTCCAATCTGCCTTGAACATATTGTGACTCTTGTTATAACCTATTTACGTAGATTGAATGTATTTCACCATGTCATAGTATGTATTAGAATAGTTATGGCGATGAGATGGTGAATCTATGCTTTAAGATAAACTATTTTAACAACGTCACTTACGTAGAAATCATAAAAAAATGTTCTCAAACAGAATTAAAAGTTGTTGTCAAGGATACGTTTTATTAGGGTTCCGTACCCAAAGGGTAAAACGAAACCCTATTACTGAGACTCTGCTGTCCGTCCGTCTGTCACCAGGCTGTATCTCATGAACCGTGATAGTTACACAGTTGAAATTTTCACAGATGATGTATTTCTGTTGCCGCTATAACAACGAATACTAAAAAATAGAATAACATAAATATTTCCCTCCGCTCCCATACAACAAACGTGATTTTTTTGCTCGTTTTTGCTCGATATTGATAACGGCAACAGGTAGACGCTTGAAATATTCACATTAATATGTGTATAATAATTTAGTTATATATTCACTTTAAGAATAAATAATTAAATTAAAATAAAACAAATATTTAAGGGGGGCTCCCATACAACAAACGTGATTTTTTTTGCCGTTTTTATAGATAATGGTACCGAACCCTTCGTGCGCGAGTCCGACTCCCACTTGGCCGATTTTATATATATATTAAATGACATGGTAGGTGGGTCTTGGCCTTTCTGAGCTCCTACATCCCTCTGCTTTCGCGTTGTATATCTGTTCCGTCACTCTTTCTCCTTACATTCTTTCTACATGTCCAAACCAATTTTGAAGAATGCGTCTTCTTATTTTAAGACCAATACTCTCTTTCAAATCAATTCTATTTCTTGTACATGCAAGAAATAGAATTGAATAGAATAACGGAGTGACGCTTCTAGACCGCAATGAACATTCATTACGGTCTACAGCGTCACTCCGCAGATCATAACGCTCGCATCTCGCAGGCGTTTATTGCACATTACAAATTCCTAAAATAGATGTATAACTGCCGTCACAGTGACCATGTATCTGAAAGCCTAAGCTTATTGGATGGCCACTACATCCGCCCAGCCATGCAATTCTGTAAGAGCAAACATCCTTACATCCTCGGAAACATCGGCTGTTATAGCCATGAACACAAAATTGCAATTCCTTAGTGTCGTTTTTCATGGTTGTGCGACACTAGCGCCGCATGGCTGCGTTTGGAATTGGAATTCTACAAGGCAAACAGCCTCGCGTAGCTTACAGCCTTATAGAATCCTACTAATATTATAAATGCGAAAGTTTGTATGTATGGATGTTTGTTGCTCTTTCACGCTTAAACGGCTCAATGGATTTGAATGAAATTTGGCACGTAGATAGATTATGATCTGGATTAACACATAGGCTACGTTATTTGACTCCACGCGGGCGGAGCCGCGGGCAGCAGCTAGTACCAAATAAAAAGTCGTGATCGCAGTAGACGATGTCAAAGCTGTGACATCTGTGATCACAGCGACGCACACAGCCATTACGAGTCGCTTAGAGAATTGCATGGCAGTTCTCACGAGGTTCATAAACTGAGTGAATTTTTTAATCAGTGACATGTATATATATATATATCTCTATTACTATATCATCATATCATATTGGTGACAATACCGAAATAAGTACAAAACATCATCGATATCACAGTAACTAATATTTAAAGGTAGAAGAAACATAAATAATATTTTTACCTCCAGAGACATCGCACTTGAGTGTGAATGAATCTCCCTCGACGTAAGGTCCGACTATTGCTTGTTTTACATCTCCTCTGTCATCGATGATCACCATTTTGTTTGGGGGCACTGAGAACAAAAAATATAGTTTTAGCATTTACATATTGTTCCACTAAGTGTTCCATTACACTAAGTGTCCCATACTAAGTATTCCACTACACTAAGTATTCCATTACAATTAGTGTTCAATTTCATTGTTTTTAATAATCCATTGGCAACATCGGTCATAACGATTAGAAGTAACTTTAATGGCCGACGGCCAATTACGTCGATTGATAATCAAAGAAAGAACTAGTAATTTGAGTAGCTTTATAAAAGAATATCATATTAAAATATATTTGGTTTAAAAACTTGTTGAGTAACAAGTAGAATATAGAATTATACGTCGGCGGGGAAGTCCTCCTCACACTGCAACCACAATGGCCACATATTGTGCCGCTCCAGAGTATAGTTTCCTCCGCAGACTTTAAAGCTGTGAACGTACTCCTTGCTCACGGTTCTCCCAAGGGAACACAGCGTGAGATGCTTAAAAAAGACGATAAGTTCGAGTTGAACTTGTGGCGAGTGTTCCTTACTATGAATGTATTAGAAATCATGTTTTTTTAAACTGACTATAATTTGTATATGGTAATGTTTACCTGAGGGTTCAAATATGGATATTTGTTAGTATTACTAACTATTTAATGTTGATTGTATTTACAAATAAGAACCAATAAAAAAATTAATAAAGATGCGAAATTCCAAAATTTACGCGAAGCCGCGGGCAAAAGCTAGTACACGTACATTTCCCCTGTGTTAAAGATGATCTAAGTCTGCTTATAACCATGAAGGAAATAACCTACGGAGTACCGATGAGAACGATTTTACGTAGTAACCAAATTCGGAAAGTAACATAGAACCCGCAGTGTCTTCTAATACATGGATCTTCATCGCGGCACATATCGGATTTTTGTTTGAAATATTCTCCCATTGGTCAGTAGATTCGAATCGTTGAGATATTTAAGCGCAAAAATACAACGTCTTTGTGACCGTGGGGTGCCTTCATGCGTAGTTAATTGGTTTATTGGTTTGTGCTAATGACTATCTGTTAAAGTAAGATATTAAACGTTTTCATTGGTTACAGATCCACTGTGTTGCAGTCCGAAGTGTTGCCAGGTTAATATTAAACTTTATCACTTTTAATAAATTTAAAACTCTGCACATATATGTTATACGCATTTATCTTTAGTATTCAAATGACAGAAGCAGTCAAACCTAAGCAAACAGCTGATCCACGTTAATTGTCATTTTATCCAAGATTAATCCGAACAAAACAGGGATTAACAGATAGAATCAAATCACGATACTCCTATTATCATTTTAAGGCGACCCTTCTATCAGGGAGCAGGGAAAAACGCTGGCCAAGTCTACGATTTCAAACTACATTTTAATTTCCTGTATATTTTCGTATAATGAACCAACAATGTTTATAACAATTTATCACCTACACACACCTACACACACCTAATCATAGACGAGTGGGAAAAGACGTTTCTTTTACACACACTAACATGTGTAAATTCTCGCAGAAAATAGCCTGTACTTAACTAAACCAACACTAACTCATCCCACTGCAGGGATACGAGTCTCCTTTCAATCGAAGGGGTTTAGAGCATACTCCATCACACTGCTCTAGAGGGGACCGGTGTTTTCATGCCGCCAGAAGCTCACCGACTTGTGTTTAACGACTGTCATCTATAGACAACTGCCGGGATCGATGGCTTAACGTGCTCTCCTAAGCTTTTCTCTTTTTATACAACGTCGGGAGGAAAAAAATGATATCTTGAGTTATTACAATTATCGCCTGTCTATTTGCCCTTTTTTTATTTTCCATATTTTCATTTAACGGAAAATATAATTGACAGATTAATAAAATTCCTATGTAAGATTGTTATTTTTTCGAATGAATATTATGTTGTGAATTCTAACTCAACGTTTTGATAGTCACAAGTCTAACCTAACCTAACCTAGCAATGTCTAACTGCTACTAATTCGATTGTATTTTAGATATTACGAATTGTAAGCAAAACATCTGTCAAAGGAAAATCACATGTTTTGGTAATCGGACAGCGGCATTTCTACAAAATGAAACATAAATTAAATTTCTAGAAACACGAAATATGTATATAAAAAAATGTCAACTTCGTCATACCATTTTCAAACAATTGAAAATCGAACAGAAGATTTTCTAAAGTAAGATAGGTTAAAATTTAGAAATATTAGGTAGATTACAGAGGGAACTTGGCCACTTTTGATGTTTTTAGTGCGATTTAATCTACTCTGCAGCACAGGAGGGGAGCAAAGAATTTTCCGCTCACCTTACCCTTGCCGTTTTGATGATCAAAATCATAATAAGAAATTCCAGCTTTATCAGGTCTATTGGTAATGAGTCCAATGTAATTTCACAGCTTTTGTTCTTAATAATTTCTTTACAGGGCTCTATTACGCTTAGGATGATAATCGAAATTGTACGGAACAGGGAAGTTTCATCTTGGAAATTTATCAATAAATAAAATTTAACATAGCTTTATAAAATGAATACAATCTACCTTTCTACAACAAAGTAAATTTTTCTACTACGTTACTACTACGTATATGCTTTTGTTCTTCATCAGTTGTTATTACACATTTTTTTTTAATATATTTTTAATATTTTTTTATATTGTCGGATAAATTACACAGCGCCACCTAGCCCCAAAGTAAGCGAAGCTTGTGTTATGGGTACTAGACAACTGATAAACATACGTAAATACATTTTTTTTTTGTAAATACATACTTATTATACATAGAAAATACCCAGACCAATACAAACAGACATGTTGATGCACACAAATGTTTGTACTGTGTGGGAATCGAACCCACGAACATTGGTGTCAAAGTAGCGTAACAACGCTTTTCACCACTGAGCCACCGAGCTCGTCTAGCTATTTATGTTAAAATCTCCACCAATTCGCAGTTGAGCAACGTGACGGAGTAGGCTATAAACCCCTTAGGTTGAAGGTATCCCTGCGGTGGGATGAGTTAGGGTTGGTGTAGTAGTATGTTGAAATATTATATACATATAATATTTTTTTACATAGCTATTTTACATTACGTCTTTTAGAAGTTTAATGTAGCATTAGTTTGTGCTATATTTTGATACATAAAGTGTATTTTTTTTTTGTTATTACTATTATTACGTACTTTTCATTTTATACTCGTAGACTCATATGTCTATTGCATCTATAAATAAAATTGAAGTGTCTGTCTGTGATTTTAAAATAAAGCCTTTATCTTAAGCTCATATTATTATTTTCACGTTACCAAAGCCTTTTTTACGCATTTTTAACTTTTTTGTCTGTCTGTCTGTTGTCCGGGCTAATCTTAGAAGTGGCTGAACTGATTTTAACGGGACTTTCACTGGTAGGTAGAGGACTGTTCAGAGCAGAATATAGGGTACTTTTTATCCCGTAAATGTTTAAGGTTCCTGCGTATAAAATGAAAAACTGTTAAAATTAGGGGGAAATATCTTCCCCTTCGGGGGACTTTGCAATTTTATTTTTATTATTTTCATAGAATACGTATTTTTTGTAACATAAAATAACTACGCATTTTTTATGTAATATAAATAAAATACATATACGTTGCCTCCTGTGAAGGTCAATAGATGGCGCTGTACGAAATTTAAATCGCTCCATGGTTGTATCTACGACCCTGAACTTTGTTTTTTTTTTAAACAGAAACAATTTCATGTCTACAGAGAAATAGGCCACTAAAAGCCCAAATCTCATGCGTGCGAAGCCGCGGGATTCTGCTAGTATTAAATAATTCTCAAGTCAGACCGCACTTGAAGTACTGCTGTCACCTTTGGGCGGAAGCACCTGGATACCAGCTTGGATCATGTGATTCGATTCAGAGACGAGCTGTGAGAATTGTCGACAATGCTAAGCTTACACACGGTATTGAACCCTCAATTTTGAAGAGAGATTTTGCCTCGATTTATGCATTCTACCGATTGTACAATTGTGTTCTGACGAATTGTTTAAAATGATGCCGACAGCTACTCTTTATAACCGCACCGCTTGTCTACGGCTATCTACAAACTTGGTCCCCGGGAGAGCCTTAGAGAAAAATTCAAAGAAATAAATATTCTAACAGTCGCATCGCAATATATCTATGAAAATCTTTTGTATGTCCATAAAAACATAGACTCATTTTGTAAAAAGAGTGATACTCATAACATAAATACTAGATATAAGCATAATCTTGTGTTACATGCAAGCCGTCTCCACAAAATAAGTAATTCTTTTATGGGGCAATGTATACGGTTCTATAACAAACTTCCCAGCAATATAAGAGAATTGTCAATAAACAAGTTTAAAACTACTATTATAGCCAAATTGTGTAGCAGGGCATATTATAAAGTATCTGACTATATTAATGATAAAAATGCCTGGGATTGAGTCGATCCAATTATAATGTAATTAATAAACTATGTAAATTTGTTTGGATACCAAAAGAGGGATGCCTGAGTTTTTTGGTAGTATTTTTATCAGTGCTCACCTAGTCATGAACTGCACGGTAGGGAAAAAAATTGTGACGATTCCAAACAAATGTAGCCATTTTTACGGAATAAAAAGATTTTGACTTTGACTTTGACGGCGGGAAGTTCACCCTCACACGCTGCAACCGTAATGGTCGCGTACTATGCGATTCCAGAGTTTTCTTGCGAGAACTCTCAAGCTGTGGAATGAGCTTCCAGCCGAGACTTTTCCAAGGGACTATAGCGTGGAATTCTTCAAGAAATGCGTGAAGAGGTTTTTAGAGGGTTGGCAACGCATGAGTGACATGCCTGGTGTTGCAAATGTCCGTAGGTGACTGTTTACCATCAGGCAAGCCGTATGCTTGATTATCACCTTAGTGGTATAAAAAAAGAACGAACTAAGTCAAGTATTTTTTTACCACTAAAGTGGCAAATAAGCATACGGCCTGCCTGATGGTAAACAGTCACCGTAGCCTGTGGACATTTGCAAAACCAGGGGTATCACTATTGCGTTGCCGACCCTCTAAAAACCCCTTTACGCCTTTTTGAAGAACCCCATGCCGTAGTCCCTTGGAAAAACCTAGGCTGGGAGTTCACTTCACAACTTGTTACACACAGTAAGTTATGATTTCAGCGTGCGAGGGTGAACTCCCCGCCGTCGGCGAATAAATTTATTGAAAGCTTTTTACTTCTTTTACTTTTTACTTTTATCAGAAGGTGATGTCAGGAGCCTAAGGAACCGGCGAGCGTGTATGAAAAGAGCTATGAATGTGAAAGAAGCGAGTGAAGTGTGTAAGGACCGCGTCTTATGGCGCTCGGTTCTCTCAGCCTACTCCGCAAGGGACCTGGCGTGAATATATACATACATACATACTTTTTACTCGTTATTTCTTCGAAACGTACCTACGAAAAGAAACTATAAGAACAGCTAACTTGTATTAATTTATAATCATGAATTAAAATAGAGGAAAAAATATTTATTTTACAGTAGCGGCACGCTATGATGGCCATTTTGACGTTTGTCCACTCATGAAGTTTCGTATTAATCAATAATTACATTTTAAGGAGCAAATTGCTGTTCTTTATTGTCAATAGTGACGTGCAGTTACTACTTGCAACAAAAACTTATAGATTTGATTATATTTTTTTCGAGAATAAATTGACATTTCACATCACTATTGTAGTATGTCAAAACGGCCATCATAGCGTGCCGCTACTTTAAATAATTCTCATAAATCATGAATTTATATTTGTCACAAAGATACATTATTTTGCCGTAAATGTAAAAGTTAGGTATTCCGGACTTTCTAAATTTTCTGGGAAATATTTGTGTAGAACATTATTATCACGTTCTGATAAAACACGACCTATTTGATCATATATCAATATGAATAATCTTTCCTTCCATGCTAACCATACCTTCTCTGTAAGCCGATTTTTTATTATTATTAAGGTTGCCTTGAAAAGATTGCTTTTAGCACTAAGGCCGCCTAGTTGCATAATAAGTATACATGTTTTACCATTTGTAAGAGATTTTCTGTAACCATTTTTACGTAAATAAAGCTTATTCTATCTATCTATCTACCATTAGTATCTACGGCGGTTAGCTCTCACAATAAAACCAGATAAATAACAAACTTTTCCTTACGATATTAGTGGAGATTATGGATTGTACGGATTGAAAATTCAAAAAGTTTTTTTTATACTACGTAGGGAGGCATACAAGCATACCGCCCACCTGATGTAAAGCGGGTACCGTAGTCTATTAACGCTTGCGATAATAGGCTACGGTACCCGACAGAGCGAGAGTGAATGCGTGGCACTCGAACACAAAAGTACAGGTTGAAGCTGCTGAATGTTTTACGATATTACCGGTAGATGGCGCTATAGTTAAAAATGTGCAATAGGTTAAAACTGCTAAATGTTTCACGGTATTACCGGTAATTGGCGCTATAGTTAAAAATGTATAACATTTGTACCGTAGCCTATTAACGCTTGCGATAATAGGCTACGGTACCCGCTTGTGATTAAGTATCACTCGCGCGATGCCTCCTCTGTTGCTTACACAGCAACTCCTTGGGAGCTTACTGGTGACCTCAATCACACGTAGGAACACAACAACCCTCTAGGGAGTTGTTATTTGGCTGCGGTTTTCTGTGAGGTGGAGGTACTTGCCCAGACGGGCTGCTTTGATGCGCCTTACCTCGACTGGACTTATTCTAGTCGTTTGGTACTCAGCAATAGTTACTTTAACGCAAAGACTCATGGCTTGAATTCACATAAGACAAACATTTGTGTGCGTGAACATGTCTGTTTGTCTGGTCTGGGCGTTTTTAATAGAGGTAGGATACAAAGCAGATTATGAAAGTGCCTCCGCTACACAGAAAACTGCTACGACAATACAACTCCCTGGGGGTTGTTGTGTTCTTAAGTAAGAGTCACCAGTAAGTTGCTAAGGAGAGGCCGCGATAGCAGCAGAGGTTTCTTTTTTATATAACGTCAAGAGCCATACAAGCACACGGCCTAATTTAAAGCAGTTTCCGTAGCCTATGAATTATACAATACATTAATTGTCGCTCGAGCGATGCCAATACAGTAACTCAAGAGCTTACTGATGACTTAATTCACTCGCAGGAGCACAACGGGTTGTTGTGTTTCCAGGAAGTTATTTTGCTGCGGTTTTCTGTGAGTTGTTAAAGCCTATAAACGCTTGCAGTAGTATCACTCGCACTATGCCACCTCTGCTGTTAACACAGCAACCCCTTACGAACTTACTTGAGAAAATTGAAATTACTTCCACATGCTGCTTTGATGCGCTCTAAGTCTCTTAAAATGGTAGCAACGCAACCCATACTTCATGTATTGCAAGCGTTCATAGGCTACGGTACCCACTTTATAGCAAGTGGGTCATATGCTCGTATACAGGATGTTGTTTTAAAGAAACGAAATGCGTTTCGTACTCAAATATTGGCCAATGAAATAGTTTAGACTAGAATTGAGAAGCATTTCTAACACCATTATGCAGCTGTGTATAATCTTGTTTAGTAGAATGCGCATCCTCTGAGCGACTATACACAATGCAGATATGCAGTCTCGCCTTTTGTATTGTGCAGCGTTCGCTACAATTGTTTCGAATAAGATTGTACTGATGTAATTCAACTTATATAGTAGTACTCCCTTGTATATTTCAATTTTATTTGCAGCAACTGATAATAGTTATCGCTCGCAATATTATGTAGAAACTTTTCAAAAATTCTTTCCTTCGGGAATATATAATAAATTAAGTATCACTCACGCGATGCCACCTGTCCTGCTAACACAGCAACTCCTTAGGAGCTTACTGGTGACCTCATTCATATGTAGGAACGCAACAACCTTCCGTGGAGTTGTTCTTTGGCCGGGGTTTTCTGTGAGGTGGTGGTACTTTCCTAGAAGGGGTGCTTTGATGCGCCCTACCTCTCTGTTACCTACCACACAAATGTTTGTCCCGTGTGGGAATCGAACCAACGAGCGTTAATGTCAAAGCAGCGTTGAAACCTCTGCATCACTAAGCTCACCGAAATTCAAAATTGTCGATACCGCTGAAGGAATTGATTAATAGTATCTTAAAGTAATGTAGCTCTTATTAAGTTTTCAACTTATTAAGTTTAGTTAATTTTTAGTGAGATTCATTAAAAAATAAAAACATTTTGTTCACTTTGTATGACCAAAAAAAAGCAACACTAGACTTAGACTAGCTGTGCCCGTGACTTCGTCCACGCGGTATAGTTGTTTTTTATTATTTATTTATATTACAAAAAATAAACAAAATTTTTAAAATAAAATTAGCCTAAGTTACTCCTTATTATATCAGCTATCTGCCAGTGAAAAAGTTCCGTCGAAATCGGTCCAGCCGTTTCGGAGATTAGCCGGAACCAACAGACAGACAGGCAAAAATTGTAAAAATATTCATTTTGGTATACTCGTATGTACCGTGTATTTGCATTTAGTAATAAGCGGTTATTTTAATATTACAAACACTCTAATTTTATTTATCTGTACAGATTACCGTAGCCTATCAACGCTTGCAATACACGCATCGCTCATGCGTTGTCCTCCCCCTTGCTGCCACAGCAAACAAAAAGTATTTATTTGACTGCGGTGTTCTGTAAGATTGAGGTAGTTGACCGGTCGGGCTGTTACCTCTGTTAAAATAACCCAGTCCTGAACACGCAGACATGTTCATGAACACAAATATTTGTATGGGAATCAAACCAATGAGCCTTGGTGGTAAAGTATCCATTGTTAACTACTGCGCCAACGGGTTCGTCTTTGATATCAAGATATAAACACATACCGTCACGTCTGTCTACCATCGGAGTAAGCAGAGACTACGAATGCCATATGCTCTAATCCAAATATACTTCTTTCGCTTCTTCATTCATCAATCTCTTTAGATATTGTCGTGGGTTTTAATTTTTGACGAGCTCGGTGGCGCAGTGGTGAAACGCGTTGGTACGCTACTTTGACACCAACGCTCGTGGGTTCGATTCCCACACAGTACAAACATTTGTGTGCATGAACATGTCTGTTTGTCTGGGTCTGGGTGTTTCCTATGAATAATAAGTATGTATATACAAAAAAAAAATGTATTTACGTATGTTTATCAGTTGTCTAGTACCCATAACACAAGCTTCGCTTACTTTGGGGCTAGGTGGCGCTGTGTAATTTGTGCGACAATATTTAAAAAAAAAAATTTCCTTTTTCAGCATATCACCTATTCGATCGTTGCGCATGCGTCTAAGACGGCCTCTACCGGTATCTCCATTTGCTCTTACTGGCTACACTCCTGTAATTCTAATATCCATTCCTCCATTTTTTATACAACGTCGGGAGGCATACAAGCATACGGCTCACCTGATGTAAAGCAGTTACCGTAGCCTATTAACGCTTGTAATTATATTAAGTATCGCTCGCACGGTGCCTCCTCTGCTGCTTACACAGCAACTCCTTAGGTGCTTACTGGTGACCTCACTGACATGCACACAACGACCCTCTAGGGAGTTGTTATTTGGCTACGGTTTTCTGTGAGGTGGAGGTAATTCCCCAGACGGGCTACTATGATGCGCCCTACCTCGTTAAACTTTCTTTAAATGACCAAAACAACTCAGCACATCCTTTTAATTTTTGCCATTACGTCATCTTTCATTTCACTTGTTGTCGTATCTATATATTTATTAGTCTATTATTTATTCTAACTGTACACATTCCTCAGCTCCTATCTGCACATTATTTGCTGTATATTTGTTTTTATACAACTTCGGAAGGCATACAAGCATACTGCGCACCTGACATCAAGCCGTTACCGTAGTCTATTAACGGTTGTAATGTATGAAGTAA
Organism: Pyralis farinalis; assembly: GCA_947507595.1. NCBI lineage: Eukaryota > Metazoa > Arthropoda > Insecta > Lepidoptera > Pyralidae > Pyralis > Pyralis farinalis. The sequence continues at coordinate 25,054,184 of OX382278.1, forward strand.
CGAGAGCCACAAGTCATAGATCGCTACATGCAGTGCTGGTCCAGAGAGAACATGAAAGTAGGATAAACGGAGTCAAAATGCGAGCATTGCGCAAAATTTGTGATGTGCTTGTAGACCGTGTTCGCGTATACAATTTGTTCGAACAAAAAGTCTATTTAAACCTGGATACTTTTTTTTACGGGACAGACCCACTACTGTGTCTCCTCAGTAGCCAGAATTAACAGCGGCGACCACAAAAAGGCAATGAACAGTGAAGATCATTGCTGTCTGTTAAACTACATCTGCCTTGGAACTCACAACGAATTTAATCAGAAGAAACTTGTAGGAGTAGGAAGTTTTGGAATTGACTTCCCCTCTTGGCAAAGTGAGAGACAGCAATATGACAATATTACAATATAGATATTACAATCCAATACTTTAAAAATATTTTCCATACACACATATTATCACGCCTGTCTCCCATTGGGGTAGGCAGAGACTATAGAACGCCAGGTGCACTCTCGCTTCTTCCACACTCTTCAACCTCTTCATGCATGCTCTTCGGTTTTGGGTACTTTTGATTTGGCCCTTTTTCAACACATCACCAATTTTATCTATATGTGTGCATCTAGGGTAGACCCTCCCGACATCACAATTCACTCTTGCTTGATACACTTCTTTCGTAACTCTTTTGTTATTCATTCTTTCTAAATGACCAAACCATCTCAGCATACCCTTTTAAATTTTTGTCACTACATCAACTTTTATTCCACAAAGTTCTCGAATTTAAAATTATTTGATACGCTAACAAATAAAATATTTTTCCTATTACATTAAATAAAGGGACTAATAGAACACTCTAGGTGCGTCCATTTTGATGAGGTAGGGTGCATCAAAGCGGTGTCTGAGGAAGTGCCTCCACCTCACAGAAAACCGCGGCCAAATAACAACTTGCTGAAGTTGTGTTTCGGAGTGTAATTGAGGTCAACAGTAAGCTCCTATGGAGTTGCTGTGACAGCAGCAGAGTTGGCGTCGAGTGAGTGCATAACCATCGTTCATAGGCCGCGGGAACCACTCTACATCAAGTGGACCGTACCGTATAAAAAAAAAACATTAGGTCCATTAGTTGTATTTTTTTAAATATTATTTTACGGCATGAATTTTTTAGCCCATCAAACATTCTAAGTTTTTTTTAACTCCGTATGCGACTAAAATAAATAAATAAAAGTGATGAAAAATAGTAAACTACAATTGAATATACCCTCAGGGAGACATAACAAACTATAATAGTTCAATTTACTACGGAACGCTAAAATGGTTGTGATCTGCATCTCGTGTGACTCAGTGCATCATGCACATCACAACAAAAAAGGTGGTATGCAAATATAGAGCCAAGTGACACTCTATTCTAAAAACTTGGCTGCAGAATTTTTGGTTATTTGTATAAACAATGTCTGATATAAATATAACGTATTGCATCTACTGCTAATACAGCAAATCCTTAGAAGCTTACTGGTAATTTCACTTGCTCGCAGGAATATATCAATCCTCCAGGGAATTGTTATCAGGCTGCAGTTTTCTGTAACGTGAATTTACTTCCTCATTCGAAATGCTACTATGAGATATTTTAAAACACTCTTACCAAGACACACATGTTCAAAAATACAAATGTTTGTCTTGTGATGGAATCCATGAGTCTTGGTGTTAAGGTAACTATACAATAAAACCAACACCTGTACAAAATTTCAAAGTTCAAGCTCAAACGGACGTGTAAAAAAGAACTTTGTGAATCAAGCAATGCGTAGCAAAATGGAGAGTACTCGTACTTTGTGGTTTACAACTTTTTTCAGTGTAAAGTTATTTTAATAGAATTTAAGAGAGGTAGGGCGCATCAAGGCGCGTCTGGGTAAGTACTTCCACCTCATAGAAAACCGCAGCCAAATAACAACTGCCAAGAGGGTTGTTGTGTTTCTGCGTGTGAGTGATCACCAGTAACCTCCTAAGGAGTTGCTGTGTTAGCAGCAGAGAAGGCATCGCGTGAGTAATACTTAATGAATTACAAGCATTGATAGGCTACGGTAACCACTTTACAATCAGGTGGGCCGTATGCTTGTATGACTTCCGAAAGTGTAGAAAAAAAACTTGATTTTTTCGGAAGCTTATTAGATCATGTGCATTAGTATCACCTATTAACGTACGTCGAATGAATTCATATAAATATACCCACTAGCTGTATTTTCGCCGACCGTTTTCTGAACTTGGCCTGACTCACTGTCGTGTGTCTAGATGTAACGCATGATATTTTTTCCCCCTGATAGCTCTTTTCAGTACTCTTTTTGCAGTTGCCCAATGCGTGCGATTTCCGATTCTGTATCGTCAAATTAAAGGCCAAATTTGCGTACAGATCGTGACAATTTCGGTGTATACATAGAGTAATTATATTTCTATATATATGTAAAACGATTTTGTGAATAAATTGGTTTCGACGCAAGCCTTTACAAAAATGTGATTTCGGTATATTGCGTGTGATGGGGTTGCCATCTGGGAGATTTAAATTGTTGCTAGGCGATTCAAGTATTAAGGCATTTAGCGGTTGTGAATTAAGAATTAGCTCGTGGAAGTTACGATGGTACGAGGGTAGATTGATAAGTTCGCAACCTCACTTTCAAATACACTTTTATTTTTATTACACTACTAGCTGACCCGGCGAACTTCGTACCGCCTAACAGTCGATTCTTTCATTTTTTTTTAATACTTATTCTGCTATTCGGGACACCGGGTCATTACGAATTTAAGTATTATTACGAATATTTTGTATGCGAGTATAGAAAAGAGTTCTTTTTAGACTTTTTAGGCAATTTTTTAAAGGTTTCTCTTCGTAAGAACCAGCCTCGTACTTCAAGGAATATTCTAAAAAAAGAATTTGCGCTTAGCAACACATTTAGCGATTAATTTTTATATTATAGATTAAATTGGGTATTTGGTTCACATATCCTTTGGTGGTACGTAGTACGCATAGCTTAGTGGATATGAACCGATCTATTAGCCAACTGGTACCAACCCTGGTGAGGGTATGTACCAATAAATTTGTGTTTTAGCATTTACGTACGTTTTTGTAATTATTAATAGCTCGGCGCGGGCAATGAAAACATCGTGAGATAAAAATAATTATATTTTTCAAAGACACTTCTTGTGTATGTGTTTCTGTGACCTGACCTAAGAAAGGTGTGGTTTTCTCTGAGTTGTGGAGATCTAACGGCAGTCGCTCTATGTAAAAATCAGTATCTTAGCTAATTTTTTTAAGAGAGGTAGGGCGTATCAAAGCATCCCGTCTGGGGAAGTGCCTCCACCTCACAGAAAACTGCAGCCAAATGACAACTACCTAGAGGATTGTTGTGTACCTGCGTGTGAGTGAGGTCACCAGTAAGCTCCTACTGCGCGAGTGATACTTAATACATTGCAAGCGTTTGTAGGCTACTGTAACCGCTTTACATCAGGTGGGCCGTATGCTTGTAAGCCTCCCGACGTTGTATAAAAATATCGTCAGGTTTAGTAGTAGCGGACCTTGCCAATCCTAATAGATTAGATAACGGTATCCTAGGAAGAAGATTCTTTGGTGGCAGCCAGGAGTTGTTAGATGTTCCTGGAGGCGTGGATGCGTCGCAGACGCAAACCCCTCACCTTCCGCATGGTGCAGGTGCTCACCGGACATGGATGCTTCGGTGAGTACCTGCACCGGGTCGCGAGGCGGGAGGAGCGGCCAGGCTGCCACGATTGTGGCGCGGCCGAGGACACTGCTCAGCACACCTTGGAGCAGTGTCCCAGGTGGTCTCGGCAGCGCCATGATCTGGTGTCCGCGCTGGGAAGCGCGGACCTCTCGCTCCCGAGCGTGGTCCGCTGCATGCTCGGGAGCGACAGTGCCTGGCAGGCGATGGCCTCCTTCTGTGAGACTGTCATGTCCCAGAAGGAGGCCGCGGAGCGGGACAGGGAGGACGATCCGTTGGCTGTCCCGCTCCGTAGACGGCGGACGGGAGTGCGGCGTAGGCGCTACGCGCACCTACTGCCGCCTCCCTAACCTGTGGGACTAGGGGTCAGGCTGGGAACCTGGCCCCATAATGGTCCCGCCGCCGGAGGGGCTGTCCCAATTTGCCGGGATGGCCCCTAGAGAGAAGAAGTCCGGCCCCTTTTGAGGGGCTGGCCAGTCGCAGTGGTGCCCTGTTGCTGACAGATCCGGGGCACCACACCAACGCGGCCGATGGCATTTCGCGGGGTCGTTTAGTGGGTATACCGTCGGACAGCCGACGGGGAGTCCCGCACTACCGCCGGAGGCCACCCAGGCACCGGTGGTGTGCGTAATGCATTTTTCCCCGCGTCACAAAAAAAAAAAAAAAAAAAAAAAAAAAAAAAAAAAAAAAAAAAAAAAAAAAAAAAGTAGTTGTTAGATGTGAATATAATATTGTTGTTTATTGATTCGTGCATAACATGGAGCATGTCTTGTCTATCATTATTCTCGCAGGAGCAACCCTCTAGGGAATCGTTATTTTGCTGCCTCATTAGTTAGGCTCCAATTTGAAGAAGTCCCTATCAGGTATGGTTGTGTGATGAATCCACAGATCATAAGTTGATCTCTTTCGAACTGGTATAATTCAGCGGAGAAAGTACAGATTTCTACTGATATGGTAATATTTTTTAAGGTCTTCAACATTAATGGTTATACAACTTTTATTATGACCAACAAAAAAACTTCTATCTATCTATAACTTCACGCCAAATCCCTTACGGGGTCGGCAGAGAGAACCGAAGGCCACGTGACTCGATCCTTACATACCTCACTCGCTTCTTTACCATTCATTGCTCTTTTCATGCACCCTCGCCGGTTTCTAGGGCTCCTGACATCACTTTCTGATAGAACACGACCAATTTGATCATGGTAGGTAAGTCTTATCCTTTCTCGGCTCCTACATCCTTCCACTTTTGCATTGTATATCTGCTTCGTCATTCTTTCTACATGTCCGAACCAACGGAGCATGCCTCTTCTTATTTTAACACCGACGCTCTTTAACAAAAAAACTTGTTGGTGGAAAATGTGAGTACCTATTGTTGACTAGATAACAAGAGGCATGGTCTGTTGGTTCGGATGGAAGAATGACATTTGCGACTTGAAAAGGGATGAAATAAGAAAAATCCATGTATATTAGAAAGACATAAAAATCAGAGACACCTACCACGACTAAATTGATATTGTTTATCGGTATGTAGTCAAAGTCAAAATCTTTTTATTCCGTAAAAATGACTATATTTGTTTGGAATCGTCACAATTTTTTTCCCTACCGTGCAGTTCATGACTAGGTGAGCACTAATAAAAATACTGCGAAAAAACCCAGGCATCCCTCTTTTGGTATCCAAACAAATTTACATAATTTATTAATTACATTATAATTGGATCGACTCAATCCCAGGCACTTTTATCATTAATATAGTCAGATACTTTATAATATGTCCTGCTACACAATTTGGCTTAAACAGTAGTTTTAAATTTGTTTATTGACAATTCTCTTATATTGCTGGGAAGTTTGTTATAGAGCCGTAATTTCAGTAACTTTAACATATAAATGTAAAAAGGGCAATAAGTAACCATTTTGTAATAACATGTTGTTATTATATTAAACTAGGTGAGGTTTGCAAGGATCGAGTTATGTGGAACTCGGTTCTCTCTGCCTACCTCGCAAGGGAATTGGCGTGAAGTTATAGACAGATAGATAGGTATTAAACTAAAGAAATCTATGTCATGGTGAGGAACAAAGGGAGTAATAATAAAGGATACAGGAATACAAAATTTTGTAAAATCTATCTATCTATACAAGAATAAATCTAAACAAGAGTTATGTATGTATGTGTATCTTCACGTCAAGTCCCTTGCGGGGTAAGCAGAGAGAGCCGAGCGTCATAAGACGCGGTCCTTACATACTTCACTCGCTTCTGTGACATTGATAGCTCTTTTCATGCACGCTCGCCGGTTCCTAAGGCTCCTGACAACAAGAATTATAACAATAAATATCAGGCATAAACAAATAAAGAGATATGTTTCAGTAATTATATGTCGCATTCCTATGATTTTTTGGTCTATCTGATATTATGCGGGCGTATGGTGGGTAGTTGTGCAATGAGAAATCCGATGCAATTCGTATCACACTATGATTTATCAACACTCGTAATCAATGTTCAGGAAAATACGAAACGATAGAACCGTCCCAAGACGTCATCACTTGCCGCCGTTTGCACTAACACTCTCCTTTCTCCCAGTCGACCTCTTGATTCAGCCAAAGCGCGCCAACGTTCGCGCGCTTTCGTTTCGTGTTAAACATCCATACTCATGACCAGATGCGACATATACATTCTGTGTACTAAGTATCGGGAATTTGTCAATAAAACAAAAAATACAAATTATTCATCTAAATTTATTTTATCGCCTTCAAAGTAGGCCCCATCGCTTGCAATACAACATCTCCACCGCTTCACCCAGTCTTCCATACATTTTTCATAGGCTATTTGCGGTATGGCCTTTAGCTCATTCAGCGAATTTTCTTTTATGGCTTCTATCGACTCAAAACGTTTTCCTCGAAGTGGTAATTTTAACTTGGGAAATAAAAAAAAGTCAGACGGAGCCATATTAGGTGAATACGGTGCTTGGTCGAGAACTTTTGTTGAATTTTTCGCTAAAAACTCTTTCACTATAATGGCTGTGTGTGATGGTGCATTATCATGGTGCAGCATCCATGAGTTGTGTTGCCACAAATCTGGACGTTTTCGGCGGATACTCTCACGCAAACGCTTCATGACGCCTAAATAATATTCTTTATTCACTGTTTCTCCCTCTGGAAGGAATTCGGAGTGAACCACACCACGGTAGTCAAAAAAAACTGTCAGCATCACCTTGATTTTGGAGCGACTTTGCCGCGGTTTTTTGGGTTTCGGCTCGTTTTCGAGACGCCATTCTGAAGACTGTTGGCTTGTTTGCATGTCGTACTCATAAACCCATGTCTCGTCGCCAGTTATTATTGTTATACGTTTCATAAAGGTCGGATCCGTAGAAGCTCGGGAAACCATGTCTTCAGCGACATGCTTTCGCTGCGCTTTTTGAACAAAATTGAGCTCTTTTGGAACTAGTCGAGCGGCGACGCGTTTCATGCCTAAAATGTCAATGAGAATGTTGTGGACGGACTTAAAAGATATGTTCACCTCACTAGCCAACTCTCTCAGACTCATACGTCGATTTTCGAGCACTAGCTTCTTGATTCTGTCGATGTTTTCTCTGGTCGTAGCGGTTGAAGGTCTACCAGAACGAGGCAAGTCTACTACTACTTCTCGGCCTTCTTTAAAAGCCTTATACCATTCATAAGCCCTTGTTTTCGATATACACGATTCGCCGTAGGTATTTCGCAACATTTTTAGTGATTCACCACATGAAATATCATTTGAAACACAAAATTTAAGGCACACTCTTTGTTCAACAATATTTTCCATTGTAAAAATCGCCGAGGACTCAAAACTATGACCAACAAAAAGTGTAGTTTAAAACAAATTAAAAGACAGATCCCGCTCAAATTTTGCGCGCTAAATCAGTACAGTGCTACCAACATGCAGTAAAAAAATTAGAACGACCTCTTTTACGCGGGTCTTTTTATTGACATATTCCCGATACTTTTTACACAGAGTAGTACATATCCAATTACTAATAGATGAAAGTATACAATATGAATAGAAAGTTTACAACCTGACACTATAAAAACTAACAAACATAAAAGTGCGACATCTCTCTCGGCTCAACTCTGTATCCAGAATAACATACAGAGGAGACTATAGCTGGAAGTGGAAGAAAAATAGCCGACGAAAGAAGAAATAGTTGGGATTACCTCTTCAGTTATAGTGCAGCACTTTTTAAAAGAGGTAAACCGTAAGTTTAATAATTAAAGAAACCGGCTAAATGCCAGTCGGACTCGCGCACGAAGGATTTCGTACCATTATCTATATATAAAACGGCAAAAAAAAATCATGTTTGTTGTATGGGAGCCCCCCTTAAATATTTGTTTTATTTTAATTTCATTAATTATTTTTAAAGTGAATATATAACTAAGTATTCCGTGAATATTTCAAGCGTCTACCTGTTGCCGTTATCGAGCAAAAACGAGCAAAAAAATCGGCCAAGTGCGAGTCGGACTCGCGCACGAAGGGTTCCGTACCATTATCTATAAAAACAGCAAAAAAATCACGTTCGTTGTATGGGAGCCCCCTTAAATATTTGTTTTATTTTAATTTAATTATTTATTCTTAAAGTGAATATATAACTATATATTTTGTGATGTTTCAAGCGTCTACCTGTTGCCGTTATCAATATCGAGCAAAAAAATCACGTTTGTTGTATGGGAGCCCCCTTAAATATTTATTTTATTCTACTTTTTAGTATTTGTTGTTATAGCGGCAACAGAAATACATCATCTGTGAAAATTTCAACTGTCTAACTATCACGGATCATGAGATACAGCCTGGTGACAGATGGACGGACGGACGGACAGTGGAGTCTCAGTAATAGGGTCCGTTTTATCCTTTGGGTACGGAACCCTAACAAACCTCCGTTTACAGTTGACGTTATTCACTCACAGGAACACAACGATCCTCTTAAAATATCTTTTGTGTGATTCTAAAATGGATGTTATTCTCTGGCTGGTTTCTAATTTAACATTACTATACTACCTGTTCAATGGAACCTCGTAACTGCGTCAAAATGTACCACATGTTGGTGAAATTAATTTTTACGATAACAATGATACCTCATAACCTCAAGTTTTCACAACTGAAAGATTAAGCGGCTTGGTATCATGTAGCAAAGCAATAAAATATCGAACATACTCTATCCTACTAATATTATAAATGTGAATGTCCGTTTGTTTGTTACGCTTTCACGCGAAAACTACTGATCTGATCATCATGAAACTTTGTACACATATTCTTGGAGATATCAGAAGTAAAATGGGATACTTTCTATTAATTTTTTTTTTATCAATGCTTGCGAAGCCGCTGGTAAAAGCTAGTCTATCTATAAATGCCAAATCCCTTGCGGGGTAGGCAGGGTGAATCGAGCGCCACATGACTCGATCCTTACGTACCTCACTAGCTTCTTTAACATTCAATGCCCTTCTCATGCACGCTCGCTGGTTTCTAATGCTTCTGACATCACCTTTTGATAAAATAGAATCAATTTGTTCATGTTAGGCCTTTCTCGGCTCCAACATGCTTTTATCACGAGCTCGGTGGCTCAGTGGTGGAACGCGCTATTACGCTACTTTGACACCAACGCTCGTGGGTTCGATTCCCACACAGTACAAACATTTGTGTGTATGAAAATGTCTGTTTGTGTTGATCTGGGTATTTTCTATGTATAATAAGTATGTATTTACAAAAAAAAAATGTATTTACGTATGTTTATCAGTTGTCTAGTACCCATAACACAAGCTTCGCTTACTTTGGGACTAGGTGGCGCTGTGTAATTTGTCCGACAATATTTATTATTTATTATTACTGGGAAAAATTTGGGCATAACGCTTGCTGACCGCGTTCGAAATGATAACGTACGAAAGAGAGTTGGACTGAAAGAGAGTGTCGGTGTTAAGATAAGAAAGGGCATGCTCCGTTGGTTCCGACATGTAGAAAGAATGCAATATGAAAGAATGACGAAACAGATATACAATGCGAAAGTGGAAGGATGTAGGAGCCGAGGAAGACCAAGACCCACCTACCATGACTAAATTGGTCGTGATTTACCAGAAGGTGATGTCAGGAGCCTTAGGAACCGGCGAGTGTGCATGAAATGATCTATGAATGTGAAAGAAGCGAGTGAAGCATGTAAGGACCGCGTCTTATGGTGCTCGGTTCTCCCTGCCTACCCCGCAAGGGACCTGGCGTGAATATACATATATATACATCCTTCTACTTTCGCATTGTATTTCTATTTCGTAATTTTTTCCTCCTCCATTCTTTCTACATGTCCGTACAGAATATTTATCATAATTAGATAAGTTTAAAAGTTCAGTTATATTGCCGTACCCGTTTATTTTCCTCATTCCCGTAGTAGTTAAGTTAATACGTTTAATAGCTGGTTTTCTATCTAAACTTAACAAGTAATGCTGTAATGACCTGGTTTAAATATCGGTCAGTGTCTTCTGCATAAATAATTACTTAACCACGTAACTAAAGACGTCAGTAAGCCTTTGTGGGAGCATTTACATGTCATTTCAATATAAGTAATATTGATAGGTAATATTGTACATTTTTTATACCACTAAGCTGGCCATCAAGCATACAGCCTGCTTGATGGTAAACAGTCGCCGTAGCCTATGGACATTTGCAATACCAGGGGTGCCACTCATGCGTTGCCGACCCTCTAAAAGTCTAAAATACATATTGCATATAAATAAATATATGTTTTACATAAACTTGATTATCACTATAATGTCATCGCATATCAGTGAGGTTATTATGTGCAGTTTTGGATCAGCTATGCTTCAACTAGTTTTATATATTTTTGTTTTTTTATGAAAGATTTATTATTTTTTGTACCGATTATTTGTACTGTTATATATTTTATATAAATTCGTCAAACAATATTAATGATTTGAACTCGTTAAAGCAATGCCGAATGATCGAAAAAGTTACGTAATAAAACCCACAGCTCTAGATAAATTAAGATTTTAGAAAAGTTTTTATAGGATGTGTCACTTATTGTAAATTTTGTTTTTACGATTTAGAAAGTTGTTTCTGTTTTAAGTTTTTTGTTGTAATCGTATTTGCTCAGTAAAGATACCTCTATACCTAAATGTAAAAAGTAAAACTTTGTCAATACAAAATTTAATCCAAATTATTGAAGCCATTTTCGAGATACTCGGAATATATCTACATGTAAACGGGAAATACTCGTTTAAAGTAATAAGACAATACTGGATACTAGAATATTACTTACCAATAACAGTCAAATTGACTCTCGAATTTCTCGTCTGGGCTTGCTTAAAGTCCACACGACATCTGTACATTCCTTGGTCTGTTGCCTTCACTCGGTCTACACCGAGTTCAGCTGGTTTCCTTTCCGGCAGGAAATAGGCTCTGGAGGCGAATACACTCTCATCTGACCAGCGTTCTGCTACACCGAAGTCTCTTTCCCTGGCGTCGACGCTGCGAACAAGTAGATTGGATATAAACTCTCTATTTTTTAATATTTATTTTTATAAACAAAGGTTTAGCATGGAAGTCCTACAAAAATAGGTTAGTAGAAAAAACATTCAACAAGAACGGCTGTTATTAAAAGCCAGATGAAAATATCATATCATCAGAAATATCACACGGTAATATTTATTCGATAGAAAACAATGGTCTCCGTCAATCTGCGTTTGAGAAGCGTGGTGGAGTATGCTCTAAATCCCATCAGTTGAAGGGGTTTAGAGCATACTCCCGTATCGCTGCAGTGGGATGAGTGAAGGTTGATGTGGAACTTATTTATTAATTACGATCCTCATAAATAGAAAAAAATAAAAACTATTGTCTATTGTAAATGTTCAAGATCGTGTATACATTAGGATCGACGTCCATTAACAAAGCCTGAGGGTTTGGCGAAAATACTTATTTTAAATATGGAATTACTGCCGTCAGACCTTTACAACACACAGGGGAAATCAGACTTTCCTTAGGTTAGGACACACGTCTTTCGAAATATAATTTCTTGAAGGTGCAGGTTTCCCCACGATGTTTTCCTTCATCGCCGAGCAAGTGATAAATATGTACATAAATCTGAAAACACGATCTTATTGGTACATGCCCAGATAGTTTTCGAAGTGAAGTAGAGCGCATCAAAGCAGCCCGTCCGGGGAAGAACCTCCACCTCACAGAAAATCGCAGACTCCCTAGAGAGTTGTTGTGTTCCTGCGTGTGAGTGAGGTCACCAGTAAGCCAAGGAGTTGCTGTGTAAGCAGCAGAGGAGTAAGTGATACTTAATATATCGCAAGCATTAATAGGCTACGGTACCCGCTTTACATCAAGTGGACCGGATGCTTGTATACCTCCCGACCAGTATATAAAAAAATGGTGCCAGTTGGTCCATATACCGGTTCCTTTCCATCACCGCTGGGCAAGCGTTAATAAAAAATGTGTACAAAAATTTGAAAACACGAACTTGGTGGTACATGCCAGGATTTTAAGCCAGAACCAGTTGATAAATAGGCTTAAATAGACCTTGTACACTGGGCTATTACTGTTTTCTATTGTATTAGTACTCGCTTAATCTTGTATATACATATATCGTGCTTATTTTAACGAAATTCACTAGAAGTCTGCAAAAAAAAATCAATAGAGATTATTTCTTTCAAAATATCTAAGTGTTGCAGAAATAATAAGCTACAGCGAAACAGTGTTGACAAAGTGTACTTGTACACTTTTAAGTCATTAAATATTTTGGCTACCTAATTATTTATTGTTTAGCTTTTAGTCATTTAAGTAACTAAAATACGTCTATTATTACTTTGTACTTATGTATTAAATAATTTAAGTGAACCAATGTAATTAGTACGTAAACAAAAATTCATTTGTATAATGCTATTACATGAAAACGGTTTGCTTTAACAAAAATATTAGCATCATGCGTAGAGTAAAAACTAAAACTCATTAGCGTTTCTGATCATTTAACTGCTCAGACAATTTCTTTCAAACTGAATTGAGTTCTAGAATTCTCTAAATTATATCTTTATCATTCGCCGCCAGGCTACGTTAGTGACAAGACGCTTGTTTGTTTCAATACGAAAACCAGTTCTTCTCAAACTTTTCTCGACATGTTCGACTGTGCAAGCTGTGGCATGAAACATACAGAAGGTACTATCTGTAGTGCCTGCAAACGTCACTACGACTTCCCATGTTCTGGAGTAACCGAAGCAGGATATCGCAAGTTAGGTGACAGGAAGAATTCATGGCGCTGCCCTAAATGCAAGGCCAGCCCATCGCCGTCCCCAACTGTTACTTCTCCGCAACCCAACCAGTTGGACAGGATGCAGGAACAGCTCAATAAAATTATGGTGCAGCTGACTCCATTAGCATCACTGGTTGAAGATATGAAGTCGTTCAGGAGTGAGCTTAAGGACCTCAAAGAATCACTTGAGATGGCACACGGACTCATCCTGAACTTCACGGATAAATTTACCACTTTAGAGCACAGAATTATTGAGGCTGAGAGAACTACAGAAGAAATACCGGCGCTCAGATCAGAGATCGATAGGCTGAACCGAGAATTATTGGAGAGAGATCAATGGGCCAGAGCTAACAACGTGGAGATTCGTGGGATCCCTACAAAGAAAAATGAAAATTTATATGACATCACTCAGAAGATTGGGAACTTGAGCAACTTTACATATAAAAAGGAATTCATTAATTATATAGCACGTATCCCCACACGTATTCCTAACTCTGAGAAGTCAATTGTGGTCGCATTCAACAACCGCTACGTAAAGGAGGACTTTGTGGCATTGGCTCGGAAGTGTAAGCAGCTGAATTTAGTGAATCTGGGCTTCTCATCAGCTGGAAACACAAATATATATGTAAACGATCATTTAACACCATTTAATAAAAACCTACTGAGCAAAGCAAGAAACCTAGCCAAGGAAAAAAATTTCTCGTATGTATGGGTCAAACACTGCAAAATCATGGCGAGAAAATCCGACACATCACCTGTATTCAACATAAGAAGCGAACAGGACCTGATGAAGATTACATAGTTTATGTCAACTTAACAGTTTGTACAATGTTTTGCAACTATGTAAATTTCAGTTTGGGAATCACATGCGATCAATTACCGGTTTGTTACCTGACTGGCAACGGACTCGCCAACCAATTGAGATACGTAAGTTTGCACTTACTCATACAACTTTTACCCATGCACGCTTACATTACTATCGCTGTTTGGGTTATCATTGCTTGCGCATATCATCCAATACAATTCAATTTTCTATTGTTCATTACAAATAACTTATTTTTATTGAGTAGCGGTTTTTATAGATATACCCTGCTTATAAATAAACACTTATTATTATGCCAACGTTTAAATATTTTAGTGAGTTATTATTGTATATGCTTTAAATGTACTGCTTTTATGTATTATTATTTAACTGAAAGTAAGTTCCCTGTTACTCTTCTATCAACATATGTAAAATGTAATTCTCGTGAACGTAGTTATTGTATTGTGGACTATTTATTTATTTTAAATAACCGACTGTCTCGCTTACGCTATTGTGTTTTCATAAGTAACAATGGCTAATCTTAACGTTTACTATCAAAATACTCGAGGGCTACGTACTAAAACACACATATTTAAACGAAACTTGCTTATAAATCAATATGACATAGTGGCGCTTACAGAAACTTGGTTAATTAATGGCATAAGTGACAGTGAGCTTTTTGATGACCGGTATATAGTGTGGCGTCGAGACCGTAACTATTCACACACACGAAAAATATGGCGGTGGGGTACTTTTGGCCGTGCGTCGGGAATTAACAGCAGTGGACCGCCCAGATTGGTATTCTTCGGCAGAGGATATATGGGTAACAATAACGTATAGGAGTAATGACAACTTGCTAAGAAAAATACATTTTTGCACTTTGTACCTTTGCAGCGAAAAGCTTGGTCATTCTTTTAACTCACAATTACACAATTTTACAAGTAAATTATCATCGGTTGTCAATTCACAACCTGATGACATTTTTATTATAATGGGCGACTTTAACATGAGCAACATAGATTGGTATAACGACGGTAACAACCTGCAATCTTCCGGAATTACAGGCGACTCTCAGATATACTTTTTCGATACCATCTCAGAATGCAGCCTAACACAATTTAACTCATGCCGTAATATTAATAATAGACTACTGGACTTGGTGTTCTCTAACTCAAAATTATCTGTTACCTCATGCGACGACCCATTGGTGCCAGAAGACGCACATCATAAGTCCCTTAATTTAATCGTGAATCTTGCCGTTGTAGAGCCTCTTAAAATTAAACCTCGAATCAAATATTTCTATGATAGAGGAGACTATGATAAACTGAATTCGTCTTTGAACGAAATTGATTGGGAAGCGTGTTTAATTAATAATAGTTTAGAGAGTGCTGTCGAATTTTTTTATCAATGCTTATATGAATTAAGAGAAAAATATATACCCCATAAATTAATACATTCCTCCACTTATCCACCATGGTATAACGCTCCTTTAAAAAAGGTTCTCAAGGAAAAATTTAAATTTCTTAAGAAATATCGTACATACGGTAATACCCATGATTATGAAACCTTCTCACTATTGCGAAAGAGAGCAAAGCAACTTGAGCAGGAGTGTTACAAAGCATATATGAACAAAGTGGAGGAATCTATAGTTGAGAACCCTAAGTTATTTTGGTCATTCATTAAGTCTAATAAAAAGGGTACAAACGCTTTACCCTCCACTTTAACATATGAAGGCCGGTCAGCCGATACGGGAGATCAAATCTGTGATCTTTTTGCTGCCTATTTTGAATCAGTGTTCCTGTCTTCAAACTCCCGTCATAACATTTCAGCCACATCTCAGAATAATATTTCTCATATAAACTGTACTAACCATGTAAATACCATCAGTGATGTGGAAATTAACCCAGAGTCTGTATATAAATTACTTAAGTCACTAGATCTGACTAAAGGAGCCGGGCCAGATGACATAGCGCCGATATTCATTGTACGATGTGCAGACAGTCTGATGAAACCACTTAGAATTTTATTTAATCGCTCGATAAAAGAAGGCCTGGTCCCTAGGTTGTGGAAGGCTGCATTTATTACACCTGTTCACAAGAAAGGTGATAAAAGTGAAGTCAAAAACTATAGGCCCATCTCTAAATTATGTCTATTTGCAAAAATATTTGAAAGTATTATTCGCACACAGGTCTGCAATGCTCTTTCAAGTATTTTTATTTGTGAGCAACATGGATTTTTAAAAGCCCGTTCTACCGCATCAAACTTACTGTCATTTACGGAGTATGCCACGTCTAGTATGGATTCCGGAGGACAGGTCGATGCGGTGTTCACTGATTATAGCAAGTGTTTCGACCGCATAGACCATGGTATACTTTTGCAAAAACTTCTCTCCGCAGGAATCCACGGTAACTTATTTAGATGGTTTACCTCGTATATAGAGAATAGATCTCAGGCCGTTGCAGTGAATGGATACTCATCTAAGTGGATTACCGTTCCTTCTGGTGTTCCTCAGGGATCCTTATTAGGACCCCTGTTGTTTAATTTGTTCGTTAACGATATCCATTCCTGCTTTATCCATTCGAAATTCTTGATGTATGCGGACGACATAAAGATTTTTAAGCAAATTCAACGTCCTGTTGACTGTCACCTTTTACAACAGGACCTCAATAGATTTGAGCAGTATTGTACAGAAAATAAATTAGATTTGAATATCTCCAAATGCCACAGTATTAGTTTCAGTCGTAAATTAAACATAATAGAATATAACTATACTCTCAAAGGACTAGACCTCACCAGAGTATACGATATTCAAGATTTAGGAGTAGTACATGATTTTAAATTAACGTATGAGAAGCACATAGACTATATAGCTAGAAAAGCCAATAAAGCCCTGGGCTTCGTTATCAGATCGTGCTCTCAATTTTCTAGCGTAAAAATTGTAAAAATTTTGTATTGCTCTTATGTACGTAGTATACTTGAATACGCATCGCAGGTTTGGAATCCACAATACAACGTACATATAAACAGGTTAGAAACAATTCAGCGTAAATTTTTAAAATATTTACAATATAGGTGTAAATGCATTGCCAAGGATTATGAGGCAAGGTGTAGGAAACATCACATACTGCCTCTCCATGAGAGGCGAACTATAGCGGACATATTTTTACTTGTGAAAATAGCCCAGTCTAAAATAGATTCCCCATACCTACTTTCTATGATAAACCTCCGTCTTTGTGCCAGAAATCTGAGACGTCCTAATGTGCTGTGTGTCCCTCATAGTGCAACCAATTACAGGAAAAATTCTTTCTTTGTTCGATCTGCAAACACTTTTAATAAATTGGTTGGCGATCCCGAGCTGGATCTTTTTAACACAAACCCTAAAACATTTAAACACAAATTGACTACGGACTGGTTTAGTGTGGATCCCAAAAATTAAAATTGTTACAAACTTGGCACCAAAATTTATACTTAATTATCTTTTATTTTTCACTTTGTATTATAATATTAACATAAGCAAACAAGCACATATTTGTACCTATATGCGAAAACATGTTAATTGTGTTATTTTTTATTTATGTAGTTTTTGTACCACGTTATTTACACTGTAATGTTTTCCCAATAAAATAAAATAAAATAAAAATAAAAATTGTTATGTACACTCGTACATTATGAAATAAATAGACAAAAGTATTAATAAATTTGTTAACGTTTAAGTAATTCATGAGTTGCAGATGTTTTGTTGCATTCTCCCAATGTTCCTACAGCCGGAGCTGAAACGACGGTTTTAATACATTTCTTGACTTGAAGTTGTTTCACGAATTGTGCTTTCCGAAAATGACAACGTAAACAACAAATAACTTTACAAGGAAATATGTGTAAACAATACTTAAAAATTAAAACAAGTTGATGGCGGTCGGTAGCTTAATCGGCTTGAAAAACTGGCCTCCGCCAATTCGCAGTTGCGCAGTGTTGCTAAGTATGCTCTAAATCCCTTCGGTCGAAGAGAGACCCAAAACTTGCACTTGCACAAAATTGCATTCCATTTTTCCTACATGTTTTATTCTGGCACGTATACGCACGTAGCATAGACGACACACAATACCAACGACGTATATGTTTGAACGCTTCCATTTTGGAAATTTTCATCTCGATAATGAGCCCAGTGGCAGACTAGAGGCAAAAAATGATGGCAATGAATTATAAGACAGCAGCATTCAATGTAAGTAACAGAACTAATGAATTTACATCGAATTGGAAACATTAACTGCTCGGAAAGTGTGTACCGTATGAACATACTAATGACGAGATACAAAAACGGATTATCACTTGTGATGATAAGCGGATCCTGTATGACATTCGTAAACGTCCCTTGTACTGGTTGAATCCAAAGGAGGCAGGCAAAGCTTGCCTCAAATCTAAACTGAATTTAAAGAAGCTACTTGTCAGTGTATAGTGGACCTGTGCCAGCTCTGTTCATTACAGCTTCTTGAGACTTGGCACAAAAAATATTGCACAAGTGTACTACGAACAATTGTAAATTACAACGGACTTGTCAATTGCTTTATTCAAATCCTTCTTCGCAATACAGCAATACACGCCCACGTTCCGTAGCACGGACTTTCTCAAAACTATCGGAGTTATAACAGGAAACTCTCCGTCTATTATCCTCATCAGACCATGTTCTAACTGATCTTCTCAAAATTTCAAATCATATGATGCGCGGAAAAACTCAGCATAACTAAAGCTTGATAGGAGACAAATGTGAGGTCAATGTAGGATGGCTTGTAAATAGTAAAAAAATAATCACTTATAGAGAAATTATGGACAAGTTGCAATAGCTCATGTAAGGTATCTGGTAAATAGATTTTATTAGGTAAATAGTAAAGCTATCCAGAAATACTAAAAGGCTGAAAGAAGAAACTACATGAACATGAACATTAAGATTTTAAGAAAATATAATCACTTCGTACACTTTGAGGGGTGTGTATAGTAAACCAAGAAGTATGTAGTCAAGGAAAATTGTGACAACTAGAACAAGCTGTTGAGCACCTTTTGAAGGATATAAATGCAGGAAGATGATTCCGAAAGGAATACATGATATATAATAACAGAAGATGCCGACATCGTGGACCATGATCCATTATAACAGCGTGCAGTAAATTAATATGTGAATTCTCCCCATTTGCAATTTTAGTGACACTTCTAAGATTTTCCCCTGACACTTCAATTTAAATTTATCAGAATCTATTTTCTGAAAATGCAATACCTTCAGAAAGTTTATTAGAGCCAATAATCAAATAAACTGCTTTTAAGTTAAGCCCTCGCGAAGTTTCGAGTTGTGCCTTGTTCAAAATGCTCTGAAGACTTGTCGAGAAGATCTCTCTTAAAATGTTGAATGGTGTAAGTCATGAGATTTGAATATTGCAAAAATATAATTTACAGTAAATACCGAAAAAGATTAAGTATTATGGTCTATTTATTGTATAGAATTGATGATTTATCCAAGTTTAAAACCACCTCTCTGGATACCTATTTCCTGTGTGTTATTCTATGCCATTATTGCAAGAAATTGCAAGGGAAAATTATGACTAACACTAATTTGTTCCGCTTTTAACAGTGTTACATATTCAGTAATTGAGTAGATAAATGGACTATAATAGGGTAGGGGGCATTTATACAAGACAGTCGGCGAACAATTCTAATTGACGAATTGGAATACGATGTTTCAGTATAAATTAATGGTTTCATTGTGATGAAAAATGTAAATACGGAACACTATAAAGCACGATGTTATACAATATGTATTAAATCTACTACAATAAACACACTTTTGGGTTACAATCATGGACGACTTCTAAAAGTAAACCTATAGTCTCTGAAAATAAATTCAAGCCTCCAGTAATGAAGTTTGAGTATTTTAACAGGACCCAAAAAGAATGTATGTGGTAACCTAGTTAATAGATCCAACGTTTTATCATACTATTTGCACCTATCCTGCACAGTAGCCTGTCTATATATAACTTCACGCCAAATTCCTTGATTCTCTCTGCCTACCCCCCAAGGGATCTGGCGTGAAAATATAGATAGATAGATAGAAAATCATTTATGTTAATACTGTTGATTGTCGCGCATGGTGGAATTTTGAAGACATCTTGTTAATGCAAACACTTGTACAGATGCGACTTCGTAATGTCTTTAAAAGAAAGGTGCTGAATCTCAGTAAGGATTGATTATCACAACCATACCTTAAATAATTGTTTAGTTTAATTAATATATTGTAAATGTTGTGTATATCTGTTATTGGTGTTTACATTAGAACAAGATATCATGTGTGTCTCAATTCGAATGTTGTACCTTAATAAATGAATAATGTTTAATGTAAATAATATTTATTACTTGTTTTTATTTTTACCAACCTGTTTTGCGTTGCGACATTATTAAGGTGGAATCTGTACAATTTTGCATTAACAACCAGTTGAGAATTCGCAAGCTTGCATTGCCAGAGGAGCACCTGGCTCGTCAATTATATAACAATTCAATTTTTTTTTTAATTAGTCGGCCATTTGGCCGTGCTCTTTAAGAGATAGGAACGGTGTTCCTGAACATTCCTATTCTACTTTTTTACTTTTATGCTTACTTTTATGCTGAATCCGAATCTGAAGTCAAAATTCGAAAATTCGAAAAAAAACGCACACACAGACAAACATATAGATTTCATATAGGAACGGTGTTCCTGAAAACAAAATAACAAAAACAATATAAACAAATCTATATCTAAAAATATCGTTTTTCTAGCACATAATTTTCTTAAAAAAAATCTTTTCTTAAAACTTACACCACAATAAGAAAGTAAATTCAAGGACCCATATTTAGATCAAGTGGTATTTATGGAATTTTGCCAATAAATAGCCGGAACGGGAACTCATTCAACTTCCGGTTTCTGGCTCAAGTGTTGTTTCCGTATATACTAGACACAGACTAGAGGGCTTATGGCGAAAACTGAACCAGTATTCTCACGATAATTGAAATTGCAGTAAAAACTTTGTTAAAGAAATAATTAAGGCAGAGAGAGAGTAAACATTTGTGTGCGTGAACATGTCTGGGGCGCATCAAAGCAGCCCGTCTGGGGAAGTACCCCCCACCTCACAGAAAACCGCAGCCAAATAACAACTCCCTAGAGGATTGTTGTGTTTCTGCGTGTGAGTGAGGCCACCAGTAAACTCCCAAGGAGTTGCTACGTAAGCAGCAGGGGAGGTATCGCGCGAGTGATACTTAATATATAAAAAAAAATTGATGTTGATACGTATGGAAGAAGCGAGAGAGGCATGTTTGGATCGGTGTACCAAGCGCTCCATGCCTACCCCGATAGGAGACAGGCGTGATGATATATATGTATGTATGCACAGGTTCATTGTATAACATCAGGCACGCAGTACGCTTGTTTGCCTCTTATCACCTTATATCAACCAGACCAAGTAAGTATATATGCTGTGCACGCTAAACCCCTTAGACAACAATAATGTATGTATGCATAATGTATGTCATGAACTGCACGGTAGGGAAAAAAATTGTGACGATTCCAAACAAATGTAGCCATTTTTACGGAATAAAAAGATTTTGACTTTGACTTTGACTATGTATATCTTCACGCCAGGTCCCTTGCGGGGTAGGCAGAGAGAACAATAATAATGATTCAAGAAAGACTTCTTTGCACGCTAGACGAGCTAAGTAGGCTCTGAATTATGGTCTCTGGTACTGCGACTCTTTTAGTGAATTGCTAATGGCCAATAGATGAAGATTGTAGTGTAAGGCCTTAAATAATCGAAAGTCGTAAATAATCGATATACAATCAATTATCAATGCTATGAAGTACAAAGTTTGTTTATAAATTAAGTTTGTTTTTGCCAAGTTTTCTTCTTATTATCATTACCCCTTTTTCCATCAGCGGAGCGGATCATCGGAGTCTGCTATCTAAACTTAAGAGGGCGCACAAAGCTAAGTGGCGCCCTCATTTTGTTTTTATTAATAACGCTGAATTGAAGACCAATTCCAAAAAAAACGCTCTATAGTGCACTGAAGAACCATATTTACGTTTTTTTTAAACATATCTTGTATTTATGATCCATGACAAGTAACCAAAATTTTAATTATTGCTTATTGTGGCCACTAATAGCAATAATCAAAAGTATGACTAATTCTACATAAATAATAAAAACAGAATATGTCTCACAAAACATAAATATGGTTCTTCAGCCCTATAGAGCGTTTTTTTTGGAATTGGTCTTAAATTCAGCGTTATTAATAAAAACAAAATGAGGGCGCCACTTAGCTTTGTGCACCCTCTTAAGGATCTGGCGAAGATAGTGATTTTTCCATATAGCGGCCTTTCTAAGGTAAGGTCACACGTCTTTCGATATATGATTCCTTGGACGTGAGGGTTTATCTCACGATGTTTTTCTTCACCGCCGATCAAGTGATTGCAAATACACAAATCCGAAAACTCAATTTAGTCACAGTAAACTGTGATACTTAATGTATTGCAAGCGTTCATAGCCCACGGTAACCGCTTTTCATCAGGTGGACCGTATGCTCGTATGCCTCCTGACGTATAAAAACAATAATATTTTTGACTTACCTGTAGATAGGCGTGCCGAGGTCTTCACGATACCAGAGTACAAGAAGAACGGCATCTTCCTCATCCTGCGTGCCGATGTCGCATGGAAGGTACACTGGTTCGCCAGCCACCGCCATTACTTGCGTCATAGGCACTGCGGGCAAAAAAACTCAAATTAATATCTTAGTTTTCCTAATTGGCACAAATATCATGTAACATTCCTGCGTGGTAATCGTAAATAAATGATATAGAACTACAAAACAAGTACCTCCACTTCACTGAAAACCGCAGCCAAATAACAACTCCGTGGAGGGTTGTTGTTTTCGTGCGTGTAAGTGACGTCACCAGTAAGCTCCTAACAAGTACTAGCAGAAGAGGTGACGTCGCGCGATTAACACTTAATGTATTGCGAGCATTTATAGGCTACGGCAACTGCTTTCCATCAAGTGGGCCGTATGCCTTCCGACGTTGTATATAAAAAGCAACGTGGTCGATTTGACAACCTCTTCCTTTTTGAGGTCGGTTCAGAATAGTATAGTTTGTTACTAGCTATTAAAAGTCGTCTACAATCCTTCAGACACACATTGTTACGCTGTCCAAGGAACCTAAGAATAGTCAAAGTCAAAGTCAAAATCTTTTTATTCCGTAAAAATGGCTACATTTGTTTGGAATTGTCACAATTTTTTTCCCTACCGTGCAGTTCATGACTAGGTGAGCACTGATAAAAATACTGCCAAAAAACTCAGGCATCCCTCTTTTGGTATCCAAACAAATTTACATAACTTATTAATTACATTATAATTGGATCGACTCCATCCCAGGCATTTTTATCATTAATATAGTCAGATACTTTATAATATGCCCTGCTACACAATTTGGCTTTAATGGTAGTTTTAAATTTGTTTATTGACAATTCTCTTGTATTGCTGGGAAGTTTGTTATAGAACCGTATACATTGCCCCATAAAAGAATTACTTATTTTGTGGAGACGGCTTGGATGTAATACCTAGCTAGCACAACCAAAGATTCATGAGAAAGAATGGACTTCCATTTAATTGGTTTTATTTTGTCTTCTCAGAGAATCCTCCAATATTAATCTCCTCCCCTGCACAAACAGACACTCACATATACACTATCACTATGTATAAGTTTCACACATGATTTTTTGTGGTATAATAAAACGTATAAAAAAGGCAAATTACCGAAATGCCTAAACTATTAGGGGTTAAAATATGAAATTGCCGATTTGTACTGAAAAAATAATACTTGTTTTTCTCTATGATGTAAAATATTTATTGAATCAAAATATTTACATTCATTCTCATCGGAAGTTTATTTATGCTTTCACGATATAACTCTGGGTATCTAGATTCGACAAACTGTGTAAAAACATTGTGTACTGTCTCCTGGAAAGAAAATTATTTACCACTTAGAAAATTGTCCAAATCACGAAACAAATGGTTGTCAGTTGGAGCAAGGTCTGTTGAGTACGGAGGATGACGCCTGAGCTGCTAACTGCTCCTGTAGTGTTGCAACGGTTTCCCGTACAGTGTGAGGTTTTGCGTTATCATGGAGCAATAATTGTGAAGATCGATTCACGAGTTCGAAGTTCGGCACAGTAAACATCTGCTGTTATTGCTTGCTGAGAAAGATACCATTACCTTTTTATTGGTAAGCTTTGCTTTAGGGCACTGTTGCGGCGTTTGACCTGGGGTCAGCCATTGCATTTTTCGCTTACGGTTATCGTAAAGAATCCACTTTTCGTCACATATCACAATTCGATCCAATATTCCTTCATTTCTCTACCGATTCAACAAGGTAACACAAGTTTCAACACGCGTTTCTTTCTGCAGATCAGTCAAATCATGAGGCACCCATTTTTCATATTTTTTATCTTATTAATTTGATGCAAATGAGTCAATATTGTAGGTAAGGTAACCATGCAGCTAATTCCTGGGTAGTTTGCCTCGGATCGGCTTCCACCATCTCCTTCAGTTCAGCGTTATTCATCTATGCGGGCGGTCTTCCACGTGGTTCGTTCAAGTTTCCATTACAAAAGCGTTTAAACCAAAAACGCTCGGTGCGTTCATTAGCAGTCTCCTCTCCAAATGCAGCCTTGATATTTCGGGCCATTTCTGCCGCGTTACTTCCGCGTCGGAACTCGTATTCAAAAGTTATTCGGGTTTTCGAATCATGAATCATATTTTGCGTCTAAGCTAAAAAAAAATAAAAAATCGAAAATCAAACGTTGCACATTTTTTAAAAGATCATAGGTATCATGTGAAAACAGTTTCACTTGAAAATCTCATACCATGAATGTCAATTCAAACTATCTATTACTATAAAACGGCAATTTCATACTTCAACCCCTATTATTTGCTATGAAAAGTTTACCTAATCATACTGGATTTCGTATAAATGAGAAATCAGCTAGGTATTACAAAGTTTATCCGGGAACGTGTCTAATATTGGAATCGAGAGGAAATCCGCCGGATATCCGCCGGATAAGTGCACGTAAAATAATCAGCCAAAGTGCTAGTTTTAGTAGCCAGTTGATATGATCACAAAATTGAGGATCTACGCCCTATAGAAGTTTGTCCGTCGGATAGGTGCCTTCCGGATATTGTAAAAGTGGCTTATCATGTCTACAGAAGTACTGTTTTCAGACAGAGTAGCTATGGCAGCAGCGGTGGTGGGTGCATGCGGTTCCTGGTCCAGATTAGCCATGGCAGGGATGGCATGCATCTACTTACGATAGTAGGTGGGTGAGTTCCGATGTTAGTTCGCATGAACTAATTGGTGGTGTATCGTTATACACAGCTTCGGGCGGATTGAGATTACTGTCCTCCGCCAATACGCATTTGAGCATCATGGCATAGGTCTCGCTTCAATCAGAGAGGGCTTTAGAGCATCTAAAGCCCTCTTCGATTGAATCGAGACCTTTAACCCAGAAGTGGGATGAGTGTGCGTTGGTGTAGTAAGAAGGAAGTCCTATATTCATCAGTCTTAGGGAAAACTGTAAATATTTTGTATTCAATTTTTTTTTAGAATTCCCCGAAAACAAATTTCCGCAAAGCAGTGTTGAAACTGAAGTTAAATTGAGTTGGCTTATACTCGTATAAACATAGGTGTAGTTTCCTTATCCAATGTCGGAGTAAACAAGATCTGTATTCCACTTATTTCGGTTTGTTATTATTTTATACTCAACTGTTTATTTACAATCTCCATTATTTACTCTCGATTCAAAATCCTGTAATAAAATAGAGAGAAACGGCGTTGGAGCAACGATGGAAGTTTTACTTTCTAACTTATGACGAGATCGGTGGCTCAGTCGTAAATAATGCGTCTTTGACACCAACGCTCGTGGGTTCGGTTCCCACACAAGACAAACATTTGTGTGCATGAACATGTCTGTTGCTCTCGGTCTGGATGTTTTAAGAGAGGGCGCATCAAAGCAGCCCGTCTGGGGAAGTACCTCCACCTAACAGGAAACCGCAGCCAAAATGAACTCTCTAGAGGTTTGTTTTGTCACTGCAAGTGAGGTTACCAGTAGCGAGGAGTTGCTGTGTTAGTAGCAGGCAATACGCGCGATGTATTGCAAGTAATAATGCACTAATCAATTCACATTAGGCGAATCGTAAGCATGTATGCCATCCGACGTTATATAAAAAGAATGGTGGTGTAATTCATACCCAGAGGACGATAAGCAATGAATAATTTAAGAAAAATCAGTTATCTAGATTACTCCAGTCATAACTTTAAGCTGTATTCACAGTTTATGTAGCAAAAGCCTGAAATGTAGTGGAAATCCAAACAAATGAGCTCGTATAGCGGTTTATGCTTCGCTTCTGAAATTCAGTGAAATATTACAGATGAATAAATCAGTTTTGTTTTGCTATTAACATGAACTGGTTGCGAGATTTTAAATTTCTCCAGAGGTGGAGTTTTCTGCAGTCGTTTGCTGCTTTTGTTGATACTGAATTATGAATGAATTTATTGATGAACTTACTCCAAGTTGTAATTAAATTTTATAGGATGTAAGTGGCATAATATCATCTTTAACAAGTCAACGCCAGTTTCTCCTGTGCGTGGTGCACACTGCTAAATAGTCAAAGAGTGGGTAAGGTGAGTAAGAACAAAAGTTTTTATTTACCTTACCTTACTTATCTTCTTGAACGTTTCCCAACTCTTTGTCACGCACACTTCATACTTTTAGTGCTCTCGATATCTAATAAGAATCAGCCTAAATAAAAACCACCAGTACCATCACCTCGTAGAAGATCGAAGCTCCAATATCAGTGAATCACTTAGTAAATTGTTAATTAATATTATTTTATTAATTATTTAATACTATTTTAATGTAATTAGTAATTACAATTCATACATATAAATCATCACGCTTGTCTATCATTGGGATAGGCAGAGACTACGGAACGTCAGGTGCATTATTACATAATTAACCAGTTGAGAATGCGCAAGCTTGCATTGCCAGAGGAACACCTGGCTCGTCAACTATGTAACAATTAAATTTTTTTTAAAATTTGTTCGGCCAATTTGGCCATATTCCTTAAGAGATAGGAACGGTGTTCCTGAACATTCCTATTCTACTTTTTTATGCTGAATCCGAATCTGAAGTCAAAATTCGAATATTCGAAACAAAGCGACAGACAAACACACAGACAATTGCACAGACAAACATATCGATTTCATATAGGAACGGTGTTCCTGAAAATAATTTGTTGTAAGTCACATGTATATTTACGACAAATGAAATACATATAAAAATGATGTACCCGCTGTGAAATAAGATTTCTGATTTTGCGAATCATGGAGTTCGTTTTAAAGATATTTATTTCTGGTTCATCTCAAATTTATTTTGGTACTTTGTTATACATGAAGAAGTAGCTGGATGCACGAGTAATACTATTGTTTTGCAAGCATGACTACGGTTAAAGCTTCACTTAAAGTTTCTTGTGTGACTTCAGATGTAGCGTAGAAAAGAAAATTTGTAATAAAAGATTTTATTGAATTAAACAATTTTTAATGGAAGTATTACCAACCAAGTAGTACCAACCCAGAGATCTACTCAAAAACATTTAGCGACCACGGACGCTGCAAAGCATTCGAAATGTCAGGTTCAACAAAATAAATAAAACGCGGTACTTTGTGTGAATCGGAACGTATATAATTAATCCATCCATGTCGGTAGATGTATAATAATTGAATAACCAATGTAAGACAAATGTCACCTCAGTCTTTCAGCGACCACGGACGCTGCAAAGCTTTCGAAACGTCAGGTTTAGCAAAATAAATAAAACACGTGATACTTCCGTTAAAAATTCTTTAATTCAATGTATAACAATCACGAAAACCTAAGACAAAAGATTTTATATTTTATTTCACACACTTTTATTGAAAGAACCCAGAAAGCAAAAATTGGTCAAGTTATTAGTGATGAGGTTGGATCTTAGGGAACTCCGCAGGGAAGTGTCTTAGGACCGACCCTTTTCCTTGTCTTTATAAATGATCTATGTGACAAGAAAATAAATAACGCTAAAATTCTGACATATGCCTCTGATGCTGCGGTAGTCTTTACTGACAAAAATTGTGCTGAATTAAAGGTGAGCTAGGAGTTACTGTGATCGCTGAATGGATTAACCTTCTACAGATCTAAAACTAACTGCGCGTGTTTTTCGATTGATGAATGGACCCAGCCAGTAAGCGGTATTGACATAAAAATACGCAAGAAGAGAAGAGTTTTTATTGTAAAAGTATGCACATCAATACCTTTGTAATGCTTTGCCCAGCACCAGTATGTCAAAAGTCCGAAATTATATGTCAATACATCTTTATAGTCAAATAAAGAGGACCTAACCTAACCTGCCGTGAATGTAAACTCAAACTGACGAATTGGTTATGGCCATTGGATTAGTATGATGTCGAAAACTTGCTTACATATTATTCCTGAATGGCATTAAATTTGATACAGTCAACCATCGTACACACACAACATTGTATAACTATATACATATATACACATTTACATATACTAAGTACTAGGTACAGCAACGATCTTAGAAATTTATGTTATTAACAAACATTTGTCATGAAGTAGCGGCCTTTTCTGACACAAGTACTTACTACATAAAAGAAGAAGGCAACCTCCCACGATGCATGTATTTTATATGTAAGTATGTATATCTGAGAGTTCGATGGCGTCATTGCGCGTGTCTTTCTAACCGAAGACGCAGGTTAAGCAACGTCGACCGCAGCCTGTCTACGAATGGGTTTAACTATCTCGAGTTTCTCCGTGCTTCGGAGGGCACGTTAAGCCGGCCGTCCCGGCTGTTGTCGATAGATAAATCGTTAAGCTAAGCCAGTGGCCCTCGGGCGGCTTGAAAACACTGGCCTCCGACAATCCGCATTGGAGCAGCATGACGGAGAATGTATTGTAGGGAGACCTGTATCCCTGCAGTGGGATGAGTAAGGGTTAATGTGATTTGTATATCTTCACGCCAATGCCGGGTAGGCAGAGAGAACCGAGTGCCATAAGACTCGGTCCTTACACACCTCACTCGCGTCTTTAACGTTCATAGCTCTTTTATTGCACACTCGTATATTTGTGAAAGAAATAAACGATTTTTATTTTATATATCCCTGAGTGACTGCTCGCTCAGTGGTTAGTAACACTCGTGGGTTCGGTTGTCATAGAGTATTTTTGTATGTATGTAGGTATGGGGCAGGCCCACCACTCATTGCCACCACTGTCTCCTGTGTAGCCAGAATTAACAGCGGTGACCACCAAAAAGGCAATGAACAGTGAAGTTCATTGTTGTCCCGGGGGTTAAACTACAGCTGTCTTGAAACTCACAACGAATTTAATCAGAGGAAATTTGTAGGAGTAGGAAGTTTTGGAATTGACTTCCCCTCTTGGCAAAGAGAGACAGCAATATGACAAATAAGGCATTAAAAAATCTCAAAGAGATGGCTAGTCAAGTAAAGCTCAACTGCCGTGCACCACGGTTTATCAGATACTATATAAACATTTGTATGCATGAACACGTCTGATTGTCTTGATCTGGGTGTTTTTTAAAGAGGTGGGACGCCTGAAAGCACCCTTTCTGGGGACGTATGTCCACCTTACAGCAAACCATAGCCAAATATCAACTCCCTAGAGAGTTGCTGTGTCCCTGCCAGTGAGTGAGATCTCCAGTAAACCTAAGGAGTTGCTGTGTTAGCAGCAGAGGTGGCATCGCGGAACTGATACTTAATGTATTCATAGGCTATGGTAACTAATGTACATTGGGGCATACAAGCATAAGAAAGTCAAATGTATGATATTATGATACATTCACATCATTATAAGCTTCCGCGAAACCTGCTTTCTGTCTTTTATTTGTTTATCTTTAGTTTCTAACTTTTATCCAGTAATTTGATCTATATTACTTTGCGTGTTTCCGCCACCAGTTATTTCGTGCGAACTAGCGCCTTTTATTTTATGATCGTAAAATTTTATTAGATCACCTTGGAATAAAACCACGACTAACTCAAATTACGACTGCCATGAATGTTCTTTTTTTGTGAAATCCTACTAATATTATAAATGCGAAAGTTTGTATGAATGGATGTTTGTTCCTCTTTCACGCTTAAACGGCTGAACGGATTTGAATGAAATTTGGCAGGTAGATAGATTATGATCTGGATTAACACATAGGCTACGTTATTTGACTCCACGCGGGCGGTGCCGCGGGCAGCAGCTAGTACAATATAAACACGATTTGTGAGCAGTGAAAGAACCGGCCTATTGTCCAACTGGTTCCCGATTCGAATCTTAGCATGTACCACTAACTTCGTGTTTTGAAATTTATGTACATATTTATAACTAGCTGTGCCCGCGACTTCGTACGCGTGGAATATTGTTTATTTATATTAATAAAAATAAATAAAATTTCTACCATAAAAGTAGCCTAAGATACTCCTTATTACATCAGCTATCTGCGAGTGAAAGTCCACCAAAATCGGTCCCGCCGTTTCAGAGATTAGCCGGAACAAACACTCAGACAGACAGACAAACAAAAATTGTAAAAAATTTCATTTTGGTATTTGTACCGTGTATATATCCATATGCATTTAGTAAAAAGCGGTTATTGTAATATTACAAACAGACATTCCAATTTTATTTATCTGTATAGATTATCACTTATTCTGCGGTGATTGGAACTCGCGCCTAAGACGTGTGTCCTATCATAAGAAAGGTCCGGTTTTCCCTTTGCATTATGAAGATGTGATGGCAGTTGCTCCATGTAAAAATAAGTACCTCGTCAATCTTAATGGATTAGGAAACGAGATATACTAAGAAGAAGACAATATAAACATGACTAACCTTAAGTTGATTAAAGTTAAGTTCACCAACTTGGTGACAAGGGACCTGACATCAAAACAAACAGAGAACGTCCTCCATTAGTGGTTTTGGTTACAAACTGAAACATCAGTCAGAACACCCAGATAGTGGACATGAATAGAGCTTGTTTAAACATGTATGTATGAATATACGCCAGATTATTTGCGGGATTGGCAGACAAAATCCTCCTCAGTCCTTACACACATCACTCGCTTCTTTGACATTCATAGCTCTTTTCATTCACGCTCGCCGGTTCCTAGGACTCCTAACATCTTGATCTTCCTCGGCTGCTACATCCTTCCTCTTTCACGTCTTTGTTTAGTCGCTGTTACGTCATTGTTTATCCTGTATTCTTTCTACCCGTCCGAACCAACGGAACATGTCTTTTCTTATCATAGTACCGACCTTACGGACCAACTCTCATTCTGATATCATCATTACGAACGCAGTCAGCAAGCGTTATGCTACAAATTATAAGCAATGCTCGCATCTCCAACGCATTTATTCTACGTTCATATTCTCTCTGCCATACCTACGAGTAGCTTTCGTTTCATGCTACTTCACTTTCAAACATGTAAGTTGGCAACTGAGCATAAAAGCTGTTTGGTAGTAAGTACAATTCTTAAGGAGCACATATCTATAGATCAATGTGATCAATTCCTTCGATTTATCCATATTTAATAAAGTACCCACTACTTTCCACAAAGAGTCGAATGGAAGTAAAATATTTTGAACGCTGCACGCGAGCCGGATAGCTGACGCGTCCGGAGCCACCGGATGTCCGGACGTTCCTCGCCGTCCGGTTGTGTCCGGGCGCAGTGACATTGCACCGAATGGCGTGTGCATTTTTGTTACCCGATTGCAGTTTAAATACTTCCAGTGGGTCTTCGTTTCCTTCTTGCAGTCTTATTTCGTTACCTTACAATAGAAGTGTGTAATAAAAAGTTGTTTGTCGGTTAAGATATTTTTCTTTCTGGCAGATAAAGTATGTCGAGTCTCTCTATAGTTTAGAGTATAGGGCTTGGCATATCTAATACAGATAAAATCCCTTATTAAAATAATGATAAAAAATATAGGTACCTATCAAAAATTTGAATCAAATGCTCAGGTCTATACATTTAAAATTTATATATTTGTAATTATCACTTGCTCGGCGGTAAAGGAAAACATCCTGAGGAAACTTGCACAACCAAAACAAAAAGGAAATTCTATTTCAGGCAGTTTGATTTCAAACGATTCGTAGCATGTTATTGTAACGACTAACATCAACAGTCAGGCGCTGTTGATGTTAGTCGTTACGATAACATGCTAAGAATCGTTCGAAAACAAAATCGGATGCCTCGTGGAGAGGCGAAACACGTGTCGCGGAGACGACTGGAGCAGTCAGGGCAGCAACGGTGGCGGGTGCATGCTGTTCACATTTCAGATGGCGAACACTCGCAGATACGACCGCAGCAGCCAAGGCAATGACGATCGGAGCAGCCAAGGCAGCGGCGGCATGCATCTACTAAGGGTAGTGGGTGGGTGCCTTAATTAGGAATTATTTTGGAACCTTGCAACTCTAGAAAGAAGAAGACTCAGGTCTGTAATTTTTTTTATACAACTAGATTGGCAAACAAGCATGCGGCCCGCATCAGATGGTAAGCGGTCACCGCAGCCTATTGACGCTCGCAACACCACGGGGATGTTACTCGCGCGCTGCCAATCTTGTGACCTAAGGATGTTTCGTCACAGTACCCAGTAATTTCTCTACCATATCTCACCCTTCAAACTGGAACACAGCTATATAAATATAGCTGTTTAGCGGTAGAAATAGGTGAGACAGAGGTATACAAAATCTCCCTCTGGTAATAAACTATTTACTTGAAATAAATCCAAGTTTGAGTGACAATTAAGCATTAAATAACTCGTGATAAACATATAGGTTCTTCTATTTCGTTAGATGGGCGAATGTTGTATGAAATTGTGAAATGAGTACATTCTAGAGAACAACTTGATCCTTGTAATCCAATGATCCAATCACACAAACGTTAAGGTGGGACCACACTTGCGCACGCGCAGCTTAAGCGCAGATTGTACATGCGACGCGTATATGATGATGTATATTTTGACTGTATTTTGTATACGTACATGTCTGAAGATGGTTTCTAAGATGTACGCGAACGTGTAATATTCGTGTACGAGAGGACATTATATGTTACACGCGAACTGTTAACGAACATGTCTAAAAGTTTACATACTTTTTTACATACATTTTAAGGGAGATAGATGCATCAGAGCAGCCCGTCTGGGCAAGTACCTCTACCTCAGAGAAAACCGCAGCCAAATAACGACTCCCTAGAGGATTATTGTGTTCCTGCGTGAAGTTAGGTCATTAGTAAGCTCCTAAGAAGGCGCTGTGTTAGTAGAAGATGTGGCATCGCGCGAGTGATACAAGCGTTCATAGTTCATAACTACGGTAACCTTTACATCAGGTGGGCCGTATGCTTGTATGCCTCCCGACGTCGTATAAAAAAATACTATAATTCTAAAATGTACGCGAACAGACTGTTCGTACACGTGCTTAGGTGTGGACCCGCCTTTCTGTACTGGCTTTGAATAGCAAGCCCTCTAATAAAATGTAACACAGTAGGAATGTTTTATATTAGAACGCAGTCTAGAATTGATCTTTGACGTTATATTATGTGATATTTTATATATATTATTGAAGTAAAACTTCTTTACGCACGCTTGACTTGGGGAGTAAGCTGGTGAATGCGTGACGAGAGCGTTACGAAAAGTGTTAACCGGCGAGGCGAAAGGAAATTGGGAGGGAGATATAAGTTAGTGAAGAGAAAGAAAGAGATACTTACGTTTCGTATATTACCGTAGGGGCAAGAGAGAGAGGTGCGAGCACGAGGTGGAAGGCGAACGGAAGTTGAGAGGGAGATATAAGTTAGTGACTTTTGGCAACCACAAAATAAAAAATGTCAATGAAGAAGAAGAACGAAGTGAAATTCCCAGTCAACACTATCGTGCGTACGTGCGTCGGTCCGTCCGTCGCGAGCGCGAAGGATATTAAATTGCCTATTGTCTGTAAGTTTTACTTCAGTCGTGTGGTCTAAAGCACACTCGTTTTTTTATGTATATTAACATAAAATATCACACAAATAGCGTAAAAGATCAATTCTAGACTGCGTTCTAATGTAAAACATTCCAACCGCATTACATTTAATTCACCTTAGACATACATACATAGTACCCAATTGTCTATTATCTATGAGAAATGTGGTATATTTGAGACTTTTAAATTTAAAAGCCGGAACATATCACTGCAATATGTGACATAAATGAACATGACGTAAGAAATAGTTTGCAGAAATTATATAATGTAAGAATATAATTTCAATGTATACATAAGAAAGAGCTGGTCTGATAGATCGGTGTAAAGATAAGAAGAGACATACTCCATTGGTCCGGACATGTAGAAAGAATGCCAAAGGAAAGAATACCGAAACAAATATGGTAAAACCGGGATAGATGCCGCATTGGGATAGGTGCCTCGTTTTAAAAAAACCATACTTCCCAAACTCGCGACTAAGAATTAATAGTATATGTAGGAGCCGGAGTCACCCCGCACCTCGATTACCTGCGGGCTGTCGTACAGCGAGCATGTATTTCGCTTGTGCGTGTAATTATCTCCGCAGCGAACTTCAGGAACATGTAAAAGATTTAAAGGTTAGTATTTGCCGTTGTGTAACTTTAGTAGTAATAACTTCTGTTATATTTTCGATTACGTCAATATACTGGTTCATTAAGTGTGCATCTAGATGTAAATAGTTGCTCTTTTCATTTTAATTTATTTAAAAAAATACTTGGGCATCTATCCCTATCACAAAGGATAGTTGCCCTGAATTTTTGAGGTATAGGTATATTAGGGGCATCTATCCCTCCATACATTATATACGGTGTCAGTGTATATTTAGTGTCCTGTTATATTTTTTATGTATTAACGTATATTTCTATGACGTATGACGACATAGTTGATTTGTGTGTTAAAGAAAATGATGATTATTTAAATGTAAAGAAGGGCCGAACATCACTATAAAGAAGAATTATTTATAGTTCAAACAGCGAAGATGAAGACAATCCACCTAACTATAAACTTAAAGGGAAAAAAACCAAAGGTTTGCCCGTGAAGAATACTAAGAGAGATGGACAGGCTAACCCTAAAGATTCTAATAAAGATACCTGCATATAATGTTTTGAAAACTATAAAAATACGATGTCTAAATCAGACTGGATACAATGTGTAATGTGTCAGAACTGGCTACATGAGACCTGTACACTTTTCAGAAATTATTGCTCAAGATGTGGAAAACTGAAAGCTTCTATTATATTATATATTAAAAAACAATATTTTTGTTGAATAAATTCTTTTATATTATAATTTAAATGATAAGTATAATTACATATGTCTGTTAACCTAAATATTTTATAATAGCAATTAAGAAGCCATATTTTTGTTGAACAAATGCTTTTCAAATTATATTATTATTATTATTGTCATAGAATTATCTTAAAACAATAACAATATAAAGATTTTCAAAAACGCAAAATGTTTTTCGTTTTTCTACCCATGTTTCTTTTAAGCAATTGCTGTTTTAGGAGTAGAACGACTTTATCTTTGGTTGCGTTTTCGTTTACACAGTATAAAGGGCATCTATTCCGCACTGCAGCCATCTATCCTTCTTAGCATTTTCATGGTGGGGCAACTATTCATACAGATAGGCATCTATCCTCAATAAAAGAGTTCCACAAAAAGCTAAATTCTGCAAAATCTGTAATTGATAGGTCAAAAAAAACAAACAGTAATTCAACATAAGTAATTAAACTAGTTACATTCATAGAAATTGTTCATATAAAAGTAATATTTTTAGAATTAGGAGGCAATTTCAAAAAGTGGGGCATCTATCCCGGTTTTACCTATACAACGTGGAAATGGAAGGATGTAGGACACCAGGAAAAACAAAGACTCACCTATCACCTTTGATTAAAACAAAATAACAAAGATACGTGACTAGCATCTAGTGCATGGATCTCTTAAATTAGGCCTATGGCGTCTAATTTAGCACAGTAACATTCCCTTCACACATCCCACGCGTGTTATTGAGATACTTGTACTATGTGATTTTCAGCGGAATAAAGATACCGCAATATGCCTAAGTGTGCTTTTAAAGATTGTACAAATAATTCAAAAGGAAACCAGTTGAGAATGCGCAAGCTTGCATTGCCAGAGGAACACCTGGCTCGTCAATTATATAACAATTCATTTTTTTTTCATTTGTCGGCCATTTTGACCATGTTTCTTAAGAGATAGGAACGGTGTTCCTGAACACTCCTATTCTACTTTTTTATGCTGAATCCGAATCTGAAGTCAAAATTCGAATATTCGAAAAAAAGCGACAGACAAACATATAGATTTCATATAGGAACGGTGTTTCTGTAAAACGTGTGCGTCTCGGGACGCGCGACAGATGTGATAACTTAAACTAATCCGCTGCCGTATGCGTGAGAGAAAGGGAAGCCAGTCAGACTGGCGCCGTAACGCGTTACGTAACGAAGCGGTTTACCCTCCCATAAGAAGTTATCACTTCAAAACAAATCACACAAAGTTACTTTTCACTCATCAGTACATTTTTCTTATTAAATATGTTTGAATTAGTTTTATTTTGTTGGCCATTTTGAAAAACGAGACAGAAGTATACTATACGTAAATCTGCGACGAGCTAAGGTGCACAGTCTCGCGCAGTCGTCATGGCACAGTGGCGCGGCGTATTGTTTCACATAGCGATACTTCGTCTTGCTCACGCGCCACCTGCTTGCGTCATTCTGTCTCTTTCTCCTTTACCCTGTAATATTAACATTCGTTTGTGTGACTAATGTATCTGTGGTAGTATCCGATCCATTGTTTGAGTACCTAATAAAAAAAAGTATCTGACTATATTAATGATAAAATGCCTGGGAGTGAGTCGATCCAATTATAATGTAATTAATAAAATATGTAAATTTGTTTGGATACCAAAAGAGGGATGCCTGAGTTTTTTGGCAGTATTTTTATCAGTGCTCACCTAGTCATAAACTGCACGGTAGGGAAAAAAATTGTGACGATTCCAAACAAATGTAGCCATTTTTACGGAATAAAAAGATTTTGACTTGACTTGACTTGACTTAATGTAAGAACGTTACGTATCTGTCATTTTGTTTTAATCAAAGCCTATCACACGTTACCAGAAGTTGGTGTCAGGAGACCTAGGAACCTGCGAGCGTGCATGGAAATAGCTAAGAATGAAGCGAGTGATATGGGCAAGGACCGAGTCATGTTACACCCGGTACTTTCTGTTTACCCCGTCAGGAACAGTACGTATACCAGTTAATAAACGCAACTTTATCTGTGTTTTTTTCTTTCTAATTCTCCACAGTTTGCTTTTTTTTTTTGATATGATCAATATTCATATTCGGTCCAGCCGTTTTCGAGTTTCTGCTAAACTATATTTATTCATAAATTTATATAAAACTAGCTGACCCGGCGAACTTCGTACCGCCTCAGAATCAATAAATGGTGTGTTAACTTATATTAGGTGGTATTTTTTATTAAGACAAAATGAGTAGTCAAAATTAATTAAGTATAATAAATGTTCAAAAATATAAATGAGAAGTATTTTAAATATATTACTACTAACGTAATTCACATAACTAATGTAATTCACATGGCGGCAAAGCATTAGCTTTAAATAAGCGAACGAAATTGTTGTTCAGCAGAACGAAAGTATCTGAGATGAGCGTTCCAAGTGTAATAACGTGGCATATCAGAGGCAACGTTCGTTTCGCCTTGAATGTGAATGTGAATGAATCGCCTTGGCAAATCGAAAAAAACTGGGTAATGTCGCTGTATTTCAGCTCTCACCAAGACGAACCAAAAAAAAATGTTCATTGAAATTTGACAATTCATTCTTGAAATATCGTAAAAAAGCATTTCATGTAAAATGTATGAGAAAATGAATTTACATTACAATTTTTTTTTGTTATTTTTTTCCATTTTTTATACTCATTATCCTATTCCGGACAAACACAAATCCAAAGACACAAAAATCATAAAAATCGGTCCAGCCGTTCTCGAGTTATAAATGGTGTAACTAACACGACTTTCTTTTATATATATAGATATAGATAGACATGGTGGTAAATGAAAACATTGTGAGGAAACGAAATTTCAAAAGTCGTATGACCTAATTAAAAAACGTTCTCATTTTCCCTCTGTGTTGGGAAGGTCCGATAGCAGTCGCTCCAAGCCAAAATCAGTATCTTCACCTTAGGCTTAGTATGCGGAACCCGCCAAACGTAATGGATTAGGAAACGGGGCAATGCTAGGCTAGTCAAAACCGCAGCCAAATAACAACTCCCTGGAGGGTTGTTGTATTCCTGCGTATGAGTGAGGTCCCCAGTAAGCTCCCAAGGAGTTGCTGTGTAAACAACAGAGGAGACATCGCTCGAGTGATAATTAATATATCGCAAACGTTAATAGGTATCCGCTTTACATCAGGTGGGCCGTATGCTTGTATGCCTCCCGACGTAGTATAAAAAAACAGGAAGAAGAAGAAGAGATAAA
Organism: Pyralis farinalis; assembly: GCA_947507595.1. Classification (NCBI taxonomy): domain Eukaryota; kingdom Metazoa; phylum Arthropoda; class Insecta; order Lepidoptera; family Pyralidae; genus Pyralis; species Pyralis farinalis. The sequence continues at coordinate 25,092,631 of OX382278.1, forward strand.
GAGATATATAAGATATAAGAGATAAAATAATAGCAATCTTTTGTACACAACATTACGTATCTTACGCAACACAAAAACCACTGTTCCACAAGCTGCAGTGCATTAATTTCCATTTATCTATTATTAAATCCACAGCCATCTAAAAGTCAGTGTTAAAATGGGCATTCAGCGGACGGCCAGTGGACATTCGGAAATTAATAGCATTTCCCGATGCTGTTGGTAGTCCCACGGCGACGCTGCAGTGATTTTCAATAAAATGCTTTCAGTGTCACAGGGATCTATTGAATCGGATTTAAATGGATGTTTAGAGGAAATTTGATACCAATCGAGGAATTGGACGTTGTTGTATTAGATTAGTCAAGTTTTAAACGAGCTCCGTGGGTCAGTGGTTAACAATGCTATTTTAACATCAAGGCTCGTGAGTTCGATTGCAACATTTTTATACCACTAAGGTGGCAAATAAGCATACGGCTTGTATTATATATTGCATTCCATGCCATCCAATATCGCTGCAGTCATTGCAGGAATCAATGTCATAAGATTCTAAGCACAGTTGCTTCCACAGGTACGATGCGTATAATTCAAGCAATTTATCCCAGTCTGTTGACCTATAGTGCCATACGCGATGACATCCGGCAGGCCGAGGTGGGACTCATCGGGTACAGAGCAGTTGGGTCCGGATAAGACAGTGATCCGATGAGCCAAGCGGCGCTTCCATTGAGATCTTATACTCCTCCGGACGTGTGGTCAGCAGAAGGTCTAGTAGAGAGCTTGCATGGTCCTCTATATCTGGTATTCTCGTGAGAGAATGATCCAGTTGCGAAAAACCATAGGCCAGAACAAATTCATGAGCAGATCTCTTCACGTAGTCAGTGCACCGAGACCCAAGCCACTCGGCATGGTTGGCATTAAAGTCTCCCAAAATCACTAACTCCGGGAACGGAAACTGCTCGATGACAGAGTGAAGGACCTCCCGCTGTCCGCACAACGACCTCTCAGTTAACTGGCGACTTTACTCATGCACAGGAACACAACAATTCTTCTGACGTTGTTATTTAGCTGCGATCTGCTGTAAGGTGGAGGTGCACACGGATATTTGGAGCAAAAAGTCATACTATGCCCCACCACAACAAAAAAAAGTAGAGAGAGTGCATACCTCTCTAAATTCACATTAATTTGTGATTTTCAATAAAGTGCTATTCGTGTCACGGGATCTATTAAATCGGATTTAAATGGATGTTTAGAGGAAATTTGACTTCAATCGAGGAATTTGACGTTGTTGTTGGCATTATACCCAACACTAAATATGAGGTACATCACTAGCCGAGTGCGGCGCAGCTCGCTCTCTCCACGTTTGGCCACCGTGCGATACACACGTATTTTTAGTATTCAGTAATTTACTGTGCACCGCCTTGAACTCAAATATAGCAATCCTTCCAAGAACCGGCGTTTTACTTCATACAGTCCACACAGACCGCACATTTGTTGTATTAGATTATAATAAATAATAAATATAATAAATATTGTCGGACAAATTACACAGCGCCATCTAGCCCCAAAGTAAGCGAAGCTTGTGTTATGGGTACTAGACAACTGATAAACATACGTAAATACATTTTTTTATTGTAAATACATACTTATTATACATAGAAAATACCCAGACCAAGACAAACAGACATGTTTATGAACACAAATGTTTGTACTGTGTGGGAATCGAACCCACGAGCGTTGGTGTCAAAGTAGCGTAACAACGCGTTTCACCACTGCGCCATCGAGCTCGTCGTTTAGATTAGATTAGTCAAGTATTAGACGAGCTCGGTGGTACAGTGGGTAACAATGCTACTTTAACATCAAGGCTCGCGAGTTTGGGTCTGTGACCTAAACATTTGTATGCGTAAAAATATTGCTTGTTTTGATCTGGGTGTATTTAAGAGAAGTAAGCCGCATCATAGAATTCTGACTGAAGTTGAGTTGACTGACTGAGTTGTTAGTCGGTTTTCACAGAAAACAGCCAAATAACAACTCTTTTGATCGTAGGTGTATTCCTGCGGGTGAATTAGGTTGCTAGTAAGCTTATAAGGCAATGCTGTATTAGCAGTAGAACAAGGCATAGCAAAATAAAATTAACTTAATCAAGTCTAATGAATTCCGACTGTATTCCGATGGCTTAAGTGTTTCGGATGCAATTTTATTAAACAATGTCATATGTGTAGCTGTAGATGTATGTGACCTGATTGATGAAAAGCGGTTACTGTAGCTTACTTATCACTATTTACGATACAAGGCGGATTATTTGTGCGTCGTCATGCTTCTAACTGGTAACCTTACTCGTTCACAAACCACAATAATACTCTAAGAAATTCTTATTTGACTCTGACTATAAGTAGTAAGTAGTAATATACATTTATTTCTCGCCACAAACTTAAGGAAAACATTATTATTGGTACCGTACGCTAATTTTACACTTTATGGTTTGTGGGAGACTGCTGCCTGAACTGGGTTAATAAATAACCCGTATTGCAGGTCACCAGGCCCCGCTCTCTGTTTTATGCACAGCAAGTAGGTACTCATCAACATAGTTCGAGTGCATGCCGCTGAGACGATAATAAGAAAACAATAAAAAAAAGTATGATAATAATAATAACAAACTTAAGAAAAGAGGAGAATGAGATCTGTGTTTGTGTGTGTGTCTGTGTGTGTGTGTGTGTGGTTGATGTGTGGTATTAGTGTATGAGGGTGTGGGTGTAAGTGTGTTTGTACGTCTGTTTGTGTGTGAACAGGTTTTTTTATAAACAAATTTAGGCCATAAATTATTTATTTATTTTAAATTTAGATTCAGAGAGCGTCGGTATTAAAATAAGAAGAGGCATACTCCGTTGGTTCGGACATGTAGAAAGCATGCAGGGTGAAAGAATAACGAAGCTGATATACAATGCAAAAGGGGAAGGATGTAGGAGCCGAGGAAGCCCAAGACTTACCCACGATGATCAAATTGGTCGTGGACAGAAGGTGATGTCAGGAGCCCTAGAAACCGGCGAGCGTGCATGAAAAGATCAATGAATGTTAGAGAAGAGAGTGAGGTAAGTAAGGATCGAGTCGCGTGGCGCTCGGCTCTCTCTGCCTACCCCGTAAGGGATTTGGCGTGAAGTTTTAGATAGATAGAAATTTACGCCCTATTGTGTATATACAGTGACGAAGGAAATAGTATTGTTACCAAAACCGATCCTGTTATGCGTTCAATAACACTTTCTGTTTCCTCATAAGTCAGATTTTGAAGCCATTTTGTTATACTGTTTTTAAAACTCTAAGGACTTCTATTGCGTGTCCTACCTCTCTTTCGCTTAAATCACGAGTTAGCAGTATACCCCACGAGTACGGGTTTTCAGGCCAAAATAAAGGTTTTAATTAGTTAGTTACATTTAGGTATTCGAGCCAGATTTTAGATAGCACATTACGCAATCAGGTTCTGCCTTTTGTTATTCTAAAACTGTAATTATGACCACACATAAAGCTAGCGAAATTTCGAATTCTCAGTCTCGTTTCTGATCGTGGTCCTAGTTACTCGTATTTATTTACCTTACTAACTATATTATACCCTATTTTAGTTTCAAACTGGAATTCTCGTAAATTCGTTTGCATTTAATTTGTATATTGGTACGCAAACATCATCCTCGCTTCGTATTGCATCTTATAACACGAAAGGATCAAATTATAATTTTGAACTGAAAGAGAGTGTCGGTGTTAAGATAAGAAAAGGATGCTCTGTTGGTTCGGACAATAATAGAGAATGCAGGAAGAAAGATTGACGAAACAGATATACAGTGCGAAAGTGGAACGATGTAGTAACCTACCATGATCAAATTGATGTTTTATGATGTGATATCAGGAGCCCTAGGAACTGACGAGAGCGCATGAAAAGACACATGAATGTTAAAGTAAGCGAGGTATGTAACGACCGCGTCTTATAGTGCTCGGTTATCTGTGTCTACCTCGCAAGACCTGGCGTAAAGATACTTTTTTTATATATTCGATGGTAAGTGGTCACCACCGCCCATAGACATCAGCAACACCAAAGGGTCACTGATCCGTTTCCAGCCTTTTTAGGGAAACATAAGCTCTTTTCTTGAAGACACCCATATCGTATTTTTGTTCGGGACCACCGTTGAGGGTCTTTCACCACTTTCACCTACGTGGTAGAAAATGTCTCAAAAAGCGTACTGTACAATCCCGAAAGATATTGGCCTGACCAGTGTATCTTGCGTCCACCGTGCTATCGTCTCCATAGCAATGAATGTTACGCACGTGCCACAAGTTAAGGAACAGACAGCACACATCCTTGTGGGAGGACGCCAGCATTCAGGGGCAGTGGATCCGAGCACGCACCGTCAACTAGGACCTTGAGCGGAGCATCAATGAGAAAACTGGCAACCCATGCACTAAATTTATCGGGTAGCCCAAAAGAAGAAAGCTTCGAAAGAAATGCTTTGTTCCAGACCTGATCGAAGGCCTTTGCGATGTCCAAACAAACAGCTAAAGCCTCTCCATTCAGGAAAAATAATTTATTAGCTTTCTATTGACTCAGCCCAGCGATGGGTCAAGTATACCAGAAGATCGCCAGCCGACTGGCCACGGCAGAATCAGCTGAATCCTCTAAATAGTATAAGAGTTGCTGGTTGATGATATTTTCCATGATTTAGGAAAATATGGGAGTTATTGCTACAGGCCTATAGTTGAACGTATCGGTGTACCAAAGCCTTCTTTCATGAGCTGGGAACCACGCCAAGTGAATAGAATGTGAATAGAGTGGAATTCCAACGGGCCTGCTCGACTATGAATGTCCAAGGAGATAAGGGCTCTACGGACAGCTTTTTACGAGAAATGATTTCAGCTCAGCTCTCACACCACGGGATGGTCGGTGGTGGTCCTCCCTAGTCATCAAGGGTTGGATGTTGGATGCAAAAAGGAGCACTGGAGATCGGCTTTCTCCTTCACAGTAAGGTCCAGTGATACGTTCACTTTGCGTAACGGAGGAAACTACGACCGACAGAAATTACCCTGAACAGCTTTGGCGAGAGACTAGAACGCACGAGTCCCGAAGGGCAAGCGTACGAGTCTCTCGTCAATTTTGTTAACAATTTCTGACGTTGACCTCGCGATGCAGCCTTTTAAAAACCTGAAGGCAGCGTTGCAGCTTTTTTAAGTGAACTATACTATATACAGACATATTTAAACTGTCGCGGTTATTTAAGTCACTAAAATAAGTATGAAACTTACCGCCGTTAGTTTTTATTTTTTATTCGATATTTCAACCATCTTAGAGATGCCATGGTTACGGGATGACTGGAGACGGTGAATGAGAGAGTGATAGAAGTAATAGATGTAAGCTCATTAAGGAGAAACATATCTGTAGACCGTTTCTTCTACTTTTCTTATTACTCTGCGCCTTACACGCTTCACTCGCGGTGTCCTATTGCGGGATGTTAAAGGGGACTCCGGCACTGTATGTAGCTGGTGTCGGGAGGCCCGTGGTTTCTCTAGGAGCCGCAAGGGTTCTTTGACGGTGCATTCAGACATGATTAATCCTCGGATTCATCCGCCTGAATGTCAATGCCTATCTGTACTGCGTGTCGTCGTTGTTCGTCCGTTTGTCGTATTTCACACAAGTAAGTTGTGTTAAATTGACCTTAATACGAAGCGTCCGTCACTTCTTACTTCTCTTCCACATCCAATATATGCGCCACTAAATTACTCTACAGTGGTTCGCTGCCGAAGACAGCCCGGGAAAGAGCTCATAGCTCGATGCACGTATACATCCACCCACGGATGCGAGAACCGAAGAAAAAGAAGAATTTATCTCGCTTATCAAGATATGATATCAACACGTTCGGTTTGGCGTGAGATAGTGGATATTTTTTGCTAAATTGACATTCAAAGATGGATTTTTCTCATAAAACAATAGGAGTACAGACCTGAGTCTTCTTCTTCCTAGCGATGTCACGTTTCCTAATCTATTAGGACTGGCGGGTTCCGCTATCTAAGTCTAGGGGTTTGGCGAAGATACTGATTATGATGTGGAAAGATTGCCGTTAGATCTCCTCAACCCAGAGGAAAAATTTAGACCTTTCTTAGGTTAGGTCACACGTTTTTCAAAGTATAATTTCTTGATCGTATGAGTTTTCTCACGATGTGTTCCTTCATCGCCAAACAAGTGACTATTACAATTAATTATATAAATCTGAAAAAAAACCTAAACATTTGATTTAACTTTTAGATCGACACCTATTCTTTTTATTTAATTATTTTAAGAGAGGCTTTTATCTGTATTAGATATGCTAGCCCCTAAGCTAAAGACTCGCTGCCATTATTTACTCAAGAGAAAAATATTTTAACGGACAATTGTAAGGTAACGAACTAAGGCTGCAAAAGAGACAAAGACTTATTGGAAGTATTTAAACTACAATCGGGTGAAAAACTTTTAGTGTTTAGAGAGTCTAACGACTAAGGTAGGTACTTATCCTTCAGTTGCTTTATGGCATGTTGGCCACATAATGCTGTGAGAAAAATAATTAAGCACTACTCCTGTAAAACTATACGTACGTATTACTTGCATCACTGAACGAGGATAAAAGGTATACACAGGACATCAATGTTGAAATATTAAATGGATTTTAATGAAAATCAGTGCAGCGTGGAACATCGCGGACACTGCTCAATTCAGAACATTTAATGGTTTTCCCGTTTCATCTATAAGTACTTCAATATATATTTACTTTCTTATACACATATTTTCCTGTGAAATAATAGGGGTTAAAATATGAAATTGCCGTTTATAGTAATGGATACTTTGAATTGACATTAATCTTCATGGTGTGATATTTTCGAGAGAAACTTTTTTCACATGACACCTATGAGGTTTTTCTTTAAAAAAATGTGCACATTTGATTTTCGAATTTCAATTGTTTTTTTATTCAGCTTAAATGGGACAGATGGATACTCCGAAAATCCGAGTAATTTTTGAATACGAGTTTCGACGCGGAATTAAAGCGGGAGAAACGGCTCTCAATATCAATGCTGCGTTTGGAGAGGAGACTGCTAATGAACGCACCGTGCGTTTTTGATGAAAACGCTTTCGTAATGGAAACGTCTCCCATACAGGTGAATAACGCTGAATTGAAGGAGATGGTGGAAGCCGATTCGAGTCAAACTGCTCAGGAATTAGCAGCATGGATTAACGTTACCTAACCTACAATATTTATTGCATCAAATCAATGAGATAAAGAAATATGAAAAATGGGTGCCTCATGTTTTGGCTGATCTGCAGAAAGAAATGCGTGTTGAAACCTATGTTGCTTTACCGAATTGGTACGGAAATGAAGGAATATTGGATCGAATTGTGACATGTGACGAAATATGAAGTCTTTAAGATAACCGTAAGCGAAAAATGCAATGGCCGACCGCAGGTCAAACGCCGCAATAGAGCCCTAAAGTAAAGCTTACTAATATAAAGGAAATGGTATCTGTTTGGTGGTCTCTACATGGCGTTATTTACTATAGTTCTCTCAGGTCTAGTCAAGCAATAACAGCAGATGTTTACTGTACCGAACTTCGAACAATAATGGTGAAACTAGCAGTGAAACGGCCCCAACTCGTGAATCGATCTTCACCATTATTGCTCCATGATTACGCAAGACCTCACACTGCACGAGAAACCGTTGTAACTCTACAGGAGCAGCAGTTGAAAACCATACGTCATCCTCCGTACTCGCCAGACCTTGCTCTAACTGACTACCATATGTTTCGTGATTTGGACAATTTTCTAATACAATACAATATTCATTATTGTACCACATAAACCGATAAAATACACGAAATTAACTTAAATTAAAGTACAAAAGGCGGTCTTATCGCATAGCAATCTCTTCCTGATAACCTTAGAGTAGAGGAAAATAAGAAAATTAAATCTAGCAGACAGGCGACGCAGTATAAACTAAAAAAACATACAAACGATTGCTTAGGAAAACAACTTATACTATACTTACATTGATATTATATATATATATACCCATATACATTCATACACATATATATTAATTGACTTAAACATTATGACAGCCAGACAAAAGAACCGAATTAAAAAATGATGAAAGAAAGATAGTGAGCACTAACTCAATCTTTAAAACTGAATATACTTTCTGCATTTCGAATAATTTTATATATATATATATTAAAGAGATATATGTATAAAGAGAGAGATATATAAAGAGAGCGTCGGTGTTAAAATAAGAAGAGGCATGCTCCGATGGTTCGGGCATGTAGAAAGAATGCAAGATGAAAGAATGACGAAGCAGATATACAATGCAAAAGTGGACGGATGTAGGAGCCGGGGAAGGCCAAGACTTACCTACCATGACCAAATTGGTCGTGTTCTATCAGAAGGTGATGTCAGGAGCCCTAGAAACCGGCGAGCGTGCATGAGAAGAGCAATGAATGTTAAAGAAGCGAGTGAGATATGTAAGGATCGAGTCACGTGGCGCTCGGTTCTCTCTGCCTACCCCGCAAGGGATTTGGCGTGAAGTTATAGATAGATATATATATTATATATCGAATAATTTAGTTAATGACAGACCATTCCAGAGCTGCACAGCTCGCACCGAAAATGATTTTGCGTAATACTGGGATCTGATAGCATTTTAAGACGGTTTTCCACTGTGAAACGAGAAACATTCCTTCAAATATACACGAGATGAAGTACTAAAAATAATAGATTTAAAGGAGAGACAGAATGTTTAGAGAGAGCAGAAACAAGAAGGAGGCCAGTTCAACTTAGGTCACAATACAAACACAAGCTGGCCTCTGGTGGACATAAAACTGCCCTGTTATGTAAAAATGTGATTGGTATGGCTCCCATTATTTTTAATAAATTACCAGATGGTTTTAGAGCTTTAGACTTAGTGACATTTAAAATTAAATTGAAATTATTTTTGACTAATAAGTGCTATTATAATGTTAAAGAATACTTAGATGATAATTTGACGGAATCTTATTGACATTCTAATTCATTTTTTAATTATTTTCTATATTGTTTAAATTATTGTATGTTCACAAGGACAGGGCACAATGAGACTACTTGTTATAATTGACCTACCTTAATACTTGTGTTCCACAATAAATACATTTGATTTGATTTGATTTAGATTAGGGCTAAGGCTAATGGGAAGCTGTGAATTTTAGAAGCGAACGAGGTGTTTAACTACCGCTTACACCACAAGCGACCTGGTGTGAAGACTATATAAGTATAGATAAACATTACTGGAATAACTTTCTAGACATAAAAATACTGCTGGATATAATACTTCCATACATATGAACGATGGGAATACGATTCAAAGTGTGTACAATCAATTGCATTGAATTTTATACGAGTAACAATAGGTTTCGAATACGAGACGGGAATATTCGAATATCTCAACTCCTCGCAATAGATTTTCTATTACCACTAGGCTTTCGAGAGCAGATTTTCCCTTCGGAAACGAGCACTTCTGATCCGAAATATTGTAATAAATTTTTCAAATATTCAGTGATCGGCCCTCGATAGCTCTCTCCTTCTATATCCACTGTCACAAATTCCGTAATGTTGTTTAGGTATCTTTCTAGCGGCCATGTTCAAATAAATCCTATTTCTGTCTTCTGCCAACGGAATTCGACGTATACTCAGACATTTGGGTATCCAGAGCCGGAGGAGGTACAAAATTGAATTTTGCTCTTCTAATTTGAGTCTGGTGTTTAAAGTTCGTTCATGTTGATTTAATTTCGGATCACTGGATTCAGTGTTCAACGGAGTATTTTGGCTGGTATTCCCATTTTGGTCGAACACAAACTGATGTCGTATCAACTCTGCCTTACAGGCTTTAAGGACAGTAAGGGTGAAACAATAGTTGCGTAATAAATTGTGTTTATAGCGAGAATTACTTAATTTAAGAGAGGTAGGGCGCATCAAAGTAGCCCGTCTGGGGAAGTACCTCCACTTACCAGAAAACCGCAGCCTAATAACAACTCTCTAGAGGGTTGTTATGTTCCTGCGTGTGAGGAAGGTCACCAGTATGCTCCCAAGGAGTTGCTGTGTAAGCAGCAGAGGAGGCTTCGCGCGAGTGATACGTACATAATATAATATGTTACAAGCGTTTTTAGCTACGGTTCCCGCTTTACATCAGATGGGCCGTATGCTTGTATATCTCCCGACATAGTATAAATGCGGGCCAGTATGGTAGCGTCAACTGACAGGACACCGTAGTCCTTTGTCAGTTGCCGCTGCAATTTGGGCTCCCCTTTTCGCTTACCAACAGGGGAAGAGGAGCCACTATGCTGAGCCAATATAAAAAAAAAAAAAAAATACTGTCAGTTATGTGTCGGATTGTAAAGTTTCGTGAGTTTTTATTTTAACAAGTTTTTATTTAACTTACATTGTTTGTATGTTAGTCCGCCATCCGCATCAATGTTTGCAAACCATTTTTCGACCACTTGTTGGTATTCGATTGATCTGAATTTAAAGATTATAACCTTCTTCTTTATGCCGTTATTTAGCATTATGCCGTTGCCTAATCCATTAGGGTTGGCGAGATCCGCTGCCTACGCCGAAGGATTTGGAGAAAATATTGATTTTTACGTGCCGTAAGACCTCCACAACCCAGAGGGAAAATCAGACTTTTTCATAGGTTTATTCACATTCACACGTCTCTGGAAAACGAATTTCTTGGAGGTGAATGTTTTTCATCACCGCCGAGCAAGTGATACTTAGAAATATGTACATTAATCCTAAAACACGAATTTAGTTGTACATGCTATGATTCGAACCGAGGACCTGTTGGTCAATAGACCGGATTCTTATCCTCTAGGCTATCACTGCTCAAGAAGATTATTATACAGAATATAATTAATTATTACTGCAAGCCAGTAGCTTTGTTGTTAATTAATGTGCATTCTACAACATGGGTTACGCAGGACAGCTATTAATAATACTCTATATAATAATCATATTACGCTTTAATGGCGGTTGGTTTTTCAATTTTTTTATCTGAAGTACTTTTCATGTCACCATTTTCCATCGAGGGTTTAAGTTTTTAATTTATGTCTTATACATAAATAATAAATAATAATAAATAAATAAATATTGTCGGACAAATTACACAGCGCCATCTAGCCCCAAAGTAAGCGAAGCTTGTGTTATGGGTACTAGATAACTGATAAACATACGTAAATACATTTTTTTTTTGTAAATACATACTTATTATACATAGAATACCCAGACCAAGACAAACAGACATGTTCATGCACACAAATGTTTGTACTGTGTGGGAATCGAACCCACGAGCGTTGGTGTCAAAGTAGCGTAACAGCGCGTTTCACCACTGCGCCACCGAGCTCGTCAACATGTGAAGTTCATGTAATTTTTTATCGCGTACTATTTCAAATTTTTCATCAAACCTCGTAGTATCAATTCGTATGGAATGGTAGGTATATCATTTGAAAAATATTTTGATAGTTTTACTATCACATATAGTTTTATCAGATATTCCCTTTACAAACTTCGGCAATAAGGGAAAGTGGTGGGAGAGAGGTTTGGGATGGAGAAACGACCGCCGTGGAACAAGGGAACCCTATTAAAGACATTTTGCTGGAGGTTCGTCAGTGTCATGTCATGGGTATGGCAGGTCCCGAGATCGTAAAGGAAATGTAAATGTGATATTTGGACATTCCACAATTGTTCTTTTTTTACGAACTCAACTGAAGTAATTTTAAAATGTACACAAAAATAAATCTGACATGCGGGCTTAATATATGAAACCCGTAGTCTATCTATATATAACTTCACACCGAGTCCCTTGCAGGGTAGGCAGAGAGAACTGAGCGCCAAGTGACTCGATCCTTAAACACCTCGCTTCTTTAACATGCGTGGATCTTCATGCACGCCAATCAAAACAATCCTCCCGGAGTTGGTTTTTAGCTGCAATCTTCTGTAAGATAGAGATACCCAAACGGATATTTAGAAGAAGATGGCATTCTATACCCTACCAGTACAGAAAAACCTGAGGAGGCAGAGTACAACACAACTTACTGCTGGATCCTCCTCTGCTTGTTAAATCTACTTGTGACAACTTACGTACTCATGTACGCTCGCTGGATTCTAAGGCCATTCCAGGAAATGATCTTCTGATAAAATACGATCAATGTCAATTAAAATAAAAAAAAATCAAAGTCAAAGTCAAAATCTTTTTATTCCGTAAAAATGGCTACATTTGTTTGGAATCGTCACAATTTTTTTCCCTACCGTGCAGTTCATGACTAGGTGAGCACTGATAAAAATACTGCCAAAAAACTCAGGCATCGCTCTTTTGGTATCCAAACAAATTTACATAATTTATTAATTACATTATAATTGGATCGACTCGATCCCATGCATTTTTATCATTAATATAGTCAGATACTTTATAATATGCCCTGCTACACAATTTGGCTTTAATGGTAGTTTTAAATTTGTTTATTGAGAATTCTCTTATATTGCTGGGAAGTTTGTTATAGAACCGTATAATCAAAAAAAAATCAAAGGTCAGGGTACAAATATGTCGCTTTGTATTATTGTTCTTTATACTCAATAAATAATAAATACGTAGGGAATAAAGTTGGACGTATTTAACCACTTATTTTATACAACGTCTATAGGCATACAAGTAAACGGTGCTTGGTGATGTAAATAGGTTACCGCAGCCTATGAACGCGTATAATACAGAAACAGCTACAGCTCTGCGGCTACTACAGCAACACCTTAAGATCTTATTAGTAACCACACTCACCAGCAGGAACACAACTCCTACCATGAGTTGTTATTTGGCTGAGGTTTTCTGTAGAGTTACTTCCCAGTCGAGTTCCCTATAAAGCAGTTTACCTCTCTTGGAAAATAGAACCTCCTCCTTTTTAAGTTGGTTAAAAGTCAAACCGACTGCAATAAAATCGACGCCAATTTTCGTCTATACGTACCTTTTTTTTTTTTTTTTTTAGTTTACCATAAAGTTAAAGGCTAGTCTAGCTAGATAGTCGGGTTTTGAAAATCTTTTTTTATTTTTTTAAACATTTACATCGTTTCAGTTCATATAGAACTGCCCATTCCTCCCATAATATCCTGCCATGGGTAAGCAGGTTCTAATCGCTGGAATATTCAAATGCTAAAACACTACGTTTTGTGAACATGAACTGCCTTCACGTGCAGTCAAATGGTTATTGATTTATGGAGTTAGGGATATTCAAAGGGTTAGGGTTAGGGATATTCTATGATCACACAGCAAATTTGCTGAAAGCAAGAATTATGTTTACAAAATCGATACTAAATGCCACCCCATATCCTTAAGACCTACAGCATCCTATATCTTTCACTCACAATCATCATTTACTTCATTCTGACAGATGTCTGAACATACGTATAACAGAGAGATCTCCCCTTAAATATTTATAAGGAAAATGGAGGCAAGGAGGGGCACTCGATCTACGCATTCGCTTTCAGAAAGCACTTAATAGGTATTTACGAGTAGCTTCAATATTAACTTGATTTGTAAGGTGATGAGTAGACAAACTTTTATATATTTTGTTAAGAAATTAAAAATTATACGTAATAAATAAAAAATCGGCCAAGTGCGAGTCGGACTCGCGCACGAAGGGTTCCGTACCATTATCTATAAAAACGGCAAAAAAATCTCGTTTGTTGTATGGGAGCCCCACTTAAATATTTGTTTTATTTTAATTTAATTATTTATTCTTAAAGTGAATATATAACTAAATATTCCGTGAATATTTCAATCGTTTACCTGTTGCCGTTATAAATATCGAGCAAAAATGAGCAAAAAAATCACGTTTGTTGTATGGGAGCCCCCTTAAATATTTATTTTATTCTATTTTTTAGTATTTGTTGTTATAGCGGCAACAGGAATACATCATCTGTGAAAATTTCAACTGTCTAACTATCACGGTTCATGAGATACAGCCTGGTGACAGACGGACGGACGGACGGACAGCGGAGCCTCAGTAATAGGGTTCCGTTTTACCCTTTGGGTACGGAACCCTAAAAAGGAGAGATGTTAATGTTTTTTTTTTACAAGGTTGAGAGGCATACATTTATTATCACTCGCGCGAAGATACCTGCTGGCAACACAGCAGCTCCTTGGCAGCTTACTGGTCATAAGTAACCCGCATGCAGGTACAGTCCAGGGAGTTGATATCATGCTACGATTTTCTGTGAGGTAGAGTTATTTCCCCAGTCGAGCTCCTCTATAAAGCCGCTTACCGCTCTTAAAAAAGAGAACCTCCTCCTATTTAAGTCGGTTAAAAGTCAAACCGACCGCATTAAAGTCGTCAATTTTCGTCTTTACGTACCTTTTTTATTTATTTTCTTTTTAATTTAATTTTTTTATAGTTTACCATAAATATAGCAAAGGCGTAAGATAGTCGGGGTTTGAAAGTCTTTTTTAATTTTATAAAGACTTTCATGTTTTACAGAATTAAAAAAATGAGTTGAGAATGCGCAAGCTTGCATTGCCAGAGGAACACCTGGCTCGTCAATTATATTACAATTCATATTTTTGTTTAATTTGTCGGCCATTTTGACCATGTTCCATAAGAGATAGGAACTGTGTTTCTGAACTTTCCTATTCTAATTTTTTATGCTGAATCCGAATCTGAAGTCGAAATTCGAATATTCGAAAAAAAGCGACAGACAAACGCACAGACAAACGCACGGAGAAACGCACAGACAAATATATAGAAATCATATAGGAACGGTGTTCCTGAATATGATTCAGTTCATATAGGATGTTAATGATTCTTTTTACAATGTTGAGAGGCATACAATAATTATCACTCGCGCGATGATACCTGCTGGTAACACAGCATCTCCTTGGTAGCTTACTGGTCATAAGTAACCCGCACGCAAGGACTCCAGGGAGTTGATATAGGTTACCGCTTTCTGTGAGGTGAAGTTACTTCCCCAGAGGGCTGCTTTAATTCCCTCTTAAAATATCTAGACCAAGGCAAATAGACATGTTCAAGCACACAAATGTTCGTCCTGTGTGGGAATTGAATCCTCGGGCTTTGGTGTCAGAATAAGGTTACTATCCACTGCGCCAATGAGCTCGTCAAATGTCAGGTAAAGGCGCATCAAAGCAACCCATCTGAGGAAGTACCTCTACCTCACTTAAAACCGAAGTCATATAAAAACTCATTGGAGGGTGTAAGGTCTTTGAAAGGTCTTTATATTGTCTACTGTAACTGTGTTCTGGGCAGAAGGGGTAGGTAAATGAAAGTTCTTAGAAAGTTCACTGTTTATACCTAACTTCACGAAATGTCATTTACTCACACAAGATTATTCAATATTTATATTAACATAAATTGGGGAACCTAGCTTGTGCGGGCGACAAGGGACGACTGGAGCCGCATGCGCGTGCCAACCGGCTCGCTGTGCCGAAAGTGCCGAGCATGCACCTTTCGTACCGAGTCGCCAGTCCGCTACAGAGGGTTATAGTGTTCTTCTGTGTGAGTGAGCTCACCGGTAAGCTATTAAGGAGTAGCTGCTAGCAGGGCAGGCATCGTATGTGTGATACTTAAAGTATTACAAGCGTTCACAGGCGACGGTAACCGCTTTGTTGTGTTCCTGCGTGTGAGTGAGGTCACCAGTAAGCTCCAAAGGAGTTGCTGTGTAAGCAGCAGAAAAGGCATCGCGCGAGTAATACTTAATATCACAAGCGTTAATAGGCTGCGGTGCCCGCTTTACATCAGGTGAGTCGTATAGTTGTATGCCCCCCGACATAGTATAAAAAAAATACATAAATGACTTGAATATTTTTTTTTTTGTAAATAGGTACGTCCTTAATTTGTCTGTATATTTCTATTGTGCACATACAACAAAAACCGATAGTATATAGAGCTTTCTCGCTTTTGAGTTCGGTCTTTTCACACAATGTTGGGAGTCAAACAAGCACATGGCCCGCTTGATACGTAGTGATGAACGTAACCCACGAATATTTGGAATACGAACACGAACATGAGCTCGCTCGTTGTTAACGCAGCAATATATATATATCTATCTATAACTTCACGCCAAATCCCTTGCGGGGTAGGCAGAGAGAACCGAGCGCCACGTGACTCGATCCTTACATATCTCACTCGCTTCTTTAACATTCATTGCTCTTCTCATGCACGCTCGCCGGTTTCTAGGGCTCCTGACTTTCTGATAGAACACGACCAATTTGGTCATGGTAGGTAAGTCTTGGCCTTCCCCGGCTCCTACATCCTTCCACTTTTGCATTGTATATCTGCTTCGTCATTCTTTCATCTTGCATTCTTTCTACATGTCCGAACCATCGGAGCATGCCTCTTCTTATTTTAACACCGACGCTCTCTTTCAGACCAACTCTGTTTCTAACATCATCATTGCGAATACTTTACATATATATATATATATATATATATATGTATATATATGTAAAGCATATATGTAAAGTATATATATATATATATATATATATATATATATATATATGTATATATATATATATATATATATATATATGTAAGGCATATATATACATAAGAATACTTCTAGATTTGTCTATTATACAGTAAAACAATATCTAGGCGATAAAATTACAATAATCTATGTCTTTAGAATTGTCTTTATATATTATTTGAATTTTTATAAAAATTATTGTAAATGATTATAATTAATAACTGACATATATTTTTATATCTACCATGACCAAATTGGTCGTTCCTTAGGAGCTTACTCTCCTTAGAAACAATAGAATACAACACTTTATCACGCAATAAACGACTTTATCACGCAACAAAGAGATTTTATTTTTATTTTAGAGGACTTCCTGAATTCTCTAACAAACAAGCCATACTAAATTGCTACTAAACTAGCATAATCAACCCCCACAGTCAAATCTTTTTGTCGTCGAAGCAAATTGCTCAAAACGTTATTACTTCCAAACTGTAAGCTGAACTCGCAAAAAGCTTAATAAAGTACCAATATAACCGAATGATCACTAGTATTTAGACGTTTTGTCAAATTAATTCGAATCCTATTATCCTGGTTATAGAGATGAAAATACTTTGATTTCCACTAAGCTCGGCTTGAGGACGGTGGTAGGACATCATTTGAATAATTAAAAAGCGACTCTATCTATTTATTCAGTTCGTCTAGTTATGATAGGGTTGGCAACTTAGTTAATATCTGTCATCACACAGAAAAATTGATTTCTGTAAAAAATATTAACTATAAACTAAGTTCAGTTTTCAATTCTTATCTAATCAAAAAAAAGCCATAATTCTAATGCATATAATAAATAGTATGTAGATAGCGCAAGTGTCAGTTTTTAAAAAAAAGTAAGTCAGAAAAGTACAGTTATATCACAGGCTAAGACACTATTCTAGAGTATTAACTTCCATTTACTATTTTATTGATAGAAAAATATAGTATCTACGATTTGGCATTTATTTATCTTATAATTCTACAAACGATCGTAAATGTAGGTATAGGCAATATTAGATATGGCAGTTTCTTACATTTCTCATTATTAATTTCATATTTGACAGCGAATTTATTACTGTCGCATTATTTTGCAACCGTGGTTTACCTGCTGACTAATATTTTGTGATAAATACAATTACACTTGAATTGATGTTTATACAAAATTTTGTTTTGGAATCAATACGAAACAAGGATAAAAGATTAAAAGAAAGTCGCGCTAAGGAATTGTTACAACCTGTATTTGATCAAAGTATGAAAGGAAAGCAAAATATGCTAACAACACCGAGAGTAAGATTTCAAACTTTACAGTATACTTTTTTTTTTATTATACATCATTTTTATAAACAAAATTGCTTTTTTTCAGATGACCATCTGAATAGTGTAGTTTATAAAGATCCAAAAAACGTTCTTGCACAAATTCAACGACTGCATTTTCAATCTTTATTCGAATATAACATTTTTCTCTATATAAAAGTGAACAAAAATACAACGGACTAAAAATAATGAAAAACTTTGGCGTGACATCCCTAGTTGCAGAAACGTTGAAGTTGCATTGTGCCAATTTCCCTGGAAATGTCTAAGTGTTCTTCGCTGCGTACTGGAATTTCAGGTTTTGTGCTGGACTGGCTGGCATCGCTTTTTATATTCCACACTAAATTTTGTTTGAAAATAAGCGAATTATAAAAACAAGCCAAGGTACTTCACCTCGCCAGCGACAGCGAGGAATGCATAAAGCTTATACTTGGACACTAATTAGAAAAGTGTTTTCTGTATGAACACAATGTATAAAAATCGATTAAGTGTGATTCCCATTCGATACTGCAATGTTCTACACATCAAAGTTGCTCGTGGAAAAAAAATGAATTTGCAAACTGACATGTATCCAAAGATCCAATTTAGTTTTAGCAAACTAAAATGTATCCGATGATTCAATTTAGTTTTAGCAAACTAAAATGTATCCGGGGATTCAATTCAGTTTGCAAGCATACAAATACTGAAAATGCCAATTTGTAAAGATGTTCATTATAAATCAGTAGTTTCTAATATTTATTTATACGATACAAATGTTATGAAGTATTTATTAAAATTTTTGCAATAGACCATAAGCAACGCATATGTATATCTTCACGCCAGGTCCCTTGCAGGGTAAGCAGAGAGAACCGAGCGCTATAAGACACGGTCCTTACACACTTCACTCGCTTCTTTCACATTCATAGTTCTTTTCATGCACACTCGCCGGTTCCTAAGGCTCCTGACATCACCTTCTGATAAAACACGACCAATTTGGCCATGGAAGGTTAGTCTTGGTCTTCCTCGGCTCCTACATCCTTCCAACTGTCACATTGTATATCTGTTTCGTCACTCTTTCATCTTGCATTCTTTCCACATGTCCGAATCAATGGAGCATGCCCTTTCTTATCTTAACACCGACATTCTCTTTCGAATGCGGTCAGTAAGCGTTATGCCACAAATTTTTCGCAGTGCTCGCATCTCGACCGCATTTATTCTACTTTCATGCTCTTTCTGCCATACCTAGCTCTCACTTCGATAAGTTAGCGTTGCGATTAGCACCGCGTTGTGTACAACGAGCTGTACCTTCTGGCTTAGATTTCGGCTGCCAAACAGTTTACCCAGCGCTCCATTCACGCTATTCCCTGCACGTTCACGTTAATTATATCTATCAACTCTTCATCTTATCTTTTAGACCACCTCTCCATTCCATGTGCCTATACGACACTCAGCTCTTCTCGACCCGCCGAGATGGGCGTTGCGTGGTGGGTGGCGCCCCTCACCGCCGCATGCCCTAGATTTCGCACTGACGGGGGCGGATCGGTGCGCGTCGCCTCCGGGGGACGCCCTAATCCGCGCGTCTGTGCGGTTTGGGTCCAGAATTGCAATCCACAGTGTTGGACTGGCAGGGTCGCGGCGTGCACGCTTCTGGTACCGACCCCAAATTTATTGTAATATTTTATTGACGATTTGAAAATAGTCCCCCATTCGCAAGTTTATTTCGCTATTTCTTCTTCGCATCGCCGTTCATTTTCGCAATGCTAGTAGACTGAAAAAGAAAAATAATTACGAACACAATTGAGTAAGCTTCAATAATACTATATTAAAAAAAATGTAAAACGTGTCGAAGTGCCCGCAAGGGCCCAATGCCAAATGTTTTTATTTTTTATCCGAAACATTTAACCTCATAGCATTGGATGACATTGTGTAATTACGTTTTGCATATTATTGAAACTAATTCATATTTATTTACCTGTAGCCTATTTGCATTAGCAATAAATAACCTTTTTTATACAACATCGGAAGGCATACAAGCATACAGCCCACCTGATGTAAAGCGGTTACCGTAGCCCTTAAACGTTTGTAATACATTAAGTATCATTCGCGCGATGCCTTCTCTGTTGTAAATCTGATGAATAATTTTTGTTATCATGTTGCTTATGGTTGCAATGAAAGACGATTGTATGAAGAAAGGCTTACAATTGAATGCGAAGAAAACGAAGATAATGGTATTTGAAAGAGAGACAACCAGAACGAACACTAGGATTATGGTTGATGATGTAGTGTTGGAGCAAGTGAATGAGATTGTATATCTTGAAAGTGCTTTTAGCAGCAATGGAAGGTACACCGCTGATATGGAGAGATGAGTGAGTGCAGGGAATAGGGTGAATGGAGCGTTTGGTAAACTTCTAGGCAGCCGAAATCTAAGCCAGAAGGCACAGCTTACTGTACACAACGCGGTGCTAATTCCAACGCTAACTTATGGAAGTGAGAGCTGGGTATGGCAGAGAGAGCATGAAAACAGAATAAATGCGGTCGAGATGAGAGTATTGCGCAAAATTTGTGGCAAACGCTTGCTTACCACGTTCGTAACGATGACATAAGAGAGCGAGAGAGAGAGTGGTCGGTGTTAAGATAAAAAGGGCATGCTCCGTTGGTTCGGACATGTAGAAAGAATGCGGGACTAAAGAATGACGAAACAGGTATACAATGCAAAAGTGGAAGGATGTAGGAGCCGAGGAAGGCCGAGACTAACCTACTATGACCACTTTGGTCGTGTTTTATCAGAAGGTGATGTCAGGAGCCCCAGGAACCGGGCGAGCGTGCAAAGATCTATGAATGTCACAGAAGCGAGTGAAGTATGCAAGGACCGCGTCTTGTGGCGCTCGGTTCTCTCTGCCTACCCCGTAAGGGACTTGGCGTGAAGATATACATATACATAAATTTATGTCAGTAGTACAATAATAATGACGATAAGTGGGATAATTAAAGATATGTGACTGTCTGGTTGCTCATCAATCATGTGTTAACATAAAAAGAATATTATCATCTGATATCAAAATATTCATTCATTCAGTAAAGTGTCTTTTCTTGATAGTCACACTATTTCTCATATATATTCCGAACTCATTACACCATCTAACATCTGCCGGCCATTTGTTATTTATTCCACGAAATATCACAAATACGCTGTTACCAAATAGAGACGTTTTGATATTTGAACTGTATCGCAGAGACGACAAGCACTTACGGTATTCGGCAATAGATGTAGATTACGTTTGAGTACCACTTTGTAAATGTATAGTGAATGCAATATAGTATATGTAGTATAGTGAAGGCTATAATCATAAGCCTCTTGAAAAATGATCTATAGCAATATTTTTTATTTAAATAACAGTTTGATCCAGGATATCTTTTTTGTACCATGTTCGACCTCATGAAGTATAAGAATCCGGAGAATCTTTACACTAAACTGAATTTCTCCAATTTTTATAACTTGTACGGTCCTGGTGCACCTCGTTCGATACGTCCGCCATTGGCGAATCAGAGGTTCAAAATTGTTGCCTTCACTGGTTGTTTCCGTTACTAAGCGATCAAATGTTGGAATAATATACCTCCTCCAATAAGAGCGTTAATTAAATGGTCAACTTTCAAAAATAAAATAAACGTTACTTGCTTGATGAGCAAATTTTGGGTTAACATTGGTCGCATTGGTGGTGGACGCGAACTTCGTTAAAAGACTGCTTAAGTTGAGGGGATACAGCAGCATGCTACACTAATATAATATTTGTTTATGCTATATTTGGTTTTGGACTTTGGACTGTTAATTGATGTGTATGTATCATAATTTGCTATTATGTGTGTGTGGTACGGTGTGTCTTTTATATTCTGTTCTGTTTTACATATATATTTATTTATAGGTATGTGTTGCACAAGTACAATTTAAAGTAAATTCTGAAACGTGTGTACTGCGGACGGCGTTTTCCGCCTGCTCCGGGCAACTTCATAATATCAGTGGTTTACTCCTTTGAGTATCCATCTTTTATACTCAATATGTTCATTTCATTTATTGAGCGTGTGTGTGTATGTCTAAGCTGATACAAATAAAGTTCTTATCTATCTATCTATCTACCATAGAAATTTCACAAAACTATTTTTTTATATATTTTTTTATACTACGTCGGGAGGCATACAAGGATACGGCCCACCTATTGTAAAGCGGGTACCTATTAACGCTTGCGATATATTAAGTATCACTCGCGCGACGCCTCCTCTTCTGCTTACACAGCAACTCCTTGGGAGCTTACTTGTGACCTCACTCACATGCAGGAACACTATAACCCTCTAGGGAGTTATTGTTTAGCTTCGGTTTTCTGTGAGGTTCAGGTACCGCCCCACAATGGGCTGCTTTTGGCCCTACCTCTCTTAAACATCCAGACCAAGACAAACAGACATGTTCATGCATACAAATGTTTGCCTGTATGGGAATCGAACCCACGAAAGTTAGTGTCAAAGCATGGGGCACCGCTGCGTCACCGAGCTCGTCAAAGCCTCGTCATTCAACATAAAAAAATCTAATTTAACTATTACACAAAAGTTAACAAACAAAGTTAACTACCTAACAAAGACAATATGTGCTCACCTCATCATGGGCCTGTTTAGTAAACATTATAATCCGATAATTTTGTAAATACTCGTAGGTGACATATTTTAAATGTTACAAGAAGTAATGTTCAAAACACCTTACAATTACATGATAATTTTACAAGTTAAAACATTACAAATATATATATACCTAATACAATGCTTTGTAATAAATGTTTACGTGTGCAGAAAACGCCCATAGATTTCGATGACAATGTAGTATCTACAAATTTGTAATTGTAAGTTACAAATTACATGAAATGTTATTTTTGTTGAAGACACTTAAATCCAGAATCTTCAAAATCTTACAATTTTAAAATATTTAGAATTTTATTTCAGCATTTGGTTTACAGAGTACTTTTCTATTTGATTTATATCGAAAGTCATGAAGTCAAGGTTTGCATTTCTCTTAGAATCGTACTTAAGATCATGCCATATTTTCTTTACTAAATATTCGACGGTGATTTTGCCGACCCGAAATTTTTTGTTGAACTTAAAATCTGTCACATCAAAAGTAAAGTTTATCCTTTCACGAAATACTCGCCGTTGAATTTCACATATATATTCATCATCACTATTGTCAATACTCACACTACCAGCTGTTACAATAATTTTTAGTGCATAACAATTAAATTTCTGCACTTATTAAATTGAGACGCAAAATTGTAAAGTTCTGATGCAAGGCAGACCTGTCGGGATTGTACTACAATTTACAAAGTATATAAATTTGTAATTACAATTATGCGTTCAATAAAACAATTTTGTATAATTAAATATGTAAAATTGCAGGTAAAATTTTACAATTTTGTCGGTTTTCCACCATGGTAAATTTATAAGCTGTATTCCTTATTAAACAGAAACTTGTCGATTTGTATTGTAAAATACAATTACAATTTACAATTTGTTACGTTTATTAAACAGGGCCCTGGTTATGCGACGATATTAATCCAAAGTACTCCAAATTCACCTAATCCGTATTCAGCCCTACGAATGGGTTCTCGGAATCAGTAGGTATTATGCTACGACTGTGATTTGTATTATGTACGACCTTACCCTCTACCCGCTAACCCTAGCTACATTCAGTTCAAGTAGACAAATTGTAAAATGAATATGGTGCAATAAGTTTTTATTTATAAAATGAACGTATTGAATTGAATTGAAGACCCAATGGCAAATAAAGAATTTTGGCTTTATCTTTATCCATCTGTCTATAACTTCTAGCCAAAGTAAAATATGACAAATTTAGTGAAGGTAGGTAAGTCTTGGCCTTCCTTGGCTCCTATTTCTACGTTCACGTTGTCGCCTGCCCGTACCAATGGAGACACTTAAATAGCTGTATATATGAGGATGAGTGTTTTAATCTCGAGTGAATTTCATTCGAGGATAGAATCTTTGTAAACAAACATCCAGGAGTTGGAAACTTTTCGCAAGTTCAACATAAAAATATTTAGTTTATCAAGATTTGTGAAATAACGTTTTAATGCAACGACGGGAGACATAAATATACGACCTTCATGTAAAGTTGTTACCGTATCCTACAGCGTTTGCAATATGAGTAGTATCACACGCTCATTACAACCCCTACTGGTAACACAGCAATTTACTTGGCGCTTACTCTCTCACTTGTAGGAATACAACAACCCTCCTGGGAGGTATTTGTACGGTACGGTACGCTACGGTTTTCTGCGTGGTGGAAGTACGTCGCTAATTTGGGCACCTCTATTACAACTGGAAACTTTGTAATTACTTATTCATACACAGTTCAAAATAAAAATATATTTTTTTTGCGAAACATGTTTTTTATTAACTTATTGGTAATCTTACCGACTCGCAAGAACATCTCTCCCAGTTAGATATTTTTTGAAGAAACGGCCGCGGTCTTCTGTTATGTGGAGATACTTACACCGTCATTTAGGTATACTTATGTGTTCTGTTATTCTTCCTTCAGACGCTCATTTGTCTACTGGTAGGGTGCATCACTTGCAGGTGAGGTTAGATTTTGCTCCCTAGATAGTCATGAGTTATCCCTCAGAATCTTAAGTACGATTCTAAGAGATATAAGGACGAGCTCGGTGGTGCAGTGGCGAAACGCACTCTTACGCTACTTTGACGCCAACGCTCGTGGGTTCGATTCCCACACAGTACAAACATTTGTGTGCATGAACATGTCTGTTTGTCTTGGTCTGGGTATTTTCTATGTATAATAAGTATGTATTTACATAAAAAAAAATGTATTTACGTATGTTTATCAGTTGTCTAGTACCCATAACACAAGCTTCGCTTACTTTGGGGCTAGGTGGCGCTGTGTAATTTGTCTGACAATATTTATTTATTAAATTTATTTATTATTATCCCCTTACTGGCATTATTTCCAGGTAAACTTTAGATTTTTCTCCCTAGATGATTATGAGTTATCCCCCTTATTTGCATCACTTGCAGGTAAAGTTAGATTTCACTCCCTAGATGGTCATGAGTTATCCCCTTACTGGCATTATTTGCAGGTAAACTTTAGATTTTTCTCCCTAGATGATTATGAGTTATCCCCCTTATTTGCATCATTTGCAGGTAAATTTAGATTATGCTCCCAAGATGGTCATGAGTTGTCCCCCTTACCTATATTATATGCATCTCAATTTTAAGTTTAATTATATTATTTAAAGACTGTCAGCATGGGTTTCTTAAAAAACAAAACAAGACGAGGTTTTTAATAGGCCTATAATTCAAATATTTAATAAATTACCATAATCATGACTAAGTATTCTTCTAAACAAATATTCTTACAGTATATCTCAATTTTTAAATGATTAATTATAGTAGGTAGGTATATGTGTAAATTAATTGTATGTAGTATTTATTAAGAACCTCAATATACCAATATTTGAAGCAAATATAATTTCTTCCATTCTTTTAAAGCATGGTGACCATAGGCTACAGTAACTGGTTACCATCAGGAAGGATATCACCTTATTGGTACAAGATTTACATCATATATCCATTTCCATTAACACTTATCTGACCATGTGAAAACGGCTAATGCTAAACCAAATGTTGCAAATCAGAGACAAGTTATCCAAATAGTTCGTAGCACGTGAACAAACCGGGGTATTTGTGGATCAATGTTTGTTGAACGTGCACGCGTTTTATATTCCGCACAGATACTTGCATAGTAGTCGCAGTGTAAATAACTGGACAACAGAGTGCTTAACGTTCAGATAAAAGGAAATTGGGGGGAAAAAAATACGAATATTTTTTTCCCCCCAATTTCCTTGATAAGGAGATATTAAAATAGAACCAGTTGAGAATGCGCACGCTTATATTGCCAGAGGAACACCTGGCTGGTCAATTATATAACATTTTTTTTTTAATTTGTCGGTCATTTTAGACCATGTTCCTTAAGAGATAGGAACGGTGTTCCTGAACATTCCTACTCTACTTTTGTATGCTGAATCCGAATTTGAAGTCAAAATTTAAATATTCGAAAAAAAGCGACAAACACACGTACACACAGACAAATATATAGATTTCCGATAGGAATGGTGTTCCTGAACAGATTTTCACAATCTTTGTCGACTTGTCTAACCTATAAAGGAACTGAGCGTCAAATAGTACCTAATGACAATGATTAACTATATGAGTTATAAACTATACAATGTTATCATCTACCTCATTCAAAGAAATTATGGCTTCGTATATCATTATTTTATGATCACATAATATTTTATGGTCATAATTTATTGGAATAATTTTAGTTGTAGATTATTCTAACTTCGGAAAATTATTACTTTATATGGAAGGCTATAAATATATTACACTGTATACTAAAGATGTTAAGAGTTAATGACTCCATTAACACTCCCACAACATAACGTTAGAAGACTTTTAACTAATAGGTTTTCCCATCGTACCAGAGGGAGACCATTCACCTTGCAGGTAATCATGCTAAGTAATCACAGCTACTTAAGAAAGTCCATCAACACCAAGGAATTTAGATCTCTTTGACGTTTTTTCCTGATTTTTTATGTTTTGTTACATAAGTCTGTGAGAGGTTTTTCTAAGGAATATATCCACTTTTCAACGCCGACAAAAGGCAAAAAGGGGGAGGTTTCAAACCCTGTAGTGTGTTTTATTAGTGCTCCATATCGTCGATAATCATGACCCGTTTTTTTTTATTGGGAAGATACTATCATCCTATTCGTTTCATATAAATTTGGTAAAGGTAAGACTTTATTGATGGGATTTGTTGTAGTTTTCAATCAGTATTTATGAACAATTCGATATAGGGTTATCGTAAGATACCTAAAGACATATGCAACGCAAAGAAATCTCGAGTTACGTATTCTAACTGTTATTTTACTACTTGTTTCTGAAACACAGTCTCGGAATCCGACAGTTGTGGTTCAATTGTATATTATGCAAGATATTGTAAAGGCATTTTGTTCCGAAGTCTTCTAACAAATTGCCAAACTGTAGGTGTAAGTGGGGTAATCTTTGGCAGTATTAAAGCTGTTATTGAGGATAACTGCTGGGATAAAATAGACGTTAATTATTGTTTTCTTCAAGGCTCTGCGCTATACCCGGTGCTGTTATTGTTAATGCATGTCAGTGATAATTAAATTGTTCAATAATGTCATTCGAAGTTATACTTATACAAGAGAGGACGCACAGGCAGTGCCTAAATCTCATATAGTGGAATGGAGAAATATTTCAAATTATCACCAACAAGGGCATCCTTAGTGTTGAAATCTGCAGGGAGACTCAGTTCAGTAGTTACTTTCTATAAATAAACATGATCAGCATAGGCACAATGGGGTACGAGAAACGGCAGGCTTTACAATGGGCAAGTGAGCCAAAATCAGCAGAACAATGCATTAAACAATTATTGTCAGTCTCAATGTTGTGGTTATATAAATATTTCAGTAGATCGATCCATCTGAATCTTGTATGACTGCGTGGCCTCAGCTGTCTTTCATTCCGAAGGTCAAGCTATCGACTACACAATTCGAGATAAAAATGATTTCGCGATTAGGAGTCGTTGACAGAGGGTTTCGTACTACAATACAATATAACTCTACATCAGTTACGAGTACATAGTAATATAATGAATTAAATAGGACACTATATCGCACAATTATTAAAATACTTACCGATATGATGTAAGGTCTTATTACCTATTATACTTAAGTTTGTTCTACATTCATACCTAGTTTGACAATAAACAGATTACTAATTTTAAAATAGAGAAAGTAAAAAAACGTCAGGAAAATGTTATCTGTATGGGGTCGCCGCTCATTATGTTAGTTTTCTGGTGATTTTATTATTTCTCATAAAATCCGTTATCTTATGATATTTTCTTTTCTGTGAAAATTTCAAAATGCTGTTTAGAATAGTTGCACAGATCCTTTTTAAATGTGAAATAGAGAGATAAACGTAAGTAACAGCGTAGATGACGTTGGCGCCCTATGGGTACGAAACCCTAAAAATATTGCCAATTCTAAACATATTTATGTATAACTTCACGTCAGGTCCCATGCGAGGCATGCAGAACCAAGCACCATAAGATGCGTTCCTTACACACCTAGCTCGCTGATTTAACATTCACAGTTCTTTTCATGCACGCTCCTTTTCTAGGGCTCCTGACACCACCTTCCTTTTTTTTTTTTTTATATTGCCGGACAAATTACACAGCGCCACCTAGCCCCAAAGTAAGCGAAGCCTGTGTTATGGGTACTAGACAACTGATAAACATACGTAAATACATTTTTTTTTGTAAATACATACTTATTATACATAGAAAATACCCAGACCAATACAAACAGACATGTTCATGCACACAAATGTTTGTACTGTGTGGGAATCGAACCCACGAGCGCCGGTGTCAAAGTAGCGTAACAGCGCGTTTCATCACTGCGCCACCGAGCTCGTCAAATTCTGATTAAATACAACCAATTTGATCACAGTAGATGAATGTTGGCTTTCTTCGGGTGCTACATCCTTCCACTTTTGCATTATATATATCTTTCGTCATTATTTCATCCTGTATCTTTCTACATACTAGAACCAACAGAGTGTACCTTTTCTTATCTTAACACCGACACTGTATTTGCTTTATCTTTGTCTTCTGCGGATTTCCAAGCATGCCACGCGTGGGCGAACTTGCGAAAAGCAGAGAAGCTCGCCGCCGACGACACGAGATCGGTGGTACACCGGACCCGCACATACTCGATTTATACCTCCCTAATATAGATATATTCATCTCGACAAATATTCGTACTGTGTGGGAATTGGAAACCACGACCATTGATGTTAAAGTAGCAACTCCGGTAGGTAGGATCATCCATCATATGTGTTTCAAATAAAATATGTAAATAAATGTAAATAAAAATATGTATGGTAATGAAGAAGTATTTGTTTCCAAACTCACACTAGTTTTAAATTAAAAACTAAATTTGCAATATTAACAGCCTATGTCTAGTGTTTATTTTAAACATTCTTAAAATATGCTATGAAATGTAACAAATATATCTTGGTCGTAGGAAATTAGGCAAAAATATGAAATATGTGGTATATCACTCCAAAATCTGGTATTAATATTACGTAAAAAGTAAAACAATAAACAATAATTTCATTGAAAACATTTGATTCATGTTTCGCGATCACGCGATTCGCGTTGATGAATTAGGATTCAAACAGTTCCTATTTTTCAGTTTTCAAATATTTCTCACTTCGAATAAATTAATTTTAACAACTGCGAGTTCATTATTACCCAACATTTCATCATTCGGAAGGACTGTTATAATTAAGTTTTTTTATACCATCAAGGTGGCAAACAAGCGTACAGGATCATCACTCGTGTGTTACCGATTCAATAAAAACGGCTTCACGCCTTATTTGAAGAAATCCATGCTGGTTCCTTGAAAAAAGCTCGTTTCATTTCATTCCACAAATTAAAGTTATTCCTACTATATTCTTAAATCTATACTTAGGCAGAAAAAAATATTACAAATATTTGAAAATTGTTAATACTATTCGATGATCCATCCACATCAACCCTTACTCATCCCACTGCAGGGATACGGGTCTCCTTTCAACCGAAGGGGTTTAGAGCAGAAGCCAGTGTTTTCAAGCTGCCCGAGATCCACTGAATTAGTTTAACGACTTTCATCTATCGACAACAGCCGAGATCGACGGCTTAACGAGCCCTCCGAAACACGAATAAACTCGAGATAGATAAACCCATCCATAGACAGCGTGTTCGATTAGTATGACACGCGCAACCACGCCATCGAGCTCTCTTTCATCTGATCTGATCCACTCTTTAGGAATCTCAGATTGTGTACGCTAATACATATGCATATATCACAAACATCTACATGCGTATTCGTAAAGCAAAATTCCAATTTGCTTCCGAAATATAAAGATACCGGTACAAGAGATCAAAGAAATAGGAAGGTGCTATGATATATATGGTAAACGAAATCGTAACTAATTTATAACAAGATTAAAAGTCACAAATTGTGAATTGTAGCTCGCGATTCCGAAATAAAGCATGCACTACACTATAAAAGCAGGTTGGTAACCAGTTGACTATGACCTCTGTTGCAAACCACCATTGCATTTGCGGTTACGCGGTCAAACAATGCCGCAACTTGAATGTGTTCAGAACTCTTATTGGAATGCTCTCATCATACACACAATATTATGGCTTCTAGCCGTTCAAAATATTGACTTGGCTATAGTAATGATACTCGAAAATGAGGAAAAAAGACGACTAATATTAAAGGCAATTTGATCTAAACTACTGTTACTGTGACCATTGTGACTAAAGTGTCCACTCATTGCACTGTGCTGTCAGATGTTTTGTTTGTAAACAACCTTGATAATGCCTTAAAGGCAAAATCGGTCAGTAAAAATAATTAATAAATAACATTGTGAAGTGGAATATGTACAACACGTTTGCCTTAACAAGATGTCTTCAAAATTCCACCAAACGCCAACAATCAACATATATTTTATAAGTAAGTCGACTATTACCAGTAAATTTCTAATGTCTACTACCACTACATCGTTACATCAAGTCTTTGCCGGTGTAGGCAGAGAGAACCGAGCGTCATATGACTCGGTCTATGTTTGCCCCACCAGCGTTATTGACGTTCATAGTGTAGTTTTCCAGGCCAAAAACCAGGGAGTCAATAGTTAGTCCGTTTCAAAGACAATAGATAACAGAAAGATAGAGCCGTCTCCTAGGGCTCTTGATACTACCTTCTGATTACATCTGAATAATTTGGATGTAGTAGTCGAGTCTTGGTCCTCCTCGTATCTTTTTTTATAAAACACTAGCTGCTCCCCGCGGCTCCGCCCACGTGGAGTCAAATAACGTAGCCTATGTGTTAATCCAGGTCATAGTCTATCTACGTGCCAAATTTCATTTAAATCCATTTAGCAGTTTAAGCGTGAAAGAGCAACAAACATCCATCCATACATACAAACTTTCGCATTTATAATATTAGTAGGATGAGGCATTCAAGCACCCAGCCTACCTGATGTAAAGTAGTTACTTCTGATCTAGTGCCAGATGATTCTCCGCGATGTTTTCTCTAAATTCTATTTAGCTGTAATAGTTTTTTTTGTAATTTATACACCTATAGAATTTTTTAACATATTAAAAATTGTACCGATGACGCTAGATTCTAATAAATATTAGCACTTTAAAATTATATTACGCAAAGGGATTCCTGGATGATCAACAATGTTTTGCAATGAACTTTACAACGACACCCTAGACCATGGGATAAACAACGAACAAAATTCACCCCCACTTTCCGGGAGATACCATAAAATCTGCAGCAGATAAACAGACAGATGGACAAGAATAAACTGTAAAGGTTCCCAAAAAGGTGTTTATTACGGAACCCTTAAACCCGAATACTACTAACCATAAACCGAAGTTCATTTTCTTGAGATTTTTTATTGACTAAAACTGACGTTAGATAATTGGATACTTTTGACATTTTAGACATGATATTAACTTTTTTATATATATTAATATTATATAATTTTATAAAATAGTTAAAAAGTATATAAATCATTAAAATTGTAGTTATTGCATGAAATTTGTAATAAATGTGAAGTAAACATGTCATATGTATATTTGCATGTCATATAGTTATGGCAAAATACATATTTTTTAAACTACGGGAGGCATATAAGCATACGGCCTACCTGAAGTAAAGCTGGTACCGTAGCCTATTAACGCTTGCGATATATCACTTGCGCGATGCCTCCTCTGCTGCTTACACAGCGACTCCTTGGGAAGCTCCCTCACTCACACGCAGGAACAACCCTCTACGGAGTTGTTATTTGGCTGCGGTTTTCTGTTTTGACGAGGCGGGCTGCTTTGATGCGCCCTACCTCTCTTAAAACATTCAGACCAAGACAAACAGCTACGTTCATGCACACAAATGTTTGCCTTGTGTGGGAATCGAACCCACGAGCGTTGGTGTCAAAGACGTGTCATTCACGACTGAGCCACCGAGCTCGTCAAACGAGCGGACACACAATATCAAACGAGATCTAAATGCAATCATATTTTATGCAATTAAATTATTATTCTATTCTATTCAGAATAGAAAGTCGGGTCTCAATTGCCTTCAGCCCAGATGACAGGGTCCAAACTCATATTAGACATATCAGAAGCAAGATAATCCTTACTTATTTTAGTGATACGAATATTACGCGGTCATAATTCACGCGAGAGTCCGCTAGACAGCTGGAGATTTCCCCAAGGACATGATTTGGGAGGTTATGTCTGTAGATCGCACTGGCGATCTAAGTGACGTATATTTGTTCAGCTTTTCAAGTTTTCCACCGGAAGTACTGAATGATTTTCATAACAAAAACTAGCCTGTGTTTTAATCTATACACAATGCATATTTGTACATAAAATTATATATATCAGTGTTTTTTTCAGATGGTCACAGAAGCCCTAGGAAACGGCGAGCGTGCATCGAAAGAGCTATGAATGTTGAAGAAGCAGTGAGGTACAAAAGGACCGCGCCATATTTCATCTGTCCACGCCACAAGGGACCTGTGAAGATATTCATACGAGTAATATATAATATCCATATAATATCCCAGATATTGTTTATTCTTGTCGTGGTTGGATTTAGGATAAAGAAAGGTACGACGCATCAAAGCAGCCCATCTGGGGAAGTACCTCCACCTCACAGAGAACCGCAGTCAAAATATAATAACCCTCTGGGTTTTAAGGAAGTGATGTCACCAGTTAGCTCATGTGTAGTAAGGAGTTGCTGTGTACACATCAGAGGTGGCATCGCGTGAGTTATACTTAATATGTTACAAGCGTACATAGGGTACGGTAACCGCTTTACATCAGGTGGGCTGTATGCTCGCATGCCTCCCGACATTGTATAAAAAAAAAGTACTAGACATGGGCTAAGGATAAGCAAGCTGAAGTTACAGCGGGCCGGCCACATAGCTCGATGAACCTACAACCACTGGGCAAGATAGATTTTCGAATAGCGTTCCCTTAGTTTGGTACCAACTCCCAGATGGAGCAACGACCTCAAGAGGTTTTTAGAAAGTCGGTGGATGCAGGTTGCACAAGATCGAGACGAATGACATTCTAGAGGGGAGGCTTATGTTCAGCAGTGGATGAATACGGATTGAGATGACGATGATGATGTAATGATGAATACGCTCTGACAAGAAATGGAATATTTTCTTTTATACAATGTCGGAATTCATGCTAGCATACGGTCCACCTGATATAAACCAGTTACCGTAGCCTATTAATGCGTACCTAATATATATTGAGTATCACTCGCGCGATCCTCTTCTGCTGCTTACACAGCAACTCCTTAGGAGCTTACTGGTGACCTTACTCACACACAGGAACACAACAACCCTCTAGGGAGTTGATATTTGGCTGCGATTTTTGATGCGCCCTACCTCTCTCAAATTACATATATGACAGACTACTTATTTTAGCGTTTTTCAGGTATATTATTTCTGCGGCGGGTCTAGTTCTAGAGTCGCTAGCAGTCACGAATGGTCTACGCCATTCTTTAGGACAGGATCATAATAAACTGGCTGTGACTACAATATTACTAAACTTCTACTAAAATAATTCAATTTATCTACAAGGCCCTTCACTATCGGTTCAGTTGCTATAAGGACACAGCTAATGACTACAGTACACCAGTGTGCCGCGGCACACAATTTGCGGAACAGTAAGAATAACATGCTACAAGGCGATTAACGTCTACAACGCCTGATGATGACTCGTGGAGAGGCGAAACCCGTGTCGCAGCGACGACCAGGCCAGTCGTGGCAGCGACGGTGGTGGTGGGGGCATGCGGATTCTGTTCCAGATGGCAGACGATCGCAGCAGCCGAGGCAGAGACTCCGACGCAGCCATGGCAACGTCGGCATGTTGCATTTACTAACAGTAGTGGGTGGGTGCCGGCCAGCGCTAGGCGCTAATTGGTGGTGGACGCACACAAAGCAGGTTAGATCAAATTGCATGTAAATTTGACTTTCGCAAAATAACGCCAGAATCTATTAAAATACAATTTCTTAGATGTGGGTATTTTCTCGTGATTTTTTCCATCACCTACCTTATTAGCCTAGGAATGGCCTGTTTCTCCCTGAGTTGGGAAGGTCTGACGCCAGTCGCTCCATATAAAAAATAGTATCTACGCCATATCCTTAGGCACAGGTAGACCTCGCCAAAACTAATGGGTTAGAAATGGAACATTGCTAAGAAGAAGGTGACAAACAGTCACGAAATAGTAGTACCTCTATACCCACCATAGTATTAAGACTCATCTCAAATATAGGCGTGATAAATATAAAAATTCTATATTTCCCTTTAGACCATTACGGGCACTTAGACACGATATTATATCTTATTATTTTTTTAAGTTTTTCTCTTTTTTAATCTACTAGTATTTCAAATGACCATTGGCGAAGAAGAAATGCCAAAAGAAACTTGCCAATACAGGTCTTTTTTTTCCAAATCATCTTATACTCGTACATATTACAATAAATAAAATGATATGAGTGTATATAAAGTGATATCAAGTGGTACAATTAAAGTTATATTAATTCATGTGCTGAATCATTTCCATATATCTCTGTCAGTTAGATATTCATCGATTCTATAATAACCCTTCTTACATAGAGTATTTTTGATGTGCCTTTTGAACATATTGTCAGGCAAGGACAGAACTGTTTCAACTAATTTATTATAGAATCGAATACAATTTACAAGAAAAGATATATTAGTCTTAGCAAGCCGATGTACTGGAATACGCAATCTATTCCTGCTTCTAAGATTTTTACTACATTTTGCATGACTTCCGATAGCACAAAAGCTGCTTAAGTAGGCTGTCTAAGATTAATAGTTCTACAACAGCCTAAGGATAAATATACAGCTGTTGAACAGTTATTGTAAAGCTATTGATCAGTAGAAAGCCTACTCTTGCAGCGTGTGTGTTGTTTGACTGTTTTATAAGCTCTAAATTTTGTGTGCTTCCGCTAACCTAATTTTATTCATGTGAACTAGCGCCGGATGACATCAACTTACTATTGTTACATAAAGAATTGAATAACCATCGATGTACAAATGAAACATCCATGCTAATTGAATTCCTTATAATTTCTTTATGATGCTCTATTTCTTGAAACGACACTAAATTACCGTAGCCTGAGTTTATTGGCAAGTTGATTTATGTGGGGACTCGCACATAAATCAACTTGCCAATAAACTCAGCTCCGTCGTACAGTTGGCAAAATTATTGAGTGACTTCTGCGCGCTAGTTCATTTCAGCTACTTTCACAGCGTACGCTGGAAATACGACTGATATTTAAACAATTTTTAAATTACAAAAGAGAATAATCTGCTATTTATAACATGGACAGGAAATCTCTTAGGGAACAGTTCAAAGAAATAAATATCCTGTTAACTGTTAGCTCTCAGTGTATATATGAAAACGTAATGTATGCTCGTAAAAATATAAAGTCGTTTCTAAAACTCTGTGAAAATCTTCGAAGCAGAAATAAATTGCGTCTGCTGGTACATCGGCTTGCTAAGACTGGTAGATCTTTTGTTGTAAATTGTATTTGAATCCGTAATAAATTGCCTAAGGCTATTCTGACCTTTCCCAACAATATCTTCAAAAGGCAGATTAAATTCCTTTATGTAAAGTTTATTATATAATAGACGAATATTTGACTTACAAATATTTCTGAAAATGATTCAGCACATGTATTAATTTATCTTTGGTTATTATTATTGAACCGATTGACATAAATTTATTGTGAAATAAATAAATAAATATTGTCGGACAAATTACACAGCGCCATCTAGCCCCAAAGTAAGCGAAGCTTGTGTTATGGGTACTAGACAACTGATAAACATACGTAAATACATTTTTTTTTTTGTAAATACATACTTATTATACATAGAAAATACCTAGACCAAGACAAACAGACATGTTCATGCACACAAATGTTTGTACTGTGTGGGAATCGAACCCACTAGCGTTGGTGTCAAAGTAGCGTAACAGCGCGTTCCACCACTGCGCCACCGAGCTCGTCTCAAATCAAGTGAGGATTGAAAAAAAAACCATATTGTTTGTTCTCTTTTGCATTTCTTCTTCATCATCATTTCCGAAATATGGATGGATTAAAAACAAAAGATAAATGAGGAAAGAGTATGAGAAAATAACTAGTTTTTTTTTCAACGTCAGCTGCCATACATTCATACGACCCACCTAATGTAAAAGGATTAGCATAGCCTATGAACGCTTGCAAAATATTAAGTAACGCTCACGCGGTACCACCTCTGCTGCTAACGAAGCAACTCCGTAGGAGCTTACTACTACTCGTTCGCAGGAACACAACAATCTGCCAGAGAGTTATTACTTGGCTGCAGTTTTCTGTGAGACAGAGGTACTTACTCAGAAGAGTCGGTTTGATGCGCCCTACCACTCTTAAAAATAACCAGACCAAGACAAACAGACATGATCATGCACACAAACGTTTGTCCTGTATGGGAATCGAATCCTTAGATTCGATTCCTAGCTCAAGTGTCAAAGTAGCGTAAATAACTACTCCGCTAACGAACTCGCCAGAAAAGTATATTAAATTCATTGCGTAAAATAATATGATTTTATAAAAAAAAATGTAAGACGTACCTATGTATGTGTGGCCCAATAGCAAATTGAGATTTTTTTGACATTATTGTGTATAACAAACACGTCATTTGCCTACAGGAACGCAACCATGCGAGGAGTTGTTGGTAGGGTGCGATCTTCTATGAGATGGAGGCAATTCTTTCGTCGACTTGATTCGATGTGCCCTCTCCTGTTTAGTGTTTTATTCATATAAACAGAACAGTGATAGCTCAGTTAAAGTACCGGCTTATTGACTGCTTCTCGGTTCAAATCTTGGTGTGAGCATGTACCACTAAATTCGTGTTTTCGATAATCATATTTGTGATTATCACTTTCTTGGCGGTGAAGATCATCATGCACGTCCCAGAAATTATATTTCGCAACACGTGTGACTTGACCTAAAACAAGCTTGGCTTTCCCTCTGGATTGTAGAGATATGACGGCAGACGCTTTGTGTTAAAATCAATATTTTATTATAACCCCCCAGCACACCTAATTGCATATGTTTCTATATGATAGTAAATTTAAACTAAAGGCTCATAAATGTATTCCCTCTCGAAGCGTACACATGGTAAATACATGTATGTATTATGTACATGTACAAATCTTGCGGCATCTGGGCTGATCGTCTTAGCTTCGCCGCTCTCATAATGGAATTAGGGGTGTGCATATGTATTTATGCAGCAATATGCACCGTTTGATGTGTACTTTGGCATATACTGGTTCATAACATAATGTTATGTGAATCTGAAATGATTACTGATACGATTAGTATCTCTTGCTAATAATAATTCATCCTTACTCTAGGATATACGATATTACTGATACGATTAGTATCTCTCGCTATATAATTTGTCCTTTCTCTGGAATATACGATAATTATTTGAATGAATTTGTTTGTGAGGAGTAAACGACAAGCGCGCTGTTACGCTACTTTGACACCAACGACCGTGGATTCCCACAAACATTTGTGTGCGTGAACATATCAGTTTCTCTTAGTCTGGGTGTTTTTAAGAGAGGTAGGGCGCATCGAAACAAGTCTGGGGAAGTACCTCCATCTCATAGAAGATCGCAGCCAAGTAACAACACCCTACAGGTTGTTGTGTTCCTGCGTGTGAGTGAGATTTCCAATAAGCTCATTAGGAGTTGCTGTATTAGCGGCAGGGGTGGCATCGCGCGAGTGATACTTAATATATTGTAAGCGTTTATAGGTACGGTACCGCTTTACATCAGGTAGGCCGTATGGTCGTATGCCTCCCGATGATGTATATAAAAAAATATCTATCTATCTTTTAAATTCATTATCGGTCTAAGATTATTATTGATACTATTAGTATCTCTCACTGTGTAATGCGTCCTTCCTCTAGAATATATGAAAATTATTTGAACGAAGTTTGTGAGAAATGAACATCTATCTACCTATTTTTTAAATTAGTTCTTTCTAAGATTGTTACTGATAATAATAATAAACCCCACAGCTTGCGGCGAGCTGTTGGTGCGTAATGGTACTACGGGTTCCCGAGTGCTCCGGAGAGTCGGTCAGGGTCTTCGTTTCCGGCGTGTCTTCGTAGGTCGGAGTGAAAACTCAAGAAGGCCCGCAGGAGTCTCAGCTCTGGCTTATCTACATTAGCCGTCCAGAGAAGAGTTGATATGCTCCAGGAATGGAAGTATTAAAGGACATAACGCTGTAAGTAACGAGAAAGCGCAGCACACCTCTCGACACCCCTGAGTCACTCACACCGGTGTTGCCCCAGGCCTTCTCTGGCATTTCGGGAGTTTTTCCAGTGAGTCGCGAGCCACCACCTATCGGGGGTAACATCAGATGTGATAGTTATGGCAGGTGTCCGTCCCTCTGTAGTAATATCCCAATACTAATAATCCCTCCAGAACTCATTTCAATGGGCCAATAATTTCTGATACGTTTACGATAGACCCAATACCCAATATTCCCAGGAGCGGGTCACGGCGGGTATATAACAATACTTGGTTCTTTTTTAACAATTCATTAATTTCCCTCACCATAGTGGAATACCGACCCTTCTTGCTCAAGCTCCCCTCCCAACTCCTGCGACAAGTGGCGCCCTCCTCGCGGTTCAGGGTCTGTGATTTTGGCTACATTTGTTTCTCACAGGCTAGTGGTTGGCGCGGAAATCACACCTTGTTTTTTTCAACTGGTGAGTAAGTCCTTGTGTTTTGTAGTGCTCACCATTTGGAACTAATTACCTTTTATAATTTCCTTTCCTTTCTTACGATTAGTATCTCTCGCTATATGATTCGTCCTTTCTCTAAAATATATGAAAGTTGTTTAAACGAATTTGTTGAGAAATCAATCTTTTAAATTAGTTATCGGTTTAAGATTGGTTCTGATACGATTAGTATCTCTCACTATATAATTCGTTCATTCCCTAGATAACACGAAAATTCTTTTTAACGAATTTGTTTGTTTGTGAGAAACAGATATCTATCTTTTACTTGAGTTATCGAGTTCCAAGAGTTGGGTGGCAAGTAGTTAAAAATTCCACTTTGCAGTATCGCTCCTGAGTTCCATCCCCATGTGTGCATGAACAGGACTGTTTGTGTTAGTATGGGTGTTTTAAGACAAGTACGGTGCATATGCTACGGGGAAGTACCTCTACCTCACAGCCAAATAATAACTCCCTGGAGGATTGTTATGGTCCTCACCAATAAGCTCCTAAGGAGTTGCTCTGTTAGAAACAAAGTGTTAATGTGTTACTTATATGCTACTGTAACCGATTTACATCTCAAGTAAGTTCCTAAGGAGTTGCTGTGTTAGCAGCAGAGATGACATGGCGCAAGTGCTTCTTAAAGTACTGCCAGTACGACAAATAGCAAATATTTGCTTTGTGTGGCTGCTTTAACACGTTAAGCTCATGCGTTCAGCATGAGCTTAACGTGTTAAAGCAGCGTTATTTACCAGTTATTTAAGAGAGGTATGGCACACCAAAGTAGCCCATCTAGGGAAGTGCCTCCACCTCACAGAAAACCGCAGACAAAAAACAACTCCCTACAGGATTGTTGTGTTCCTGCATGTGTGTGAGGTCACCAGTATACTCCTAATGAGTTACTGTATTAGCTGCAGATGAGGCATCGTGCGAGTGATACTTAATATATTACAAGCGTTCATAGGTTAGGGTAACCGCTTTACATCAGGTGGACCGTATGCTTGTATGCCTTCCGACGTTGTATAAAAAAATAACATTACGCCCATAGTAGAGACATAGTAAATTTAAATAGTATTTTGTCTTCTAAAGTAGTTAGGTTAACAGCATTATACTGCTGACAGAACATACTACATCGTCGTTAGGCGACATCTGCTGTCTCCTAACGACGACGTAGTGTGAGCAGCCGTCAATGCATTTAAAACAATATTGAAAATTATCGACATACATATAGCAACACAGCTGTTGTTATCAGCTGTCGACGCGTTGTCGAAATTCTAGTTACTGCTTTATATATTTACTATGTTTCCTTGAAGCTGTCGACGCTCGATGACTTCTGACGACTAAACGCAATACTATCTGTCGATATTCTAGTTACTGGTTTATATATTTACTGTGTTTCGTTGTAGCTGTCGAAGCGTCGATGGCTTCCGACCACTAATCGTGATACAAGCTGTCGATATTCTAGTTACTGCTTTATATATTTACTATGTTTCATTGTAGCTGTCGACGCGTCGATGACTTCTGACGACTAAACGCGATACTATCTGTCGATATTCTAGTTACTAGTTTATATATTTACTGTGCTTCATTGTAGCTGTCGACGCGTCGATGACTTCTGACGACTAAACGAGGTACTATCTGTCGAAATTCTAGTCAGTGCTTTATATATTTACTATGTTTCGTTGTAGCTGTCGACGCGTCGATGACTTCTGACGACTAAACGCGATACTATCTGTCGATATTCTAGTTACTAGTTTATATATTTACTGTGCTTCATTGTAGCTGTCGACGCGTCGATGACTTCTGACGACTAAACGCGGTACTATCTGTCGAAATTCTAGTTAGTGCTTTATATATTTACTATGTTTCGTTGTAGCTGTCGACGCGTCGATGACTTCTGACGACTAAAGGCGATACTATCTGTCGAAATTCTAGTTAGTGCTTTATATATTTACTATGTTTCGTTGTAGCTGTCGACGCGTCGATGGCTTCTGACCACTAATCGCGATACAATCTGTCGATATTCTAGTTACTGCTTTATATATTTACTATGTTTCATTGTAGCTGTCGAAGCGTCAACGGCTGCTGACGACTCATTGACTTGTGCTATCAACGCAACAACTGTTACAGTCATGTCTGTACAGTCAGCAAATTGTTGCACGTGAAAGTTCTTTGCAACGATACTATCAACTTCTACGTTAAATTCCGAATAGCGGGCAGCGCTTTACACATAATGTGCTTACTCGTTTTGATGTACTCTTTATGATGATTTCGATTCAAAGATGACATATGAGAACAGTCGACGATCCTAAGTTACACGCGGTATTGATGTATTCACCCTCACACACTAGAACCTCAATGCGTGCGTATTGTGCGTTTTCTTCCGAGAACTTTCAAGTTGTGAAATTACCTCTACTAATGACAGCATAGGGTTCTTTAAGAACTCCATGCTGTGTCCCTTGTAGTCCCATTTTCTATGTATTATACTCGTAACTATGAATTTACAAAAAAAAAAAGATATTGTCTGGTACCGACAGCGCAAGCTTTACTTAGTTCGAGGTACAGCTAAGTGCAGCTCAAGCTTTACACTTTGACCTCTGTAGCGTTCTTATGCCGTTTGTGATAGGAGTTACAATCGCACTTCGAGTGTTAAGCATGATTTGTTTTTAGCTGTACATGTGTGTAACTTGGTCGACAAAAAAAAGGCATAAAGAGGTATTAAGAGGATCGGCATAGCACGAGTGACTCCCCTGGTGTTGCATGTGACGATTCGCTTATTTTCCACGGTGCGGTGGCGGTATTAAAAAACCGGCCAAGTGTGAGTCGGGCTCGCGCACTAAGGGTTCGATACCATTATCTATTACAACGGCAAAAAAATCACGTTTATTGTATGGGAGCCCCCTTAAATATTTGTTTTATTTTAATTTCATTATTTATTTTTAAAGTGAATATATAACTATATATTCTGTGAATATTTCAAGCGTCTACCTCTTGCCGTTATTAATATCGAGCAAAAACGAGCAAAAAAATCACGTTTGTTGCATGGGAGCCCCCTTAAATATTTGTTTTATTTTAATTTCATTATTTATTTTTAAAGTGAATATATAACTATATATTCTGTGAATATTTCAAGCGTCTACCTCTTGCCGTTATTAATATCGAGCAAAAACGAGCAAAAAAATCACGTTTTTTGTATGGGAGCCCCCTTAAATATTTATTAATTGTTCCATTCTTTTAGTATTTGGTATTATAGCGGCAATAGAAATACACCATCTGTGAACATTTCAACTGTCTAACTATCACGGTTTATAAGATATAGCCTGGTGGCAGATGTATGGACGGACGGACAGCGTAATCTCCGTCCGTTTTACCCTTTGAGTGCGGCACCCTAAAAAGACATCGAATGTTTATTTCAAGTTATCCTACTGTTTTATATTTTTGCATTGTGACGTAGATTAGAATAAGGTCAAACATACGTGAATTATTACCAAAGGGTACAGTGCCAGCAATATGTCGCAACCACGTTCCGAAACGTGCGTCCATCCGACCGCTAACCGTAAGCGAACTGGCGATGTAAGTGTATTTAATCGGCCGTTCATTGCAGCCAGCCAGCCCGTTGTGGCTAAATCTCCTGACATATTGAAGTTAGCTTCAGCTAGTTGCGTTTGTATTGGATTTTTTTCTGTGGACTGGTACATTAACTTTACTCATTCCATTCGTTTCTACTACATATTGAAGATTTGTTCATCGGGATTGTACTTGGTGAAGAACTGTTCCGTTTACAATTAAAATCCTCCTTGGTTCGGACAAGTAGAAAGGATGCAGTAACTTAAAAATATATACTCGTTTATACCTCGAAATAATTTATGCAGCGTGTCAATGTGGACAGGGAACTTTTACCTCATAGATGCCCTCGTCTAGATAAAACTTCCTGAAAAAATTTTGTGTCCATTTCACGTCAAGTAGGCCATACGTTTGTTTGCTTCCCAACGTTGTATAAAAAAAATTGGTTGTCTGTAAAATCGGTTTTTGGACGATAATTTTACGTGATAATGTCATAATAAATAAAAATAAATAAATAAATAAGAAAACATTCAAAAGTTGACAAAACAGTTCACGTGTAGTTTGTGTGCTGCCGCTGTCTATCTTCTACTCGAACGCATCGGCCGATGGAGTGGAAGAGAGATAGATGCGTCACAAGCCGAACGCTTAGGACGATCGTGCCTCTCTATCGCTTGTTCCGCGCTCTCGCTTGCACGCTCGGCTTAGGCGGAACGTGACACTTTCGTGCATGCATCCGGTGTTCATCGATTTATAAGACGGCGTCACGTCAAAAATAATAATATAGCAACAGTTTTTTTTTTTAAGTTATAATACTTGCACCCCTGCCATGGGCAAGGCTATTTTAATGCCATTTCGTTATTAGTCAATTAAATATTATGTTGACAGAGGGATATTGCAGAGATGATGAAATAGAGTTAGCCTAAAAGAGAGTGTCGGTGTTAAAATAAGTGGCATATGCCGTTGGTTCGGATATGTAGGAAAAATTCAGGAAGAAAGAATTACAAAACAGATATACAACGTGAAAGTAGTAGGATATAGGACCAGAGCAATACTTCCCATGACCAAATTGATCGTGTTTTATTAAGCTCATGTCAGGAGCTCTAG
Organism: Pyralis farinalis; assembly: GCA_947507595.1. Lineage (NCBI taxonomy): Eukaryota > Metazoa > Arthropoda > Insecta > Lepidoptera > Pyralidae > Pyralis > Pyralis farinalis. The sequence continues at coordinate 25,136,187 of OX382278.1, forward strand.
AAACCGACGAACGTGCATGACAAGAGCTAGGAATGTTGAAGAAGCGTCGTGAACCGAGTCATGTAGCTCTCGGTTCTCTCTGCCTATCCTACAAGAGAGTCAGCGTGAAGTTATAGATATACATAAGATTTCAAATAATCTTAATAGGATAAAGGGACAAACAAAGGGCCGGAAAGATGGCATGTGTCAAATTGAACGGAATTGTAGTACGGATAAGACAACAAGGTAAGTCGAACACGCGGAAGGATTACGGAACTTAATGCACCAACCATTCTATGTCACTAAGCGGTTCGCGTATCTTTCTGAGCACATGTCAAGTATATAAGGAGGACATGATTTTGTTTCGTACAGTTTTCCTCAAATAATTTATCAGCTTGTTGAGTATTGTCTATTACTATTTTTCTTAGCATTATCCCGTATTCTAATCCATCAGTATTAGCGGGTTTGGATTGCCGGCCGGTGCTAGGCCGCATGAACTAATTGGTGGCGGAAGCACACAAAGGCTGTTCGTGAATACAAATGTTTGCCTTGCGTGGGAATCGAACTCACGAGCATTGGTGTAGCGTTACTACTGCGTCACCGAGTTCGTCAAAATGATTTTTTTATATTGGTAGTTTAACAGAAGGTTTTTACTGGTAATTTTAATAAATGTTTAGTATATACTACACTCAGCAAAATTTTAAACATTAATTAGGCAAGAACATCCATTTCTTAATACTTGAGAGAGGTCGCAGAATGCTATTGAATGCTTTGATCTCTCTAAAGCTTTTGATTGTCTTAACCATCGGGCATTGTTACTCAAACTGTGCCTTTAGGGAATTAGAGGTAATGCCAAAATTTGATTGTATCTTATTTGAATAATAGAGTGCAGACTTATGATGTAAATGTTGAGGCAATGATGTTAATGGGTGCCCTAGGAGTCTATTTTAGGTTCCGTTTTATTTGTTTGTAAGAAGAATGTTCCCGACATGGTACAAACAATGGCGGAAGTAGTGATATTTCCTGATATCTCTTCAATTTTTCATATTTCTCGCCGGTATGAAAATTTTGGCAACGTGCATCTTGTTGCCTTCCATTCTAAACTAGTTCACAAAATCTTTTATTAACTTAAACCAAACGTTACTTTATATATTCTTCCAAATATACTTTCTGCCAATATAGAAGTTCATATTGGAAATTATAAATGAAAATTAATTAATGATCCAGTATTTCTTGAAATAACAGTAGACTCTAAATGGCTGTGACGACCACACATAATTAACTTGACTGTGAGCGTAGCTCCGCCGCATATGCAGTGCAGCAGGAGAATCAGACAATTGACAAGTGGGGGCTAATCTATGGCGGTCTTTATCTTTTATATTATAGATCTGTAGCAATATGATAATGAATAAGCTGATGCTTGCTAAGACCAAAAGATCTTTTGGTTTAAATCGTGTTTGATTCTATAATAAATTGTCTGAAACCGTTCTGCTCTGACACGATAATACGAGTATCTTTAAATGACGTATAAAAAATATACGAAGATAATAAAGACATAAAATCTTTATTGGCCTTCGCCGATACTAAGATATTTTTTTTATTATTTTTATGAAATCTTATTGTATTATTGAATTTCTCATAGTTTCTGTTTTTCTTTTTTAATTTACTACCATTTCCGAAACGGACCATTGACTACGAAGAAATGCCGCAAGAAACTTCCTAATACAAATATAAAATATATTTGATATTACATTAATTTTATGATAGAATAAGAGTACAGATATATTGATGACAATAAGTGAAGTGAAGTGAAGCTCGATGCGTCGTTGCGCGTGTCATACTAACACGCAGGTTAAGCAACGTCGACCGCAGCTTGTCTATAAATGGGTTTATCTATCTCGAGTTTCTCTGTGCTTCGGAGGGCACGTTAAGCAGTTGGTCCCGGCTGTTGTCGATAGAGAACAGTCGTTGAGCTACGCCAGTGGCCCTCATCATTGCCTGACAATGCTGTTCAAAAGGTACATCAAAAATACTCTGCGCAAGAAGGGTTATTACAGAATCGATGAATATCTAACTGACAGAGATGTTTGGAAATGATTCAGCACATGCATTCATATATCTTTAATTGTACAACTTGATTTCACTATATGTATCACTAACACTCACATATATTTATTGTAATATACATTAATGATGAAAAAAATACCCCTATTGGCCAGTTTCTTTTGGCATTTCTTCTTCGCCAATGGTCATTTTCGAAATGCTGGTAGATTAAAAAGAGAGATTAAAATTTTATATTTGATATTGCATTAATTTTATGTCAGAATAAGAGTACAGATAAATAAATATAAAATAAATATTGTCGGACAAATTACACAGCGCATTCAGCCCCAAAGTAAGCGAAGCTTGTGTTATGGGTACTAGACAACTGATAAACATACGTAAATACATTTTTTTTTGTAAATACATACTTATTATACATAGAAAATACCCAGACCAATACAAACAGACATGTTCATGCACACAAATGTTTGTACTGTGTGGGAATCGAACCCACGAGCGTTGGTGTCAAAGTAGCGTAACAGCGCGTTTCACCACTGCGCCACCGAGCTCGTCAGATATATTGATGACAATAAGTGAAGTGAAGTGAAGCTCGATGCGTCGTTGCGCGTGTCATACTAACACGCAGGTTAAGCAACGTCGACCGCAGCTTGTCGATGAATTGGTTTATCTACCTCAAGTTTCTCCGCGCTTCGGAGGGCACGTTAAGCCGTCGGTCCCGGCTGTTGTCGATAGATGACAGTCATTAAGCTAAGTTAGTGGCCCTCGGCTTGAAACCACTGGTCTTCGCCAATCCGCATTTCGGTTGAAGGAAGACCAGTATCCCTGCAGTGGAACGAGTAAAATAGACATTCTGTCGTATTATACATAAGTTATAGTACGAATGCCAATGGCTGATGTAATTATAAACACTGTATTCATGTTTTTTTTTTTTCTTTTCTTTAGACGAGCTCGGTGGCGCAGTGGTGAAACGCGCTGTTACGCTACTTGGACACCTACGCTCGTGGGTTCGATTCCCACACAGTACAAACATTTGTGTGCATGAACATATCTGTTTGTATTGGTCTGGGTATTTTCTATGTATAATAAGTATGTATTTCCAAAAAAATAAATGTATTTACGTATGTTTATCAGTTGTCTAGTACCCATAACACAAGCTTCGCTTACTTTGGGGCTAGGTGGCGCTGTGTAATTTGTCCGACAATATTTATTTATATTTATTTATGTTACAATGAAAACCTGTAATCAGTAACTTGTAAATATATATTTATAATTAATTATTATTTCTATAAGGGGAAAATAAGATTTGTTTTGAGATATTAGACGTACATCTATTTGCAGAATTATAAACATTAACTTCATTTGTTTCTCCCGTATAATTTGATTTTTGATATTACCGCTTTACTGCCCGAAGCTAGCGACATAGCTACGAATTTAACAGGGGAAATGTTAAAAGCTTACAATTCAAATTTATTTTTGAAGTAAAAATGATTTGATTGGACCAAATGTGAGATAAGCACCGTCTGAATTTTTATTGTATATAAATGGTTTTAGTACAATTGAACAGTGTTATATATACAATTAAAATATATATCATTGAATGGAAATTTAAATATTGGTGGCGAACTGAATGTGTTTTTAATAAATGCAGTCGGTATAATTAGGTTATCTATTTCTGTAAGGAACTTGGTATCAAGAGAAATAGATAAAATGTTTTTTTTTTAGTATAACCAATTCAATTGTAATTATTATTAAGTAATTTTGACTTTTCTATACCAATCTATCTATCTATAACTTCACACCAAATCTCTTGCGGGATAGGCAGAGAGAACCGAGCGTCACACGACGAGCCGAGCGTCCTTACATATCTAACTCTCTTCTTTAACATTTCTTGCTCTTCTCATCATGCCACTTTCGCATTGTATATCTTTGTCGTCATTGCATTCTTTCTACATGTCCGAGCCAACGGAGCATGCCTTTATAGAGTTCCGTACCTCATAAGTAAAAACGGAACCATTATAGGATTACTTTGACGTCCGTCTGTCTGTCAAGACCCTCAAATAATCTGCTCTGCAAATCCTTCAAGCAGTGCATTAATCAAACTTCCAAGTCAATGCAATCAAAAGATACGGCTGTTTATGTCTCGTTTATTTGCATATATTGACACTCGCTTCACTTGGGAATCAAAAGCGATGACCAAGAATCTAGAAATTGGGTAAGAATCAATGTCATGTAGCGCTAATATAGAAAATTATCCGATAATCGTAAATTTGTTTTGTAAAGTTTAGTTTTACATCATAAAAAAAAATGCAATAATAATTGGCGTAAATATTTTTTACGGAACCCTCGGTGCGCGAGTCAGACTTCCACTTGCCCGAATTTTATCTTAACATTGACACTATCTTTCAAACTTCTTTTTATTAATGTAAAAACTTGTACAGATTCCTATTCACAATGTTATATATTATCTCTATCTATAACTTCACGCTAAATCCCTTACGGGGTAGGCAGAGAGAACCAAGCGCCACGCGACTCGATCCTTACATACCTCACTCACTTCTTTAACATTGAATGCTCTTTTCATGCACGCTCGCCGGTTTCTGGGGCTCCTGACATCACCTTCTGATAGAACACGACCAATTGGATCATGGTACACTGAAAAAAATGTTTAGTTGGATTTCCCAGATTCCTAATAAAATTCACCAAAGTCGACGGTTGAACTGGGTCCTACCTTTGATTTAAGTTGATTTTACCAATCAAAAAAGGTTAATGAAGTACCAGTACATATATATAATATTTAGTATGATAAACCATATTATATGTACAGTCCATTTATTAGCGGTAAATTATACATTTAAAATAGTGATAGCTACAAAATACTTTAGTATGAAGACCAACCGTAATATATTTGTAAATTTAACTACAAAGTTTTGCATTAATTAACAAAGTTTACTAGTAAAATAGCCTACCTTTGCTTCTTTGGTAAATTCAACTAATCTTTTTTTTCAGTGTAGGTAAGTCTTGGCCTTCCTCGGCTCCTACATCCTTTCACTTTTGCATTGTATATCTGCTTCGTCATTCTTTCATCCTGCATTCTTTCTACATGACCGAACCAACGGAGCATGCCTCTTCTTATTTTAACACTGTTATGTGTTACTTATTTTTATTTTTACCGACCGGTTTCGCCTTTACGGGATTATAAAGGTATTAATTATAAACAAAAAATCTGGCAGTACCGTGCAATCAGTTACCTGATCAATCAGAATCAGTTGATTGACTGTCCGTATAAACTCTATCAAGTATCACTGTAAAATACAGGTTGTGTTTTTAATAAGAACTCTCTCAACTAAATATTACGGTGCAAACATACAATTTTTATTTAAAAATCCAATTAGACGTATTTCTTATAAAATTAATTTTAAAATTTCTTATAATATACACACGCCTATTTTTTTTTAATAATTGGCTGTATCCCACTTTATCGGAATATATTGGATAGAGAATTGATAAATTGGGGCAAGCGATTTATTCTTGTTATATTAATCGCATATGAGACAAGTGGGACAATAATGACGTATTAAGTGTTCATTACATCTCGATATATTTCTATGTATAATGAGATATGAACTTATTCTATCTGTTCATGTTGAAATTAAAAACAGTACTTTTTATTTTCGACCAATCCAAAGTCATGACAAAGTTATTGCAACAGAATTTATTACTTCGATATTTTCATAGAAGTATGTCCAAAAACGTAATAAAGCGCAAAAATTTCAATAAAATGATATAGCAGCTAAAGCAATAATGGAATCTAGATTTTTGTTTGTTTATATCTAGAACAAAAGTTATATGAGCTTCCGCAAGCTACGAGTAAGTAGTAAAATTTTAAAATGTTTTTCTTAAAAAGTTGAAGGTAAAATTCTTAAAATTACAGGCAAAAATAATGTTATTTTCCTAACATTTAATGAAACATTAAAAAAAATATTCAGCAGCGTCTGCTTAACATTTGATAATGGGTTATTAAGATTTGTGCCGTACTATTGAATGTACTGATTAGTTTACTACAAAATTATTTAAAGACCTTTTTTTGTTTCGTGTTATACAATAAATTAAGGATTCTGGAGAATAAGTAATTTACCAGTCATCGCTAAAAACCACCAATTTCTTCATTTTTTTACAAATACATGTGTGGGTACAATTTGTCATGCGTGTATTTTTGTTATATATCTACCTATGCTAAATGTGACCACTGGCGCTTGAAATAGTTTGCAACCAGTGCTACAAGATACCACTTCCTTATCTCTAGACTGTGACATTAATAATAGTAATGCTACTAATAAACTAGTTAATTTACGAAATTTATTTAATATGCAACATTTAGTATACGGGTAATCTATAACCAATTATAATACTTGTATATGAAAGAGTATGTGTTGGAGTGTGTATGTGGACTGGCATTTGTGTGAATAAGTGTGTGGGAAAAAGAGCGAGTGAATGTATTTAAGCCTTGTATGTTTAAATGTGTATGTCACTACATCATCTTTAATTCCACAAAGTTTCTTACTCTATCAATCAATCTCACACCATACATACTCCTCAGCGCTCTCATTTCTACGGTGTTCACCCTGCTTTCATGCTTCTTCTGCCATACCCATGTTTCAATGCCGTACATCAATGTTGACGTTAATACACCCTGAATGATAGCAATGCAATCTTTGCTGGATATAGAAAAGAAGTAATAATATGAAATATAAATTGAAAAGTGTATGCTGAGATGATCTGGTCATTTAGAAAGAATGAATGACAAAAGAGCTAGGAAAGAAGTGTAAGAGGCAAGAGTGCATGGAGATTTTGGGAGGGGCCGCCCTAGACGCACACGTATAGATCAAATCGTCTTTCATTCCACAAATGGTGATTCGTTCCGTACCCCACTGGGAGACAGGAGTGATGATATGTATGTATGTATGCATGTGTATGGAAAGTAGTATGAATAGGTGTATGTTTCTGTCCGTCCAGCGTTTAGACCAAGGTTGTTAGTAATAAATCTATACAAGTCGCATAAACAAAATATTAAAATACATGTTAGTTAAAGTACCTTTCAAATGTCACCTTATTATGTACCTACATCTTGAGTAAATAAAATTATTATTCGATCAGCTTGAACGTTTCTCTAGGTAAACCATTAGTTCCTGTTGATGAATACCACTGTTAGTGATCCGTAGCTGCTACCACCTCTCGTACGTACCTTGCAACCTCATGTCCGTATTGACTGGGCCTGATGTATTTTTGCTAGGTAGACACAATTTTGGGTACGATACAGTTGTAACTTCCCCCCCCCTTCTCTATTTGTTTTATGTATGTATTTTTTTTCTATTTATTTATGCGCTACAGAGGGGAGACTCTAATTACTACAGATATATATGAATAGCTTGAATATATAACTGACTAGGTACCTGTGTACAACTAAACCCCGCCTTCTGATTTCATCTACTTAACCCATTTCCTCGTTACTACCTCACCTACTTTATGCCTCTACTTATGTTATGTACAGAGCTACTCTATATAATATTATACTCTACCTTTATATGTCTCCCCCTCCTGTTTTATTGGTTTATTAACTTAGATATATATATTGGTCCTACCTATGTGAACCCCACTCTTATAGAAATATATCTACTGAGAACTGTTCATGTATTGAACATAGTAATTTGTTTATCTACATCCTTACCCCGCTCCTAACTACTCCTGTACCTAATCTTTACCTGAACTACCACTCGTGTATTGACGATATATATATACTAGAATCCCTGATTTTAATTGTAACTATTTCTTGACCTAAAAATCAATCTTCTTAACTAAACTTATTAATTAGGTGTCTCGGACTGTGTCACGTCGACCCTCAAGTTAAATTATTGGCAGTGATCGTTTTAGTGGCAACTACATTGTGAGCAGCAACCCAGAGTCCTTTTCGTGGCTGAGATGGCTAAGCAATTCGAGAACCCTACCAGTTAAGCTTCCTAAATAACGTAGCACCGCAGTACTTTAAAGAGTAACTATTCCCTAAGGCTATCTTCCTGTCTCTACTCAATATGTTTATATATGTGAAGATCCAATCGTCCGCTCCGCGTTTAGGTGACTTAGCTTGGGGAAATTATAAAATATCAAAGATTTAATGTGTGCTTTTCTTTACCCCTCTGTCTCAATCGGACTGTTAGAATTGTACCGTACCCTATCGGATTTTGATTGGTTCTTTATTGCTTAGGACCAGCATTCTGACAGGTGGACGCGCGTACCAAAGGAGATTCTGAAGAATCGGATGACCCTCGTAGTTAGACGTTGATTGAATTATAACTAATGTCTATGCATATTCATATAACACTGTAATTGATTTAATGATATCCTATCACTAGGCAGGGACTTTAGAATCTTAAGAGAACCCTCAGAATTAGAACGTAAGTCTCCTAGATTTAGCTGTAGTTTAGCTATCGATGTAGTAGGCATTTATACTCCTCATCAACATTCGAATCAGAATTAAGTATAAGATTAGATTGTTTACACCGCAGCTCCTATCGGACTCACAAGGCCGTGGCGAAATAACCTATGGAGTCACTTTGTAGTGAGAATGAATGTTGTTACTATCTCGATGTTCAGTTCAAGTTAACGGTTCCGTAAGGCGATGACTAGGCAGGCTATAGTTATTTTCGGTAGTGAGATAATGTTAGTTCCCACCACCAAGATTCTATTTAGAAATCAATTATAAGACAGAGAACACTCTTGCTTACGCTAGCCCCTCGGGCAGTGGCATATATTCTATATTAAATGATATAAAAGAGGAAGGTTAGTAAGCAACCTATATTCAATTTAGAGCTCAAATATAAGATAGAGAACGCTCTGGCTCGCGCTAGTCTCGCGGGGCAGTGGCATATTACCTACGGTTAATTTTATGTAACTGGAGAATGCTAGTGTTCGCCCTATGTACTACTCTGAATGCAACCATAACATAGAGAACACTCCCACTATATGTGAAAAGGAGAAGCAGGAAAGAGAAGGACCGCCTACAACACCCCTCCATCTGACCATTCCCAATTCATCTCGTTGATCTTACGAGTATGTAACATATGTGAGTATGAGAAAATTGTTCTTACAATTTAACTAACGACTTCTCAGTCTTTTATTAAATTTGTTTTGTAATTTTAAATTTATCTGAGGCAATTTAGGAATAATCACATGGGTCCTTCCCCAGAACCACCTATGTTCCTGATTTTCCCTTTCCAAACTACTTTAGATAATATTCACTATATCAAATTCTACAATTTCAACCATCACTAGTTTGATTTTTTTTTCAATTTTAAAGCAAGCATTAATTTACAATAATATAAGTATTAAACTTCTCGTCCGCTAGCTGAACACAAAGATTGTATAAGGTTAATTGAGCACAATCTAACTGAATTGCAATCGGTCAAATCACCACTATGCCACCGCTATCAGTTATTACAAATAAGGCAAATCCCTCAGTTGTGTCCACAGATAACGTATTTGTTTATAATAAAATGTACTGTGAGCGTCATCTATACATTCGTCAGTCTTGTAAGGTAGCAGCCAGGCGCTTTTCTCAGTCACCACTGTTACACGGGGTCTATTGCCCAGACTTCTAAATAATATAGACAACAATTAATCAAGTAAAGTTTTCTGCTCTTCCGGCAGTAGTGAAGTCTCCTCACTTGAGAGACGTTAGTAAGTTTGGTAACGGTATTTGCAGTGTGTTGCTTCGGGATATTGCTCTAACTGTTTAGGCTTAAATCTGACCGAACGCAAAGCCGCCAGACTAGTGAAATCAATAATGAGTATTTAGGTTAAATCTTAAAGGCAGTTCAATTGTCCTGTCCGACATTCGGTTGACTTTAACGACCGTGAGATTGACTCTACATGGCTTATAACGCTTCAGGTGAAGAACCCTTGTCGTACTGAGGAACCCGGCACGACAGCATAACCTGTTTCGCTCAGCATCACCAGACGCTCGAACGCCCCCTTCAACGCGGGTATTGTATTGCTCCCCAGAAACTACAAGTCCTCGCCGTCCAGTAGACTCCCGACACGACAGACTTTGCTGTTTCGCTAGGCGTACTTTAGACACCCGGGGTCACCAACGAACTCAGACGTCGCATTTCCTCAAGGAACTACATAGTTTCACGGTAAAGCGTTAATAGAAACCGCTGGTTGTGTTAACTAGTCCTGGAGACTCAGGCGTGTTAACTCATCGCCGCTCGACAACGACACATGAGAGAGAGTGATACATTCTGGCGAATATACTACGTTAAAAATAGCAACCACGAATAAAACTTATCGGCTGACCAGAATAAAGCACTCTTTGAGCTCTGAACATGTAACAAACAAAACTGATTAGACTAATTTCTCTAAACCGAATGTCTTCCAGTTCGCAAGAATCGCAAATGAGCAGATTAATCTTTATAAATCTACAAAGTGTTCACTTAGGTTGGGCTATATAAAACATGAAATTCACTTAAATGTTTATACTACTTTCTATTAATTGGTAAGCATTAAGCTGGTTTTGTATATTAATAAATAGGTACTCTGACTGTGACCGAACCGTCCAACATTTGATCGTCTTAAACTACTGCAAGGTTGTCTCTACAAGGCTTATAACGCTTCAGGTGAGGAACCCTTGTCGTACTGAGGAACCCGGCACGACAGCATAACCTGTTTCGCTCAGCATCACCAGACGCTCGAACGCCCCCTTCAACGCGGGTATTGTATTGCTCCCCAGAAACTACAAGTCCTCGCCGTCCAGTAGACTCCCGACACGACAGATTTGCTGTTTCGCTAGGCGTACTTTAGACACCCGGGGTCACCAACGAACTCAGACGTCGCATTTCCTCAAGGAACTACATAGTCTCACGGTAAAGCGTTAATAAAAGCCGCTGGTTGGGTTAGCTAGTCCTGGAGACTCTGGCGTGTTAGCTCATCGCCGCTCGTCAACGACACATGAGGGAGAGTGTTACATTCTGGCTAATATACTACTTTAATTTAGCAGTCACGTATAAACTATCGGCGGACCAGAATAAAGCACCCTCAGAGCTCTGAACATGTAACCCTCAAAAAGATTCGACTATTTATCTCTAAGCCAAATGTCTTTCGACTCGTAACCACAGTCAGGAGGTAAAATAATAATTTGAAGTATGCAATGAACATAGAATCAGGCTACCTGCATATCTATGTTATAATTAAGTTGCAGGCCCCGAGACTACACTTTATCTAGACACATGCAGCCTATTATTTATTGCCCACCACCGTGACTCTACAACCACTAAAATATTAGCCTATTCTCGCGACGCGCCTACCCTCGTACTCCTTTATTCTCACCGCAAAGGTACTAACATCACGCCGTAGGATAATATGATCACCCGGACGTTTTACTGAACGAAACCCTTGATTCGACCGCTTAGCGTAACCGCTTGCTACTTATCACGCACGTCGCGATTAGCTTAAGAACTAATCAGTAATTGTACCTACTGTCCCTATAAATGTCGTCTGACGCGCCTACCACGCTGTATGTTAACTAACGCGTATATTCATCGCGACTACCTACCTAACTCCTAACTAGATCTTAATAAAATGTGTACCTACAATATCTAATCTAAGATACTCGTGTAAAATGACTTCTTGAGTTTGTATTACATTAAAAGTGTGATGTATAAGGTGGCTAAGCCCAAATCAACGATGTGCAATGTTGATTTGCTAATTGAAACTAGGGTATGCAAGGTAGTTAGCCTCGACTTTGTCTATTGTCTATAACTGTGTGTACGTCATGGTCCTAACCTAATTGGGACACGAACCATGACTCCTAACAGAGGAAATAAATGTGTGTGTATATATACATATATAAATAAATGAGACCAGTATGGTTGGGTTGCGATCAATCTCCATGGCCCGCATACGCTGGACGGAATTCACTTCGACGAGCTCCTACCACTTTGAAAGATCACGAACCCAAGCACCTGGGAGACGTAACTGATCCCTTTAAGGGCAAAATCAGTCGCTGGCCCGTCCCACAGCTTACCAGCTTCCTACGCCTACTCTATACGAGACTTCGTAGGCTCCGTGAGGTATCCATCTCGTATTTTTACGAAGTTACGTCCCTAAGAGAGCTAAATTTCTTCAGTGTGAAATAACACAATCCCTATTTAACCAAATTGTCGATGTTAGAACTCGCCTGACAATGTTGGTTAGTTAACTAGGTACCGCCGCCATACTCAAAGGTCTGTGACCCTTGGAATTCTGGCCACTTCGTACAACACAGTCAAATAACCAACACTAAATCCGATAAAATATTAGAACCCGATTTATGACCTAATTACTTAACCGCGATCACATTGAATCAACATCCCAGCGCAGCGTCACAAAAATCGGCAGATGTACCGCCAATTCCGTGCACAATGCTCAAGATAAAGAATCAACGCTATACTTAAACAAAATTAACACGAGAAGTTAAATTCCATAAAAGAAACCCCCTTCGCGGACAAATAATGCTACGTTTCAATTCCTAGAATTTGCATATCACAAAACCGCGCCATTTTGATTGCTCAACATGCCCCACGCTACCACCCTCGGCGCCTGAGCACCGTAGGTTCGGCCACGCTGCACACAATTTGAACAATCAACCTGAATTTTAGCGAAATATTAAACACCGGGTTATTCAATATTAAGTTAACTACAATTACATTGATTCCATGCCCAAGCCTAACGTTACGATCAATTAGACAACTTAATTGTCCCATATCTCGCTACGCAGCTCAAAGGCAAGGAATCAATGCCGTTCTCAACACAATATTAACACAAAGAAATTAAAAATAAATAATAAAAAGAAACGTTCCGCGATTTATCAGCGATACGCCTATCACCCCAGAGATTCACACCGACAAAAAGGCCCTTCACGAACAATTATCGATACGTCTTATTACCTTAAAATTTCACACTAAAAAAGCCATGAACTAACGAACCACCCGTTTTTATATCATCCGCCTACCATCAAGCCTCTTCACCCCTCTCTGCGTATCTCTGTCTCTCTTTCCAAAATATTCTAGAATGTTCTATAGCAACTCGTCATTCAATATTCGAATCTATTTCGTTCCATTTAAGTAGCTTATACTGTTTACTAATCACGACACACTTTTCATCCACGACTAGCAACCGCGCGCTAATTGGTAGTTCAAGAATATCACGCCACTTCGTCTGGTATACGTCTACCCTCTTACAAGTTAACATTTTTCCTAAGCATACGGCCGTGATACCTTCAATAACATATTATCACGCCCGCTCGCCCGCGAGGCAGGCAGCGAGAATCGAACACTATGTGATGCGTCCTTCAAACCAAGTATGAACAACAATGACCTATTAAATAAAGTAGTGAACGATGCACCTACATTCCTAGTCGTTAATTTATACATAATTCGACTACATATATCCATATGATTGCAAGGTTATTTTTATTTGTGACGGCAACAATGTTATTTCATTGTGGTCCGTTACAATCGACCCCAAAACTTTGTACAGGTGTGTGAAACTAAACCGGAGCAAAGTTTTTCCCTTCAATTTCATTTCAGTACAAATAAAAATAACTCCACCTCATTCCACTTAACTCTCAACCTCGATGGTTTAACCTGTCTTTATCCCTCTTCACTGAACACTACCCTTCGACTTTGACTACCAACTTTCTAAGTATCCGAGCTTGATCTTTAGTTTAGAGAATCACCTACCGCTTAATGTCCATCATTATTTTAAAATTCTCCTAAACCCTCTATGATCTAGTCTAATTATCCACGTAATCAGTCAAGCACCATTCTCTCGTCTCTGCACGATATAGAATAGAATAGATATAGCTTATGTTAAAGTTTTAGTTTCTCAATCTAACGTTTACGCAACCACTCGCCATCATCACCACGACATTTGGTTACATTTTAGGACTATATATGAAAAAAAAAGAGAAAAAAGGGAAGAGAGAGACCGCCGACACTCCCCTCCATCTGACAATTCCCAATTCATCTCGTTGATTTTACGAGTGTGAAATATATGAGAAACTTTCGTACAATTTATTTGACGGTTTCTCCGTCTTAGATTTGGTTTTGTAATTTTATATTTATCCGAGACAATTTCGGAACCATCACATGGGCCTCTCCCCAGAACCGCCTAATTTCCCTGTTTTCTCTTCCATATTACTTTAATGTTAAAGACTACAATTACTTACTACTAGCTATACAAACAACCTTTATCTATACACAAGATAACCGTTATAATTTTACCAATCAATTCTAAATCACAATTTACTCAACACTTTTATCAATCAAATCTAACCTACAGTTTACTTACATTGTATCTAATATACAATTAATTATCTACTATACAATTAATCATTTAATCTATACTCTAACAATTTTAATTTTTACCTTCTACTAACCTCTTTAACTACGGTTCTTAATTATACTACGCCTTTTTAGTTCCCGATTCAACTCCAATCCAACAGTACTATTTTGACAAATGTATTGTATTGAATTTACCTCCCTTTAATATGTTCTACATATTTCATAATCGAAATTTTCTAAATAACTAAACCATTTAGTTACTCTGGCGTTATACAACTTACAGGAATTCCTAAAGGCTAAAGCCTCATGGTTCGTTCTAATTATAACCTTAGTCCCCCTTAAATAACTTTCAAATTTTCCGAGACAACATATTATTGAATAAAATTCCTGCTCTGTTATTGACCAATTCAACTGCGAGCCCCTCAATGCCTTGCTATGAAACCCTACAATCTTCATGTCGTCATTACAGCCTATCTGATATAACACACCTGCCAATCCTACTCCAGAACTGTCCGTTTGTAAATAGTATGGCTTAATAAACTCGGGACGAGGCATTAGTATAGGGCTTATGAATAAGGATTTTATTTTTTCAAAGGCCTGCTGCTCTCCTTCTCCCCACGTCCAAAAATGCCGTTTTCTTAATAAATCATTTAATAGCTTTGTCTGCTTAGTATAATCCGGTATAAATCCCCGATAGAATCTACACAACCCTAGAAAAGCCCTTACTTGTTTTACCTTTTTAGGTATAGGGAACTCTTGAATAGCGGTAACCTTGTTTGGGTCTGCTTTCAGTCCCCGGATAGAAATGCTATAGCCCAACATTTGCACTTCATCGCAGAAAAATTTGCATTTCTCAAGATTACACGTTAACCCTGCCGCTAACAGCTTACCCATGACTATATCTAAATGTTCTAAATGACGTTCAAAAGTTCCTGTCGAAATAATGGCTAAATTGTCTAAATAGTTTACACAAAAGTCTCTAACTTCATGCCCCAATATTAAGTCCATAGCTCTGTTGAAACTCCCCACCGATGTTTTCAACCCCTGTGTTAATACATTATACACATAAGATTTCCCATTAAATGTGAACCCCGTATACTTTTTGCTATTCTGCGTAAGTGGTATTTGAAAGTAGGCATTATTTAAATCTAAAGTACTAATGTAATTAGCTCCGTGAAACGAGTTCATAACGTCTATTTGCAATGGCGGTTTCTCTGTCTCGGCAATCAGATACTTGTTAATTTCCCTAACATCTAATAATACCCTTACGGATCCATCCTGCTCTAAAGTGAAGGTTAACGGATTACTATACGGTGTGGATGACCTACTGATGATTCCTTGTGCTTCCATTTCTCTTAACTTTCCCTCGACCTTTCCCCTATACGCATATGGCACTGGATAATTTTTTCTTATAACTGGCGTCTGAGAGTTTAGGATTATCTCATGTTGATAACAATTTGCCCTCCCTAGCTTAGAAGAGTATAATCTTTTATTTTTATTAATTAATACCATTAACTGTTCCTTCTGTCTATTTTCGGTCAATACGCCCAAGTTCACCCCCTCGCTAATCTCCTCATCTAATTTACTCTGAACTGTACTTAGGTTATTCTCTTCCAAAAGCGACTCTAACAAAATTTCTAAAACCCTTACAAACCCTTTCCGACCTAACCACCACCCCTTCTTTATCATAGTATTTAATGCATCGTTTTCTGTAATTGAAGCTGAATCGGGGACCCTCCTCTCAACTTCCTTTAGTTTTAACCCTACTGGTTCTTTTACAGCTACCTCAGCATTACTCGGCCCCGGTCGTAATTGTCCCACTGGTTCATGATTCCCTAGTGGTGTCTCCCAATTCCGGTGATGACGCTTATATTTCCCTTTCCTTTTTCCTAATTCCTTATTCCTTCCTAGGCCAGGGGTTGTCGAATTTTCCTGACGCCCTATGTCATCCATTTTTCTCAAAAATTCCGCTGTCTCGATTAAATTTCCCGAGTTCGAAGTATACCACCCTTGTTGGATGTATTTAGGAAATTGCCTAATTATGTCCGCTATTAATTGCTTTTCCGGAATCTTAAAGCTTAACATTTGAGCTTGTCCCGTCAGTCTCAAAAAATGCCCTAACATGGTGGGAGACTCTCCACGATTCCAAGTTCCCTGTACTATTTCGCGCCTCAACTCATTTTGTTCCTTTTCTCCCCAATAAGTGGCCAAAAAGTCCAACTTGAAGTCCTGCAAAGCCTTCCAACGACCCTTGTAGATCCTAGCCCAGTCTCTCACTCCTCCGTGCAAACATTCCAATATTAATTCCAATTCCTTGCCTTCATGTCCAACTTTTCCTAAATACGTATCTAGATCTTCCAGGAAGGTAACTGGATGCGTGTCATTCTTACCTTCAAATTTTGGTTTTTCGAAACTAATATTCCTGATATTATAATTTATAGCTTTACTCTGTGTTGGCAACACTTCTAGCATTTCATTATTAATCAATCCATTATCCCGACAGTTGCTCCCTTCTCCCTCTCTAGTCGTATGCGGCATTTCCGACGCCTTATCCAAAGCAGTTACATGATTTGTGCTAATCTCCTCGTTACCCTTCCGAACTTTCCTTACATCTTCGTTTAATAAATTTACCTTCCTAGCCAAAGCTCCTAGGGTTTTACTTAATTTCTTTAACACCAACCTAGATCCCTCCTTGGTTCTACCGATTTCTCTTTGTATTACTTTACGTCGTTTCGTTCGCACGGCGTGCGTTTCTAGTGTATTCTCTTGAATATTATTCTGCAAAGGCATCTCTCCCAATTCCGATACCGTTGATGAATTGGTATTCCCACTATTATCTATAAAATGTTCTTCACTACTATTTACACCACTATATCTAACCGGCGCTCTTCTCTTACGACTTGGTCTCTCCATCGTATATTCGCACTTGTTCCAACAAAACTTCTAATATTCAAATTTTCACTGTCGTCCTCACGTCACTGTTTCACTCTCTACCTTAAACAGAATCACTCTACCTTCACTATTTTACTTGACGACACGAAGGTAGTGAGGTTCTGTATATCTCTAAACAATATCCTAATTCGATCATACTTCTACAAGGAGCGACTTGAATATTTAAGGAATTCCGTGAACCGGAGTAAATCAACCGAGCTAATTCCGTGTTATAACCTGGCTAGACACTAATTATTGATTTCTAGTTAACATGGGTCTCCACCACGTAAGGTTTGGAACGTTTGTTTCTACAACAGATTATCCTAAATAAACCACGAGGACTCGACCCCCCCATCTTGCACATTTTATTCCGAAATATTTCAAGTTCCTTGAGCAGTTTCTAAATTTAATTTCAACACTAAATCCGCATTCAGTCATTTCATTATCCAATTCCTACTCGAGAACCCGACCCCGCATCTAACTCATTTTATTTCAAACCATTTCAAGTACTTCGAACAATCTCTAGCTCTAATCACAAAATCCGCATTCAATTATTTCAATAACATCCCATAACCGAAAACCCGACCCCAAATCTTGCTTATTTTATTTCAAACCCGAGTATGAAATCGTATGAGAGAGTATGAGAAAATTCTTGACCTACCATTCATCGATATAAAATTCATTCACCCATTTATTTCATTTGTTCATCTCACTTTCCTTTCCTATCTTATAAATTATCTTAGTATATGAACTATGAATAATAATTAATGTACAAATAATCCTTCTCCGAATAAATCCTAGCCAGCCCTATCATTTAATGTACAACTGAAAGCCAACAACTACAACTAAGAAGAAGAACGACTCTATGGAATTACTGTTTGTTAATTAAAACCGCGCAGATAATTTGTTTGTGAATCATGAAGCTAACAAGTGAAAGTTTTATACACGTTACGTGTTATTATAATGTTTTATGTAAAGCGGCTAAAGGTTCCAATTACGTACTCAACTAGTTTTTTTCTTTAGAAGTGAACTAATTTCATATAGGTAACTAAATATAACCATTAGAGACTAGTTGTTTAATTTTCACGTGCATATCACATCATATTAGCATAATATCGTTCAAGTATACCCATTTAACATAGTATATCTATAAAACTCAAAATTCGTACATTATAACCTTAGTTTATAAACAATGTTCTTTTGGTATATGTATAAGTAAGTGATTTTGTTAGAACAGTGCTAGTCCTAAGATCGATTCTAACAACAAATCCTACTAGTTAACATGTTATCTTTATGTATTGTACATTATTTCCCTTCAGTAGTCTTTAAATTAACTTCCAGATATTTTGTATGTGGAGAATTCAATAGTACCTACTCTTTAACTTATCTAAGGCAACTATTAATCTAGTCACACACTAGTGAATACAACAAAATCTCTAAGAATCCAATAAAAGTGAAACCCTTTGAATTAACATTGTCGAATTAAGTTTCAATCAATTACTCAATTTGAACTAATAACCATACACTATCTAACCTTATACACATCTAGTGCTCTTTGCTAATAAGACTTAAGGAACCTAATCACATTTACCTACCACTATACCATTATGATGGAAATCAACATACGGCCTGTACGACAGTAAGCAGTCACCGTAGCCCATCGATAGTTGCAAAGCAGACTAGCCCAACTAATAAACTTTGAATAATTACACGTTAATAGTAATCCTATTTAATTTATGTTAATGAAGTTGTGAAAGTTAAGAGTTGATATTTATAATTTTCAGGCTATTTAACCACGGAACAACAAATGTACTAATTTATGTTGTGGTGGTCCGAGATTTATGACAATTCTTCTCAAGCACAATCAAACCCCTCGCCGTCCTAGGGAGACAACGTGAGGTGCTAAGAGGAAACAAAACGCCATTCCGTGCGCTTGTAACCTACAGAGACTCGCTTTACAACTTAGTTCCGTACCGGATTCCTGCGCTAACTACAATTAGTAAGTTTTATTTATACCCCTACTTATGTGTTTTGACCTATTGTTCGTATCATTTAACCATATTCTCTTGAGTTTAATAATCTATACAACAACGGTTTGACCTAACCTTCTAACCTATTCACCCAATACATATACATGTCTTTATGGAACCCTCATTACTTTGTTTATTATTATACTGATCTAGTTTGTTTATGTGATACAACCGCACTACTCGCTACTAAGTTCCAATTAGACACTCAACGGTTGACTAGAACAGCTTCCTTATAGGAATAAGTCCGCATTGGTATACTTATTAATGTGTTGCATTTTAATTTACATTATTGTTATATTATGTACCTAAGGATGTAACAACCGATCAACTATTTAACCGTTAGCTCTACGACCCCATAACCTTGGCCCTGAGACGCATGCTACCTTAGATTCACATAATCCTCTCACTCAGCAATACTAAACTCTTTCAGATTTGATCGACCATTCAAGCGCTAATTCACTCACATAATGAAATTCTACCTGATCGCTTGAAATTCTATCTACCTGTCACCATATGCCTACTAGAGTCAACGCAACTCATCAATCAACATCATTTTACTGAAGTAAGTATGCAATTTTAATTTAATACTCTGATGATATAACTATTATATAGATAGCCTTAACTATGTATTTACTTTATTACACCTATTTGAGACTGTACCAATATGCTACTAATATTACAATTTTCTCCTTGTTATTGTTTGCTATCTAATTTATGTCTCCTAACCTAACTGTTATGTGGAAGTTAATAAGTATGCTCAACTGCCTATTACAATACAACCTCTTTAATTAATTATTATGTATGCCTTATTATGTATTAAATTAATTCAAAATTTCAATTTCCTCGTCTCAATCATTTTTTTTTTCACAAGCCTGATGTTTATTTCTTGTTACTATTTAACAATTATATTTTGAATGTAATACTAAATGCACCTGATGGTTATCCGGAGATTTTACCACTAACTTGATTCTATTTGGATAACTTAATTTAATACTATCTACGTTTTCACAATTTCCCTGTATCATTTCTTTACACTATGTTTCCTTCATACCCTGATACAATGAATTCAACTTTTTGCAGATAATCCACGTGCAGACACGAGACAACGGAAGATGCTGATCATTCAACAGACTACGCGGCAACCTAACAGCACTTACTCAAGACACCTCCCGCACTAATTTTCTATAGATCAATACTTCTCATATGCTTAGTCACTCAAGACACTATCCATTTTCGCGGCAACAAATTGTGGCCGACATGACCCCCCGAGACAGCCTAATTTAGATGAATAAATACCGATTTAAACTACCAACTCTCATAACCTAGTTTACCTAATTTTCATTTATTCTCATTCTAAGTTAAAATGTAATTTTGAATATCCTGGTCACGGCTTCCACATTGTAACTTCCCCCCCCCCCTTCTCTATTTGTTTTATGTATGTATTTTTTTTCTATTTATTTATGCGCTACAGAGGGGAGACTCTAATTACTACAGATATATATGAATAGCTTGAATATATAACTGACTAGGTACCTGTGTACAACTAAACCCCGCCTTCTGATTTCATCTACTTAACCCATTTCCTCGTTACTACCTCACCTACTTTATGCCTCTACTTATGTTATGTACAGAGCTACTCTATATAATATTATACTCTACCTTTATATGTCTCCCCCTCCTGTTTTATTGGTTTATTAACTTAGATATATATATTGGTCCTACCTATGTGAACCCCACTCTTATAGAAATATATCTACTGAGAACTGTTCATGTATTGAACATAGTAATTTGTTTATCTACATCCTTACCCCGCTCCTAACTACTCCTGTACCTAATCTTTACCTGAACTACCACTCGTGTATTGACGATATATATATACTAGAATCCCTGATTTTAATTGTAACTATTTCTTGACCTAAAAATCAATCTACTTAACCCCTCGAGCGTGGCGGCCCGGGCGACTTAAAGTGCCTATAGTGTGGCCAAGCATTCTCTCGCGTTAACTAATGCGCGACCGCGGTTAGAAAAAGTGAAATTTCTCGAGTAATTGATAATTATATTTTATGAAATATACATCGTTGGAAAGCTGATATTCCAATACTACTAATATAAAAAGAACTCGTAGATAAAATACCTTTATCATTCCTTAGATGTACGATATATCGAGACATTTAGCTTATAAGTCACGACGCCGCGAACATTTTTACTTCATACACTGCATTCCAATTCACTTTGTACTTTTCGGGAGATATATTCAATTGAACACTCTTTTATAACCACGTGAAACTATTCAAATGTCTAATGTATTTATTATAAAAATGAAAACAAGCACATTCTAGTGGGGGAGTTTAGGTGACTTCAGTCCACTTCAGTCCATTGATATGAACAGATATTTATTACACGAAATTAATGAACAATCGCTAAAAAGTAATTTTAGAAATAGATTCCTGGATAAATTTGCCACAAGATAATATTTATTACACTCCTAATAATAATTAAACATAAACACATTTTACAAATAAATTTCGTACGACGGACATGTCGAAAATGCCGGCTTCACTATTTTTGAATGTTTTTTCACGAATAATATCCCGTTATTCACTAAAAGTAATAGAATAACTTGAAAGAACACAAAATTTCCAAAAGATTGAAGCTTATTACATGTAAAAAGCACTGACTGTTTATTTATAACAAACATTTTTATCGGAATCCATTACACACACAGCAATATCAAAATGGCGCGAAACGGAAAAATGTACCGACTCACTCTGATTTCATTTTTATACTGGTCTTCGGAGCAACAGGTTGGGCAAAACCGACCTTATTATAAACTGAAATAACCATAGATAAGGTACAAACATTTACAAGCTAGCCAAACGAATAATACGGAAGAACCAACGAAATAAAAGTGGACCTAACCGTTACGCACGAATACGGGACTACACACTACAGCCACTTTTACCTCATGATCGAATACGAGCCAAACACGCTCGAGGGGTTAACTAAACTTATTAATTAGGTGTCTCGGACTGTGTCACGTCGACCCTCAAGTTAAATTATTGGCAGTGATCGTTTTAGTGGCAACTACATTGTGAGCAGCAACCCAGAGTCCTTTTCGTGGCTGAGATGGCTAAGCAATTCGAGAACCCTACCAGTTAAGCTTCCTAAATAACGTAGCACCGCAGTACTTTAAAGAGTAACTATTCCCTAAGGCTATCTTCCTGTCTCTACTCAATATGTTTATATATGTGAAGATCCAATCGTCCGCTCCGCGTTTAGGTGACTTAGCTTGGGGAAATTATAAAATATCAAAGATTTAATGTGTGCTTTTCTTTACCCCTCTGTCTCAATCGGACTGTTAGAATTGTACCGTACCCTATCGGATTTTGATTGGTTCTTTATTGCTTAGGACCAGCATTCTGACAGGTGGACGCGCGTACCAAAGGAGATTCTGAAGAATCGGATGACCCTCGTAGTTAGACGTTGATTGAATTATAACTAATGTCTATGCATATTCATATAACACTGTAATTGATTTAATGATATCCTATCACTAGGCAGGGACTTTAGAATCTTAAGAGAACCCTCAGAATTAGAACGTAAGTCTCCTAGATTTAGCTGTAGTTTAGCTATCGATGTAGTAGGCATTTATACTCCTCATCAACATTCGAATCAGAATTAAGTATAAGATTAGATTGTTTACACCGCAGCTCCTATCGGACTCACAAGGCCGTGGCGAAATAACCTATGGAGTCACTTTGTAGTGAGAATGAATGTTGTTACTATCTCGATGTTCAGTTCAAGTTAACGGTTCCGTAAGGCGATGACTAGGCAGGCTATAGTTATTTTCGGTAGTGAGATAATGTTAGTTCCCACCACCAAGATTCTATTTAGAAATCAATTATAAGACAGAGAACACTCTTGCTTACGCTAGCCCCTCGGGCAGTGGCATATATTCTATATTAAATGATATAAAAGAGGAAGGTTAGTAAGCAACCTATATTCAATTTAGAGCTCAAATATAAGATAGAGAACGCTCTGGCTCGCGCTAGTCTCGCGGGGCAGTGGCATATTACCTACGGTTAATTTTATGTAACTGGAGAATGCTAGTGTTCGCCCTATGTACTACTCTGAATGCAACCATAACATAGAGAACACTCCCACTATATGTGAAAAGGAGAAGCAGGAAAGAGAAGGACCGCCTACAACACCCCTCCATCTGACCATTCCCAATTCATCTCGTTGATCTTACGAGTATGTAACATATGTGAGTATGAGAAAATTGTTCTTACAATTTAACTAACGACTTCTCAGTCTTTTATTAAATTTGTTTTGTAATTTTAAATTTATCTGAGGCAATTTAGGAATAATCACATGGGTCCTTCCCCAGAACCACCTATGTTCCTGATTTTCCCTTTCCAAACTACTTTAGATAATATTCACTATATCAAATTCTACAATTTCAACCATCACTAGTTTGATTTTTTTTTCAATTTTAAAGCAAGCATTAATTTACAATAATATAAGTATTAAACTTCTCGTCCGCTAGCTGAACACAAAGATTGTATAAGGTTAATTGAGCACAATCTAACTGAATTGCAATCGGTCAAATCACCACTATGCCACCGCTATCAGTTATTACAAATAAGGCAAATCCCTCAGTTGTGTCCACAGATAACGTATTTGTTTATAATAAAATGTACTGTGAGCGTCATCTATACATTCGTCAGTCTTGTAAGGTAGCAGCCAGGCGCTTTTCTCAGTCACCACTGTTACACGGGGTCTATTGCCCAGACTTCTAAATAATATAGACAACAATTAATCAAGTAAAGTTTTCTGCTCTTCCGGCAGTAGTGAAGTCTCCTCACTTGAGAGACGTTAGTAAGTTTGGTAACGGTATTTGCAGTGTGTTGCTTCGGGATATTGCTCTAACTGTTTAGGCTTAAATCTGACCGAACGCAAAGCCGCCAGACTAGTGAAATCAATAATGAGTATTTAGGTTAAATCTTAAAGGCAGTTCAATTGTCCTGTCCGACATTCGGTTGACTTTAACGACCGTGAGATTGACTCTACATGGCTTATAACGCTTCAGGTGAAGAACCCTTGTCGTACTGAGGAACCCGGCACGACAGCATAACCTGTTTCGCTCAGCATCACCAGACGCTCGAACGCCCCCTTCAACGCGGGTATTGTATTGCTCCCCAGAAACTACAAGTCCTCGCCGTCCAGTAGACTCCCGACACGACAGACTTTGCTGTTTCGCTAGGCGTACTTTAGACACCCGGGGTCACCAACGAACTCAGACGTCGCATTTCCTCAAGGAACTACATAGTTTCACGGTAAAGCGTTAATAGAAACCGCTGGTTGTGTTAACTAGTCCTGGAGACTCAGGCGTGTTAACTCATCGCCGCTCGACAACGACACATGAGAGAGAGTGATACATTCTGGCGAATATACTACGTTAAAAATAGCAACCACGAATAAAACTTATCGGCTGACCAGAATAAAGCACTCTTTGAGCTCTGAACATGTAACAAACAAAACTGATTAGACTAATTTCTCTAAACCGAATGTCTTCCAGTTCGCAAGAATCGCAAATGAGCAGATTAATCTTTATAAATCTACAAAGTGTTCACTTAGGTTGGGCTATATAAAACATGAAATTCACTTAAATGTTTATACTACTTTCTATTAATTGGTAAGCATTAAGCTGGTTTTGTATATTAATAAATAGGTACTCTGACTGTGACCGAACCGTCCAACATTTGATCGTCTTAAACTACTGCAAGGTTGTCTCTACAAGGCTTATAACGCTTCAGGTGAGGAACCCTTGTCGTACTGAGGAACCCGGCACGACAGCATAACCTGTTTCGCTCAGCATCACCAGACGCTCGAACGCCCCCTTCAACGCGGGTATTGTATTGCTCCCCAGAAACTACAAGTCCTCGCCGTCCAGTAGACTCCCGACACGACAGATTTGCTGTTTCGCTAGGCGTACTTTAGACACCCGGGGTCACCAACGAACTCAGACGTCGCATTTCCTCAAGGAACTACATAGTCTCACGGTAAAGCGTTAATAAAAGCCGCTGGTTGGGTTAGCTAGTCCTGGAGACTCTGGCGTGTTAGCTCATCGCCGCTCGTCAACGACACATGAGGGAGAGTGTTACATTCTGGCTAATATACTACTTTAATTTAGCAGTCACGTATAAACTATCGGCGGACCAGAATAAAGCACCCTCAGAGCTCTGAACATGTAACCCTCAAAAAGATTCGACTATTTATCTCTAAGCCAAATGTCTTTCGACTCGTAACCACAGTCAGGAGGTAAAATAATAATTTGAAGTATGCAATGAACATAGAATCAGGCTACCTGCATATCTATGTTATAATTAAGTTGCAGGCCCCGAGACTACACTTTATCTAGACACATGCAGCCTATTATTTATTGCCCACCACCGTGACTCTACAACCACTAAAATATTAGCCTATTCTCGCGACGCGCCTACCCTCGTACTCCTTTATTCTCACCGCAAAGGTACTAACATCACGCCGTAGGATAATATGATCACCCGGACGTTTTACTGAACGAAACCCTTGATTCGACCGCTTAGCGTAACCGCTTGCTACTTATCACGCACGTCGCGATTAGCTTAAGAACTAATCAGTAATTGTACCTACTGTCCCTATAAATGTCGTCTGACGCGCCTACCACGCTGTATGTTAACTAACGCGTATATTCATCGCGACTACCTACCTAACTCCTAACTAGATCTTAATAAAATGTGTACCTACAATATCTAATCTAAGATACTCGTGTAAAATGACTTCTTGAGTTTGTATTACATTAAAAGTGTGATGTATAAGGTGGCTAAGCCCAAATCAACGATGTGCAATGTTGATTTGCTAATTGAAACTAGGGTATGCAAGGTAGTTAGCCTCGACTTTGTCTATTGTCTATAACTGTGTGTACGTCATGGTCCTAACCTAATTGGGACACGAACCATGACTCCTAACAGAGGAAATAAATGTGTGTGTATATATACATATATAAATAAATGAGACCAGTATGGTTGGGTTGCGATCAATCTCCATGGCCCGCATACGCTGGACGGAATTCACTTCGACGAGCTCCTACCACTTTGAAAGATCACGAACCCAAGCACCTGGGAGACGTAACTGATCCCTTTAAGGGCAAAATCAGTCGCTGGCCCGTCCCACAGCTTACCAGCTTCCTACGCCTACTCTATACGAGACTTCGTAGGCTCCGTGAGGTATCCATCTCGTATTTTTACGAAGTTACGTCCCTAAGAGAGCTAAATTTCTTCAGTGTGAAATAACACAATCCCTATTTAACCAAATTGTCGATGTTAGAACTCGCCTGACAATGTTGGTTAGTTAACTAGGTACCGCCGCCATACTCAAAGGTCTGTGACCCTTGGAATTCTGGCCACTTCGTACAACACAGTCAAATAACCAACACTAAATCCGATAAAATATTAGAACCCGATTTATGACCTAATTACTTAACCGCGATCACATTGAATCAACATCCCAGCGCAGCGTCACAAAAATCGGCAGATGTACCGCCAATTCCGTGCACAATGCTCAAGATAAAGAATCAACGCTATACTTAAACAAAATTAACACGAGAAGTTAAATTCCATAAAAGAAACCCCCTTCGCGGACAAATAATGCTACGTTTCAATTCCTAGAATTTGCATATCACAAAACCGCGCCATTTTGATTGCTCAACATGCCCCACGCTACCACCCTCGGCGCCTGAGCACCGTAGGTTCGGCCACGCTGCACACAATTTGAACAATCAACCTGAATTTTAGCGAAATATTAAACACCGGGTTATTCAATATTAAGTTAACTACAATTACATTGATTCCATGCCCAAGCCTAACGTTACGATCAATTAGACAACTTAATTGTCCCATATCTCGCTACGCAGCTCAAAGGCAAGGAATCAATGCCGTTCTCAACACAATATTAACACAAAGAAATTAAAAATAAATAATAAAAAGAAACGTTCCGCGATTTATCAGCGATACGCCTATCACCCCAGAGATTCACACCGACAAAAAGGCCCTTCACGAACAATTATCGATACGTCTTATTACCTTAAAATTTCACACTAAAAAAGCCATGAACTAACGAACCACCCGTTTTTATATCATCCGCCTACCATCAAGCCTCTTCACCCCTCTCTGCGTATCTCTGTCTCTCTTTCCAAAATATTCTAGAATGTTCTATAGCAACTCGTCATTCAATATTCGAATCTATTTCGTTCCATTTAAGTAGCTTATACTGTTTACTAATCACGACACACTTTTCATCCACGACTAGCAACCGCGCGCTAATTGGTAGTTCAAGAATATCACGCCACTTCGTCTGGTATACGTCTACCCTCTTACAAGTTAACATTTTTCCTAAGCATACGGCCGTGATACCTTCAATAACATATTATCACGCCCGCTCGCCCGCGAGGCAGGCAGCGAGAATCGAACACTATGTGATGCGTCCTTCAAACCAAGTATGAACAACAATGACCTATTAAATAAAGTAGTGAACGATGCACCTACATTCCTAGTCGTTAATTTATACATAATTCGACTACATATATCCATATGATTGCAAGGTTATTTTTATTTGTGACGGCAACAATGTTATTTCATTGTGGTCCGTTACACAGTATACCGCAATATATGTAGCAGGAAAGATAATTCACAACATAAAATGTCAATACTAGCATTCGAATATTATCCTGAAGTAAAAAAAAGAAAATAGACTATATTTTAATAATAAATAATATAAATAAATATTTGCGGACAAATTACACAGCGCCATCTAGCCCCAAAGTAAATGAAGCTTGTGTTATGGGTAGTAGACAACTGATAAACATACGTAAATATATATTTTTTGTAAATACATACTTATTATACATAGAAAATACCCAGACCAAGACAAACAGACATGTTCATGCACACAAATGTTTGTACTGTGTGGGAATCGAACCCACAAGCGTTGGTGTCAAAGTAGCGTAACAACGCGTTTCACCACTGCGCCAACGAGCTCGTCCAATATACAATGTTTAATAAATTCGGTGGCGCAGTGGCGAAACGCGCTGTTAATGTAATAAGTTATAATAAGTTATGCTGCTGTAATAAGTTATATGTGGAATGTTAAATAATTAACTGGCATCAGCCTTTAAAGGTTATTCAAGAAAGTTTCTTTACTTTCTATAAAGCGGTTGTGATACGTACATTATCACTCGCGCGATACTACCTCTGCTGCTGACAGAGCAACTCCTTAGGAGCTTACAGAATATAAATAATTTATTTTACGAACAGGCAATCTCAGTTACACGCAGCTACATGGCAACCCTCCAGGCAGTTATTTGGCTGTGATTTTCTGTGAGGTGACGGGACTTTCCTAAACCGATCCGGCGGGCGCGCATGTTCTCTACATATACATACATACTTAATAGAGTTATTAATGCAGACCATATCTCTTAATCGTTAGATGTACATAAAAACTAAGAATCCACTGATTGACACCTGCAAGGAAAAACACCGTAACTCATTTTTTGTTACTTTAGAGCCTTATGCCTAACAGAGCATAATAATATTTTTTAAATCTTTGACCCCCTTTTAAGCCTTGTGGCTAGTTAGTAACGATGTTTTTTTATTTAAAATTTATGTAATACAACTTGCATTGGAATTTATCATGACACCAAGTCCGTTGCGAACGTAAATATTAACATTTATTAAAAACATGTTATGTTCAAATACGAGTATTTAAATTTCAGTCCAGAGAAATATATTTTAATTGCCTCTAATTTTTCAATTGTACTAAAACTATTTTGATATAATAAAAATACAGACGCTGTTTATCTCATATTTGGTCGATTCAAATCCATTTTGCTTCAAAAATATTACTGAATCTAAAAGCTTATTTCTGAAAGTCAGAATATATTTTTCCCCTGTTAGATTCATAGCTAAATCGCTAGCTCCAGGCAGTAAAGCTGTAATATCAAAAATCAAATTATACGGGAGTAACAAATGAAGTCAATTTGATTATAATTCTGTAAATAGATGTTCGTCTAATATCTAAAAAGAAATCTAATTTCCCCTTATAGAAATAATAATGAAATATATATATTGACAAGTTACAGGTCACGCGTGTCATTGTAACATGAATACAGACTTTATAATCACATCACAACATTTAAGAGAAGTAGGGCGCATCAAAGCAGCCCGTCTGGCGAAGTACCTCCACCTTACAGAAAACCGCAACCAAATAACAACTCCCTAGAGGCCATTAAGTGCCAATGTATAACCCAAACTTGGGTGTATCGTCTACAAATCCCTATCTCGAGATCTTGTTAATGTAACATAATTATTACACATTGTCATTTGTATTAGTATTTTATAAAATTAACATTTTTTTTAAATAAGGATAAATATGAGATAAAAATTCTTTACTTGCCATAGGGTCCTAGATATATTTTTTTATAAATTTCTCGTAGTTTTCGTTTTTCTATGTTTAATTTATCAGCATTTCGAATATTACATTAGATGAAGAAGTAATGCGAAAATAATTTGGCCAATATTGGTCATTTTCAATTGATATTAAGATAAATTTAAAAATACTGGTACAACAACTTTGTCATGATTTTGTATTTGTCGAAAATAAAAAGAACTGTTTTTAATTTCAATATGAACAGTGAACTGTTCAAGTCGAAATTAAAAACAGTTCTTTTTTCAAAAACAAGTTCATATTTCATTATACATAGAAACATATCGAGATGTAATGAACACGTAATATGTCTTTATTACCACAATTATTTTATTTGCGATTACTTATCGCCAATGCATTAAGAGGAATATAATAGGAAGAAATCACTTGCCCCAACTTATCAATTCTCCATAATATTCCAACAAAGTGAGACACAGCCAATTATTAAAAAAAATTGGCTTCTTGCTCATTTATGTATTCATATACCCCGAGAAATACAGTAGTATAAAAGTTATGAATGATAAAGAAGCATGCCAAGGGTTGTAAGAACCGGGTAATGCAGCGCTCTGTTTTTCTTACCTACCCCCAAGGCACATCAGCTGAAGATATAGATAAAATATATATTTTTTAATTCAAATATAAAAGTCAAAGTGTCCAAAGCCGGAAGCAAGTCATAGATCAAGCCACGACAGCCATCAGCAATATATAAAAAAAACAATTATGTTCTGATGAATCGACATTTATAAATATTTTTCTGATAGCTGGCATGACTTGATTTATCACCTGCTTCCGGCTTATCGTCTACTTTTGGGACATCCTGTATATAAACTGGCAGTGAACCCGCAAATCCAGATTCTATCTATACTAAATGAAGTAATCGTCTAATTTAAGCATATAGATTGACCTTTAATTAGGGAAGGCTACAATTTTCACTTCCTAGAAAATACTTCCTACGTTGATTAACTAATAAACATCTTCTATATATACAGTTGTCGTGCGTTAGTCTCGCTAAACTCGAAAATTGTTCGACCAATTCGATTTTTTTTTAATTCAACACATTAGCTGGAATATTTGCAAAGAAAAAACATGCTTTTACAGCTTGTACATGTTAGAGCACACGCCAATATTTCCAAGTACTACAGACGAATTTAAATTTAGCTAGATTATATTAGGTTGTTTAACAGAGAATAAATATGTTTTTAACTGGCCGTACACTGGAATTTAAAATTAAAAATATTCAGAATTTCTATATTTAAAATCGCAAATATGTATACAGCTATACTATTCAAAACTGTGTGAATATAGGATTTAAAGTTTTTATTTTCTAGTATTCTTTGGCGCAACTTTAAGCGTGAATATTATGTTTATCTAGCTTAGTACCCTAGTTTTATATGACTTTAAATTTTTTAACTTAAAGACCCATATATTTAAATAACATTTAAAACTCAAATGTATAGTGAATCCCAGTTTCATCTTTGTAAGTGGACCCACATATAAATTCTTTTAAAGCAACAATGTTCTTAATCGCTACTTGCTCTTTTGCGGTTGTACTGCAGTATATAAGCATTTAGCGTTTTTACTGCAGAAGCGGGTACTTCTGCTTTTGATGAAGAGAGATTGTTTGCTACGGCTTGAAAAATAGAGAAAAATAGCGTATTTTTTAGATCCAATGCACTGAAAATTACAATATTTAAAATTGTTCATTGATCATGATCATTATTTCAGTGGAAAATATCCAATGTTGTACATATGTGTGCCGCTTAGACGTCCTCATTTTAAGTACTGTCGGTTAATAGGCTAATTCTTAATCCACTGGGCTATAACTGCTGATTCTTTTGCAATAACAAAAATCACAATAAATTTATGCCAGTATATATTGTCAAGTGCATATATATATATATATCTTCACGCCAGGTCCCTTGCGGGGTAGGCAGAGAGAATCGAGCGCCATAAGACGCGGTCCTTACACAGTTCACTCGCTTTTTTCACATTCATAGCTCTTGTCATGCACGCTCGCCGGTTCCTACCTTCTGATAAAACACGACCAATTTGGTCATGGTAGGTTAGTCTTGGTCTTCCTCGGCTCCTACATCCTTCCACTTTCGTATTATATATCTGTTTCGTCATTCTTTCATCTTGCATTTTTTCTACATGTCCGAACCAACGGAGCATGCCCTTTCTTATCTTAACACCGACGCTCTCTTTCAATCCAATTCTCTTTCGTACGTCATCATTTCGAACGCGGAGGGCAAGCGTTATGCCACAATTTTTTCGCAGTGCTCGCATCTTGACCGCATTTATTCTACTTTCATGCTCTCTCTGCCATACCCAGCTCTCACTTCCATAAGTTAGCGTTGGGATTAGCACCGCATTGTGTACAGCGAGCTGTGCCTTCTGGCTTAGATTTCGGCTGCCAAACAGTTTACCCAACGCTCCGTTCACCCTATTCCCTGCACTCACTCGTCTCTCCACATCAGCGTTGTACCTTCCATCGCTTCTAAACGCGCTTCCAAGATATACAAACTCATCCATTTGCCTTAACAAGTACATCATCAACCGTAATCCTAATGTTCGTTCTGGTTGTCTCTCTTTCAAATACAATACAAATATATAATATTAATATATGTGATGAGTCATTTCCAGACGTCTCTATCAGTCAGATATCCATAAATTATATAATAAGCCTTCTTAAAAAGAATGTTTGTGATATGCCTTTTGAACATATTGTTCGGAAAGGACAGAAATGTTTCAGGCAATTTATTATAGAATCCAAAAAAATATACAAAAAAAAACTACCAGTCTTAACAAGTCGATATATCGACATACGCAATCTATTCCTGTTTCAAAGATTTCCAATGAATTTCAAAAATGATTTTATACTTTTATATGTATGCGTATATTCACGCAAGGTCCCTTTTCGTGTAGGCAAATAAAAATTTATATTTTAAGACCATATATTGCGTTTTCACAAACATACTAAGAGAACTAAGAAACATAAATGCAGCTGTGCGTAGATCGTACTGCTAGTAAGCGATACAAATAAGTAAAATGGTCCGTTACATTACATAAAAAATAAGCGTTCAAATATAATACAAACTTATTCTCGCAATCTCATTTAACTTACAACACGACATTCCCAGTGATAATAAACGGAAAAACTAGGACGTTATCTAAAAAGAACATCTAATTTTATTCCTGCGCTCGTTCAGTATCCTCGGGAGCCATTTTTCTCGGAATATATTTAATGGGTGCTATTTCTTTCGTAGTATACACATCATTATTTCACCTTAAGCATACAGTTTGTTGAATATTTCATATTTCACTTTGAAAATAACAATATTTTTTGTATATTCTCAACTTACCTGCTCCATTAATTTGAAACTCACATCTAAAGGTTCAAACAAAAGCCATGCGTCAATGAAATTGAAAGCCTTCCTCCCCAAGAATTTTGTACCCTTATACGTCCATTTTAGCGGAACTTTGCAAATCTGACGTTACCTATCGCCTATCTAGCTGGGAGATCCAATTTATGTTTTCTGAGATGTAGCTTTGGGAAAAGGGTAAAAATGGCGTATTGTTTTATTTCTTTATTACCACCAAATATTTTGTTACATTATACACATTTTTAATATACATATACATCATCACGCTTGTCTCCTATTGAGGTAGGCACTGACTATGGAATGCTAGGTGCACGATCAAAAACATACCTGTTTCTAGCGCCTCTTTCTCTTTACTCTAATGCGTGATGCTTGCTATTTGGTTTAGGGTGCTTTTAATTTGGCCCTTCTTCAGCAAGCTCGTCGGCTAATTGGTCGATGTATGTGTGTCTAGGCCGGCAATAGCTGACATACTCATACCTACATACATGACATTATGTAGGTATGAGTATGTCATTGCCTCTTGTCATTCACTCTTGCTCGATACATATATTGAATGTCTTAGCGTGCTCCGTTGGTTGGCGCATGTAAAACGAATGAAGTATGTAAGCGTCAATCTTACATACTTCATTCTTCTTCACTCGCATCTTGATCGCCGTTATTTTACTAGGCTTTCTCTGCCATAGGCGTATCATTTATCGTTACTGACTTGGCGGCATATTTTTATAGTTACTTTTATGTAGTCCGAAAGAGTTTAAGGAAACTCAAAGAAATTATATTCGTTTGAGTTTGTTTGAGGTGTGAGTAAATCACTATAATATCTAAGTTGCAACAAAATTATCATTACAAACTTTGGATAAAGGGTAATTTGTATTTAGCCTGTTAAATAAACCTACATTTTTTTTTAAACAAATGTACCAATAAAGGTCAGCGGCGGCTGATGCTTAGTTGAACTATGGTGATTGACACTTCGAGACACGTTTATTTACTAAATAGATATATTATGTTTTCTGTAAACGATAGGTATAATTTGTACAATACCTTTACTTAAAATCATAGTTTATTAAGGTAATTTTGCTAATGCCGTCGCTGCCATGGCTGCTTAGATCATCTCTGAGTCGGCTCTGTTTCTCTGCGACAGTTTGTAACGCTACTTTAATAGCAATGTTCGTGGGTTAGATTTTCAGAGAACAAACATTTATGTGCACGAACATGTCTATTTGTCTTTGGTCTGTGTGTTCTTAAGAGAGATAGTGTGTATTAATGCAGCCCTTCTGGGGAAGTGTCTCCAGCTCATAGAAAACCTGAGCCAAGTAAGTTGGGAGTGTGTGAGGTCACCGCTAAGCTCCTAAGGAGTTGCTGTATTAGCAGCAGAGATAATATCACGCGAGTGATACTTAATCTATTGCAAGCTTTCGTAGACTATGGTAACCGCTTTATATCCTCCCGACGTGGTATAAAAAACTCATAAATATATCGTATAGAATGAATCAATACAAAATAAAAATTGTGTTCCAAAAATAGTAATTCAATTTACAATCGTGTCGCTCAGGCCCTGAGGCCTAAATCTGGACGGAGCGGATTTGCTTGTGTTTGTATATAAAAAAAAGATAAAAGATTCTTCGTTTGCCAATAGGCCATAGCTAGACACGTCTCATTTTTTTTAATATAATCTCTTATTTTGCTTTTTTAATCTGCTAGCATTTCGCCATTGGCCACTGACGAATAAGAAATGCCAAGAGAATTTTCCTGTCAAATCATCAATCAGATATTACAATATTTCAGGACATCTCATAATAATGATGTCAAGTAGTTGATTATTAAGAAAAGGTTTGCCTGTGCTGATTTATTTCCAGATCTCTTTGTCAGTTACATATTCATCAATTCAGTGTTAAGCGTTTTTACAGAGAGCAACTTATATCTGCTTTTTAAAGATATTGTCAGGAAAGGAAAGAATTGTTTCAGGTAATTTATTGCAGAATCGAGTACAATTTGCACAAAAAGACGTACCTATCCTACCAAGCCGATGTATTGGCATATGCATGAAATTGTACCCTAAAATGTAGGATTCTATCTACATTTTGACTTCAAGCGCTTTGCGTGGCAGGCATTGAGAACCGAGCGCCGCATAACCGCCGGTTCCTACGCAACTCACTCGCTTCATTAACATTCATAGATCTTTTCATGTACGCTCGCCGGTTTCTAAGCTACCACCTTTTGATAACATATAACCAATTTGGTCGTGGTGGGTGAATCTTGACCTTCCTCCACCCCTACATCCTTCTACTGTCGCGTTATATATCTGTTTCATATTTTTTTCCTCTTTACCTTTTTGTTGATAAAAAACGTTCCGGTCGAATCTGTACCACGAACTGAGGATTCCGTACAAATATAGGTAAGTCGAATGCGATGCGTATCCGATATTTTTCTTCAATAGAATAAGTTTAATTTTGGTGTTGAAAAAAAGTTTGGACATCGGACTACAGTAGATGTTCTAATACAAGTTTGTAATATTTTGTTTGAAAATATTATTAAAAATTAT
The DNA here is from genome assembly GCA_947507595.1 of Pyralis farinalis. Classification (NCBI taxonomy): domain Eukaryota; kingdom Metazoa; phylum Arthropoda; class Insecta; order Lepidoptera; family Pyralidae; genus Pyralis; species Pyralis farinalis. Next base: position 25,172,011 of record OX382278.1, read on the forward strand.
ATATTTGGATTTTACCTTTACCTTGATTCTTGGCAAATTTTTATGCATTGATATTTGGATTTTACCTTTACCCTGATTTTTGACAAATTTCATGATTATACTTATTCATTTAGTTGCGGTGTCTTACTTGTGTTGACTTCTTACGGCTTAAAGGGACCGCAAAAATCATTCTTGCTTCTTCTTAGCATTATTCCGTTTCGTAATCCGCTAATTGGCGAGGTACGCTATCGAAGCATTAGGATTTGGCGAAGAAACTGATTTTTACATGAAGAGACTGCGGTCAGACCTCCATTATCCAGGAAAACAAGACCTTTCTTAGCTCACATCTTTCCAGATATCTATTCTGATGCATGCACGCAGGCGAGAGACTTCCTCTTGAGAGAGTTCATTCAATAACTTATAAATAAATAAATAAATATTGTCGGACCAATTTCGCAGCGCCATCTAGCCCCAAAGTAAGCGAAGCTTGTGTTATGGGTACTAGACAACTGATAAACATACGTAAATACATTTTTTTTGTAAATACATACTTATTATACATAGAAAAGACCCAGACCAAGACAGACATGTTCATCACACAAATGTTTGTCCTGTGTGGGAATCGAACCCACGAGCGTTGGTGTCAAAGTAGCGTAACAACGCGTTTCACCACTGCGCCACCGAGCTCGTCAAGTTATAAGTTACAAGTAAGTTATAACTTAGAATCAGTATCCTTGCCATAATCCTTAACTTATCGGCTTGCAGATCCCTACAATCCAGATGGATTAGGAAACGCTAGGAAGAAAAAGACACACTTCGATAATATATTAAGAAATTTTGAAGGTATGTTTGGAAGACATAACATTAATTACAGCGGCGACAGGAACAAACAAAGTTGAAACTCAAGAATCCTCAGACATTGAATAACATACAGGGTGAGTTTGCACGCATTCATAATGGAATTACATAAGGGCCGTGTTTGAACAACAAAATAAATAAAGCACAAGTATTTATTGTGCCCAAGTTGGTGATATTTGCTAAGGTTATTTGACACTTGCTGACGGTGTTAAATGTACTGCGGTGTCTTTAGCCTGAGGCCCTTATATTCCTCAAGAACATACGTACTTTGGGTGTTATGAATAATGACTGTGTTGAATCTTATTTTGGTATAGTAAAATTGGATCAAATCTTTGGACATAATGGGTCTTTGGTATAAGTTTATATACGTATTTATATAATGTGTTACCCCTACTTTGACTATATCTGGAAGATATCGACTTGTGATTGAATTTTTTAGGATTTTTGTATACATTATAATTTTTAGTTAAGGTACACGTATATACACAAGATACTTATATATGAGGCTCTATGATGTCTATCCATATTATCCTTTAATGTATCCTACCCTATTTGGGTCGGTACCAGAAGCGTGCACGTCGCGACCCTGCCAGTCCAACACTTGGACTGCAATTCTGGACCCAAACCGCACAGACGCGCGGATTAGGGCGTCCCCCGGAGGCGACGCGCACCGATCCGCCCCCGTCGGTGCGAAATCTAGGGCATGCGGCGGTGGGGGCCGCCACCCACCACGCAACGCCCATCCCGGCGGGTCGAGGGGAGCTGAGTGTCGTATAGGCATATGGAATGTGAGAGGTGGTCTAAAAGATAAGATGAATGAGTTGATAGATATAATGAACGTGAGATGCCTAGATGCTTTGTGTGTGTCAGAGACCAAGCGAAAGGGAAGCGACACCGAAGATCTGCCCGGTGGCATGATGGCCCTGTGGTCCGGGGTGGACCAGGACGTTCATGCCAGCGCTGGCGTAGGTGTCGTGCTTTCATCTCGCTTGGCCGCGGGTGTGAAAGATTACGATTTAGTAGGTCCAAGACTTCTCTGGGTTAAGATAAAACTGGGGATTACGCGAGTGTTTTTAGTTGCAGCATATGCTCCTGTGAGCTCTGCTGATCCCCAGGAGCTCGAGAAGTTTTGGGAGACTGTAAGGGGTATTCTGGATTTGGCCGAAGCGAATGAACGGATAATTATGTGTGGTGATCTGAATGGATGGGTTGGGACCAAGCGAAGCAGTTATGAGGCTGTGCTTGGTCCATACGGAGATAAGAGAGTGAACGATGCTGGTAAGTTACTTTTAGACGTATGTATGGAACGAAACCTCCTTGTGTCGAACACGCTCTTCCATCACAAGGATATTCACACTTACACATGGAGACGGAATGAACAGAAAAGTGTGATTGATTTGATTTTGATAGATGGACGTCTCCGAAAGTCGTTAATGGATACAAGAGCCTTCAGAGGTCCCACTCTTGAAACGGACCACTATCTGGTGATAAGCCGATTTGTGGGGCTTTTCAAGAAGTGGAGGCACTGGCGAGTGCGTATTCCTTTCGGAGACCATGAAAGAATAAGAAGTGAAAAATTGGAAGATGAAAGTGTGAGGAGTACGTATGTACGTCTAGTCAGTGAAAGACTTGCGAACGCGAGTCTTTCCGACTCAGATGTAGACGAATGTTGGAAAGTTCTGAAAGAAAGTATGGTGGACAGTGCGAAAGAAGCATGTGGATGCGCAAAGAGACGTAGAACACTAAGAGGAGATGCCTGGTGGGATGCGGAGGTTCAATCCTCCGTGGAAAAAAAGAGGAAAGCGTGGCTGGATTACGTATCATCTTTGCACCAGAGTGATGGTATGAAAGAAATGAAGAAAGAAATATACCGTCGATGCAAGAATGACTCCAAAGCTTTAGTGAAAGAGAAGCGTGAAAGACTACATATGATTGAGGAAGAGAAGCTGACGAAGAACTTCGAGGCAAATACCAAACTCTTCTGGAGAGAGGTAAAGAAGTCTCGAAGTGGTTCGTCAGCATCCAGAATGGACAAGATAAGATGTAAAGCTGGTGGCATTCTTGCTAACACTCAGGAAGTGTTAGAACGGTGGAGTGAATATTTTAGAGAAATGTATGATTATGTCCATGACGCTGGCATTGTGAATGAGTCTGTGATAGACTCGGCAGTGCCAGCGTACCATGAAGACATTACTATGGATGAGATTGAATGGTCGATACGAAGTTTGAAAGATGGAAAGTCAGCGGGAATCGATATGGTAACAGCTGAGATGATCAAGCTAGGTGGTACCTGCGTTAGGGACGCCTTCTGGTTTTTGAGCAAATTATGCTGGAGAACCGGAAGGGTCCCGAGCGATTGGAGACGCGCAGTCATCGTGCCCTTGTATAAAGGCAAGGGCTCACGTATGGACTGCGCCAACTATAGGGCCATCAGTTTGATCAGCTTAGCAGCTAAAGTGTATGGAAAAATCATTGAAAGGAGAATGAGGGTGAAATCCGATGGAATGCTTTGGGAAGCACAGGGTGGGTTTCGAAGCGGCAGAGGATGTACGGATCAAGTTTTTTCACTCCGCAACATCGTAGAGAAGCATCTGGCTTTGGATCAGAAGGTTTTCTGCGGTTTTGTGGACTTTGAGAAAGCATTTGATAGAGTCGTGCGAAAGAATCTCTGGAACATTTTGCCCGGATATGGGGTTGACGGTGACCTACTCCGTGCTGTGCAATCCACTTATGAGGATTGTACAGCATGTGTGCGGGTGGACGGCAGCTTGTCGCCCTGGTTTGATGTCAATATTGGTGTCAGACAGGGATGCGTGCTGTCGGCTCGGCTGTTCATCCTGTATCTGGACAGTTGTCTTCAGAGAATAAGAAATATGAATGTGGGAATGCGAATGGGTGACTCAGTGGTCAACTGCCTGCTTTATGCAGACGATGCGGCATTAATAGCAGAATCACCATCCGAACTGCAAACACTAGTTACAACAATGAAAGATGATTGTATGAAGAAAGGCTTACAATTGAATGCGAAGAAAACCAAGATAATGGTATTTGAAAGAGAGACAACCAGAACAAACGCTAGGATTATGGTTGATGATGTAGTGTTGGAGCAAGTGAATGAGATTGTATATCTTGGAAGTGCTTTTAGCAGCAATGGAAGGTACACCGCTGATGTGGAGAGACGAGTGAGTGCCGGGAATAGGGTGAATGGAGCGTTGGGTAAACTTCTAGGCAGCCGAAATCTAAGCCAGAAGGCACAGCTCGCTGTACACAACGCGGTGCTAATTCCAACGCTAACTTATGGAAGTGAGAGCTGGGTATGGCAGAGAGAGCATGAAAGTAGAATAAATGCGGTCGAGATGCGAGCATTGCGCAAAATTTGTGGCATAACGCTTGCTGACCGCGTTCGTAATGAAGACGTGAGAGAAAGAGTTGGTCTAAAAGAGAGTGTCGGTGTTAAGATAAGAAAGGGCATGCTCCGTTGGTTCGGACATGTAGAAAGAATGCGGGACGAAAGAATGACGAAACAGATATACAATGCAAAAGTGGAAGGATGTAGGAGCCGAGGAAGGCCGAGACTAACCTACCATGACCAAATTGGTCGTGTTTTATCAGAAGGTGATGTCAGAAGCCCCAGGAACCGGCGAGCGTGCATGAAAAGAGCTATGAATGTCACAGAAGCGAGTGAAGTATGCAAGGACCGTGTCTTATGGCGCTCGGTTCTCTCTGCCTACCCCGCAAGGGACTTGGCGTGAAGATATACATACATACATACATATACATACTACCCTATTTGTTCTGGGTATGGTAGGATACAGTGAGTTACGCGTGCGGAGAGATTTGGCCTTAGCCTTGTACATTTTCAAGCTGATACGTGGTAAAAATCACAACCCTGAATTACTTAGTTTGGTTAGGGTATGTGTTCCCGACGTATACGTAGGGCGCCGCCGCCGGCCCCCGTCACTGTCTGTGCCTAGAGCTCGAGCCGAGCTACAGCGCAATGCTCCGCTGAAGCGCACACTACGCACCCTCAACCGAATGGCAGAGGGAACAGACCTGTTTTCCTGTTCTTTGAACGAATTCACAAGAATAGCTGTGTTAATTTTATGTTATAGTGACTGATTATTTTGTCCTGAATACTTGTCTATCGTATTGGTATAAACTGTAATGGTAGACTTAAGCAAAGATAAATAAATAAATAAATATCTGAACATTCAATTGCTATGACCCACATTAGGCTAGGCCTGAATCGCAGGCATCAAAAACAGTTAAGTTTTGTAACAATGAGTCACAATGTAGCAGCTAACAGTAATTACAATGATTCGGGAGACATTGCTAGTGTATAATTTAATTTAATACATAATTTAACCTTTCATTTTCAAAACTAACATTTCAGTATATAAACCCATAAGAGCGGATTCACATCACGCTCATAGCAGCATATAGTATATATGCAGGTGCACTCTCATGGCCCGCAAGAAACTTATATATATATTTTTTATACTACGTCGGGAGGCATATAAGCATACGGCCCACCTAAAGCCCACCAAAGCGGGTACCGTAGCCTATTAACGCTTGCGATATATTACTTGTCAGTCGCGCGATGCCTCCTCTGCTGCTTACACAGCAACTCCTTGGGAGCTTACTGGTGACCTCACTCACACAACACAATGACAACACAACGACCTTCTAGGGAGTTGTTATTTGGCTACGGTTTTCTGTGAGGTGGAGGTACTTCTCCAGACGGGCTGCTTTGACGCGCCCTACCTCTCTTAAAACATCCAGACCAAGACAAACAGAAATAAAATTGATAAGTTATAAGTATGCATATCGTACAAAAATGGCATGTAATTGACTCGCTATCATCTTTAACCCGTCAGATCCCGCAGATGCCGTTATTCAGCATATATGTCGTAAGCGATATAGCCTAAGCCAATTTTACCTACACGTGGTGCACATCGCTTATTAGCAAATAAGGTTCTAGAGAAAATGAGAAATCAAAAGCGACGTATGGGGGGAGGGGAAGTATCTCATATATATCTCATATATCTCATATATCTCACGTCTTCAGTAAATCGCATACAAATTACCATCTTTTTTTTTTTATACCACTGAGGTGGCAATCAAGCATACGGCCTGCCTGATGTTAAACAGTCACCGTAGCCTATGGACATTTGCAACACCAGGGGCGTCACTCATGCGTTGCCGACCCTCTAAAAACCTCTTCACGCATTTCTTGAAGAACTCCATGCTGTAGTTCCTTGGAAAAACCTCGGCTGGGAGCTCATTCCACAGCTTGAGTGTTCTCGGAAGAAAACTTCTCTGGAACCGCACCGTACGCGACCATAGCGGTTCAAGCGTGTGAGGGTAAACTCCCCGCCGTCGGCGAGCGGTGCGGTTATAAAAAGTAGCCGTCGGCATCTGGATAATGTTTACAGAAGGCGCAGTAAAACATCATAACTAACTAATGTTTTTTTCCTAATATTATCCCGCTTCCTAATCCTAAGATTAGCGTTGTCCGCTATTCCTAAGGGCTTTGCAAGGTACTAAGTTTTACAATTTTGCTGTCAGATCTCCACGCCCTGAAGAAAAACCATATCTTTCTTAAGTCAGGTCACGCGTATTTCGAAAAATAATTGCTTGGACGTGCTGATTTCCCCACGATGTTTACCTAAACCTAATATATTTTTGAATTGTGTCGGCTATAGTCCAGCATATGTCGCGGGCACAACTAGTACCTATATAGCAATGAAAATAATACAACATTATTTTTGACAAATTCGGCGATGGAATTGTTAACAACACTACTTGAACACAATGGTGGGTTCGATTTCCACATGAAACAAACATATATGTACATGAACATGCCCGTATGTCTTGATCTGACCGTTTTCAAGAGACGTAGGGCGTACCAAAGCAGCCCTACTGGGCAAGTACCTCCACGTCAAAACCGCAGCCAAATAACAACTTCCTAGAGGGTTGTCGTGTTCCTGTGTGTGAGTGAGGTTACCAGTTAGCGCGTAAGAAGTTGCTGTGTTAGCAGAGATGGTATCACATGAGCGATAATTAATTCATTGCTAGCGGTGATAATCTACTATGACCACTTTAGATCAGTTTAGCCACAATGTTTGTGTCTTCTGATGTTGTATATTAAAACTGTTATCAGCTTTTCGAGCTACATCTCAACGAGTGTTCACAGCACGTACCGCCCTCTAATCCTGGTATTTTCGTCCCCATAATCCCCATAAGGGGATTACGCCACAATGGGCGTAAACCAACCGTTAACCTATTCATTAGTGGCTGGACGGAACTAATCGGGCGGTAATAGCGATTACGTGGGTATTGCCGAATAGCCAACTATTGCAAACAATGTTAATACAATTTTCCATCATAACCGCTAATCAAAATTTGATACGATAGTGTTCAGTAATGCTACTATGTTACAGAGGGTTCGATTACCATATTCTTTCAACTGTATATTTTTAGACGTAGTTTGCTTGCTTGAAATTTGACACAAGCATTGTGTTTAATTTTACAATTTTGCGATTTTAGAAATTAGATATAAATGTATTTATGTGTACTACATTATCGCATGATATTTTTTAGGCAGACATACATGCATACGGCCAACCTGATGTAAAACCGTTACTGTAGCCTATTAACGCTTGTAATATATTTAGTATCACTATCGCGATGCCTCCTCTGCTGCTTACACAGCAACCTTGGGAGCTTATTGGTGAACCTCACGACGCGACCTCTGCTGCTAACACAGCAACTCCTTAGGAGCTTACTGGAGACCTCACTCGCACACAGGAACACAACAACCCTCAACGAAGTTATTATTTGGCTACAGTTTTCTGTGAAGTGGAGGTACTTGCCCAGTATGGCTGCTGTGATACGCCCTACGTGTCTTGAAAACAGCCAGATCAAGACAAACGGGAATGTTCGCGTACATAAATGTTTGTTTCATGTGGAAATCGAACCCACTATTGTGTTCAAGTAGTATTGTTAACAATTCCATCGCCGAATTTGTCAAAAATAATGTTGTATTATTTTCATTCCTATATACTAGTTGTGACCGCGACTTCTGCTGGACTCTCGCCATCTACGGGTCATTGTCTGTAAAAACTAAACAAATTATATTATTGTAGTTGCTTACGCGGGAGAGGTTGATATTACAGACAGACGAAATAATTTAAAAATATAGATTTGACCTCTATATTGATAATAATAACTGACGAGCTCGGTGGCTCAGTCGTGAATGACGCGACTCTGACACCAACGCTCGTGGGTTCGATTCCCACACAAGGGAAACATTTGTGTGCATGAACATGTCTGTTTGTCTTGGTCTGGGTATTTTCTATGTATAATAAGTATGTATTTACAAAAAAAAATGTATTTACGTATGTTTATCAGTTGTCTAGTACCCATAACACAAGCTTCGCTTACTTTGGGGCTAGGTGGCGCTGTGTAATTTGTCCGACAATATTTTTTTTTTAAATAACTATCATAATTAGATTTTACAAAAACCATTCAATGTACAAATTCTACTCCGTTACAGTTTTGTTATAAGTATGTTGAATAGGACTTTGTAACTGGAATAGAGTATAGATACGCTATCTGTCAGCCATAGAAGAGTGCGTAAAACTACCTCCAAACATTATTTACATCCTAGCCTCATGATCATATATTGTTTTTGTCCTCTGAAGGATCCTGTATTACTAAAATTAATTGTAATGCAACATGTAGACATAATTCTATTTCGAAGATTTTTAATCACGGAGTAATTATTTGGCTGCAGGTTTTGCCATAATTTCGTACAAGTTAATAGTAGTAGTTAGTAGCTTAGTACAAGTGACACAACTTAGTATACCTAAGTTGTGTCACTTGTACCACCAATGGTACAACTGACATAAAGTGCAGTCTTCTGTGATGTGCAGATACTTCGCCTGTCGAGTTGATATAGTGTTATATCAGTTCATTATCAGGGTAATATCACGTACAGGCCAGTACGCAATTTTTACTGAAAAACCGCAACTGCACTGCTGTGGGGTGTGTGTCAAAATGCGTTGCAGCAGCGCTGCAGTAAATGACTCGCTATTCTGTTAAAAACCCTTGACTGCAGCTGCACGTTCCACGTAACATTATCGTATTCTGATAAATTGTTTTGTCATTTGTGTAGCGGTGACAAAAGTTTTAAAGAAGTTTATTTGCAATTTTGCTAACGGTAGTCGTGAAAGTTAGTACTCTGAATTTATATTGCAAAATTTTGATTTTGTTTTGAGAGATGTTTGTGAAAATATATGAATAAGAAGCTTTCTCTTTTCAATTTGAAGTAACTCCACTCTGGTAACCATAAGCAATGGCGCTTGAAACTTTAGTTTGACTTTCTCGTCAATATTTTGTAAAAGTCCAATTTACTGGACTGAAATAAGTATGATAATATGGCAGGTTTTAAGTAGCTTATTTGCAGTGCCGTTGCAGTAGAATTGGCCTTGGAATTAGAAAAATTTAAAATGGCGAGTTTCCATTTCAATGTACGACATAAGTGAAACTGCATATTTAAGCAACATAATGACATATTCGTTAATAAATATTGATAAATAGGCTTTGACTTCAAAGCTACTACTGGTAGTAAGCTACTTATCTACTTCTCAAAATATACATTGTTATTGTGTTTTACACCACCACTCTGCGTAATGAATTCAATTTATTTCAGGCAACGCCAAACGTCAATACTCATTTGACGACCAAAAAATTTCATTCACGAAAGATTTACAGCCAATACGGCGCGCTGAAAATCCACAAACCAAATTAACGAAACAGGCGAATTACAATGAATCCGCCACCGAAAAACACGGCGGATTCGCTTAATTCAAAATAATCGAAAACTTCCGTATCGGAGCGCAGTTGCGCGCGGCTTCGCAATTGGGCACGCCGAAGGGAAATGCTTTGTTTTTCAGATATGGGAAATAAATTTTGCTCGGGGCCCCCTAACGGAGATTGTTCGAAAAAGGCCGAAGTTAAATCGACTTCCGAATTGTTACTCTCGGCGGATGTTGCTCGCGATAGGGCCTATCGGGCATTTTTGGCTGCTCGAGTTTTTCCCAAGGAAAAAAATCGCCCGTAATAGTTACAATCAGTTTTCTATAAGCACTTTGACAGTTTGAGCGTTTAGCTCTTTTTTTATCGGCTTAAAGGGTTTTGAATGAGTAATGGCCGGTACTTTAAACAATTCGAATATATATAGAGTCGATTTTTAGCTTTCAATAAAGAATACGTATTTATTATTAGGTTATGCGGATGCTAAACAAGCATACGTCTTTTCCAATGTAAAGCGGTTGCCATCTTTTGATGAAAAATGAGTTTCATTCCGATTTACTATTGTATTTTTATTCACACAATGTCGGGAGGGAAACATGCACACGGATCACCTGTAGTAAAGTAGCGTATAAATGTGTGCAAAACAAGGACAACTGGCCACTCCCGCTGTTAGCACAGCAATTCCATAAAACGTTATGGATAATCTCGTTCACTCACAGGAACGCAACAAACTTCTAAGGAATTATTATTTTAATACTTGACTGTTTTCTGCTGTGAGATGGAAGTATTTTCCTAGTCGGGGTGCTTTGTTTCTCCCTACCTTTATTGCCAGAGTCTCGTTCGTTATTAACCAGGAGAATCATCTTCGCTTCCTCAGTTGACGTTTTATTAAGAAGCCATCAGTCATGGCTGTCGTCGATATACAACATCCGTTAAGCTATATCTTCTGGCGATTTAAAAACACACATCGCAGCAATATAACAACCCTCCAGGGACTTGTTATTGGACTGCAGTTTTCTATGAGTTGAAGGTAGTTCCCCCGACGGACTGCTTTTTATCTCTCTTAAAGACCTGTCTTGTGTTGTCACTAAGCACTCCGCCACCGAGCTCGTCTTTTAAGTACTGTTGAAGGGAGACCCTTATCCACTAGGCCCACAAACCATGTACAAAAGTCCTGCTTTGTTATTTTCTGTGTCAGTAACAAGTAAACATGTCATTTTAAAAATAGTTTCCAATGTACCACAAAACCCGTCAATTAGCTCTTTACAAACGAAAAAGCAGTGAATTCCAGACTGAATAGAATACAAATTGCTTCACCCCCGATTAACTTTATTGTCGGTACATCGTGCTGGCAAGCTCATGGCATCGTCAAAATCTATGGAGCGGTGTGGGCCGCCATCCAAACTGACTTTGTGTCATTTGTGTTGTTAGACGGGGAGTTTTACCCGAAAGATAGGGTAAAGTGTATGAGGACGGTGGCTTCTGTCACATTTATCGTCGGTTATTAACAGTATTATGCAGCTGGCTTCCTTTTGGGTTCATCATTGGCTTTTATAGTATTATATATGGAGTTTTACCTGAAAAGAAAGAAAAAACTGTTAGACAAACTTTATGTTAAGTACAACTTACTTAATTTCTTACTTTTAATTTCTCTGATTCTAAATACTATTTATTTTGTAATGTACATTTTTTCAGATAAATTAGGCAATATAAAGTGCTCCTATGAGGGATTAGATAATCGAAAAAATACTGTAGTACCTTGGTGAAAATATATACTTATCGTAATATATTGAGTTCTGTTACTTAAAGATAAAAAGAAGTGCTTATTATTAATTTTGTAAAACAATTACGATGGCCAAAAAATCTTTTTTTTTATTAGTTATTTGGCGGTATCTTTTTGTAAAAGTAGGCAACACTGTACAAGAAGTAGACGTGTTACGTCTCACTGCACACCGATTTATCAGGACGTTGGTTCACTGGATTTTGTCCCGTAAAATATGACAGCTGCATGTGAGCAGCTTGTGGAAATTGAAAACTAATAGTAAAAGAAATAAAGTTTATATTGCATCGGCCATGTATCACAGGTTAGCTTTTGGGTAAAATAACCCATAAAAATATCATTTAACTATTTTTCTTGTTATTAATTTTACTTTACATATTTTTATATTTATTCGTCGGGTGGAAAACGTACGGCATCCTGATATGACACGATTACCGTGGGTACACGACTACCCACTCTGCAAATACACTCAAATATTAAACAGCACCTAAGAGCTTTCTGGTGTCATGATTCATTCTCTCCAGGTAATGTGGCTGACGTCTGCTGTCCAAACAGTTAATATCTTTATTAAGCTAGACAAGTGATCAATGGTTTATAATAAAAACTCTTTGCAGAAGAGACACGTTCATGCTTTGATAAAGTCATTTTTAAATCAACAAAGTCAAAGAAATGTAACAGCATATTTCACCACTGTGCCATCAAGCTCGTCAAAATGTGTTTATACTTGTAGTTCAAAATAAATTTACTTTGACTTTGAACATTGTAGGTCTGACGTGAGGTAAAACTATCGCTGCTTTGAAACATACATTAAATTTAATCAAAACTAATTAGTAGGAACGCCTAGATTAAGGAACTCGTGGTCGTCCCGAACATTATTGGTAAATTTATAGCGCGTCACTGTCTGGCTGGCGTAGTTGAAGAGAATAGGCGACGTAAATTTAAACTATGTTAAATACCATTACAAATGTAAACGAGACCTGGTTCGACTGGATGGCCGACGCCCAGAAGTTAAGCTGAGATTTCGTTAGAAGGACGCAGTGGACGAGAACTTATGCAAACTTGTAGACAGCGATTGGCGAGAGACGGCGCAGGATCGGGAGAAATGGAGGGCCAAAACACACTTTTGGTCATTCTACTAACTTAGTAAGTAAGTAAGTCATTAGTAGGAACTATTGAAAGATTGAACTGTCCCCTTGGTAATATGAGAGGCAGAAAAATGACACAAAGCAATCAATAGCATAAAAACTTCAAATAAAACATTTCAAAAACCCACGACATTAAAGCGTAATAAGATTCATAAAATAATTAGATATAATTCTCATTAATAAAGTCAATAAATGAAAAAATATTAATAATTACAATATCACAATAACTATTATATAGAATATTATTAACAGCCGTCGTGCATAACCTACGTTGTAAACTGTTAACTGTCGTGGGTTTTTGAAATGTTTTATTTGAAATGTTTTTTTTCGTCGTGGGTTATTTAAATTTTTAATTTATGTTTTATTTGTGGCTTTTTTAAATTTTAATAGTAAGTGCGATTTATACAAACTAAAACTAATATAATATAACTATAATATATAAATAAAATCCGTTTTATATATAATGCACGTACAAATTAAAAAAAAAAAACCCCAACGTAAAAAAAAGGCAGAACAGATTTGCTTAAATGGTAGCTAAGAACACTCCCAAACATGTCACCTTTTAAACAAAAAAAAAATCAAAATCGGTTCAGTAGTTTTCGAGAAAAATAGTAACAGACACACAAACAAACAAACAAACACCTCTTACCCCAAACGCATATACCGCCTCCGTGACCTTCGCGGGTAAAAAAAGGCAAAGTCACACGTCTTGACTGTCACGCTCCCGATATGTGTGACATTTTTACTTCATTTATTGTATCTTATCACTATGGAGAACTTACAATTGAATAAGCTTTGACGCGATCTACTATCTAAGCCTATAGATTTGGCGAAAATAATTATTTTTAAATAGAGCGTCTGCCGTTAGACCTCCATAACTCAAAGGGAAAACCATAACTTGCTTGATCATGCGTGTCTCGGAATAGAATTTCTTGAATGTGAGGATTTTCTCACGATGTTTTCCTTCAACGTCTAGGAAGTGCTAATTACAAATATGTACATAAATCCGAAACCACGAATGTGATATATGACCACACCTAAATTCTAACCAAGTACCAGTGGGTTAAGAGGCTGGTTATTTAGTAATTGTAGTAAGTGTTGTAATTACCCCTAGTAATTGTAATTAATTAAATGTAAATGTATCTAGACTGGAATTTTATGTATTCACGTAACAAGATTTGACACACAAAAAGGCAAAACCTACCTAACGTTTATAATAAATTATACAAAAGAATTGTAGATTAGGCAACAGCCTAATAAACAAGTCTTTTGTATAATTTGCATGCCTTTAGACTGAAGCAATTTGTTAAACACAACCTTTGAAAACCATTGTGAGCTGGCAAATTAATGTTATTATGTTCTTTTTGTAGTTGACATATAAAGATGGTCCCTGATAATTTGAAAATAGTGAGGAATAAATTACAACACCCAAGGACATAATTAAATACCAATTGTCTCATGATACGAAGAGGTTACTGAGTGACACAACGGATTTCATCAACTGCGATCTAACGAGATCATTGTATAATGGCGAGATATTTTCCACACCACAGACGCGAGAAAAGCGGGAATACGGCAGCGTTCCGGTTTGTAACATTGGTTTATAAGCAACCTATCACGGGCGAGATTCGGATTGGTACGATCGTTTTTAGTGTGACGGTTTACTCCCGGATCGTTGCCGCTTTTCCACTTTTTCCACCTCTATGGGTTTTGGCTTTAATGCTGTTAATGTGATTTAATAAGCACCATTATTATTTTCGTATTATGAATGCATTGTCGAATTTTACGGAGGAGGTAAAAGAAAGACTTGTTACCAGTTTGGCTGCCTTCAATGGCTGAATTCAAATGTTTATACTACGTACACAATACATCATACACCATACACGTTTAACCTAACGCATCAATACGCAGTGTGTTTGCGAAACCATAAATAATAAACTTTTACAATATTACTTCTACATACTTCATCGTGTATGTCATTTGGAGATTATATACCTATATTCATTAATTAAATTCGTATTTACACGTTCTGATACAATTTATCACCGCAACGATATTTACCTTCATAGAATATTCACTCAAACTCGCCAAAAGTTACAAGAGGTAGAAAATAACTTTATAATTTTGGGAAAGATTGCTATTTTTGTACTTGATATTGAAAATTCTCTGGCGTTATTTTAAGTTAAATTTACAGGTAATTGGATCTATACTAATTCGATTGCTTTCGCCACCTAGTATCTCACATGTGAACTACTTGCTATACGCCAGAAGGCTGATAGTAGTAGATACATGCCGTCGCTACCATAGTTGCTCCGGTCGTCTCTGTTTCGGCTACTATGGTCTTCTCTGCAAATGTCCGCCATGTGGAACAAGAACCGCATGCACCTAGGTACAGCGCTGCCCTAACTGCTCTGTTCTTCTCTGCCACACGTGTCTTGCCTCTCCACAAGGCTTCCTCAGACATTGTAGATGTTTCATTGGTAGCATGTTATTTTCATTGGGATCTCATTCCGATTGGTGAGAGAAGAACATAAAGTAGTTTAGTTAATTGCTTGCTTTTATATATGCAATATTAATACATGCAATACATCGTTATTGTTTAACTCTGTATTATTTCATAATTAAATTGTTTCATTCATTCTGGTGTTCTTCAGTTGTTAATTATTTGTTATTGTTTTTTTGTTTTTGTTTATTTTGTGCAGCAACTCGCACCACCAAAAAATAAAATATAGTTGTCTCGGCGGATTACTGCATTAAGATAAGATAAAAATTCTTTATTTGTCATTGAGCCCTCGCGGGCACTTAGACACGTCTTACATTTTTTGAAATATAATCTTATTTAATTCTCTTTTTTTTTCCTATTTTTAATCTACTAGCATTTCGGAAATGTCCATTAGCGAAGAAGAAATGCCGAAAGAAACTTGCTAATTAGGTCTCTTTTTAAATTGTCAATTAGATATTACAAAAAAAAAATACATTAGCATATTGGTACAATAATGATATCAAATGGTAAAATTAAAGATTATTACGGACAGATAGTCTGTGCTGAATTATTTCCAGACATCTTTGTCAGTTTCCAAACTTCCCTCCCCATACTGCGTCAGTCCAGGCACGGGCGACAGCGAGCTTCACAGCTCCACCTAGCCACAGCGATCCCATCGGCTATACTGAGTATAGCCGAAGTATACAACATTAGTCCTAGGTGGAGCTGCTCTGCTTGTTCCGATCTATGACAGCTGTGGCTAGACTGACGCAGTATTTTAAAAAATTTGATCTACTTTGCCCCATCACTATTTCGGAGACCGATTTTTCGGTGACCCGCATTCCCAACTCCTGCTCCAAATCGTGCCTCTGTTTGGAGAATGCGGGACACCGAAACAATATGTCCTGCACTGTCTGGTCCACGCCAGGCTCGCAGAAGCACGATGGGTCATCCGCGCACTTGAATCTGTTCAAGTACGCGGAGAACCCACCATGGCCCGAGAGGACCTGCGTGGTGATGCTCGACGGCACCATTTTGCCCACGATGCCGTACGCCGCCGCCGCACTCGGGAAGAACAGTTTCGTTGTCGAAGCTGTTGTTCCCGATTTGTATCTCCTGTCCCATTCGTCAATGGTCCCCTTGCGGATCATACCTTTGACGAATGAGACAGGGCAACGGTCGTAGTCTGGCCGCCTCCGCAACCCCAGTGCGGCGCTCCTGGCGAGTTCATCGGCACGTTCGTTCCCCTCCAACCCCGCGTATGCCTTAATCCAGAGCAACGAGACGCTCTTACGGCTTTTGCACAGTTTAAGAGCATCCCGTGTTTGCACCGACAGGGGATGGGGGGACTCGACGTTCGCCACCGCCTGGAGCGCCGCTAAGGAGTCGCTGAAGATGCCAATACTGGGTCCATTGCAGCTCAAAGCGTACTCGGCCGCCGTGCAGATAGCCAGGAGTTCCGCTTGGTAGACGGTACAGTAGGACGACAAAGCAAGCTTGAGGACCTTGGTTTCGGCGTCGCCCTCAATCGGCGACTTCGCGCACTCTGAGGTCAAAAGGCAGCACCCCAGCCAGCAGCAATGCGGAGTTCAGGGAGACCGTACGGTAGGCTCTGCAGATCTTCTGAGCGAAGCCCCGCTGTACGCTGTTGAGCTGTTTTTGGATACCCAGCTTATTGACCGCTGGAGCCCATGCGGCGGCAGCGTACAATATCGTAGGTTCCACTACGGCTGAATATATGACCTTCACTACTTCAGGGTTGAGTCCCCAACTGACGCGGGCCGTACGCGCAAGGCGCCCGTATATGGCTATTGCCCTTTTACAGACCGTAGCCACGTGCGCGTTGAACGTCAGACCCGCGTCAATCGTCAACCCCAGCAGTTTGATCTGCCGAGACATGCCAATGTCTATCCCGCCCATGGTAAGCCGCGTGATGTCATACCGAAGTTTGCGCGTGATCAGCATAGCGCCAGGGGCGTAGCTACCGCCGTATTTGCCGTATCAATTATACGGGGCCCCCGGGCCACGGGGGCCCCCAAAGTGTGTAAGGAAAAAGAATAAAAACTTTCTAATTTATTTTATTTTACAAATGACAAAGTTCTATAAAGCAATTCCTTTTTTCCCCGCCTTAAGCGTGCGTTCAAAAGTTGGCAACACTACATCGTTATGGCGGGCTGCGGGACTTCCCCGTTTTACTTACTTCATCTTCAACTCAGCGGGGAATCCCCGGGAATCCTTCATCGATATCGCGATGTACGTGTACGTTGTTGTACTTTGCATTGGATGTTAAACCACGGAGTGCAGTGCACTGTTTATTTACGCGCTTTATATAAATGTGCATTACATTGTAATTCAGTACAAACAATATTGTTCTTCTGGTTTAGCAGTATTAGTAGCGATTTGTAAAATAAATGAGTGAAAGGAAAAGAGATTATCCCAGCGGCGCTGAGAAAAGAAAAATTAAACAGAAAAGGGACGAGGTTATAAAAAAAGTGCCCAAAATTTCTTCATTTTTTCAGAGACAAGATACTGTGAGTGATTTAGATTGGAAAGGTAAGTACTACACTACTACCCAACCCATTTATTAGGGGCCCGTAGTGATAAACAAGGAAATCTTTTATTTTCGGTCTGTCCATCTGTCCGTCACAAAAAGTTGTCTCCCCCCTCGATTTTCACAATTATACTGTTTTTAGGGTTCCGTGCCTTGATTAAAAAAAAAACAAAATTGTAACTTATCTATAGGATCGATTTGTTTTGTTGTTTGTCTATCAGTCCGTATCGTATCGTTAATTGCGTGTTGAGAACTTCAGATGTGCAGACTCGCTTTCGGGTTCTCGTTTTGAATGGCCACTACACTACGCGCTGCGTTTAAATAGCACGCAGGTGTATAGTAATGCACGGACGGGCTGCAGGTGATTTTGTATCTACTAATAGGTACGAGCACAATCCGCGTAGAGTCTGTGTGCGTCTGAACTGAACACTCTCTAACTGTGACCCTGAGTAACGTTATTTATTTATATATAACTCTTTTTAGTTTAGTATCAAAGCATTCGTATTTATTTTTTAACAATTACTCGTCTATTTTTAGATTCTTCT
This sequence comes from Pyralis farinalis, assembly GCA_947507595.1. Classification (NCBI taxonomy): domain Eukaryota; kingdom Metazoa; phylum Arthropoda; class Insecta; order Lepidoptera; family Pyralidae; genus Pyralis; species Pyralis farinalis. Next base: position 25,190,171 of record OX382278.1, read on the forward strand.
GAAGCATGTTCTTCGTCACATATCCATCCGGAAATAGAAGAAAGCCAAGCACATACTTTATCGGATGTCCATCCAGAAATCGAGGAACCCCAAGTCAACGATTCTGATATATCTGCAGATAATGCAGATTGTAATATAATTTCATCAGATAGAGGAAATTTTGGTGACAATTTAACTGAATGCGAACGAAAAATAATTTTTAAATTGGGTCCATTTGTGGTGTGAGGAGTACGTATGTACGTCTAGTCAGTGAAAGACTTGCGAACGCGAGTCTTTCCGACTCAGATGTAGACGAATGTTGGAAAGTTCTGAAAGAAAGTATGGTGGACAGTGCGAAAGAAGCATGTTGATGCGCAAAGAGACGTAGAACACTAAGAGGAGATGCCTGGTGGGATGCGGAGGTTCAATCCTCCGTGGAAAAAAAGAGGAAAGCGTGGCTGGATTACGTATCATCTTTGCACCAGAGTGATGGTATGAAAGAAATGAAGAAAGAAATATACCGTCGATGCAAGAATGACTCCAAAGCTTTAGTGAAAGAGAAGCGTGAAAGACTACATATGATTGAGGAAGAGAAGCTGACGAAGAACTTCGAGGCAAATACCAAACTCTTCTGGAGAGAGGTAAAGAAGTCTCGAAGTGGTTCGTCAGCATCTAGAATGGATAAGATAAGATGTAAAGCTGGTGGCATTCTTGCTAACACTCAGGAAGTGTTAGAACGGTGGAGTGAATATTTTAGAGAAATGTATGATTATGTCCATGACGCTGGCATTGTGAATGAGTCTGTGATTGACTCGGCAGTGCCAGCGTACCATGAAGACATTACTATGGATGAGATTGAATGGTCGATACGAAGTTTGAAAGATGGAAAGTCAGCGGGAATCGATATAATAACTGCTGAGATGATCAAGCTAGGTGGTACCTGCGTTAGGGACGCCTTCTGGTTTTTGAGCAAATTATGCTAGAGAACCGGAAGGGTCCCGAGCGATTGGAGACGCGCAGTCATCGTGCCCTTGTATAAAGGCAAGGGCTCACGTATGGACTGCGCCAACTATAGGGCCATCAGTTTGATCAGCTTAGCAGCTAAAGTGTATGGAAAAATCATTGAAAGGAGAATGAGGGTGAAATCCGATGGAATGCTTTGGGAAGCACAGGGTGGATTTCGAAGCGGCAGAGGATGTACGGATCAAGTTTTTTCACTCCGCAACATCGTAGAGAAGCATCTGGCTTTGGACCAGAAGGTTTTTTGCGGTTTTGTGGACTTTGAGAAAGCATTTGATAGAGTCGTGCGAAAGAATCTCTGGAACATTTTGCCCGGATATGGGGTTGACGGTGACCTACTCCGTGCTGTGCAATCCACTTATGAGGATTGTACAGCATGTGTGCGGGTGGACGGCAGCTTGTCGCCCTGGTTTGATGTCAACATTGGTGTCAGACAGGGATGCGTGCTGTCGGCTCGGCTGTTCATCCTGTATCTGGACAGTTGTCTTCAGAGAATAAGAAATATGAATGTGGGAATGCGAATGGGTGACTCAGTGGTCAACTGCCTGCTTTATGCAGACGATGCGGCATTAATAGCAGAATCACCATCCGAACTGCAAACACTAGTTACAACAATGAAAGATGATTGTATGAAGAAAGGCTTACAATTGAATGCGAAGAAAACCAAGATAATGGTATTTGAAAGAGAGACAACCAGAACGAACACTAGGATTATGGTTGATGATGTAGTGTTGGAGCAAGTGAATGAGATTGTATATCTTGGAAGTGCTTTTAGCAGCAATGGAAGGTACACCGCTGATGTGGAGAGACGAGTGAGTGCCGGGAATAGGGTGAATGGAGCGTTGGGTAAACTTCTAGGCTGCCGAAATCTAAGCCAGAAGGCACAGCTCGCTGTACACAACGCGGTGCTAATACCAACGCTAACTTATGGAAGTGAGAGCTGGGTATGGCAGAGAGAGCATGAAAGTAGAATAAATGCGGTCGAAATGCGAGCATTGCGCAAAATTTGTGGCATAACGCTTGCTGACCGCGTTCGTAATGAAGACGTGAGAGAAAGAGTTGGTCTAAAAGAGAGTGTCGGTGTTAAGATAAGAAAGGGCATGCTCCGTTGGTTCGGACATGTAGAAAGAATGCGGGACGAAAGAATGACGAAACTGATATACAATGCAAAAGTGGAAGGATGTAGGAGCCGAGGCAGGCCGAGACTAACCTACCATGACCAAATTGGTCGTGTTTTATCAGAAGGTGATGTCAGAAGCCCCAGGAACCGGCGAGCGTGCATGAAAAGAGCTATGAATGTCACAGAAGCGAGCGAAGTATGCAAGGACCGCGTCTTATGGCGCTCGGTTCTCTCTGCCTACCCCGCAAGGGACTTGGCGTGAAGATATACATACATACATACATACCATTTAAACCACAAGGACCATTTCCAAAAGTTTCAGAAAATAATCGACCTTTTTCGGCTTATTATTATTCATATTTCAATCAGGCAGGCATAAAAATTATAAGACCATGGTTATGTTATTCTAACGTTTTAAACAAACCGTACTGTCACTTCTGTTGGTTATTAGCAGATCGTCAAAACAAATCGTACTCCTCTGCTTGGGTTAACGGTGTTTCGGTTAGAAGCAATTTCACACAAACTATTCTTGACCATGAAAAGTCACAGCAGCATGTTAGTGCCTCACTCTCTTATAATAATTGGTTGCAAGGAAATACCATCGATACTCTATTGAAAAGTGAAATCGATAGTAAAATTACATTCTGGAGAGATGTACTGCATCGTATAATTAATGTTATAATTACTTTAGTATCTTATAATCTACCTTTGAGGGGGCATGATTCTGATTCTGGCAATTTTATGGCAATTTCACGTCTGCTATCTAACTATGATGCAACTTTAAAAGAACTTCTTCTAAAACCGAAAGGTGAAATAAATTATTTAAGCCCTACGATTCAAAACGAAATTATTAGTTTGCTTGGTACTAACGTTAGGAACAGTATTATCTCAGAAATTAAAAAAGCTCCATTTCTGACAATAATTCTGGATACAACACAAGACTTATCAAAAATTGACCAACTATCTGTAGTTTTTCGATATATCTCGGTTACAGAAAATGATGATAATGTGCCTAAAGAAATAAAAATCTGTGAGTCCTTTTTAGGATTCATAGCAGTAACCGATTGCAGTGCTGCAGCTCTGAAAACTGTCATTTTAAATTTGACTAAAGAATATGGAATTGATTTGACTAAATGTAGAGGACAGGGATACGATGGAGCAAATGTTATGTCGGTGTGTGTATGGAGGATTACAAACCCTAATAAAAGAGCATGCTCCAAATGCCGATTATGTTCATTGTGCTGCGCACGCTTTAAACTTGGTTTTGAACGATGCTGCGAGACATGTTCGTGAAGTATCGACTTTTTTCGATAATTTAGAAAAAATATATACTTTTTTTGGCAATAGTATAAAACGCTGGGCTATGCTAAGTGACGATTCATCTGAAAAATATTTGATTACCCTTAAAAAGGTATGTCCTACCAGAGGGTCTTCTAGGAACGACGCTTTATTAGCAGTAAAGAAAAATTTTCTACTAATCATGAAAACTTTGTACCAACTAAATTTAATTTCAAATAAAAAAGATGAACGTGAAGAATGTAAAAGTATAATTAACATTTTAGAGAGTTTTGATTTCTTAGTGCTCGTTACATTTTTTTCTTCACTATTTGAAATTATTAATCCTGTTTCTAAAGCTCTACAGCATGAAAATAATGACTTACAGAAATCTAGTATTTTATTAAGTAATCTTTTAAATAGACTGTGCCAATTAAGAAATCAGAATTCATTTAATAGTTTGCTAAATGAATCCAAAGATTTAGCAAAAGAGTGGGGGGTAACAACTGTTTTTAAAAACAGTAGGCGAAAGATAACGAAGCGTTTTTTTGATGAGTTATCACAAGATGAGAGAATTTCCGACCCGGAATCCTATTTCAAAGTCAATGTATACTATTGCTGTTTAGATATATTAATTTCTCAAACTAAAGAAAGATTTCAGAGCCTTTGCAACCTGAGTAGTATATTCGAAATATTACAACCGGAGAAACTCCTATCTTCTTCAAGCGAAGAGATATTAAACGCTTCCGGAAAACTGTCTGCTAAATACAGTAAAGACATCTCACTTAATCTTTGTGACCAATTAAAGGCTCTAAAAACATGCTTAAATTCTGAAATTAAAAAAATGTATTCCATTAAAGAACTCATTGAATTATTGCTAGTAAAATTCAATAGTCTTGCATCCAGTTTTCCCGAGGTAATCACAGCATGCTTTTTATTCTTGACCCTTCCAGTTACAACCGCAACGGCAGAAAGAAGTTTATCAAAATTAAAACTAATAAAAAATTACTTAAGAACTTCGATGGGACAAGAACGGCTGTCAGACATCTCACTATTGTCCATAGAGGCAGAAACTTTAGAAAAACTAAAATCATCATCAGCCATAAATGATTTAATAAATCAGTTTGCCGAAAAAAAGGCAAGGAGAGTGAATATTTAAAATTCGATTTTTATTTGTAAAATGGGTAAATTATGTGATAAATAAATATTTCTTCTCACAATATTTTTTTTCTTTTGTGAAAAATCTTTACCTCCATATAAGGGCCTCCAAAAAAATTTTTATACGGGGCCCCGACAAGGCACGCTACGCCACTGCATAGCGCTGGTCTTTTGCGGCGCAAACTTCAAACGGTTTTTGACACCCCACGCCCTCACATGCTCGAGAGCGGCATTGGCCTGTCTCTCTATATCCAGCGCTGTGTTGCCGTCGAACATCAGCACGACGTCATCGGCGAAGGCCTGACAGTGCACCCCCGCAAGTTCGAGTTGCTGCAGGAGAGGGTCCAATAGGAGGTTCCACAAAATCGGTCCTCCTATGGACCCTTGGACGCACCCTTTGGTGGTGGACCGCAAGGTTTCCCCCCCGGCGTACCTAACTCTGACCGTCCTATCGCTGAGATAGCTCTCGATCACTCTCCTCAAGCCCAGAGGACAATTTTCCTCAGCCAGTCGTAGTTCGATTGCCGGCCACCAGGCGTTGTCGAAGGCTCCCTCTATATCCAGCGAGACGAGAGTGAGCATTCTCCTCTCGTCAAGCTTGGCGCGGATGTGCTGCACCAGGTTATAGAAGGAGTCTTCGGTGCCCCTTTGTGGCATAAACCCGTACTGGCAAGTACTAATCCTCTGCAGAATGTGGTGCTTGAGGCGAGCGATCAGCATTTCCTCGTATACCTTGCCCAAGACAGGCAAAAGCCCAATCGGCCTGTAGGATTTGGGCAAGGTAAACGAGTCTTTGCCTGGTTTCCGAAGGACAATTACGAGGGCCCCCTTCCACAGCCGAGGAAAGTAGCGGAGGGCTCGACATTTATTGAGAAGGGCCAGGAAGAACTCAGGGTCACCGTTGATGGCCCGAGCGCAAATGTCAGGCGTGAGGCCGTCGGCACCGGGAGCCTTCTTCGGGTTGAACGACGATACAGCCGCTGTGAGCTCCCTCATGGAAAACGGCGGGACAGAACTGTTTTAGGAAATGTAACTCAACAACTATTATTATATATTCAATTTAACAGCAACTCGCACCACCAAAAAATAAAATATAGTTGTCTCGGCGGATTACTGCATTAAGATAAGATAAAAAAAAAATATTTGCCATTGAGCCCTCGCGGGCATTTAGACACGCCTTTTGGAGGTGGGGCGGTATCGCCAGCGAGGGCATGAGGAGATGATGCGGAGGTGGGGGGAGGACCTGGCGCAGCCGCGGTACGGAGTCCGCGTTGCGGATGCGCTGCGCCCGGTCCTGGAGGCGTGGATGCGCCGCCGGCGCAAACCCCTCACTTTCCGCATGGTGCAGGTGCTCACCGGACATGGATGCTTCGGTGAGTACCTGCACCGGGTCGCGAGGCGGGAGGAGCGGCCAGGCTGCCACGATTGTGGCGCGGCCGAGGACACTGCTCAGCACACCTTGGAGCAGTGTCCCAGGTGGTCTCGGCAGCGCCATGATCTGGTGTCCGCGCTGGGAAGCGCGGACCTCTCGCTCCCGAGCGTGGTCCGCTGCATGCTCGGGAGCGACAGTGCCTGGCAGGCGATGGCCTCCTTCTGTGAGACTGTCATGTCCCAGAAGGAGGCCGCGGAGCGGGACAGGGAGGATGATCCGTTGGCTGTCCCGCTCCGGAGACGGCGGACGGGAGTGCGGCGTAGGCGCTACGCGCACCTACTGCCGCCTCCCTAACCTGTGGGACTAGGGGTCAGGCTGGGAACCTGGCCCCATAACGGTCCCGCCGCCGGAGGGGCTGTCCCAATTTGCCGGGACGGCCCCTAGAGAGAAGAAGTCCGGCCCCTTTTGAGGGGCTGGCCAGTCGCAGTGGTGCCCTGTTGCTAACAGATCCGGGGCACCACACCAACGCGGCCGATGGCATTTCGCGGGGTTGTTTAGTGGGTATACCGTCGGACAGCCGACGGGGAGTCCCACACTACCACCGGAGGCCACCCAGGCACCGGTGGTGTGCGTAACGCATTTTTCCCCGCGTCACAAAAAAAAAAAAAAAAAAAAAAAAAATTTAGACACGCCTTACATTTTTTGAAATATAATCTTATTGTATCTTATTTAATTCTCTTTTTTTTCCTTTTATTTTTAATCTACTAGCATTTCGGAAATGTCCATTAGCGAAGAAGAAATGCCGAAAGAAACTAATATAGGTCTCTTTTTAAATTGTCAATTAGATATTACAAAAAAAAAATACATTAGCATATTGGTACAATAATGATATCAAATGGTAAAATTAAAGATTATTACGGACAGATAATCTTTGCTGTATTATTTCCAGACATCTTTGTCAGTTACATATTCATCAATTCTATAATAAGCCCTACTACAGAGAGTATTTTTAATGTGCTTTTTGAATACATCGTCAGGAAAAGACAGAACTGTATTAGGCAATTTATTATAATATCGAATACAATTTACAAGAAAAGATGTAGCAGTCCTAGCAAGCTGATGTACCGGCACACACAACCTATTTCTACTTCTAAGTTTTTCACTGAAGTTTTAAAACGAATTTAATTTTTTACATAATGTTTTATACATTATTATACATTATGTTTTCATAAATATATTGAGAAGTAACAGTGAGTATATTTATTTCTTTGAACTTTGAACCCTGAGGGATTCTCTGGAGCCTATGTTATAAATAGAGCGAATGGCGCTTTTTCTTTATTTTTCTTCATTAACTACACCCTCCGTAGTTTTATAATGCATGTACATTATTTATGTCTGTTTGATGTTTAAATGTTCAATAATAAAAAAAAAATACTCTGCGAGGCTAACTGGGTAAAGGCAAAAAACTGTTGATGTTAATATCCGCGTTGCATAAGTATTCTTTGCTTCATTTGACCTCTCATGCTTCAGTCTCCCTCATTCCTGTCGAGCTTTTTTTTAACTACTTGTCTAGTATACATAAAAGTATGTGCACGCACCGTTAAAATTCTTGCCGATCACTCAAATCGAGCCCATTTATTCGCTAACACTTCGCACACAATAAAAATGAAAAATCTTTTTCTGAGCACACACGACCATCGATCTAACGGTGGTATTGTGATGTACGGGCGGGCTTCCCCAATTTATTGCGGAACCCCAATCGGCGGTCAACGGTTGATCGATGGCATTATGTAAATTGTAGCCCGATGATGTTTATGTGTCTGTTTTTGTTATTCCTCTTTTTATGGTCGGAGGTCTTTGAAGAGTGACCTAAATACATTAAATACAGGCGAGCTTACTTTTGAGACATAGTGGACGCGATTTTTTTTTTATGAAAATGAACATGATTATAGTACTGCATCTTAGCTTTATCCCGTTTTATAATCCATTAGGATTGGCGATGTCCACTACCTAAGTCTTGGTTGGCAAAGAAACCGATTATTACACGAAGCGACTATCATCAGACTTTGACAACCCAGGCAAATGAGTATATTTGATTACGCGTCTTTCGAAATATAATTTCTGAGACGCGCTGGTTACTTCACCGTAGGATAATCAGAAATACGTATATAAATTCAAAAATAAGAATTTAACATGCCTCCACCAGGATTCGAACCGGAGGAGACTGGTCGACTTTCTACCTTCTACCTCGATAATTACTATCGGGCGGGATCGCCTTAGCACCAGCTAGGACCTCGTGATCTGTTCCATAAGTTATGAAAGTTGTCGATATTCCAAAGCTTACACAGAATATTTTAAGCACAGATTTCTTCGGTGTGTTCTGCCGATTGTATACTGAGTTTTGTTCTGAAAAATTGTTTGATATGAAGCTAACTTCTATCTGCAACCAGACTACTGACCCTCAGTGCGGAGTCAATCTTCACAAATTCTATCCGCAATGGTCGCACCAAAGAAGTTTTCTTCCGAGAACTCTTAACATGTCCCGAGGGTTCTACAGAAAAGGTACGATGATTGTGGGAATGCGCCTTACACGCTCAAGAAAGAGACTCTCCTAATGTTTCAAGTGTCTGTATGCTACGACATCTGCTTACCATTATACAAGCCATTGTTTGCCTTCATAGTCGTATAAGAAATATAGCACCGTTAATAATTGCGTTTCTTTGCAATTTGATCTAACCTGCTTTGTGTGCTTCCGCCACCAATTAGTTAGCACCCAAAGCAGGTTAAATCAAATTGCATGTAAATTTGACTTTCGCAAAATAACGCCTGAATCTATTAACTATTTAATTGCGTTTCCATTAAATTTGAAGGGACAAAATGCAGTTTTTTTTTATTGTCACACTCGGATAAACAAATGCGCGAATTTTTTTAATCCAAAGTCGTAAAGCATGCAAGTATACGTCCCACCTCATTTAAACACAGGCCTATATATGTTTATAATACAGGCGAATTTTTTTTATACCACTAAGGTCAAGCATACGACCTGTCTGATGGTAAACAGTCACCGCAACCTATGGACATTTGTAACACCAGGGGCCCCTCATGCGTTGTAGACCTTCTAAAAACCTATTCACGCATTTCTTGAAGAACACCCTTGGAAAATCCTCGGCTGGGAGCTCATTACACAGCTTGAGAGTTCTCGAAAGAAAACTTCTCTGGAACAGCACAGTACGCGACCGTTGCGGTTCCAGCGTGTGAGGGTGAACTCTCCGCCATCGGCGAGTGGATTTACTTTACGCATTCCCATCCCTGCAGTTCCTGCGATTACTACTTGATCAGCTAGCATCTACTAGGGTTTTTATTTTGGCAAGTTGGTAGATAAGGTGAGGCTTTGGCTTGGCAAAGGTGTTCGATTGGATCTGATTCCTTCGAAGTTACCATCGTTCGGGAGACCTACGTGTTTGCCTTTGTACAAATGATGACAGCTGCTTTGATAGTTTTGTCCTCCGTAGTTTATGGAAAAAGAAACTGTATTTATAGAATTAATTTTTAAAAGGTGAATCAGGATGATAATAAATTTAAATAATAGATAACCTATATAACGTTGTATTAAACAATACGGACAATTGAAAATTCTTAACACAAAGGGTTCCGCCGACCAAAAAGAATGCACACATTGTAAATTTCTATCGTCAAAACTTCTATGACTATATCAAACTATAAAGCTAGCAGCGCACTACACTGACATTAACCCCCCGAAGCTGGCCATCAACGAAAAAAAAACGAATTGCGATTGTATATCTACGTTGTATACCCAACGAGTTTGGGATACGATATAAAAGCATTTGCTTTTTTCATAGCATTGTTTGTCTGTGACCTAGTTCGCCCAGAGATTTGAATGAGTCGACTTTGATTTACTTTGATAAACCGTCTGACGAAATGCTATGAAAATCGGACAAATGCCAGTGGAAATTGTGCCTTAAGGGTTTTGTAATTTGCTTATTTGCCACTATAATTGTAAAAAATCAATCGAACCCTCGAAACATCACATTAAACATTATATATTATAACAAAGCTTTAAAACCCTAAAACTTTAAAATAGAGGAAACCAGCACTACCACGAGGATTACGGTTCATGATGTAGTGTTGGAACAAGTGGATGAGATTGTATACCATGGAAGCATTTTTAACAAGGGTAGAAGATACACCGCTGATGTGGAAAGACGAAAGAGTGCAGAGAACAATGTGAAGGGAGAGTTCGATAAACTTCTGGGCAGCCGAAATGTAATCCAGAAGCTCGCTGTACACAACACAGTGGTAATCCTGACGCCATCTTATGGAGTAATACAGTATAACATGTGAGTTGGGTATGTCAGAGAGAGCATGAAAGTAAAATAAACACGGTCCAGATGCGAGCATTGAGCAAAATTTGTGGCGTAACGTTTGAAGACCGTTTTCGCAATGATGGTGTAAGAAACTCAGTTGGTCTGAAAGAGAGTGACAGTGTTAAGTGTTAAGATACATAAAGGCAAGATCCGTTAGTTCGAGCATTTAGGAAACAGGATGAAAGATTGGCGAAATTAATATATAATGCGAAAGTGGAAGGATGTAGGAGGCAAGGAAGACCAATACTCACCTACCATGACCAAGTTGGTCGTGTTTTATCAAAAGGTAATACACGCCCTAGGAACCGGCGAGCGTGCAAGAAAAGAGCTAGAAACATTAAAGATACAAGTGAAGTTTGTAAGGATAATACGTGAGTTATGGCGCTCGGTTCTCTCTGCCTACCCTGCATATACATATGCACATTCCTGAATTTACAAAAAACATAAATAACGCAGTCTGATTCATAACTCCAGAACTTGTTTTTAAAGTAACGCTTATCAAGCATAATATTATGAGCAATAATTCGCCCGATCATTTCTGCACTATTAGACTCGATATTAAATAATATTCCTTTCACATATCAAACACACATATATGTATGTGAATTTCTATTGTATTTGAAAAAGCGTCAGGAACACACGAACTGTCGCGTCCGGTCTATTGTGCGCTCTGATGTAGGTTTTATTGTTGTATAAAATCTATAATAATAAATTCTAACAGCGTCCCTATATTCACGATAACTCAGAATACGTGTATAATACAAATTCACCAGATTGTGAATGTATTTTGAAGCTACTTACGTTTCATTTCATCAATTGTATCCTTATTCCAGGTTATCCTTACGTTTTTCGGTCCATACTCACCCAATACCATTGTCTCTGTACTGGTTGCTGCGGTCATCTCTGCGATCTCCCTTTGTAACAAACAACAATAACTAAACTCATAATAGAATGCATTTTCTGTTACAGATGCGAAATAGGTACAGAGATGACCGCAGAAGCGATGGCGGTGGCATGTATCGTCTGCTTTAGATAACAGGGTAATCGCAGAGACGACTTGCATGTATCGCTTGTTTCAGAAGGCTTGCAATCGCAGAGACGACCGCAGCAGCGGCGGCACTGCATACAACGTCTGTTCCAGATACGAACGCAGTAGCCGATGTATATTATCGCTATATCACCAGCGACGTATCAAAAGGTAGACACGTTATACACACACATTATTGTATTTTAAAATGGCGCAAGTAGTACTATATCTACGTACAGTTATTTATATGACACTTTGCTCTAACAAAGAGACAAATGATAAGGCATACCTGTCGTTAGAAAGAGATGAATATATCTTATGACATTTATGCTTTGTGGCGAATTCGCGTATAGACGCGACGCAAGAGCGTGGCCAACTGAATGCGAGTTGGGCAATTACCTAACTTTCGTATTGCCAGAGCGTGTACGACGTATCTATAACTATAAAAACATCTTCGTATACCACTTACTTCTTTAACAATTATACAAGCATGTCTCCACGAAGGGTAGTACTGACGCGTCACAATTCATTCGATCGTGTATCTATCTACCCTCTCGGGCGTAGTTAGACGTCTATAAATAGAGACGAATAAAGTCCCATTATAAGTTACTTGATATAATGTTACTTGATACATAGGCTAGAAGATAATTGACGACATTATAATTATACTAGAGGGTTGATGTTATATCCATAGTACTGGTTGAGTAGAATTAATGTCGTATAAATATGTTATTCGTGTATGTATCTCTTTATCTATATCTTCACGCCGATTGTCTTGCGGTGTAGGTAGAGACAATCAAACGCCACATGACCTTGTACACAACTCTTCGCACATTCAGAGCTCACTTACTTCATACTTCTCTTTTTCTAGAATATGCGGCTGCTAAAATTAAAATGTCGCTATCTTATAGTAACTAATAACATCGAACTATGTGCTCTCCGCGGCTCTGTCCGCTTGGAATTTGACTTGTCAACTTTTACTCAGGAACCATAAAGTATTTTCGCGACAAAAAGTGGTCCATGTGTTAATCCGAAAGAACTCTATATGTGTGCTAAATTTTACGTAAGTCCATTCGGCGGCTTTTGCTTGAAAGAGTAACCAACATCCGTAAATCGGGACAAACAATTACTTTGTACATATGTTTCAATTATATCGGTAAGGGGACCAATATATACATAATATATATAATGCATAAGTATTTAGTTTAGACATATCTCACCTATGTTTATTTTCATTTCAAAGTTTGCGAATTGCGTGAATGCGAGCAAAATCAGAGTAAAAAGCTAAATTATACACATAATACCTAAAATCCTTGTAACATGCAAGAAAAGCCGACGATATTAAAGCTCTCTCACACTTAATTCCACTCTATATATCATTGAATAGCACACAATGAGAATATTATAAGTGCCTACACACGAAGATCTCATATTTCGCCATAATAAATCATGGTTATAACATCAGGGCATTACGAATGTAGATGAATATCCGGTTTATTCTGTAATACTCCGGTTTTCGATACGTGAACATATTCACTATACGTATATTAGCGAATGAAACGATAGGCTTATGTTACTGGATTTTAAGCCTAATGGACATTTCAGAGCTCTATACTAGAGTTGAGATTCAAGGTACGAGTAGAATAACTTAAATCCTATTTTTAATGGCGTCAATACGGTATTTTTTACTTAAATTTTTTTGAATAACAACCGATCAGGCAGAAACAGGATGGATTTTTTCAAAAAAAGCTGGATGAACACATGGGGGGGTTAATGAGGGGGAAGAGGAATATGGGAAATCTGACGACGGGATCGTCATCAGCGACCCTGAAAACATTATACCATATTTTTCCCCATCGAATACATCTCGTTTCAGCCTGATCGGCTGTTATTCAAAAATATTTTAATAATCGACCTATTTTTATACCATATTGACTGCACTATTTCTTTAACACCCCATTCTATATTGTTATTTGATAATAAACATGAAAAAAAACGAAACGTAAAACGACGGGAAATCGAAAGAAGTTGAATTAAACAATTTTTAACGGAAGTATCGCGTGTTTTATTTATTTTGTTGAACCTAACGTTTCGAATACTTTGCTGCGTCCGTGGTCGCAGGAAGACTCACGTCTCACACAGAAACGTCAGATTCAACAAAATAAATAAAACACGCGATACTTCCGTTAAAAATTGTTTAATTCAATGTGTAACAATCGCGAAAATCGAAAGAAGTTTTTGACATAATAAACGCGTTCCAAATTCAAAGTAACTAAAGAGTTGAAAAAAAAAAGTATCTGTGTAAAAGTATTAATGGCCAGACTAGTTACATTACTTTGTACAGAAGTCGTCTACGTGGGTACTTCTGTCGCGACTATTTCTACCGCCAAGCAACTATATTTATATAGCTGTGTTCCGGTTTGAAGGGTGAGATATGGCAGAGAAATTACTGGGTACTGTAACGAAACGTCTTTAGGTGACAAGATTGGCAGCGCGCGAGTAACATCCCCGTGGGTTTGCGAGCCTGAATATGCTGCGGTGACCGCTTACTATCGAATGTGGGCCGCATGCTTGTTTGCCAATCGAGTTTCATAAAAAAACCCTTCCAACCGGTTTTCCTTCAGCCGCTTTAGCGTAACAAACCATACATCCTTACAAACGTAACTTTTATAATATTGTAGTAGGTGAGAGCCGCTCCTATTTCGCGATCTTGAAAAGATCCTACCGCGACGCTATACTATCGAAAGGCATTTGATAGTTATGTTAGGAAAGTTGTAAGTGCGTTGGTTAACCTTCCATACGTAACAACTTTAGGGAATCCTTATGTTGCAAATCTATCAGTGATTATACAGAAAAAGCTGTTTGTCACAGTTTGTAAAACTATCTTATATCAGAGATGATAAAAGTTTATATTATATGCAATTTAATCTAACTTGCATTGTGTGCTTCCGTCACCAATAGTCTATATTAACAAAAATTTGTTTCTCAATACAAGACATTTGTTTTGTATTGTTCACAAATGATACACAAACATAGTTTACTGCTTTTTATTCTACGTTGGAGTAAAAATAGCAATGATCCTCCTAGTGTAAAATGGTCACAGCAGTTTACAGTCTGTTTCAAAATAAATCTAATAAAATCACTTCTGCTGATAACACAGCATCATTTCCCCAGGAGTTTGTCGATGTTCTATTGGAGAGTCATGCAAAAAGGGATAGACATGTCTGCCTTTGTCTGCTTCTGAAGACGGTACTACGATAACCACTTTAAATTAGGTGGGCTGTATACTTGCATGTTTGCCGATATAGTTTAAAAAAAAAATGAGGTTGGTTTTTTTTAAAGGAGACTGAGTCGCTTACACTCAGAGTTATGCTGGATTAACCTAGATAGATAGAATAAGCTTTATTTACATAATGGTGGTTACAGAAAATATCTTGAAAATGGCAACACGAATTATGCAACAAGGCCTTAACAACCTAATGATTCAAAACAATTTGTATACATGAAAACCATTCATTGCTACTAATAAAATAACTTTTCCTATACCAAAACCTTGTGACAAATGCCTGCAACTGTGACCCAGTGGCTAAAAGTTGAATAAAACATAAAACAGTGGGCAGGTTCGGTACCAAATTGGGTAGAGTCGGTTGTTAGGGTAGATCCAATTGTACCGAACTATTCTAAAGTTGCCGGCACGACGATTTAGTTTAGTAGTGTAGGTTTTGTTTAGTTTAAATTAAATTTTTAAAGTTTTATTCTTACTTGCCTATGTAGATATCGTAACGAGCTAATAAAATATATTTTTTCTTAGCTTTATACAGTTTCCTAATCTTGTAGGATTGGCGAGGTCCGCTACCCATGCTTAAGGATTGGTGAAGATAATTTTTTTACGTAGAACGACTACCATCAGACTTTCTGGAGGTCTGAGAGGCAGAGAGGGAAATCAGATCTTTCTTAGGTTAGGTCACACGTTTTTCGAAATTTAACTTCTGGGACGTACGGGATTTCTCGTGATAATTGGAAATACATACATACATATCATCACGCCTGTCTCCCATTAGGGTAGGCAGAGATTATAGAATGCCAGGTGCACCGATCCAAACATACCGCTCTCGCTTCATCTACACTCATCAACGTCTTCATGCATGCTCTTCGGTTTTGGGTACTTTTGATTTGGCCCTTTTTCAACACATCACCAATTTTATCTATCAGTTTGCGTCTAGGCCGGCCCCTCCCGACATCACCATTATAATAATTGATGATTGGAAATATGATCATAAATCTGAAAACGTGTATTTAGTGGTACATGACCCAATCAGGATTCGAACTGGGGACCAGTTCGTTACTAGGCTAGTTCAACTGCTGAGCTATCGCTGCTCTGAGCAAACAAATATCAGCATTATAAGAAAATTAATACCGGTACCTAACTCCAAGGATTTGGCGAAGATGTTCCTTTTAACATGTAGGTCTGACCGTTCACCAAGAGGGAAAATCAGACCTGTCGTAAGTTAGATCACACTTCTTTCGAAATATAATTTCTTCTTTCATCGGAATGTTTTCCTTCACCACCGAACCAGTGATAAATACATATTTTTATGTCCACGCCGGTTTCGAACCAAGTACCTGCCAGTCGATAGGCTGGTTCTTCATTAACCAGGTTATCACTACTCTAAGGGCAAATAAAATTTACATCGCTAACTAGTTGACCATTGGTGAAGAAGAAACTTAGCAATATAGGTCTTTTCTCGTTAATTTCTATTGCATTAAATGTATGTCAGTGTATATATAATGGTGTCTAGTAGTACAATTTTTCTAGTAGTTTTTGACGAGCTCGGCGGCGCAGTGGTGACGCGTTGGTACGCTACTTTGACACCAACGCTCGTGGGTTCAATTCTCACACAGTACAAACGTTTGTGTGCATGAACATGTCTGTTTGTCTGGATCTGGGTGTTTCCTATGTATAATAAGTATGTATTTACAAAAAAAAATGTATTTCCGTATGTTTATCAGTTGTCTAGTACCCGTAACACAAGCTTCGTTTACTTCGGGGCTAGGTGGCACTGTGTAATTTGTGCGACAATATTTATTTATTTATATTATTTAATTAAAGATATATTAATACATGTGTTGAATCCTTTCCATACATCCCTTAATCAGATATTCATCGATTCTGTAATAACACTTTAACATAGAGTATTTTTGATGTGCCTTTTGAACATATTGCCAGGCAAGGACAGAACTGTTTTACGAAAGATCTACATTTCTTATCGGGGGCGATTTGCTGGCATACGCAATCTATTTATGCTTCTAAGATCACTACTTAATAGTTGCAAATTATAGAAATAACTATTACTGTAAAAATAGATTGGTTTTTCTATTTATAACTAACACAGTTTTTAATTGAAAGACATTAAATATACCAATATATAAATATAAAACAGTCTATCTATAACTTCACGCCAAATTCCTTGCGAGGTAGGCAGAGAATGAAAGAAAAAATGTAGTGGCAAAAATTAAATAAGCTGTGTTAACCTAGTGGCCAAGGAACTACCGTAGTAAGCGATTAGTATATGGTTCGAATCGTGGTGGGATCATGTACATGGATTTATGTACATATTTGTAATTATCGCTTGCTCGACGGTAAAAGAAAAATCGTGAGGAAACACGCATTTCTGGGTTGTGGATACAAACTAATAAATCTATTGACTACGCTTTATGCACCCCTCATTCATAAAAATGTAGTGTTTCAGCGCCTAATAACTTACCGCGTCGATAATACGTGGAGGACGATTTTGCGCTACTAATGTTCTCTTAGAATAATCGTAAAAAAATATAAAACATGCCTTTGTCTATTTATTTACACCTTCACGCCAAATCATTTGTGAGCTAGACAGAGACAACCGAGTGCCACGTGGCTCGATACTTACACACGTCACTCGCTTCTTTAACATTCATTACCCTTCTCATTCACGATCGTCTTTCGTTTTTGTACATGTCTCAGTCTCTTACAGAGCAACTTTTTTTCTTACATCTTCATTGCTAATTCTTCTATATGGTAACGTTGGAATCAGCATCGCGTTGTTTATAACCAGCTGTGTCTTCGTACTCAGGTTCTTGATGTAATACAACTTTCACTTGCTCCATTCACACAATTCCGTGCATTTTGACGAGGTCGGTGGCGTAGTAGTTAATAACGCTACTTTGATACCAACGCTCATGAGTTAAATTTCTACACAGGACAAACATTTGTGTGCATTAAACATGTCTGTTTGTCTTTGTATGAATTCTTTGTATCATAAGTACGTACAAAAAAAAATGATTTTTGGTTTATCAGTTGTCTAGTAACCATAACACGAACTTCGCTTGCTTTGGTTCAAGATAGAACTGTGTAATTTGTACTACAATATTTACTATTATTATTCATTCTATCTCTCCATACAGCGGTGTTCATTTCCATACTTGCTAAAAGCAAATGCAAGATATACCATCTTATTTAGTTGTTCCTAGTTTCTATACTACATCGATTCTTGCGTTTGTTCCAGAAACCATCCTTTTCATTCAAATATTTGTTCTTACAATCGTCTTCCATCATTGTGACTAATGTTTGCAGTCCAAATACTAAGCAATATAGGTACTTAGAAAAAAATCCTCGTTTTTTAGGTGGATTTTATACTAACGCGCCCCTTCAAATCACAAGAGAGGATCTCTTAGTGAAAATAAAATAGAACATAAGTATATTGCGTGTTCAGGAAAATCTTTTAGCAGAATATTATCGACATTGAAGTATCAGTATTTTAAAAAGAATAAATTTCCCAACGTATTTCGAAGAGCGCGAGCAAGGGAATGAAAATAATTATACATTTTCACAGACGGACGAACAGCTACACAGATGAATTAGCATTGCAAAGAAATAAAAAATAATAAAAGGAAACTTGCCGGGCTGTTTCATGTTCTTGTAAAGTATCCGATGACTCGGAAAATTAATAGCAGACGCAGTGTTTTAGCACAGGAGAGATGTAAAATTGCACGGCCGATTTGTTCCGTAACTGAAATCCAGGTTCGAAACAACTCCTTTTCCCTTTTGTAAAAAACATTTATGTATAAAAGTTTAGGCAAATTCATTGAAATCTACGCAAATAAAAATCAAAACTATTAAGCGTCGAATTTTTCGAGCGAGAGTAACTTACAAATTTCCGATTTTTCCAAAGAGTGCGTGTGTATATATTACAAATAAATATGCATTTATTTTTTTATGAAGTAATACAATCTTAATAAAACATATATGACTTTATTAGAAAGAGCCACCTTTGGCTTTGATACAGGCCTTTAATCTGTCTGGCCACGAGTCTATGGATTAACGCACATACCATGGGACTGGGACTTCCACTGCTTGCTCCAGAGATTACTCAAGAGACACAATGTCGGCGTGTCGTTTCGAGCAGGCTAATTCCTCTAAAACTGACCATAATTTGTAGTCTAAGGGGTTTAGATCTGGTATAGACGAGGGTTAGTCTTCAGCTCTTATAAAGTCCAGAACGTTGGTTTCGGGCCTGGCTTGGGTATTTCGTGCCTTGTGACCAGGTGCAAAGTCCTACTGAAAAGTCCACGGTACATTTTAAAAAGTATATTGCTGAGAGGTTTCACAACACGATCCAAGACCGTCTCTTGATATACTTTGGCTGAAGTGTTCACACCTTTTTCACAAAAATGAAGTTTGTGATTCCTTGATATGACTCCCCTCACCAAACCATTACAGACGCAGGATGATGAGCACGTTTTGTACCTTTCCGACCACTTGGGCGGCTTCTTTAGGACTGTGTGCGTACGTTTTGTCATTTCACGTGTTGTAGTGCTCTTCAATCGAGAATTTTTTTTATCAGTAAAAAGGATATTTCTGTTCCTTTAACGTTCGTATCGGGACAGAAGGCGTTTTAATCAATACACTCTTGAACTGTTGGGATTGATTTAGGGCACATCCTGTATATCGACGATAAGCGGCGAGCTTCAGGTACTTGTTTTATTATACGCGACAGAGCCCTAGCGGGAATCTTCATTTCTCAAAATATGATTTTTTGTTTCCTAATGGGATTTCGGCGAATTCTGGCTTTAACAGCATTAACAGCCTTTGTAGTTCTAACAGTCGCGGGCGCCCCGATCTTTTATGGTCTTCAATAGAGGCAGTGTTGGTGTATCTGTCTCCATACACACTTTGTGCAAGGTAATCACTGCCTTCCTTTTTTTTAATACCCCATTCCATTGTAATTTTATAATCGTAAACATGAAAAAAAATATGTAATATGGCGGGAAATCGAACGTTCCAAATTCTAAATAATTAAAGAGTAGAAAAAAAGAAAAGTTTGTATGTAACAGTATTTGTGGCCAGACTGGTTGTAAAAATCCGTGGACCATCATCATCATGATTTCGCCTGAAGAAAGTCCATTAGTTAACGTAAATACACACTGTTGTCCCTTAGATACGCAGAGCAATCCATCCCGCGCTGTTTCCATCTATCGACTTCCTGCGACAGATCGTTGGTCTATCGTGTACGGGGGCCACCTTTATTGCATTTTCGACTATCAGTTCCTCGAGCTATGTGGCCTGCCCACTGCCATTTCAACTCACTAATGTTCAGAATCTTTGGATAAATGTAACTTTCCAGTAGTTTGAAATTATAGGTAATTTCACACACCATCGCTTGTCAATGGAAAAATAAATCTAAATGCGAGTCATACACAGTAGCTTCGTAATATGATATAAAAACCTCGAAACCTCGAACTTCTCTAATTTATAACCTTATGTTTTTATATCAGCCACAATAATACGTGCTTTGTAAAAAGTTCTGAAAGTATCTGCCTAAAGTAGATACTTTGCTTCATTTATCACAGAATAGGTGCTATTGAACTATCGAGTATGTTTTTTCATATTTTAATGTAACTGCAAATATGTAATACTTGTACAATGTACTCATATCTGTAATTAAATGATTGCAAAGTTTCTTTAAAGAGTTCCGTTCCCAACCTTTGGGTGGTTTTCTTATACTGCGTCTGAAGGCAAACAAGTATATGGACTACTTTATGTAAACCATAATAAATTCATCATCCCTCATAATTAGGTACAAAAACTCTGACGAAAGAGAGACAAAGAGCAGTTATATCTGAATATGAAGCAGTACGATTAGGGAAGTACCTCCATATTACAGAAGATTTGTAACAATTCGCTGAAAGGTTGTGTTCCTGCAAGCAAGTGAGATCAAGTAGGGGTTTCTGATGCGTTGATACATTCATTACCATCATGTTAACCATCTCTTCTTCTATTTCTACCATCTACAGCCTACAGGAGGCACTCCAGGTCAGCTTATGCTTGTTTACCAAACGACATAGTATAAAAAAATAAGCTGTATCATGCCAGGTCCCTTGCAGCGTAGGAGAGAACCGAGCATAACATGACGCGGTCCCTAGATATCTCGTTTAGCTGTTTATGCAGGCGGGTTTCTAAAGCTCCTGGTCTTCTTCGGCTTCTACGTCTTTCCAATTGCTACATTGTATATGCATTTCGTCATTCTTTCATCCCGCACTCTTTTTACATGCCCGAGCCAACACATGTATTTTCTTATGTTAACACTGACACTCCCTTTCCTACATCATCTGTCAGCAAACATTACGCCACACAATTCGCGGAATGTAGAAACCTAATGGTATCAAAATTAATTTTCCACGACTCCATCTTCCGGACCATCCATCTAGACAATAATTACTTTAGAAACAATACTAATATAGATATATGGAAGCTAGCGTGCTGCGCAGAGATGCACTGTAATTGTATTTGAAGTATGTAACAAAGGAACATCCATTTGTAATAGAGTGAGGGATTGTGATATTATATAATGGAATCTTGTTAAATATAACAATATCTAGATTGAAAGTAAATCTTACAATGGGAAAAATCTTTGCGAAGATGAAAGGGACTGGAGCCTTAAACTGTTTTAATTCGTGTATCATTCTATACGTAATAAACTGAGCCAGACTTTGTTTATAGAATTTTATTTTAAGTTATAATGATACACGAATTAAAACAGATAAAGACTCCAACCTTTATCTGTTTTAATTCGTGTTTATGTAAGAAACTGAGACATAGTTTGTTTATTAAATTTTATTTTAAATTGTAATGATTCTGGAATTAAAACACATAACGACACCAACCTTTATCTGTTTCAATTCGTGTATATATGTAACAAACTGAGACATAGTATATTTATAAAATTTTATTTTAAATTATAATGATACACGAATTAAAACAGATATTGACTCCAACCTTTATCTGTTTCAATTATAATGATACACGAATTAAAATACATAAAAACACCAACCTTTATCTGTTTCAATTCGTGTTTATGTAACAAACTGAGACATAGTTTGTTTATTAAATTTTATTTTAAATTATAATGATACACGAATTAAAACTTATAGAGACTCCAAACTTTATCTGTTTTAATTGGTGTTTATGTAACAAACTGATACATACTCGTAATTTGTTTAATTTGATTGAATAAATTTCTTTGATATATGATTATTTGATGAGCCTGGTGGTGAAATGGCTAGCGACGGCTACTATAACAGCAACGCTCGTGGATTCGATTACCGCAACATTTGTGTGCATGAACATATCTGTTTGTCTAGGGCTCGGTGTGTTCTGTACTTAGTCTGGCCATAAATACTGTTACAATTAAAAATAAACAAAATATTACATTTGAATTTGGAATCTGTCATTTTTATATGATTGTTCATTGAACTTCTCATTTTGGCGCCAATACCTTGTACAATATTTTGCGATATTAAAATGGAGTAGGGTGATAAAGAGAACCGAATCGCTGTGTTTGCATTACATAAAGTAGGTATGGAGCCAAGCCAATTGGTCAGCGGTTTTCTGTAAGATGGATGTAATTCTCGAGTTAGGCTGCTTTGACGCGCCCGGCCTATCTTGAAAACATCCAGGCCAAGACAAATAGACATGTCCACAAATGTTAGCCCTGTGTCGATTCCCACAACTCACGAGCGTTGGCATTAGTAGCATAATCACTCCGCCAACGAGCTCGTCGAAAATATATATGTCGCATTCGATCATGAGTATGGATGTTTAAAACGAAACGAAAGCGCGTGAACGTTGGCGCGATTTGGCAAAATCAAGACGTCGACACTGGGAGAAATAGAGAGTTATTGCAAACGGCGGCAAATGACGACGTCTTGGGACTGTCCTCTCGTTTCGTATTTTCCTGAACATTGATTACAAGTGTTGATTTAAAATTATAGTGTGATACGAATTGCATTGGATTTCTGATTGCACAACTACCCACCATACACCTGCATATTATCTGATAGACTGAAAAATCATACGAATACGGCATATATATACTTACGATCTATTTATAAGTTGAGTTGAGATAAATCGGCTTGCTAAGACTGGTAGATCTTTTATTATACATTGTATTATTAAAGTAGCATTATTAACCACTCTGCAACCGAGCTCCGGAAATACGGAAATAAAAACAGTAGTTTATGTAAGCATTTGTTCGCTGTAATAAATGTAAATTTGCTTTATAAATGAAATATTAATTTTTATTTCATTGCAATGCGTAATATCACACTTAAAAATCGTTTTGACAGATAGTAACTCCCACAGCGATGGCATTAATTTGCCTGAAACATAGCGCATTATACGAGAGGTCTGCGTTTAACGATTCCATACATATTTATGTGATACCTACCTTATAAATATTTATGGAGAGGGAGCTGAGATCGATATAACGTGATATATGTTGTGATAGACGAATCTTCGCTTTCTATTGATTGTGATAACCAGTTAGATTTGCGCTTCTATTCTGAGAGAATGGTCCTTTACCATAAATGTACTGATATAGTGAATAAATGGAATGCAGGGTCAAATCTAGCTATGGCTCAAGTATGACCGGCGTGATGAGCTATCAGCAGATATGTGCAAAATAGTTAATAAAATGTATTTAAATACAAAATACAAATACTTATTTCATATTTTAAATTAAACATACAAAATATTAGTAATAGTAGTAGTTTTTCATTTTATATTTCAAATACTAAATACAATATACCTAGAGGAGGTCCTATGAGTTTTCCGTAAATCGTCTACTGTGATCTCATCTTCAACTACATGTTCCCTGCTTTGCTGATAAAAAAAGTAACTTTTGACAAGTAATCTATGTCTATATTCAAAGACATCTTTAATTAAAATTATTAATTATAATTACTAATATTACAAAATTTTAGCTTTGCTAAATTATTTAATTGTATCAACTATCTTAATATTCAATACTAATGAAAAACAATATCAGCAAAATTGCTGTTACATAACAGAGAGAAAATAATTAAATAAGTGACATAACAGTATATGTCATTAAAACAGCACTCATCATATCTCATGTGAGATATGTATATATAGTATGCCATATAGTTTGTCGTACAATAGTAACAGCCAAACAAACGTACAAAATGACACAAATATCAGAATGACCCTAAAATATGAAGTGTATTGTCATGCATAATAATCAACGTCCTCAAGGAAGACAATAAGAATTATTTCCAAAAGCTGTTAACCTATAGAAAACAATAAACTTATTTAAAATGTAATATTATAACATAGTAAGTTTAGTAATATTACCTAGAATGTATTGTAAGGACACATTTACACAAACATACTTATGAGTAAACGCACACCACAGAAATTAAAGTAAGTGAAATGTGATGGCATACCTTCACATAGTTAATAAAGAAAATGTATCAAACAAAATATGTCTAACAAGACATACTTATATACAAAGAATGTGTTATTGAACACATTTACACAAATATAGTGAATAAAAGGACAGCGTTCCTACATATATTTACAAAAGTGAAGTTATAAGAAAATTTTTACAACGCACTCGGAAAATATTACATAATCAAATTTTTTATGTTATCCATATGAAAGAGGAAACCTGGTTTTTTGATTGGCCTACTTGTTAGGGCGCCAATGTTATATATGTATATGGATGGCGGCAGAGCAGAGGGCGTGGGAGACTCTAGGCAAGGTGACTAGCGGCTAGGTTACGTGCAAGGCGTGAGTTAGATTAGTTTTGTAGGCCAAATACCAGGAAGTCAATAAATTGTCTGCTTCAAAGACAATAGATAAAAGAAAGAAAGGAGCACCACCTGATTTAACCAAAACCTATCAGGAAGGTACGATAAAGTAATATACAAACTTATATAAAGAGAAACAGATTAGCAAGTTATATTTACTCTTTACGGTCGCTTTCAGACACAATTAATAGGAAACACAAATTAACTTTCACATGTATATATCCTACATAGTATATTTAAATATAATTAAAGAGGATGTAAATTTCTTTTCTTATGGACAACATACTATTATATTTATATATTCATCTAGTTTAGATTACCATGCTTTGCTAGTTTACATATAAACTTAAATTTACCCACTGCATCAGGACTATGCAAATGCATAAGTCGAATACTCTACAAAACGGGTGTACATTTGTACAGATCCAATTACTTTTTGAGTGTATTATCGGGTCAGCATATTCATCTTTTAGAATAATTAACACTATATAGAAAATTTCGAAACATTTAAACGATACACCTGCTTGTAAGTGGAGCATGATGACAAGAAAACCAGCGTTGCACCTCTCATCCGAAACTGGGCGCAGGGACACAAGTCATGGGCCTGCAGCTAGCAATTAGACGACCAGGAACTACGTACTACGGGTTGCGATCTGCGAATATAGGATTGCAGCCTGAGAATTGGCACTGCGGCCTGCGAATTAACATTGCCCCTGCTAATTGCGACCGAACTTTAGTTCGGTATAGAAAGTTCAAAGTCAAAACTAATTTCGTAGGTGACGCCATGACGCCATGCTTCTTCATTGAAACTTTGATTTGTTATATTCAATCTTAAGAATTAGAACCTTGTGTTAACTTTTTAGTTTACAAGCTATATTTGGATGGCTGAGTCCACTATACATAAATTAGTCTTCTTCTTAAATTCTTCTCAAAACTCCGTCCTACCATTTTCTATAATAAAGGATATTTGTGGAAAACAAAGAAAATAAAGAAACATTGAGAACGCAGAATTTTAGAACTGCTGTAACAACAAGAATAAATATATTAGTGTGAAAAGCAAAGAATTAAATTAATTAAAAGAGACTAGAGCGCGGCATCTAGCAAGACAGAATGCGATCGATTTAATGTATTTACGGGTCAAAA
The DNA here is from genome assembly GCA_947507595.1 of Pyralis farinalis. NCBI lineage: Eukaryota > Metazoa > Arthropoda > Insecta > Lepidoptera > Pyralidae > Pyralis > Pyralis farinalis. The sequence goes on from OX382278.1 coordinate 25,215,796, forward strand.
GATGACGGCGGTAGCACCGAAACTTGCACCAACATGCAAGTGTAGATTTACACCGTAACACGTTTCTTTAATATAAAACGAGCGACCACGAAGACGGCCACGGTGTCACAGCGCAGTGGCAGTGGTAACGCTATTTTAACAATAACGCTCGTGGATTCGATTCCCACGCAGAACAATCATTTGTATGCATGAACATGTCTGTTTGTCTTGGTCTATGTGTTTTTAAGAGAGGTAGAGCACTTCAAAGCAGCCCATTTGTGGAAGTACCTGCACCTTACAGAAAACTACAGCTAAGTAATAATTGTGAATTCCTGTAAGTGAGTAAGGTCACCAGTAATCACTTAGTTGCTGAGTTTGCAGCAGAAGTGGCATCGCGCTGGCGACAGTTAATGTACTGCAAGCGTACATTGGCTACGGTAGCCGCTTTACATCAGGTGAGTTGACGTTATTAAAAATAACTTCTTTACTTTTCATTTGTGTTAGCGGTGTTAATACACACTTTATGAAATGTTCAAGTATCTATTTTTTACGGTACAAAAGAGATAGTGCTGTGACAAACAGACGGGTGGACAGACAAGACCCTTAGTAATAGGGTCCCGTTGGGTACGGAAATCTAAAAATAGTGCCACAAAAGCTTTAACGATCCCTAACCGACGGACATTGATACAGGGCCAAATACCTTTTTCATTTTACTACGAGCGAATAGTTCATTTAGCCACCTAATTCAAAGACGCCACATCTAAGGCCACTCAAAAGCCTACCGGAACGGAAAATAAGTACTAAGGGTTTATTCTTTTGACAAATGGACCGATTTACGAGTGAAACAAAGACGTAACGCGAACCTTTGTAGACCTCTACTCGACCGAACACGTCTTTGTGTGTTAAAAAATTACTTTTGGAAATATTATATGAATGCTTTAACAGGGAGACATTTTGCTTCGTTGCTCGGAATGACAGTCTCCTGTATTTCTGTATATTAAACTAGAATGAGCACTAGTATTACGGTTGATAATGTAGTGTTGGAGCTAGTAGATGAGATTGTAATCTTATCTTTTAGCAGAAATAGACGTACGATGGGTACGCAGTTGATTTGGGAAACTGGCGAGTGTAGGGATCTGCGTGAATGGAGCGTTGGGTAAACTTCTAGGCAGCCGAAAGCTAAACCAGAAGACAGCTCTCTGTATAACATGCGGTGCTAATCCCAAAGCCAACTGATGGAAGTGAATTAGGGTAGGGCAGAGAGAGCATGAAAGTAGAATAACTGCGATCGAGCTGCGAGCAATGTGGAACATTTGTGGCAAAACGTTTGACCGCGTTCGCAATGATGGTGTAAGAAAGAGAATTGGTCTGACAGAGAGTGTCGGTGTTAAGATAAGAAATGGCATGCTCCGTAGGTTCGTACATGTAGAAAGAATGTGGGAGAATGACAAAACAGATAAACAATGTGAAAGTAGAAGGATTTAGGAGTCGAGGAATGCCAAGACTCACGTATCAACAACCTTAGGAATTGACGAGCATGCACGAAAGGAGCTCTGAATGTTAAAGAAGCGAGTGAGGTGTATAAGGACCGCTCTCACACTCGGTTCTCTCTACCTACCCTGCAAGGGATTCAGCGTGGAGATATACATGGTATGAACCGTACATTTCGCATATAATCTAACAAAGTCACTAAAGAGCTATTTTATATACGAGGAATCTATACTACCATTGACCAGAGGGAGACTGAACAAAAGTCGTCTGCGTGGGTACCTCTGTCTCACCTATTTCTACTGTCAAGCAGCTGCATTTATATAGCTGTGTTCCGTTTCGAAGGTTGAGATATGGCAGAAAAATTACTGGGTGCTGTGACGAAACGTCCTCATGCGAGTAACATCCCGATGTTTCGAGGGCATCTAATGCGGGCCGCATGCTCGTTTGCCAATCTAGTTGTATAAAAAATTATACTTTTATTCAAAGCGGAAGAGTTTGTTTGTTTGAACGGGCTAATCTTTAGAACCACCAGTCGGATTTGATAAATTCATTTTGCATTTGACAGCCCAATCCTTGAGGAAGGTTTTAAGTTATTCTACATCAAGATACGACCCTTAGAAGAAGGTCAAAAAGACAAAAGAAATAGAAAAAACGGTTTCTAAGGGAGGGCGGGATACGTGCGGATGAAGTTTTTGTGTATATAAATATATTTATGTATCTCGATAACGGCTTTAACGTTTTGCATTTAGATATATATTTTATTTGCCGGGAAGCATACAAGCATACGGCCCACCTCGCGCGATGCCCCCTCTACTGTTTACACAGCAACTCCTCAGGAGCTTACTGGTGACCGCACTCACACGCAGGAATACAACAATCCTCTAGAGAGTTGTTATTTTGCTGCGGTTTTTCTGTGACGTAGAGGTACTTCACCAGACGAGCTTTGATGACCTCTCTTAAAACATCCAGATCGAGTCAAACAGACATGTTCATACACACAAATGATTGTCTTGTGCGGAAATCGAACCCACGAGCGTTAGTGTCAAAGTCGCGTCACTCGCGACTGAACCACCGAGCTCGTTATATAAGGTGTATTTTATGTTTATTTATATAGGTGCCTTTAAAACGCGAAGTAACATGGTAAATAAATAAAAAACTAATATAATATCAGCTATTCGATATTATGATTATTACTTATTTGGTTGCGCCGTGTGTAAGGGCTATATTATAGATTTGTCCGACAATATATAAAATAAATATATATTGTCGGACAAATTACACAGTGCCATCTAGTCCCAAAGTAAGCGAAGCTTGTGTTATGGATATTAGACAACTGATAAACATACGTAAATACATTTTTTTTTTAAATACATACTTATTATACATAGAAAATACCCAGACCAAGACAAACAGACATGTTCATATATACATTTGTGTTCTTCTAAATGAGTGTAGTTCCTGAGAAGTTGATATAACAACTTCTCAGGAGCTACCCATAACACAAGCTTCGCTTACTTTGGGGCTAGATGGCGCTGTGTAATTTGTCCGACAATATATATTTATTTTTATTTATATTCAGCGGAATTATTATTCGGTTTTTTGTAAGTTGGGGGCACTTGCCCAGTAAGGCTACTTTGATGTGCCCAATTTCTTTCAAAAAGCATAAGTACATTTACCCAGCATCTTATTTCAACGACTAACATCTACGACGTTTGAGGAAGCCTCGCGGAGAGGCGAAATACAGTCGCAGAGACGACCGGAGCAGTCACGGCAGCAACGGTATGCATCTACAGAATAACGGCAGTGGCTAATTGCCGACCGGCGATAGTTCGCATGAACTAATGGGTAGCGGAAGTACACAAAGTACCACCATCACATCCACCACATCAACCCTTACTTATCCCACTGCAGGAATACGGGTCTCCCTTCAACCGAACAACCGAAGGGGTTTAGAGCATACTTCACCACGTTGCTCAAATGCGGATTGGCGGAGGCCAGTTACAAGACGTCCGAGGGCCACTGACTTAGTTTAACGACTGTCATCTATCGACAACAGCCGGGACCGACTGCTTAACGTGTCCTCCGAGCACGTTACGCTCGTGATAGATAGACCCACCCGTAGACAGGCTGCTGTTGACGTTGCTTAATATGCGTGTTTGGTTAGAATGAGACGAGCAACGACGCCATCGCGCTCTCACAAAGTAGTTTAGATCAAATTACTTCTAATATGAACTGTAGAAAAATAACGCCTCTATGTATTAATTTTTATGAACGCCCAGCCTAAAACAAACACCCACGTTTATACACCCAAACCCAACAAATGTTTGCCTCGTGTGAGAAACGGACACATGGTATAACTGTAATACCATTGTTAACCAATCGGGCTCATCGAATTATTCATAAACAACCCCCAAATCGGTTGTTTTGTATCATCAACGCAAAGGAAATTCATAGAACCCCCTTGCTCAGATAATGAACACAACAAAACAATACAACAATAACATTATCGAATTAATTACGAATCTCATTAATCAAACAGACCATTTAAAAACAAATTTCGAGCAACAATAACGGGTCTTTGAACACTCACATCAATGAGCAATAACATCTATTGTAAATAAACTCAACTCGCAAAATAAACTTCACTGTAAACTTAGGATGACTCAAGACAATGGAGTTCGCTTTGTATCGCTTGACACTGAAAATCAGAAGCTACGGCTTAAAAGGGTTCAGTTCAGTTGATTCCGAATAATCACGTAAATTCGTTCAATAGCTGCTTGCATATCACTCAAATTATACATTTGATTAATATTGAAAATAGTTACATAAACAAACTAGCTGCGTCCCGCGAATTTATCTGTGCGTATCCCGGTATTCCGTATATACCGCTTTTTCTTTCTATTTATCAGCTTCTAAGGGCCTTCTTCTTCTTCCTAGCACCTTCCCGCTTCCCAATACATTAGGATTAGCGGTGTCGCTTACTAAAGATAAAGATTCGCGTAGATACCGATTTTGACATGGAGCAACTGCCGACTCCACAACCCAGAGGGAAAACCAAACCTTTCTTACGTAAGGTCGAACGTGTTTCGAAATATAATCTCTCGGATGACCATTACCGTTGAGCGAGTGATAATTTCTTGGAGGTGCGGGTTTCCTTACTATGTGTTTCTTCACCGGTGAGCCAGTGATAATTACAAATATGTACAATAAATGCAAACACGCGAAATTAGTGGTACATGCCAGGATTCGAACCGAGGACATTTTGCTCAATAGGCCGGTTTCTTATCCACTGGGTTATCACTGCCATCTAAGGGTCGTTTCATTTGTACTCCTTTTAATTAATATTTTTTTATATACAACGTCCATAGCCATACAAGCATACAACTTATCTGATGTAAACCGGTTACCGTAGCGTATGAATATACCTTTACCAGAGGGACACTTTGTACAAAAGTCGTCTGCGTGGGTACCTCTATCTTACCTATTTCTACCGCCAAGCAGCTATATATATATATATATAGCTGTGTTCCGGTTTGAAGGGTGAGATATGGCAGAGAAATTATTGGGTACTGTGACGAAACAGCATTAGGTCACAAGATTGGCAGCGCGCGAGTAACATCCCCGTGGTGTGGCGAGCGTCAATAGGCTGAGGTGACCGCTTACCGTCTAATGCGGCCGTATGCCTTTTACCAATTTAGGTGTATAAAAAAAAATAACTCGTCCGCTTTATACATATAGGTATTAGTATAAATACGAGTACGCCCCCCCACCAAAGTCCGGTATTAATTCGCTGTTTTCTTTTATACAATGTCGGAAGGCATGCGATGCCACCTCTGCTGCTAACAGTAACTTCTTAGGAGCTTATTGGCGAACTCACTCCTACGTGTGTAGGACCATAACAACCCTTTAGGGGGTTGCTGTTTGACAACGGTTATCTGTGAGGTGGACTACCCCAGATGGGCTGTTTTGATGTGCCCTGCCTCTCTTAAAATGTTTCTGAGCAGTATTTTATCGGAGGTGATGTGTAGCCTCTGCCTACTCCGAAAAGGACATGTCGTGTAGATACAAATAGATAGAGTCGTATAATGATCGTCATTTTACAAATTACGATGCGATATGAAATATCACCCGCTATTGAAAAATGAACTTTAAGTCATCACAATAAGGTTTAAAGACATAGGTATAAACAATAAAAATATTTCACAAAGTCTTTGAAAGACGAAAACATATTTGACATGAAAAATATGTTTTTGTCACTTTTAAAAGACTTCGAAAAGCGAGGAGATTATTTGTCGCGTAACTTTTTTATTCTTTACAAAACAACTTTTTTCTCGCTGTATCGCTCGCATGGATTCCCAAATTTTATTCTTATAAATAAATATTATATTATCATTAGTAATGACTCGATAACTACAAATTTAACGAACTTGATGGCGCTATGGTTAGTAACGCTGCTTAGAGAACAACGCTTGTGGGTTCAATTCCCACACAGGACAAATAATTATCTCCATGAACATGTCTGTTTGTGTTGGGCTCTGTATTTTTAACCTAACATGAAACCGCAGCCAAATAACAACTTCCTGAGGATTGTTGTGTTCCGACGTGTGAGTGAGGTCACCAGTATGTTCCTAAGGAGTTGCTGTGTTAGCAACAGAGGTGGAATCGCGCGAGTAATACTTGATATATGGCAAGCATTCTTAGACTGCAGTAAGCCGATTCTACTAAAAAACTGCAACTGCAATGTAGCGCGGCATGTGTCAAAATGCGTACATTTAGACGTTTCGTTAAGCGATTTGACAGCACCGACGTTTAACAAAACGTCAAAATGTACGCATTTTGACACACGCCGCGCTGCAGTGCAGTTGCAGTTTTTTAGTAGAATGGGCCTACAGTAATCGCATTACATAGTCGCGGGCCGTATGTTTGTATGTCTCCTCATGTTGTATAAAAAAATGCCCCTTTTATTGATATTTGAAATAGAGATTTGTTATTTAAAACTATTGATGTGGCTTATACTTTTTATACAACTTGTGGACATTAAGGTATACATTAAATAATAATAAATAAATATTGTCGGACAAATTACACAACGCCATCCAGCCCCAATGTAAGCGAAGCTTGTGTTATGGGTACTAGACAACTGATAAACATACGTAAATACATTTTTTTTTTGTAAATACATACTTATTATACATAGACAATACCCAGACCAAGACAAACAGACATGTTCAGGCACACAAATGTTTGTACTGTGTGGGAATCGAACCCACGAGCATTGGTGTCAAAGTAGCGTAACAGCGTGTTCCACCACTGCGCCACCGAGCTCGTCAAATTAACAAACCATAGAGCACGTCTTACTAAGTATGTTACCACACATGTCAGCACACGTATGAACAGCACCACGTGTAAACGTGGATGTCGATCAGTCGACAAACGTACTTCTATCCAGTCGACGAGCTCGATGGCTCAGTCGAGGTTCGATTCCCACACAAGGCAAACATTTGTGTGCGTGAACATGTCTGTTTGTCTTGGTCTTGATGTTTTAGACTAATCTTTTGTATGTCCATAAAAACATAGACTCATTTTGTAAAAAGAGTGATACTCATAATATAAATACTAGATATAAGCATAATCTTGTGTTACATGCAAGCCGTCTCCACAAAATAAGTAATTCTTTTATGGGGCAATGTATACGGTTCTATAACAAACTTCCCAGCAATATAAGATAATTGTCAATAAACAAATTTAAAACTACTATTAAAGCCAAATTGTGTAGCAGGGCATATTATAAAGTATCTGACTATATTAATGATAAAAATGCCTGGGAATTAGTCGATCCAATTATAATGTAATTAATAAAATATGTAAATTTGTTTGGATACCAAAAGAGGGATGCCTGAGTTTTTTGGCAGTATTTTTATCAGTGCTCACCTAGTCATGAACTGCACGGTAGGGAAAAAAAATTGTGACGATTCCAAACAATGTAGCTATTTTTACGGAATAAAAAGATTTTGACTTTGACTTTAGAGAGGTAAGGCGCATCAAAGCAGCCCGTCTGGAGAAGTGCCACCAGCTCACAGAAAACCGCAGCTAAATAACACCTCCCTGGAGGATTGTTTTGTTCCTGGTTACCGTAGTTTATGATCGAAGGTCTGGTTCTGCCATTTGGGCATGTTCATGTATACAAACATTTTTGTTCTGTGTAGGAATCGAACTCTGATATTGGTGTCAAATTAACGTGACAGCGCGCTTCGTCACTGCGCCACCGAGCTCTTCATATTCATGTTTGAGTCAGTGGCATATCCCCATTCTATAATGAGAATATCTACCGGGGGCATGGACTATCCACCACCACATCAACCTTTACTTATCCCACTGCCGAGATACGGGTAACCCTTCAAACGAAGGGGTTTGAGCATACTGCATCACGCTGCTCAAATGCGGATGCCAGTGCTTTCAAGCCGCCCGAGGGCCACCGGCTTAGCTTAACGACTGTCATTTATCGACAACAGCCGGGACCGACGGCTTAACGTGTCATCCGAAGCACGGAGAAACTCGAAAAAGATAAACCCATCCATAGACTGGCTACGGTAAACGTTGCTTAACCCGCATGTTCGGTTAGAATGACACGCGCAAAGACGTCGTCGAGCTCTCCATGTACTATGGTAGATACAAAATACACATCATACGTCCAATATTATCTGAGACAAATTCCGGCTTTGTGTTTCTTATAACCTAATAACCTTATGTCTTAGAACAATATATTCTCGTCCGGGGCTAATACTAATTATTATCATGTTTGCCTACATCGTTTGTCATCCCCCTAATCCTGCGTTTACCACACCTGCGTCGAGACAGCCGGATCATGGCGGATAAGTCAAAAACAATTTTGCTGCGGTTATAATAAAGTCACATCCGGTATATCCGGTATATAGTCACAATATACCCTGCGAGTTGCGGCAGACGTTACTCAATCAATCAATTAGATACCTTAGGTAGGCGATCATTCTGACGTCAGTTTGATTCATCAGTCTGGTATAGCATTATAAATTAACTGATTCATGCGTTGTGCGTAATTGATTTTGAGGATTTGTTAGTTAAGCTATAGATAAAGGTTTTCATAGTATACTACCGATAGTTATCATAGCTGGTGGACGGGTGGCTGGTGTGGAAAAAGAAATTACTAATATTCCTGTTTTCGAGGAAAGAAAGTTGTGAGACTCGTACCATACCATTTTGAAATCAAACAATACTTCTTCTTTGCGTTATCCTCTTTCATAATCCATTAGGACCGGCGAGTCCGTTACCTAAGCTTAAGGATTTAGCAAAGATACTGATTTTTACAGAGAGTGACGTCAGACCTCCACCAGAGGAAAAGCCGGATAATTCTTAGGTAGGATCTCACGTCATCTATACATCTATACAGATAAATAAAATTGGAGTGTCTGTTTGTAATATTAAAATAACCGCTTTTTACTAAATGCATATGGATATATACACGGTACATATACCAAAATGAATCGTATTTTTACAATTTTTATCTGTCTGTCTGTCCGTCTGTCTGTTTGTTCCGGCTAATCCCTGAAACGGCTGGACCGATTTTGACTTTCACTGGTAGGTAGACGACTGTGCAGAGCACAATATAGGGTACTTTGTATCCCGTAAATATTTAGGGTTCCTGCGTAAAATATGAATAACTGTTAAAATTAGGGGAAAATATCTTCCCCTTCGGGGGTTATTGCAATTTTATTTTTATTATTTTCATTATTTTCATAGAATACGTATTTTTGTGACGTAAAATAACTACGCATTTTTTATGTAATAAAAATAAAATAAATATACGTTGCCACCCGTAAAGGTTAATAGATGGCGCTATATGAAAATTGAATCGCTCTATGGTTGCTTCTAAGACTCTGAACTTTGTTTTTTTTAAACAGAAAGAATTTGAGGTCTATAGAGAAATAAAGGCTACTAAAAGCCAAATCTCATGCGTGCGAAGCCGCGGGCTTCAGCTATTTCGTAATATAATTTCTTTGAGGGTGAAAACTGAAAGGGCTGAAAACACGTTCGAATCTTGTCATGTACCACTAAATTCGTGTTTCCGGGTTTATGTAAATATGTGTAATTTGTAATTATCACTAGCTCGCTTCGGTGAAGAAAAACATCGTGAACAAACCCGCACATCTAATTAATTATATTTCGAAAAACGTGTGACCTAAAAGTCAGTATCTTCGCCAAATCCAAATAGGCTTAGGCAGCGGACCCCGCCATTCCATAAAGATTACACTCAATTACATGAGATTTTTTTTTTAATTAAGATTTTTTTTATGTTAATCGTGTGGATTATCCCATTGAATTGCTTACTAAGCCACCTTCTAATTTTTATACATTGATTATTTTAAATTCATATTAGAATATACAGGGATTAGGGGGGAATACGTTGCTTAACATAGACAAGCTCGGTGGCGCAGTGGTGAAACGCGTTGTTACGCTACTTCGACACCAACGCTCGTGGGTTCGATTACCATACAGTACAAACATTTGTGTGCATGAACATGTCTGTTTGTCTTGGTCTGGGTATTTTCTATGTATAATAAGTATGTATTTACAAAAAAAAAATATTTACGTATGTTTATCAGTTGTCTAGTACCCATAACACAAGCTTCGCTTTCTTTGGGGCTGGATGGCGCTGTGTAATTTGTCTGCCAATATATTAACTGTAGCAAATTTTACGTACGAACAAAAACCATTTTTACCACTCATTTTCGGCCGCGCAACTTAAATCATCTTATTTTTAATAAACGCGTAACACGAATAAAAAAAACTGACGTAAAAAATAAGTTTGGAATCACGTTCGGTTTGGCATTTCGCGGTAGGACAATCCAATCGGCGTAAAACTCGCAGGTTCCCCTGGGAGCGTCGCCATGGCAACGGGGCAGGCACCCGAAAGGGGTCACAAAATCCAAAGTTATCTCGTAAATTTCCACGGTCGAATCTCATTTCGCCGCTCCGTATCGCTCCGATTTTCATTTTGAATATAACGAAATGAATTTAATTGGTCTGAAAAATTAAGTGGCGTGCGTTTGAATGGGGATTTTGATTTTACGTGGGGATTTTGATTTTACGTGGGGATTTTTAGTGGTTGCAGCTATCGTAGAAGGGATTATTTCTATCTATATCTTCACGCCAAGCCCCGTGCGGGGGTAAGTAGAGAGGAATATTATTATTCTTTATTTTTTCGTTATCGTTCCTTTAAACTCACAGGTATTAATAGCGGTTACTTGATAGGCATATGCGGGGTTATGATTCCAACATGCTCCACATGTTGGATACCATAACCCCCTCTTACCTCTTTGATACGATTGATGTAGTACTGCACAAAATTGTAATTAATTAATTACATTTGTGTTTTTTATTTCTTATCGTTATCCTATTTTCTAATCAATTGGGATCGGCGGGGTTCGCTACCTAAGCCTAAGAATTTGTAATCAGTAAAAAATTACAATTAATTAATTACAATAAAATCATGGGTATTAATCTCAGTCATTTGAAAGGCATTTGGTGCGCGGTAATATGGATCCAACGCATAGAGGCTCCTTCTAAAAGGTTGATACAATGTACTCACTATGACGCGTTCCGTGGGATATAAATGGAATAATATACTCATCGTCATTATACACGCTTACGTGCGTTACACAGTCCCACAGCCACACGCGCGCACACACAAACACACACCCACTCGTACTCACTTACGCACTCGAACACACATTAACAACAACACGTCTCTTTTCTTTGTATAACTTCTTAGTATGCATACCTATAGCATATTATTGTAATATAAAGAGCGGGACTCGCCAGATACATGTTTATATAACTTAATTGGTGAGTCCCAAAATATGTTTGTAATGACTATATAGTATTGAATAAATGAATTGAATTGAATTGAATGAGAAAGTCTTGGCAGGCATTGATACTTTTGCGAACGTGGCGGAAATTATAGAACTATTGGAATGAGATCCTAAAGGCGTCTTCACATTGCCTAGAATCACTACATTCGAATCAGAATGGAAAAGTTACCTGTCAAAATATTTGAAATCTGAATGAAAACTATTCGATTCCGTTCGGAATATGCCTTTCGGAGGCAAAGTGAATACCCCCACTAGAGGTATTGGTACTACGCTATTATAGAGGAGAGACGAACGACTGCCATAACTAACATATCTGATTGCTATTTCTAGCAAGCGGTGGCTCGCCACTCACCGAATGGACCTCCGAAGTGTCAGAAATAGTTGGCTCGGTCCAACACAGGTGTTAGCGACTCAGGGGCGCTGCGCTTCCTCCGAAGTTTCTTGCGGCGACGGTGGCTTACGCTCCCCTGGAGCTACATACTCTATCAACTCCGCTCTGGACGGCCATTGAAGGCAAGTCAGAGTTCAGAGTCCTGTTATCGTTATCCAAAATTACCACATTACTTTCACCACCAGTAAGAAAATTAGAAATATATATTGAATAGGCTATCGTAATCTCTTTACGATTACCCATACCCCGTCCATATCAACTACAAAGAGTTCAAAAACATGGATGGAGTATTGAAAGGTGAATTTCTGTCAACTATGGATCCAAAGCCAAGCTCACCTGCTTTGCCCTCAGCAGGGCAGCAACGGTCACGGGTGGCTGCGGCATTCATGTTTCAGATAGCGGGCATTCATAGATGACCTCACCGATTATAGAGTAGCCGTGGCAGCGACGGTATGGATCTACCAACGATAACGTGGGTGTATGCTGGCCGGTGCTAGATCGCATGAACTAATCGGTAGCGCACAAAGCAATTGAGATCAAATTGACTTGAAATTTGACTGGTGCAAAATATGTGTGTGTGTATATCTTCACGCCAGGTCACTTTCGGCGTAAGTAGAGGGAACCAAACGCCGTAAGATTCGGTTCTTACACAACTCATTCGCTTTGTTATATGCTAAACCATAAGGCGATAATGCCACCCTCTGCATCTCCATACATAGTCAGCACAATCATCATAGGTTTCGGTATCCGGAGTAGCGGGACGTCAGTCGTCCGGTATCCATCATATAGAGCACTCGACTTCTTTATTCAAAGCATACTTTGTTCCAAGCCTAATAAAATAATTTTGTTTTTTAAGAGGCTTGTAACAGAACCCGTATAACAGCTTCAATAACATTCATAGCACTTTTCATGCATGCTTGCTGGTTCCAGGGGATCCTGACGTCACCTTCTGGCCACTGAACCTAATAACTGTATGAAGAATGGTGAAAAACAAGTTCTATTACTGCTAAGAAAAGTAAGAGTCACAGTCGGAGCTATAATATATCGTAAGACAACATTCTACTCAACATTCAACTGACGAGCTCGGTGGCTCAGTCGTGAATGACGCGACTTTGACACCAACGCTCGTGGGTTCGATTCCCACACAAGGCAAACATTTGTGTGCATGAACATGTCTGTTTGTCTTGGTCTGGGTATTTTCTATGTACAATAAGTATATATTAACAAAAAAAATGTATTTACCTATGTTTATCAGTTGTCTAGTTTCGCTTCGCTTACTTTGGGCTAGATGGCGCTGTGTAATTTGTCCGACAATACAATATATTCCGTTTTACTCTGTATGGACGGAAAACGCTGAAACAGGAGAAATACAGGTTCACCTTATTTCCTGTGTGTACAGCGAGACAGCATTACGATATATTTTTTGACGAGCTCGGTGGCGTAGTCGTGAATTAACACCAACGCTCGTGGGTTCGATTCCCACACAAGACAAACATTTATATGCATGAACATGTATGTTTGTCTTGGTTTATATGTTTTATGAGAGGTAGCGCATTAAAGCAGCTCGTCTGGGGAAGGCGCATCAAAACAGTAAATCGCAAGCAAATAACAATTCTCTAGAGGGTTGTTGTGTTCCTGCGAGTGAGTGAGATCACCAGTAAGCTCCTAAGGAGTTGCTGTATTAGCTGCAGAGAAGGGATCGCGCGAGTGATACTTAATGTGTAATACATTCAAAGGTTAAGGTAACCGCTTTACATCAGGTGGGCCGTATATGTATGCCTTACGATGTTGTGTGTATATATATATATATATATATATATATATTATAGGTACGTCAGTTACGGGCTTGATACGCTCGATCCTCAAGTCGAAACGAAGGGAAGCGACAAATTGTTCACAAGTCTCAACGTGCGGCATTCCCGGGAATTCGTGCGCGTGTATTCGCACGTAATCCCATGTTTTCGTTTGAAAAAGTCGAACACTTTCGTACTTTTGCGCGAATGGTGATTAAACTTTATCGAATACTGTGCTTAATTGCCCCAGGTGCACGAAATCTACCATGCGTAGTGCATAATGCAGTTAAGTGATTTATTAAAGGTGTATTAAGTCTGCCGGGGGAGATTAATTAATTTATCACTGGCGTTATTGTTTATTACCAATACCTACGTATAAGCAAGTAATAGCGTGGTGGATAAAGAATCAGACTATTGTTTAATTGGATGCCGCCGCGCCGGTTCGTATCCTGGTATGTATGTATAATAGTTAATAGATTCAGGCGTTATTTTCCGACAGTCAAATTTATATGCAATTTGATCTAACCGGCTTTGTGTGCTTCCGCCACCAATTAGTTCATGCGGCCTAGCGCCGGCCGGCACCCACCCACTACTGTTAGTACGTGCTACATGCCGACGCTGCCATGTCTGCTGCGGTAGTCTCTGCCTCGGCTGCTGCGGTCGTCCGCCATCTGGAACAGAATCCGCATGTCCCCACCACCACCGTCGCTGCCACGACTGACCTAGTCGTCGCTGCGACACGTGTTTCGCCTCTCCACGAGGCATCATCAGGCGTTGTAGACGTTAATCGTAAGAATAACATGCTAAAAGTACTACAAGTACTTCGGTGGACGGTGGTGGTAGGGGCATGCGGATTCTGTTCCAAATGGCGGACGACCGCAGCAGCCGAGGCAGAGACTACCGGAGCAGCCATGGCAGCGTCGGCATGTAGCACGTACTAACAGTAGTGGGTGGGTGCCGGCCGGCCGGCCGGCCTTGCGGTGTAAGCAAAGAGAACTGAGCGCCACATGACTCGATCCTTACATGCATCACTGCATCATGCACGCTCGCCGGTTTCTAAAACTCCTAACATCACCTGATAGAACACGATCGATTTGATTATGCTAGGTAAGTTTTGGCCTTCCTTGACTCCTACATCCTTCCACATTTGCGTTGTATATGTGTTTCGTAATCCTATCTTCCTTTTAATTTTTTCACTTTACATTATTCACGACGTTATTAATACTTTTTTTTTTATATTAGTTCAGCATAGTGGCCCCTCTTTGCCTGATGGTAAGCGAAAGAGGAGCCCAAATCGCAACTTCAACTGGCAACATACTACATCCCGTATCCTGTCAGTTGACGCTGCCATGCTGACCCGCAAAATGCTTCTTCACGCTTCGTTTGAAGGATCCCATATTGTAGGAGGGAGGGAACACATGTGCAGGCAAGGCGTTCCACTTTTTAATGGTACGACAAAGATAGGAGTTGCCGAACTTTTTGGTACGCGAAGAGATATTCTCAACCGTGGAACTATGACATCGCAAGCCCGCACGTGTGGTTCTATGACGGAAGGGTGAGGGTGGGATAAGGGAAAACAGTTCTTCAGGGCACTCGCCATGGTAAAGGCGGTAAAATACGCTAAATACGTGACAAATTTTAGGTTTCTAAATCAGATCGTCTGCATGTAATACGACTGTGACATACAATATGTGATGAATCTATGAGGGTTCTTTGTTTATCATGAAACCACTTATAATGGTTACTCTACCCCTTTGTCCCTCGGTGTTCTTGTCACAGATGCCATCGCCCTTCCCCGCCTTGTATCCATTATACAACGGATTATACCGTTGTTATGTAACTTACTATGCTACATTGTAGAAGCAGATATACAATGCAAAAATTGAAGGATGTAGGAGCCGATGAAGGCCAAGACTTATCTACCATGATCAACATGGTCGTGTTCTATCAGAAGGTGATGTCAGGAGCCCTAGAAACCGGCACGCGTGCATGAGAAGAGCAATGAATGTTAGAGTAGCGAGTGAGGTATGTAAGGATCGAGTCGCGTGGCGCTCGGTTCTCTCTGCCTACCCCGCAAGGGATTTGGCGTGATGTTATAGATAGATAGATAGACAGATGTAACTTACTAAAGTTTTAAGAGAGGTGTTTATTGTATTCTGGGTATCATTATATAAAAATAGTAAATTGAATTCAAATATTTTAGCGTTAGCGTTAGAGAAAATGATGATAATGAATACTCGCGATGTGCGCACCGACATTTAAAATCGACGCCACGAAGCTGGTTATCGTTTTGTTTTACTGGTACGCAGGTTTCTAATTTTAGAAATAATTTTTTTTTTTATTACGCATAAGAAGTATAATTTCTTAGGTTATAAGTACACATAGACACTTTTTTTGTTCGTCAATATATGGAATCTCGATATTAACTTTTGAGTAGCCTGTGAAAGTATTTTTTTCTATTTTTCGGAAGAATGTACATTTATTGAAACCTTGAGGTCTTCACCGAAAAACATTTTCCACGAAGGACTATAGTATGGGTGGCTGATTTTCGAAACCGCAATCTATAATCAATAATCAATGCAGCGTTGTTCTGTTCTTATCTGAGCGATGTTACCATTAAACTCGAACGGAATCTCTGTGTTAGGAACAGGAGAGGCGCAACGCATAAGCGTACTTGCTGTAATACATTCATAGGCGAAAATTACTTAGCATCATGTGGGCCGTATGCTTGTATGTTTCCCGGCGATGTATAAAAACGTGACTCGATGCTTATACACCTCATCCACTTGTTTGTGCAGACAAATGTTAATTTTTTTGTGAATCGAACCTACGAGCGCTAGTGTCAAAGTAGAGTTACTAACCACGGTTCTATCGAGCTTATAATAACAAACTCGTAAAAATAAAGCTGTCAAAAAGTCAAGCAGTCTTGGATTTTCCCAGTAACTGACGAGCTCCGTGGCGCAGCGGTAAATCGCGCTGTTACGTTACTTTCACACACGTTAGTATCAAAGTACATAACAGCGCGTTCGATTCCCACACAGGACAAAAATTTGTTTGTATGAACATGTCCGTTTATCTTGGTCGGGGTATTTTCTATGCATAATAAGAATGTATTTATAAAAACAAAAAGTATTTAAAGTTTATCAGTTGTCTAGTGCCCATAATACAAGCTTCGCTTACTTTGGGGCTAGATGGCGCTGTGTAATTTGTCCGACAATATTTATTTTATTATATATCGACATCAAAATTAAACCTATACTATAAAGAAAAAAAAACAATTTTTTATATGAAAATGTAAGCATGAATATTATATCACAATTTCATGACGCATGCTTCATAATTTTAAGGGGAAAAACACGTCCTATATTAATCTTATGGGCTTAGTTTTTACAGAGAGTAATAAAAAGAGCCTCATATCTTGAGTGACACTTAAACCTCCCTTGGAGTTTTAATAAAACTCGCAAGAGCTACCTTTATTTATACTTGGCCTGGGTTACACTAAACCCCCGTGTAATGAAACTGAACAATCCGAGTTATATTATATATTTTTATTTAAGTAGTGTAATAAAATATATACAAAACATTATATTTTGATACGCACGGTGGCGATTCTATAACAAAATTCCCAGCAATATAAGAGAATTATCATTAAACAAATTTAAAACTACTATTAAAGCCAAATTGTGTAGCAGGGCATATTAAAAGTATCTGACTATATTAATGATAAAAATGCCCGGGATTGAGTCGATCCAATTATAATGTAATTAATAAATTATGTAAATTTGTTTGGATACCAAAAGAGGGATGCCTGAGTTTTTTGGGCAGTATTATTATCAGTGCTCACCTAGTCATGAACTGCACGGTAGGGAAAAAAATTGTGACGATTCCAAACAAATGTAGCCATTTTTACGGAATAAAAAGATTTTGACTTTGATGGCGCAGCGATTAATAACGCGGCTTTGGGGTAGGCAGGGACTACGGAATGCCAGGGCACTGATTCAAACATACCTCTCTCGCTTCTTCCACACTCATTTACCTCTTCTCTCGTGCTTTTCGGTTTCGGTGCTTTTGATTTGACCCTTATTCAGCACATCAGCTTTTTGATCCATATGTGTGCGTCTAGAGCGGCCGCTGCCGATATCTCCACTCAGTATTGCTCTATATACTTCTTTTGTAACTTTTTGCCATCCATCCTTTCCAAATGTCCAATCCATCTCAGAATACCCGTTTCTATTTCTGTCGCAACATCATCTTTCATTCCACATTGTTCTCGTATCGTGCTATTTCTTACTCTATCAACCATTCTAATTCACACATGCTCTCATTTCAACAGCTTTGACCTTTTCTTTCTTGCTTCATATATTATAGACAAGAATATTTTAATTAGTTAATAGATTCAGGCGTTACTTTGCGAAAGTCAAATCTATATACAATTTGATCTAACCTGCTTTGTGTGCTTCCGCCACCAATTAGTTCATGCGGCCTAGCGCCGGCCGGCACCCACCCACTACTGTTAGTACTTGGTACATGCCGACGCTGCCATGGCTGCTCCGGTAGTCTCTGCTTAGGCTGCTGCGATCGTCCGTCATCTGGAACAGAATCCGCATGCCCCCACCACCACCGTCGCTGCCACGACTGGCCTGGTCGTCGCTGCGACACGTGTTTCGCCTCTCCACGAGGCATCATCAGGCGTTGTAGACGTTAATCGTAAGAATAACATGCTACAAGTGACAAATCCATCGCAGTGCCGTCCCTTATATTGAATTGAGGGTGGGGTTGGATGGTGTGAGCGAAAAGATATTTAATAGTGGGGAATGGTTTACGTCAGTCTGTTTGTTCATGAGAGTAATTTTAGAATTTTTATGTTTATTAATTTCTAATTGTTCCCTAATATTTAGTTTTAAACCTTTGTCTATGGTGTGTAAAATTTGATATGTATTAGTGGGGGATAAGTTATGTCCTTTGTCTATAAGATGCTCGGCGAAGTGTGACCTTTCTGGGCGATTGTTTTTATACGCCGATACATGTTCGTGAAATCGTGTTATAAAGTTACGACCAGTTTGCCCGATATAAACGTGTTCACATTCATCGCAGAACAGCTTATAGACGCCGGATTTTTTATTGGGCGGGATTTTATCTTTAGTGTTACAAAGTGACCTGAGTGAATTATGGGATTTGAGAGCAACATGTATGTTATTTTTTCTAAATATGTGAACTATTTTGTCAGTGATTTTACCCAGGTATGACAAACTCGCAGTGTATTTATTTGTCGAAATATATGGAACCGCGTACAATAGTCTGTTAACGATACTACTCGTTTTTTTACGCAATAATTTATCGATGGTAGATTTGGAATAACCGTTTGACTTCGCGATCTGATATATTACATCAAGTTCTTTGTTGTAATTATCCTTACTTAATGGAACGCTCATCAAACGGTGTATCATAGTTTTATACGCTGCGAGCTTGTGTTGCCAAGGATGGCTGGATGACGCGGGAATCGTGGTATCGGTATGAGTTGGTTTGCGGTATATCGAAAATTGATGGAGGGATTGATTTTTAGTTATGGTTAAATCTAAAAAGTGAAGTGAACTATTTTGTTCTATTTCTAAAGTGAATTTAATTTTAGGGTGGATTTTATTTAATTTGGAAACAAAGAGATCCAATTGACGATTGGTACCTGTCCAGCATATGAGAATATCGTCGACATATCTATAGTAATAGAATATGTGTGGTTTACCGATTATGTGTTCGCGTTCGTAATTATCCATAAATAAGTCAGCCATCAATGGACTAAGAGGGGACCCCATTGCTAACCCTTCTTTTTGAAAATAGTATTTATTATCAAACTGAAAATAATTTTGAGACATGCAAAATCTTGTCAGTCGTAATATGTCATCTGTCTCGCCAGGATGAATGAATTTACTTTCTAAAGAGGACTTGAGGATTTTTAGACAATCCTCGTAAGGTACGTTAGTAAATAAACTTTCAACATCGAGTGAAATTAATTTGGAAGAAGGGGGTAGTGTTAAGTTTTTTATACTATCAATTAAATGTAAACTATTTTTAAGACTGTGTTTTGGCTCAAAAGATATCTTTTCACGGATATGTACATTAAGAAATTTTGCCAACTTATAGGTGGGAGCTCCAATGTACGACACAACTGGCCTTATTGGAATATTGATTTTATGTAATTTTGGTAAACCATAAAGCATAGGAGAATGGGGATTCATGGGAATAATTTTGAATTTTGAATATGAATTATCCGGAAAGATATATTTCGAGCCGTTAACAGTTAACTTTAACGGCTCGAAATATATCTTTCCGGATAATTCATATTATCCGGCCTGTAGCCTGTGACAGCCTGTCGATGTAGTATCGATGGTATGCTGGTATTGGTTGATAAATGTTAAAATTGTATTCATTTTAAATGATTACTTTTCGATCTGTCATATTTTTATTGCAAAGAAATATTTGATACCGTAGAAACCGCTTTTTCTTACTTTCTTTATTTTATCACGTTTTCTAAGGGATGTTGAATAACAGTCCTCAAGAGTTGATATTTATCATATTATGCAAAAATTGGTTCGGACAGGAGAGAAAAATAATACAACAGCTTATACGACGGGAAAGTGAAGGAATGTAGTATTTTAGACGTCTATTAAAGACCAGAACTCATCTGACATAACCGAACTGTTCTTGTATTATCAGAAAATGATATCGAGAGTGAACGTGGGCGGTATTGATCGATCTTGAGTGCTGAAAGCTTTTACAGCTATCACGAGAGTAGCGGAATACCCACAACTTCTAAGGAGCTTACTGGTGGCCTCATTCACACACCGGAACGCAACAAATCTCCGGGAAGTTGTAATTTAGCTGTGTTTTTCGATGAAGTGGAGATACTTTCCCAGACGGGCTGCCTTGATGCACCCTACGTCTCCTAAAAACACTCAGATCAAGACAAACAGACATATTCATGCCCACAAATGTTTGTCCTGTGTCAATCGAACCCAAGAGCGTTGGTGTCAAAACAGCGTTACTTAACACTGCGCCACCGAGCTCGTCAAAATTATTTTTAATGTGATATGAATAGCCAATGATTGGTTAATCAGTTTTTTTTTTATACTACGTCGGGAGGCATACAAGCATACGGCCCACCTGATGCTAAGCGGGTACCGTAGTCTATATTAAGTTACACTCGCGCGATGCCTCCTCTGCTGCTTACACAGAAAATCCTTGGGAGCTTACTGGTGACCTCACTCACACGCAGGAACACAACAACCCTCTAGGGAGTTGTTATTTGGCTGCGGTTTTCTATGAGGTGGAGGTACTTCCCCAGATGGGCTGCTTTTATGCGCCCTACCTCTCTTAAAACATCCAGACCAAGACAAACAGACATGTTTATGCACACAAATGTTTGCCTTCTGTGGGAATCGAACCCACGAGCGTTGGTGTCAAACGACTGAGCCACCGAGCCCGTCAAAATGAAGGATTTGTTAGGGTTCCGTACACAAAGGGTAAAACGGAACCCTATTACTGAGACTCCGCTGTCCGTCCGTCCGTCCGTTCGTCTGTCACCAGGCTGTATCTCATGAACCGTGATAGACAGTTGAAATTTTCACAGATGATGTATTTCTGTTGCCGCTATAACAACAAATACTAAAAAATAGAATAAAATGAATATTTAAGGGGGCTCCCATACAACAAACGTGTTTATTTGCTCGTTTTTGCTCGATATTGATAACGGCAGCAGGTAAACGCTTGAAATATTCACAGAATATTTAGTTATATGTTACTTTAAAAATAAATAATTAAATTAAAATAAAACAAATATTTAAGGGGGGCTTCCATACAACAAACGTGATTTTTTTGCCATTTTTAGAGATAATGGTACGGAATCCTTCGTGCGCGAGTCCGACTCGCATATGGCTGATTTTTTTTCCGATTTAATTCAATCATATGATGTAGCAGTGCAAGACAGCTCCACATAGGCAAAATAAAATTTGAATCTTATGATATTCCCTATTTTTATTACTGGCTGGTATGAAGATCTTATATTAGAATTTTAAAATCAAATTAATTTAATAATATGTCTGTGACATGACTTTTCAGTGACCAAAGAAAAATCTAACTTTGATCTCATAAATGTACCTGCGGGTCGACCTCAGGCGAAATTTAGATCACAATGAATATAAAGCTATTGTAGAAACAGTTGTTGTGTTCCTGCGCGTGTGTAAGGTCACCAGTAAGCTCCCATGGTGTTGATGTGTTAGCAGCAGAGAAGGCATCGCGCAAATGGTACTTTATGTGTTACGAGCATTCATAGGTAAGCGCATTACATCAGGTGGGCCGTATAATTGTACGCTTTCCGACGTTGTATAAAATAAAATCTGCTACTTTAGAAATAGCAGCAACGTTGAAAATAGGTGAAAAAAGAATTCTGATTCATCTTTTTGAAAGCTGGTCGGAAAGTGGGCATCGTCTCACTGAACATGAGAAATGAAGAATGAGCGTTGATTTTATCATCATCACTACTACGTATTATAAAACAAAGTCCTCCGCCGCGTCTGTCTGTCTGTCTGATCGCGATAAACTCAAAAACTAGTGCACCGATTTTCATGCTGTTTTCACCAATGGATATAGTGGTTCTCGAGGAAGGTTTTAGTATATATAATTTGTTAAGTTTTTGTATACATTAACGATATTTGTTGGAGGTGTCGGATTCTTTCTGACACCTCCAATGGGTGTCGGAAGGAAATAAGCTGTCTGGGAGCTTTCAACAAAAACGCTGCCTAAACCCTTTGAGATATAACAAAATAATGTATGGTGGAAGTATGTATATAGGTCTACAGAAAAGTCCGCGATGGCATATGTCTATCTCTCAAGTATAACAAACTTCATTTTAATACACACATCAAAAGTGTCTAGGGATCAACATATATTTTTGCAATAACTTTTCTCCTGATTGATATTAATTAAAATTTTCTTTAAGGATTCATCAAATAAAGTGTTTTCGTTTGTCTACAGTAACGATAAACCAAGTCACCTTTGCATTAATAAAGAAATTTGCCATTTTCATAATAAAGGGATTTTTGACATTTGAACCACTAACATTAAAGTTCGAAAAAAAGACTGAAATAACAGTTTTCTTTAAAATTTTATTGGGTAACTTAAACAATTAATAATCCGTGTTTCTACCGCGAACACTAACAACACAAGAACATCGGTTTGGCATACTCAAAATGAGTTCATCCAAATCACGCTGTGGAATGGCCGCCCATGTTCGTTGCAACAACAAAAAAAGGTCTTCTTGCGACTGGATACCCTCCATATTCGACAGAGCTCTTCTCTGTAGCATATCCCATGCATGGACACGGAGACAAGACCGATACATTCAAATCACAACTCGAAGAGCTCCAACAATAACCGCCATGATGTTAGCCGTGACGCTTCATCACTCTTCAGGGAACTTAATTAGCGACCAAACAGTCAGAAACCGCTTGCATGAAGTGAACCTTCATTCCCGAAGACCGCTAAGGGTACCACCTATAGCAATGCACAATCGTAGGATTCGATATCAATGGGCTCTTGAACACAGAAATTGGGCAGAAGAACAATGGCGTTTCGTGTGCTTTTCTGATGAGTCTCGTTTTGGTATGAGACCGGATACAAGACGTATACGACACTGGAGAACCCCTGGACGCCAACAGCGATTAAAATCCTGCCAGGAAGTCCATCCTTATAGTGGTGGAACCATCATGGTATGGGCGGGTATTTGGATCGGCGGAAGAACTGAGTTGATTTGGATCAGAGGCAACCTCAACGCTCAAATTTATGCTGAGACGATTGTATCAGACGTCATCGTTCCTCTACAAGTGCAAATCGGTCCCTTATTTCAGTTAATGCATGATAATGCACGACCGCACACCGCAAGAGTTGTAAGACAGACTCTCGCCGCAGCTAACATCAATGTCATGCCCTGGCCTGCTCAGTCGCCAGACTTGAACCCGATTGAGCATGCATGGGATATGCTACAGAGAAGAGCTCTGCCGAATATGGAGGGTATCCAGTCGCAAGAAGACCTTTTTTTTGTTGTTGCAACGAACATGGGCGGCCATTCCACAGCGTGATTTGGATGAACTCATTCTGAGTATGCCAAACCGATGTTCTTGTGTTGTTAGTGTTCGCGGTAGAAACACGGATTATTAATTGTTTAAGTTACCCAATAAAATTTTAAAGAAAACTGTTATTTCAGTCTTTTTTTCGAACTTTAATGTTAGTGGTTCAAATGTCAAAAATCCCTTTATTATGAAAATGGCAAATTTCTTTATTAATGCAAAGGTGACTTGGTTTATCGTTACTGTAGACAAACGAAAACACTTTATTTGATGAATCCTTAAAGAAAATTTTAATTAATATCAATCAGGAGAAAAGTTATTGCAAAAATATATGTTGATCCCTAGACACTTTTGATGTGTGTAC
Source organism: Pyralis farinalis (assembly GCA_947507595.1). Classification (NCBI taxonomy): domain Eukaryota; kingdom Metazoa; phylum Arthropoda; class Insecta; order Lepidoptera; family Pyralidae; genus Pyralis; species Pyralis farinalis. Next base: position 25,239,840 of record OX382278.1, read on the forward strand.
ATTAAAAAATTATCAATTATAAAGTGGTAATGTAAAAGCTATTTGACGTTTTGTTTGTTACGATTTACTCGTAACTCAAAAACTACTCCACCAATTTTACGGAATTACATCTCCTCGGAGTAACATAGACTGTTTTATATTTTCTGTAAAGAACCCGTGCGAAGCCGGGGCGCGTCGCTAGTCATTTATAAAAAAAATTACTGCTCATTAGGTCAATAAAAGGCAACAAACGATTTAAACTGCACTCGATGACTTCCTAATTGAAAAAGCTTACTAAAAAAAACTAAAAACAACTAACTACTACTTGAAAACATTTCTAAGTGATTATGATAAGTATTGTGGAATTTAATTGTACACTACTATGTTGATTTATTTTGTATTTTTATAATTCGTAAATCTTTAATTTTAACGTAATGTTTAAATTTAAATAATTGAATAACCAATGTAAGACAAATGCCACCTTAGTCTTCCTGCGACCGCGGATGTTGCAAAGCATTCGAAACGTCAGGTTCAACAAAATAAAAAATAATAATAACACGCGATACTTCCGTTAAAAATTGTTTAATTCAATGTGTAACAATCGCGAAAACCTAAGACTGTTTAAATTTAAAGTTTATTATACCTACTTGTTATTAATAACTAATTTCATATGCCAGTAAGGCGAATCATGTATCAGCTTATTTAACACCAATGTGTCAACCCAAGTTCGTAAACAAATAACTAAATAATGAACAACAAATACAACATTGCGTCAAAACTTGCCTAAACTTGTTGCACACAAGTTGTTGATGCACATAAATGAGTGGATTCACAATTGAGCCGTTTTTCACTGGCAATCAAAATTGGATCCTCTATGTATGAAAATATCGCACAGTTCGTACAGAAAGTAATCTGCAAAACTACAGCCGTAAAGCAAATTGAGTCTGTGGAATATTAATTAAAATACAATAGGACATGTTACGGTGTTGTTCATTACAGTTTTCTGACAGTTGGTACATCCGCACAACGAATCGTCTGAAAACTACTGACAACTGGAAATACTGATCATGCACCATACTCACCTTTGGCTTTATTCCAAATGATTTTCATTTTCTTTGGAATAAGGATATCTTTTTACATAGGGAACAATTCAAATTCGATGAGGTGGTAAAAAGTACCTTCAAATAATCCATTGATTCCTGCCCTCGGATTTTCTTTAGTACAGAAATATGAATTTCCATTATCACAATAATAGCCTTTAATTCGATTAATTAATCATATATTTGTTATCAAAAATAATTAACACCAATCACCACATGAACCCTTACTCATCCCACTGCAGAGATACGAGTCTCTCTTCAACCGAAGGGGTTTAGAGCATACTCCACCACGCTGCTCAAATGCAGATTGGCGGAGGCCAGTGTTTTCAAACCGCCCGAGGGCCAGTGGCCTTACTTAGCATGACGACTGTCATCTATCAACAACAGCCGTGACCGACGGCTTAACGTGCCTTCCGAAGGACGTAGAAACTCGAGATAGAAAATCCATCCATAGACAGGCTGCGGTCGACGTTGCTTGACCTGCGTGTTTGGCTAGAATGACACGTGCAACGACGCCCTCGAGGTCTCATTGTTTTGTATGTTACATATACATCACTTTCATGAGCAATTGCTATGATTTTTTAAGAAGCAAGCGAGTTGTGTACTGGCTGTACCATGTGGTGTTTGATTCTCTCTGCATACCTTACAAGGGACGTGAAGATATACACGTAAATAGATCTTTAAAATCAAAACTTAAGTCGATATACATTACCAATTAGCAAGCACATCTGGGGAAAAAGAGCAAAGCAAACACGGCGATGAATCGCGTAGCCGATTCATATAACCTTGTTCATTTATTTCCTTCCTTCTATTTCCAGAACTAGGGACTAAAAATATAACAAAAACGCTTGTTTATGAACCAAGTTTCAGTAGAGTCCACAAATTGAATTCAAGTAATGCCAAGTTTTAAGCTGTCACAAATGCCGTCTTGGAACCGCGGAGCAAATAAGAAGACGTGGAATACAGAGTTTGGGTACCGGTGCTCTGACCCACTTCCACAGTTGGCTTCAAACCGAATGTCGCTGGAAGTTTTGACATGGAAAATACGAACGAGGTTCGTATTGAAAAATATATTTTGGTATTTGGCTAGAACGTTTTCTACGAGTATAATTGATGCTTGACAGTTGACATCCTATAATTTGTATTAATTTTAACGGGCTTCTTCCCGCGCTTTTTACGAGTGACATTGTTTTTTTACTTGAAATTTTTACAATTCAGTATAAAATTAGTTTTGTGTGACAATTTCGATAGTATTTTGTAACATAAGTGCTAGTGAAATTTTACAGTAATGAAAAACTCCAAATGTAACAAGTTTATGCATTTTTTGGAAGACGTGAATAAGTTCATCAAGAAAACCTTGTAAGAATCACTATCGTTTTACGGGTGGTATTTAAATTGGGTTGATTGGGTATAGGTACCCTTCCCAAGTATTTTTTCCTTCTCCTGAAGCTGGAACATAGAATTAAGATTTTCAAATGGTTCTAAACTGAAGACTTGGCTGTATGGACTAGATCCCTTTGCCTTTCCCCTCGGGGATAAAATGATACAAAAAAAAATTTAACGTGAGTCTTTTTAAAAGGTTTTGGAGTTCTTTTTTAACGTGTCAGGGAAAAATATTAGATATTCTGAATATTTTAATACCGCCTGATATTTTAGCCACTACCTACGTAAAATTTAAACTCTCCAAAATTACGTGACCTTTACTTTGGGAGCAATTATGCAAATATTAAATTTCAAATAATGAAATCGAGATTTTATATGTGAAACACAAAGTTCATAGAATTCGAAGTAATTACACGGATACGTTGTTCGGTACTGTCACCCTTTAAAGATTGAATACAAAAAATAATGCTGAATATCACGTATTTTGAAAATTGTAGCATTTACTCGTGACAAATTTGAAAGTTGCAATTGTAGGACGTAATTATGAGGAGAATCAGTATGAATAATCCCAAAAATAGAAGAAATAGAGATATTTTAGAGTATCGCGTTGATTCCAATGCCAGAGGGCGCCACTAACATGTAAACATTGAGCTCCGTGTTAAAAAATGCAAAAAATAGTAATCTAGTGTTTTTTGATAAATTAACTTTTAATATATGCATGCCGAGACTCAATTTGTGTGAGTGAGTGTTATCTCTGTGGACAACTGTGTAAATATAAAGATAGGACAAGATAATCACAAAAGTGAAATGTTGTTAAAAAAACAGTGGAAATCAATACCTCTTCATTAAGATATCTATGCAAACCGCATTTTAGTGTAACCGAGTGTAAAAAAAGTACATAAACAATCAAATATAATGTAGATATGGTGCAAAATTAAAACTTTTTATTGTAGTACAAACCGTTTGAACGTTTAAAAATACTATAATAGACTTTGAACTCTGACACATTATAAATCTATTGCATACACTGCCATCTAGTGTTCAATAGCATAATCATCTCAACGACTACACTACTTTAGCTTGATATTTAACACCTTGTAATGATATAAATTGACACTGGAGGGCGCTGTAAATAAATCTAATACAATGGATAAACTTTGCGTAAAATGTAAACAAACTATTAAATGCAAACAGTTCTTAACTTGTATCAACTGCAAAAAATACTACGACCTAAGTTGTTCTAATACTGAGAAGCGGTATTTCATAATGACGACGACGCAAAAAGAGAAATGGAAATGTAGCGACTATTATAGCAACAAAAAAGCCCAACATCAACTTAAACAGAAAAAAGATACACCTGTACGGAATATCAATGATGACTCTGTCATTTTATCTGCAACACTAACGACTTCAAAGAAAACAGAAACATCCATGACTCCAGAAATACAAAGATCCAACTTTATAACACCAAACAAAAAAACTGCTCAGGACGATTCTATTAAAAACTCATCAACAGGAAAGGCTCTTGTTTCTGAAATATTGAGTAGCTCTGAGTATAGAAACATCACAAATCGTAAGAAATACAGAGCCAACATAAGTACGGAAAATTCTTTTGACTCATTATCGATGGAAGAAGAACATGAAGATATGGTACTTTCTTCCCCAGAGGGGCCGAATCTGACGAGGACACGAAGCTTACCTGATATGAGAGCTTACGACATACAAAAAATCCATGACATGGAATGTACGATACAAGACCTTACAAAAAAATTGGAGTCGGCGAATCTTGAAATTGATAATGTAAATTCGGAAAACACCACCCTCAAGAAGATTATCTCCTCTAAAGACCAGAAAATATCTCAACTTTTAGACATCTGTGGATCTACCACAAAACTATCAAGAAAAATAACTCGCAAAAGTATCGACACGAGACAGATGGATCGAAGTTATACACAACTTGCCATGTCACCCACAGATGGCGCTAGCAGTACCAAATCGAACCAAGAATTGAGACGTAGAAAAATGACAGCAGAGTGTATCGCTAGTGACAGTGACAGAAAAGAAGAAGATACGCGATCTTTCTATGGTACTCGTACAATAAATAAACAAACAAGTAGCGAGCAGAATGAAAAATGTATAATTAGTGGAGACTTCAACATAAATCTACTTAAGGATGGCAAATTAAAAAATGATTTTTTAAACTTACTCAAAAGTTATAATTTCAGAGCTCTTATACATGACCAACACACATTTTCTCGGGGTTCTTCACAGACTTGTCTTGATAACTTTATAACAAATTTGCCAGAAGAATTAATTCTAAGCACTAATGTAGATCATAATAACTTAGCAGATGGCCATGCTGCTCTTTTTTGTAGTATGTCTCTTGAAAAAAACTGCGCATATAAAAATAAAGGACAATATTATTATATAAAAAGAAGAATATTCAGTGATAGTAATAACAAATTGTTTCGTGAAAAAATAAAAAAATATAATTGGACTAATATGGGAATAAATTATTTTCTAAAAATATTCAAAGAAATTTTTAATACATGCTTTAAAACAAAAAGGATCCGCATATATTATAAACAAAAAAATAAGTCATGGGTCACCAAAGGTATCAAAGTGGCAAGTAAAATGAAAAGATTTTTATGTAATTTTAATAAAGCGGAGTGTCACGACTCCATAAATCAATATAAATCAGCGTACATAAGAACATATAGAAAGGTAATAAAAAATGCTAAGAAATATGCTGTTAATATGGAAATAGATAAGGCTAAAAATATGCAGAAAAGTATTTGGAAAATTATAAATAAGTATAGACAGAAAAAAAGGAATAATTGCAGTGACAAAATTATACTACAAGTAGACAACAATAAAATTGATGACGCACAGAAAGTGGCGGACACATTATGTGACCATTTTACTCTTAAATCTACTACTACAAATTTAACTAGTGATCCCATAGACATACTCATGAAAAATATTGACAAAGTGAAAAATGACATGCAATGGAAGGTTGTTACACCATGTGAGTTGACGAAATTAGTTAATTCAATGGACTGTAAAAAATCATGTGGTTTTGATGAAATACCTATTAAAATAATTAAAGATAACATTGACATTTTGGCATTACCTTTGACTCATTTCTTTAACTTGTGTATAGAAATGCATATTTTTCCGGATCAACTTAAAATTGCGAAAGTAATTCCCACATTCAAGAAAGGCTCTAAAAAGGATGCTAAAAATTACAGACCTATTTCGCTCCTTTCCATACTTTCAAAGATTTTTGAAATGATTTTAAAAACACGGCTGCTTGATCATCTGAGTACATATGCGATAATAGGTGATGAACAATATGGATATCGTAAGAACATCGGAACCAGGGATGCCATCGATGCGCTTGTGGATGAAATAGTTGGAAAGGTCAGCGAAAAGAAAAAAGTAGCTAGTCTTTTCCTTGATCTGAGTTCTGCATTTGACTTAGTTGACCACAACATTTTACTAAAAAAACTGGAATTTTATGGAATTCGTGGTAACATACTGTTATTGTCCCAATCTTACTTGGAAAACAGAAAACAGTTTGTAGAAATTAAAACAGTTGAAAATGACAAAGAAAATATAGTAAAATCAAAAACCCTTGCCATAAAAAGTGGAGTTCCGCAGGGTTCCATTTTGGGACCTATTCTCTTTCTCATTTTCACAAATGATTTGGCGAGATATATTTTGAATCTGCACCGTGACATCAAAGTAGTTCTGTTCGCAGATGACACTAACGCTGTTATATCCGATACTAATATCAGACATCTTAATCTTAAAATAAATAACATTTTGCTAGATTTTTATATATGGTTTAGTGCCAATAATTTAAAACTTAACTGTAATAAGACTAAAGTTATACTTTTTAAATCAACAACAAAAAATACAGAAACAGTTGACATTACTCTCAATGGAGATCAAGTTGACGTTATTAAAGATACAAAATTTCTAGGTGTACATATTGATGAATTTTTGAATTGGAAAAAAGAGCTGGCATCACTCGAGGACTCTATCTCATCAGCTTGTTATGCCATTAGAACTCTTCGTAATGAGATTTCCTTGACCCATCTAAAAAAGTCTATCATGCCCTAGTTGAGGCTAAATTACGCTACAGCATCAAATTATGGGGTATTAGCTATCATTATAACAGAGATAGAGCTTTTACATTACAGAAGAGAGCCATACGTACAATGGTAGGCATTCCACCTTGGGAGTCGTGTGAAATGATTTTTGTTAACCTAGGCATTTTAACTGTTCCAAGTTTATACTTGTTTTCACTTCTGACTGATCTCAAAAAACGACTGCCTAAGATTGAGTCAAGCAATGATAGACGGGTAAGGGAGAGAACAAGGCGAAGGGCTCTTAAACACAATATCATACCAAAATTTAAAGTAATGGAACACAGTGCTCAATATCAAGCTTACAAAGCTTATAACAAGTTGCCAAATGAGCTGAAAGACATAGACAGCCTTAGTCTATTTAAGGTGAAATTAAAATCATATTTACTAGAAAAGAATTATTATTCCATTGATGATTATTTTAAATAAGAAATTGGACATTTGTATACTGAAGTGACATTGTTTTTGTTTGTTAAATTGATAATATTATAAAATGTTTAATACCTAGTTTAGTAATAGTTATAATGATTTCAAATACGATGTAAATTGTTTATGAATAAATACTTGAATACTTGAATACTTGAATTCATATCGTAAATGAATTGGAGTTATAGTAGTGTATATAGTGTTCTAAGTAACTATATCGTCGATTTTGTGTATTTATAGTTTTAAAATTAAAAAAAGTGTGTGTGTATGTGTACTTATGTACGCACGTAAGAGGTTACACTTCTTTAGCGTAAAAAAAAACAAAAACAACTGCAAAAGATTCATCCCGCGTGCCAGTACTCTATGTTAGGAAAACAAACCGGTAATATAATAAACCGGTAATAAAAATGTATGTATGTATATCTTCACGCCAAGTCCCTTGCGGGGTAGGCAGAGAGAACCGAACGCCATAAGACGCGGTCCTTACATACTTCACTCGCTTCTGTGACATTCACAGCTCTTTTCATGCACGCTCTCCGGTTCCTGGGACTACTGACATCACCTTCTGATAAAACACGACCAATTTGGTCATGGTAAGTCAGTCTCGGTCTTCCTCGGCTCCTACATCCTTCCACTTTTGCATTGTATATCTGTTTCGTCATTCTTTCGTCCCGCATTCATTCTACATGTCCGAACCAACGGAGCGTGCCGTTTCTTATCTTAACACCGGCACTCTCTTTCAGACCAACTATTTCTCTCACGTCTTCATTACGAACGCGGTCAGCAAGCGTTATGCCACAAATTTTGCGCATCTCGACCGCATTCATTCTACTTTCATGCTCTCTTTGCCATACCAAGCTCTCTTTTCCATAAGTTAGCGTTGGGATTAGCACCGCGTTGTGTACAGCGGGCTGTGCCTTCTAGCTTTACCCCACGCTCCATTTACCCTATTCTCTGCACTCACTCGTCTCTCCATATCAGCGGTGTATCTTCCATTGCTGCTAAAAGCACTTCCAAGACATACAATCTCATACACTTGCTCCAACACTACATCATCAACCGTAATTACGCGTTTCGTTCAACGTAGTACAGCAATGAGTTGTTGCCGATCGGCAACAAAGCATGGCGCAAACATTTGGTTGGCGATGTCTATTCTAGTACACTAGTATATAATAATTTAATGGTGGCAACTGCGTGTCTAGTTCATTTCAGACTTTTAACGCGTTGTGTCATAATGTAAGCTGCTGCGCGTAAAAGCCGTTGACATCAATTTTTATTTTACAAAAGAGAGCCATCTGCTTTATTTATAACATGTGCATGGAAAAAATTAACCATATAGAATTAATATAATAAACCATATAGCTCGTTGTTACCTCTCAGTATGTAATTTAATGTATGCTAGTAATAATGAACGTCTATGCAATTTGATCTAACCCGCTTTGTGTGCTTCCGCCACCAAAGTAGGTTAGTTAAGGAAGCACACTAATCAGGTTAGATAAAATTGCATGTAAATTTGACTTTCGCAAAACAACGCCTGAACCTATTATCTAATAAAAAGTATTTTTTAAAAGTCAACATCTTAAAAGCAGGAATAATTTGAGTACGTCGATACATTGGAGGTATATCGTTATAAATTTAATACCTGAAACAGTTTCCGCCCTTTCCGGATAATATTTTTAAAAGGGCATTTTCTATTTGTAATTAAATCTCATTGAAGAATTGATGAATATCTAACCGACAGAGATGTAATTCAACATATGCAAGCATTTTGTTTTAATTTTTACAAATTCGGATTAATTGATTATACCAACATGTTGACATTATATTTTTATATATTTGAAAAAATACTTACGTAACAAGCTTCTTTCGCTATTTCTTCACTTTCGGCATCGTGATCCCAGCTATTTGACCTACTGGTAGTACTATGGAATACCACTTTATACTCGTAGTTCTACTGAACTAGTGCGACTACTGAATAGTATCGATAAATGTCTAAATTTTATATTAAGTTAATTAAGTTTTAGCTAAAATACTTCACCAATGGTTATTTCCAAAATATTGGTTACGGAAAAGAAGATTGTAAATTGAAGAAAAGAAAACGAAGAGAAGGGAACATAAGATTTAATTTTAAAAAATCAAGACTTGTCTTAGAGCCCGCGGCACATTTTTATTAATTTGATTATAACTTGAAAATGTTTATTTTGATTAACTTTACCAAATAAAAGTAAAATTAAATCTATCTAAATTTTGATAGATTCCAGTTTGAATCATCTAAATAAGTTGAGTCATTCCAGAATTATCTATGAATACATAAACGACGAGACGATATGAATACATAATTGACGAGCTCGGTGGCGCAGCGGTGAAACGCGTTGTTACGCTACTTTGACTCCGACGCTCGTGGGTTCGATTCCCACACAGGACAAACATTTGTGTGCATGAACATGTCTGTTTGTCTTGGTCTGGGTATTTTCTATGTATAATAAGTATATATTTACAAAAAAAAAAAAATGTATTTACGTATGTTTATCAGTTGTCTAGTACCCATAACACAAGCTTCGCTTACTTTGGGGCTAGATGGCGCTGTGTAATTTGTCCGACAATATTTATTTATTTATTTATTTTATTATAAAAAAGTCTTCCTGCGACCACGGACGCTGCAAAGCGTTCGAAACGTCAGGTATAACAAAATAAGTAAAACACGCGATACTTCCGTTAAAAATTGTTTAATTTCAATGTGTAACAATCGCGAAAACCTAAGGCAAATACATAAAAAAGCGTGCCTCACGAACATAGTAGTCGGCCTTTGTACATACTCAACTTTTGTAACTGTATATGTTATTTTTTTTATATACAACGTCTGGACTCATGCAAGCATACGATCCACCTGATGTAAAGCAGTTACCGTAGCCTATACAGTATCACTCGCGCGATGCCTCCTCTGCTGCTTACACAGCAACTCCTTAGGAGCTTACTGGTGACCTCACTCACACACAGGATCACAACAACCCTCTAGGGAGTTGTTATTTGGCTGCGGTTTTCTGTGAGGTGGAGGTACTTCCCCAGACGGGCTGATTTGATGCGCCCTACCTCTCTTAAAACATCCAGACCAAGATAAATAGACATGTTCATGCACACAAATGTTTGTCTTGTGTGGGAATCGAACCCACGAGCGTCGGTGTCAAAGTCGCGTCATTCACGACTGAGCTACCGAGCTCATCAAAGAATGAAAGTTTGCTTGATATACAATACTACCATTAGACCATATTACATACTCCAAGTCAAAAACACTTTGTAAGTCCATGCTCCACTTATCCTTTTCAACTAACCAATCCTCATTATTTTGTAAGTATCTCATAGACATGTTCATGCACACAAATGTTTGTCTTGTGTGGGAATCGAACCCACGAGCGTCGGTGTCAAAGTCGCGTCTTTCACGACTGAGCCACCGAGCTTGGCAAATATATATTTGTGCAATAAAGAAATTACAACAACAACAACAGAAACTACTTCTTTTTTAAGTCGGTTCTAAATCGAATATAAACGCTTTGAATGACCTAGGATTTACAGTTGACTTAGTACAACACCTAAAATTCACACACCTTATATCCCAATGTATTTTATTCGTACAATACTATAAATTTTGCTGTAACTCTACACAAATAAATTGAGTGGAAAGACTTATTGGAAACGAATCCTAGTTTTTACGATCCCACCCTTTAATGTACCGGAAGCCCAGTGGCATTACGATCGTAAAAAATACCATTTGTGTTACATATACTCGTATATACCGCCATTGTATTTGTGTGCTGAACTTGAGAATAATATAGACGGAGAAGATAAATGAATAAGGTTATGGGTACTCAAATCATAACTAATTGAAAGTTTGTTTCAATGAGATTTTTTATCTATAACTTTACAACAAATACCTTGCGGAGTAGGCAGAGAGAACCGAGGACCATAGGACTCGGTGCTGACATACCGCATTCGCTTTTTTAATATTCATGGCTCTTCTCATGTATACTCACCGGTTTAAAGCTCCTGACACCACCTTCTGATAAAAGACGATCTATTTGGTAGTGATCTTGGCATTCCTCGGCTCCTAATTTCATCTGCTTTTGCATTGTATATCTAGTTAATAGATTCAGGCGTTATTTTGCCATAGATTCAGGCGTTATTTTGCCATAGATTCAGGCGTTATTTTGCCATAGATTCAGGCGTTATTTTGCCAAAGTTAAATTTACATGCAATTTGATCTAACCTGCTTTGTGTGCTTCCGCCACCAATTAGTTCATGCGTGCATACCAAGGCTGCTCTCGTAGTCTCTGCCTCGGCTGCTGCATGCCGGTGCAGCCATGGCAGCGTCGGCATGTTACCTAAACAGTAGTGGGTGGGTGCCGGCCGGCGCTAGGCCGTATGAACTAATTGGTCGCATGATCAAATTGCATGTAAATTGTATATCTGTTTCATAATTCGTGCTTCCAGCGTTGTTTCTACATGTCCGAACCAACAGAGCATGTATATTCTTTTTTTAACACCGACACTCCCTTTCTTTTCTCTCTTTCTATTTTTTTAGCCGTATCAATGGCGCGTTGTACTCCGTCGTAACAAGCGATAACATATCGGGCAAAGCTCACTTTGCTATCATTCAGGGTGTATTAACGCCAACATTGATGTACGGCACTGAAACATGGGTATGGCAGAAGAAGGATGAAAATAGGCGTAACGCCGTAGAAATAAGAGCGCTGAGGAGTATGTGTAAAGTGACATTGATTGATAGAGTAAATAAGAGCACCATATAGGAACTATGTGGAATGAAAGATGATTTATTAACAAAAAATTAAAAGGGTATGCTGAGATGGTTTGGTCATTTAGAAAGAATGAATGACTAAAGAGTATATGAGGCAAGAGTGAATAGAGATATAGGTAGGGGCCGCCCTAGACGCACACACTGGTGACGTGTCGAGAAAAGGCCAATCAAAAGCACCCAAAACCGTAGAGCATGGATGAAGAGGTTCATGAGTGGGAGAAAGCGAGAGGAGCACAAAATTGTGGCGCAACGCTTGTAGACCGTATTCATATAATACAACAACCCTCCAGGGATTTGTTGCTTGGCTGTGGTGTCCTACCAAGTGAAAGTACTTCCCCAGACGGGCTGCTTTAATGCGCCCTACCTCTCTTAAAAACATCCAGACCAAGACAAACAGACATGTTCATGCACACAAATATTTATCTCGTGTGGGAATCGGAACAAGCTCATCAAAATTATTCACCAGCTTTACGACACTATTATAAACCATATTGTAAACCATAATTTTATTTTTATGACCATTTTTCCCAAAGCTTGACATATAGACCTTACCAAACCAAAGAATATACATACTACGAGTATTTTGTTACACTTATTTTGAGTCCATAAAGTTTACATAAATAAACACAGATTTATTTTGCGTTGCATTGACTCAAAATAAACCTGTTTAAATAAAAACGGATGTATCGAATAAATGCGCGCAAATAATCAGGTTTGTTGACTTCCTACTGAAATTACATGTGTAACATCTACTGATGTTTACGCCAACGCAATATTCTCTTTCTGTCTTTCTTTCCTCGCATCATGTTTATTTATGAAAATTAGTGAAATATGAGTATTTCCTTGTTTGACATTCTAAATGCAAATAAGTATAAGGTATGCAAAAGTTGATATTTTAGCCTTAATTGGAATAAAAACCTTCGATCCTCCCCAGCAATTTTATTGTCAAATTACTAAATTTTATAACGTTACTACTTAATGTAATATTAGAAGACTATGCGAACTGTACGTGCGGCACGATTGCCGAACAAGGCTCTGGCGGAAGAGCAACACATGCTTAAAAAGACTTAAGGGTACTTAACTAGAAACAGCCCAACCAGGAAAGAACTTTAGTCTTAAAAATTATGGTAAAATGCAAGCTTATTAAATTATTTTATTTATATATTACTTTCTTTTCGTCAGCTTCTATTGGATGCATCGTCATATTGTAATCGACCGATAACGCAACATATAACGTTCTTTAAAAATGGGGCTACCAAAATTTCAAATCCGACTGGTAGTTCCAGAGATTAGAACAAACAAATAAACAGTTAATAGATTCAGGCGTTATTTTGCGAAAGTCAAATTGCAAAAAAATAAACAAACAATCGAACAAACTCTAACGAAAAATATATAAGTATAGATAAATACACACGTCAGAATTATTTTGTTAATGCTAAGTATGTAATAATATACAATATTTCTAAAAAAATGATATGTACCTTCGGTGGGTATACAAAGAGGCATTTCATGGATTAAACGGTTTTACGAGTAAGATTTTAGTTACGTAGTATAAACCAGTTGAGAATGCGCAAGCTTGCATTGCCAGAGGAACACCTGGCTCGTCAATTATATAACAATTCATTTTTTTTTTAATTTGTCGGCTACTTTGACCATGTTCCTGAGATAGGAACGGTGTTCCTGAACATTACTATTCTACTTTTTTATGCTGAATCCGAATCTGAAGGCAAATTCGACTATTCGAAAAAAACGCACAAACAGACAAGCATATACATTTCATATAGGAACGGTGTTCCTGAAAATGTTATATTCTCTTCGTGACTTGTCAAAAATGTGCATTACGATGACGTATGTAACTCGAAATCGATGTATAAGATACGCCCTTTGTGATTTGACCGACGACATTTGTCCACTTATCGTATCTTTGGAGAATTATTGACCATCGTTTCAGTATTTACGTAGCCTATATACTTACAAACTTGTTTTTAAAAAGGTTTTCTAATATTTATTTTATGTTTGAAATCTACATCTGGATGAAATCAACCTGAATACATAATTAGGTATATTTAATTGTCAGTTCTCATAGCACTTAAAAAGATAGAAAATCTTCGATATTCAGAGAAAACATTAAAAGATTTTAATTTTATTTTATATTGCGGTCGTGGCGGGCAAAGGAAACATCGCGATGATGCCAAAGTATAATTTTATTGTCATTTTATGCTAAAATACTGCACGGCACGAGTGCTAAGTCAGATGGCATGGCGTTTTATGGGTTTTCTGGTCGGCGACGTATTGCGACATTATTTTGCTGACGGTTCGTTCATTCATTGTACCGCTCGATAAGCAAAAAGTTACTTAAATGAATTGGTTTGGAACTTCCTTGTCAATTTTTGAAATGGATTTAGCTGTGAAAAATATATACATTCAATATTTTATACTGTTATCATATATAGCTGTTGAAGGAACACTACCATAGTTTTTTTTTCCGTAGGGGTCCAAATTGGCTTACATAAAAATCCTATTCCTATTTTTTGTTTTACTACCGATTTGTGTTCATAATAATCACTCTTAATAATTTTTTTCTCCATATTTTTTTGTTCATAAATTTTTATTCCTGACAATGAAACTCATTACATATTTTTTTATTAATACTGTAATTACTAAGATCATATTTCAACTCATATATATTTTTGTCAGTTGTTACATGTCCGAACCAACGACCAATTTATCAGATGTCATGTTTTATCAGGTGATGTCAGGAGTCTTAAAAACCGGCGAGCGTATATAAAAAGGGCTATGAATGTTAAAGCAGCGAGTGAAGTGTGTATTGTCTTATAGTGCTCGCTCCTCTCTGCATATCCCGCAAGGGACCTGGTGTGAAGATATACATATATATACATACTTATGAAAGAGTGTAATTTAAAGAATGTGATACTGGTATCTGGATTACTCACTTCAAGGACTTCTAATACCTCCAAGGAACATGTTGTCGACAGTTTTATAATAGAAAGAAATAATTCCCAACCAGGCCACTTGTTATATCGCCTTGCCCTATTTTTCTTTGCACAATCCTTGTCTTGTGCAGTGCAAAACGTGATTGAGTAGGTGATTTCGACTCTAAAAATGATGCTGAACCACTTGCACCCCAAAACTAGCACCTTACAAATATTGTATTTGTCTATCTATGTATATACATATACACCGCAAACAAATTAGCATGAAGATATACTCGTATATATAGATGTAGGCAGAGAGAACCGAGGGCCACATAATTTCATCTTTTGCATACCTTACTAGCTTAATTCAAAGCTCTTTTCATGTACACTCCTGACATAGCCTTCTTATAAAACCCAATTTGTCGAGCCAGAAGAGACTTGCCTATTGTCGTCCCCTACTTTCGCTTCTTCCTCCTGCAATCTCTCTCCATTGGTTCGGTCATGTAGGAAGAATGCAGGACGAAAGAATGACGAAACAGATATAAAATGTGAAATTGGAAGGATATAGGAGCCGAGGAAGACCAAGACTAACCTGGCATGACCAAAATGGATGTGTTTTATCAGAAGGTGATTGTCAGGAGCCCTAGGACCCGGCGAGCGTGTATGAAAATAGCTATAAAAGTTAGAGAATCGAGTGAAGTATGAGTAAGGACCGTGTCTTATGGCGCTCGGTTATCTTTGCCTACCCCGCAAGGGACCTGGCGTGAAGATATACTCGCACATACATCTTTTTCCGAATCAAAGGGGTTCGGAAATGTAGGAAGATTGAGCATTGATTTTTTTATCAACTTGACATCAACACCTCTTTTTATATCAACTCTCTTCTTACATCATTAGCATTACACCATAGATTTTGTGCTACGCTCGCATTTCGATCGCTTTTGTTCTACTTACATGATGATTCTGCCAAACGCATCTCCCGCTCCCATAACCTGTTTTTCCTGTTTTTGAGTAGAGAGCGACTGCCGTTAGAGATCCACAATCCAGAGGGAAAACCAGACCTTTCTTGGGTTAGATCACACGTCTTTTGAAATATAATTTCTTGGACGTGATGGTTTCCTCACGATGTTTTCCTTCACCGACGAGCAAGTGATAATTGCAAATATATAAATTCGAACCGTGGACCAGTTGGTCAATAGGCTCTTTATCCACTGGGCTAGCACTCCTCGACTTGCTTTACTACTTACCCAACATTGTGCAAAAAAAAACATTGTAATTGATTTTTGTTTATGCCACGTCGGGAGGCTTACACACATACGGCCACCTAATGTAAAGCTAACCATAGCCTAGGAACGCTTGCAATACTTTAAGCCACTCCTTAGGAGCTTATTCGTGACCTCACTCATACGCAGAAACTCAACAATCCTTCAGAAACTTGTTATTTGGCTGCGGTTTTTCTGTGGTGCAGGTGCTTCTTCAGACAGGCTGCTTTGATGCACTCTGCCTCTCCCAGACTAATACAAAAAATCGGCCAAGTGCAAGTCGGACTCGCGCACGAAGGGTTCCGTACCACTACCTATAAAAACGGCAAAAAAATCACGTTTGTTGTATGGGAGCCCTCTTAAATATTTGTTCTATTTTAATTTAATTATTTTTTCTTAAAGTGAATATATAACTAAATATTCTGTGAATATTTCAAGCGTCTACCTGTTGCCGTTATCAATATCAAGCAAAAATGAGCAAAAAAAATCACGTTTGTTGTATGGGAGCCTCCTTAAATATTTATTATATTCTATTTTTTAGTATTTATTGTTATAGCGGCAACAGAAATACATCATCTGTGAAAATTTCAACTGTCTAACTATTACGGTTCAAGAGATACAGCCTGATGACAGACTGACGGACGGACAGCGGAGCCTCAGTAATAGGGTTCCGTTTTACCCTTTGGGTACGGAAACCTACAAAACATGTTCATGCACACAAATGTTTGACCTGTTTGGGAATCGAACCCATGAGCGTCGGTGACAAAGTCGCCTTATTAACCGCTGCTCTGCCGAGTTACTATATTACAAATTCTCTGTAACGAATCCAGCTGTCCGCCCTAGACAACATATAATCCAATTAATTTCGTTTACCAGGTATTTGTGGGTGACATACAAATTAACAAACAGCAATTGTATCATTATTAGAATTTTACGTATCGCTTCCATCAAGCACAGAACCCAAAAAATATTAAATTCTACCTGAACTCAGTTCATGGTTCACACAGCGGCGTTTTCTTTGAAGTGGCTTCTAATACATATGTATAACCATATTTCATTGTTAGAATTTCCGTTATTAAAATTGTTTATACCTTGTTTTTATTGCTGTGTATGACGAAAAAAGTCAGGTATTCCCGTAAAAAGCTCCATAATTGAGCATCCGGTAAAAGCATGGTTATAAGGCGGAACTGCTTGCATAATTTTATTACCGTTTTATAAAGCAGCTCTAACCTTTTGTGTTACTTTACCGTGTAACACGACCAAATTCAAGTGATCGTTCACGTTTGGAAAATGGTAATTTATGTACACTTTTATTTATACGTTGGGCGAATAACAGGGATCCCTTTGATACGCATGTTTTTTTTTTTTAATTTCTAATCTACTTTGGTATAAATGAGATAAACATAACTTTTAATGTCATAATATTTTTATAACATATTTGTTTTGGGCATACCGTTTATGTAGGTTATAAATGACTTTCGGGTATTTTATTTTTTGTTCTAATTTTGAGTTGTATGAAGTTATAGACTAAGTAATGTATAAAAGTAATAATCTATAAATATCAAAAGGTATAATAGAATGCATGTATGTAATATTTCTTTTCTTTTTGTATGTATGTATATCTTCACGCCAGGTCCCTTGCGGGGTAGGCAGAGAGAATCGAGCGCCATAAGACGATCTTTTCTTTTTCTTTAGTAATAACTATTGTAAACTTGTTGTACATAGCAAAAAACAATCTTGCTTCTCGTCTGACGTAAGCGGTAATTGCAGCAATTATCCGTGGAGTTTATCAAAAAATAAACATATCAATAGGTCAGTGTCATGAACAAAACTTTTTAAATAAAAAAGTTTAACCGACTTCATTGAAATCAACATCAAATGAAATGGTGAATAATACAACAAAACTAATGTTGGAGCACCCTTTACGTATGCTTTATACAATAAAAAATAATCATCCAAACTCAGGCCACAGCGACATCTTCGTCACTGTGGCCTGATTTTGCATGATTATGCATCACGTAACACACAAAAAACAATCAGTCAAATTGAGAACCTCTTCCTTTTTCTAAAGTCGGTTAAAATCTATGAGAATTAAATAAAATGCAATATTATTTTTTAGGCCTGCGAGGCCCCAATGATAATAAAGAATTTTTATCTTTACCTTTATACTCGTAAAAAGATTCGTCGCCATCAAAAACTTTTCCGGTTGCTCAGAATTCCTTGCTCCATATTTAAACCTTACCTGGACAGGTAGGTAATTTATTCTGTTTTAAAAGTCTTTAGAAATCTTGTTGGTAAATTTGTCAAAGACTTCAAAGACAGATTCTCAGCCACCTGTCAAAGACAAGAATAAAAATAAATATGTTGGCATGATTTTTATTTTAAAGGAAGATCAGCTATAGCGTGCTATGCCGAATGTCAAATATATTACTTACATATGTAACCTATACTAAAATTTAAATTTAGTAAAGATCTGTTATCAGCTTATTTATTTCTCCTTATCCTACTTGTTCATATTCTCAGAAATTTCAGTTTATATATATATATAAAGTCGGGAGGCATGAAAGCTACGATACATACCTAAGGTAAAGCGAGTACCATAGCAAATTGAACGCTTACATGCATGAAGTATCATTTTGAGGGAGTTGTTATTTGACTGCGGTTTTCTGCGAGGTGGAGGTGCTTCCCCAGTCGGACTCCATTGATATGACCTCTCTTGACAACATCCGGACCAAGACTCATTTATGCACGCAAATGTTTGCCCCGTGTGGGATTCGATGCCACGGGCGTTGTTGTTAAAGGGGCATTTCACCACCGAGCTCATCATAATGCCTACAGCTTAACCGAAATTATATCATCCTGTTAATGTAATTATAATGCAATTATACTTCCTTTACGGAGTAAGCTAGACGTGGAAGAGCAGTGATATCCCACCTGAAGAACAGGCCTATTAACCATCCGGTTCCCGGTTCAAATCCTGACATGTACCACTAGGTTCGTGTCTTGTAATTATCACGTGCTCGGCGGTGAAGGAAAACATGTCGAGGAAACTCGCACGCCCAGGAAATTATATTTGGAAATACGCGTCACCTAACCTTCCTTAGGAAGAGCGGTTTTCCCTCTGGGTTATGGAGTCAGACAGCAGTCATTCTACGCAAAAATAAGTCTTTGCCACATCCTTAGGTTTAGGTAGCGAGCTCCGCCAATCCCAACGGATAAGGAAACGGGATTTGACGAGCTCGGTGGCGCAGTGGTGAAACGCGCTGTTACGCTAACTTTGACACCAACGCTCGTGGGTTCGATTCCCACACAGAACAAACATTTGTGTGCATGAACATGTCTGTTTGTATTGGTCTGGGTATTTTCTATGTATAATAAGTATGTATTTACAAAAAAAAAATGTATTTACGTATATTTATCAGTTGTCTAGCACCCATAACACAAGCTTCGCTTACTTTGGGGCTAGGTGGCGCTGTGTAATTTGTCCGAGAATATTTATTATTTATTATTTATAAGGCTAAGAAGAAATAATGTTTTGGATACTACTGTATCTTTCTTTGTATATGTTTCGATATCTTAATCAATTGTAAATCAATTCTGGGGAATTATCTTTTAATCAAAGTTAAGCATCCTATTTGAAGTCCCTTTTTCAAATAGGATGCTTAACTTTGAGATTCACCGCCAATCGATAAGGAAACAAGATATAGCTAAAGAGATAAGTATGAAATAACTTAGGCGTAGTTTGTCACTGAAAAAATGTACGTTTGTCACTCATAGGTACCGGTCTTGAATCTGTTCAGTAATACCGATTTTGCATTAGGTACAGTGACGGCGCGTTCCAGCAGTTGTCGGCAGCTGCCGATCGAATAACGTTCATTGTTATTATTAGGGTTACGCAGTTTGGGCCGCAAAATTAGTGGGGTCACGACCTATCCGCGGAATGCGTAATATAATTTGTGTCTGTTATTGTTCAGTTTGGATAGTTTTGAATATATTAAGTCCGGTGATAGCCAAACGAATCGTGTTTGGTTTTACATTTATTTTTTCTAGGTTTTGAAATTTACCAAGCCTTGGTTCGTTTTTGAAATTTAGATAGCAATGTTATTGTGTTTACTGAGTCAAGAATGTTGAAAATATACAAGGTATGAATTATATATTAGAAAATTACCATTCGTGAAAAATGTATGAAAATTGAATTTAAATGTAGGAATAAAATAAGCACGAACAGAATAATATTAATATGGAATGTGATGATATTTAATTTATATTTATTCTTAAGGTTATTATTCCGACTTCTAATCCATTAGGATTGGCGGGATCTGCTATATAAACGTCAGGAAGATAGATTTTTACATGGGGCAGCTGCCCTCAGACCTCCACAACCAGAGGGAAAACCAGACCTTTCTTAGGTAAGAACACACGTCTTTCGAAACATAATTTCTTGGACATGCGGGTTTCCTCACGATGTTTTCCTTCATCGCCAAGCTAGTGATAATTATAACAAGCACTAATTTTGTGGCACATGCCAGGGTATCAACTGGGGATCAGTTGGTCAATAGGGCGGTTGTTTATCTACTGGGCCATCATTGCTCAGCCGTAATATTTCATATGTATATTAAAGGGTTCGCATAGTGAGTGAAGCTCGATTATCGGCTTTTTATACTCATGGTCTTGACAATTCGATGGATGGAAGATCCTATGTGAAAGAAGAACAAAATAAACTTTGCAAAAACAGTCCAAATTGAAACTTTAAGACGATGAGAGAAATACCAAATGAAAATTGAATGAATGAAAGTAAAAAGGAAGAATGAATAAGTTTACAACAATGATGAAGACGTGGAATGATGATGACAGACTTAGATATTTTTAAACCGTTTTAATTTTTTTTTTCATGAAATATTTTAGTTTAATTTTTAATTTTATATATAAATATAAATTTGAAAAATACTTATAAGAATATTCATATTTAATAAGACTAATTATTTGAGAAAAAGTAATATCTAAATTATAAGATAAGAGAAACTGTTATTTTAATATCTATGTAATATAATATATCTAATACTGATTTATATTAGAGCAATCAGAACTTAAATCGAACTACATAATAAAAAAACTGCAAACAATTGCGTAGTAAAAGAGTTACAACATGCAATCAAACTGGATCATGACCGAACAGAACTGAACGCGACAAAGTGAAACGGTGCGGGAAAAAAATCGGACGAGAAAAAAGTCGGGACGGAAAAGGCTGGACAGAGAGACAGCCGTACGGCGGAGAAACTTTTTTAATCACACAAAATGAGTGGTATAAAGGCGGGGCGCAAATGAAACATCGTTAGTACCTTTGTTGGGGTCCAGATTTTTTTAATTATAAAAAGAATCTCGTTGGAGTAATTAGTTTTTTTTTCGCTCACGAGTCTTCGATATGGCTTTTTGCGGCTCATTTTTGTGAAGTTTTGATTTATGGGTTTAAAGTTACTTTCAAAAGTTATGCGTCTAACTGAAAAATATTCCAAGTATATAGGTGGGTATGGCAGGCAGTTTGCATGTGAACTCTATGACACTGTAACCATAGTACTCAAAATTATTATATACAAAATAGGAAACGCAAAGGCAAACGGGGCTGCTGTTGCTGAGACTTTGCTGCCGGTCTCTCAGACTACCAATGTCACAAGTAAGTACCATAAAGTATTATGTATAGGCTATGGGTAGGTAACTATAGCCGCTACTTCCCACACAGCGTTTTTTACTTGCATAACCTTACGGCAACTATGGAACCTATTTATGGCGTTATTTAATTTGTTACCTCTTTTTAATGCAAAAGTGGTAGGATGTAGGAGCCGAAGAAGACCGAGACTAACCTACCATGACCAAATTGGTCGTGTTTTATCAGAAGGTGACATCAGGAGCCTCAGGAACCGGCGAGCGTGCATGAAAAGAGCTATGAATGTCACAGAAGCGAGTGAAGTATGTAAGGACCGCGTCTTATGGCGCTCGGTTCTCTCTGCCTACCCCGCAAGGGACTTGGCGTGAAGATATACAGAATGTAAAGAGGAAGAGTTTGTTTGTTTGAACGCGTTAAACTCAGGAACTACTAGTCGGATTTGAAAAGTCTTTTTGTATTTGATAGCCCAATCCTTGGGGATGGTTATAGGCTATCCAACATCATGATGTGACTATTGGCCTGTGACATTCATATCTCTTTTCATGCATGCTCACGGGTTCCTGGAGCTGACATCACCTTCTGATAAAACACGACCAATTTGGTCATGGTAGGATAGACTCGGTATTCATCGGCTCCTACATCCTTCCATTGTATATCTGTTTTCGTCATTCTTTCGTCCCGCATTCTTTCTACATGCCCGAACCAACGGAGCATGCCCTTTCTTATCTTAACACCGACACTCTCTTTCAGACCAACTCTTTCTCTCACGTCTTCATTACGAACGCGGCCAACAAGCGTTATGCCACAAATTTTGCGCAATACTCTCATCTCGACCTACCATACCCAGCTTTCACTTCCATAAGTTAGCGTTGGAATTAGCACCGCGTTGTGTATTCTGGCTTAGATTTCGCCTGCCTAGAAGTTTACACAAATACTCGTACATAACAACATTACATTCGGCGTACGTCGGCGTCGAACGAAAAATCTGCTCTTATTTCAAACACAACAATGCAAAGGTTTTATCGAAAAACAGTCTGTTTAACATAACGTCATTGTTCAATTATTACTTATATTTTTATATTACTTCTCTTCGATATATTTTTACTATTGAAGTAGTAAAAATATGAAGGAAAAGTATCGTAAATAACTGAACGATATCTATGTCCGTGATGCTAAACAGTTATACCAGGGAAGTTATGCGACACATTCTAGGTAGTTATGGTCCACTGATAAATCCTGAATATGGCTTTGTTTATTTCTGCCGGTATATTTGCGTCTTGTTGATTCAAAAGGTATCCAGAGAGAGTTCCATGTTTACTGTGTATGAGACCTGTATTTGATAACATGGCCTGACGTGAAGTTTGTTTATTTAATTTGCTTCTCGTCGAAAGTCACAAATATGTGTACACGACCAAACCCATCAGTTCACTGTTCAACATATGAACTTATTAGTGGGCTTGGACCTTTTTAAACGAATTTAAAATATAAATGATATTTTTGTTTACACAACAGCAGGCAGCATACAAACATGCGGCCCACCATGATGTAAAGCTTTTACCGTAGCTCACGAATGCTTGCAGTATTAACTACCTCTGCTTATAGAGTTCCTAATAGATTGTGGTAATCAAGAAATTATAACTCACCAGTTATGTTGCCACTTATTATTTGTTACCGAATAAAAAGGTAAAATTGCCTCCATTGAAGTGGAAGTCTAGTTTCGTTTCTTTATCCTTATCAGGGACCACTTCAGTTGGCTATTATATAACTTTCGTTGGAGTTTTTGAAAGTGTTAATGAAAGCCCATATGATTCGTGCAACACTTTTGAATCCCTTAACTTGAAGAGGTTCATCTGAAGATGTTACTACTTTTATGCTCTTTCTGCCATACCCAGCACTCACTTGTCTCTCCAAATCAGCAGAAAAGCGCGTCCAAGATATATAATCTCATCCACTTGCTCCAACACTACTTCATTTGGAAATATAAAAATAATCATAACAGTAGTTCATAATTATAGTGAATTTAAAAGGAAAACTATCACGGCTAAGCTAGTAAGTTTAATAATTTAGTTTTTTTTGTTAGCTTACAGGTTAACGAGTAATAGTCGACAAACTTTTAAAATATGTTTTTTTTTATGAAAACGATCATAGTATATGACATTTCACTTATCTGCACTAAGGGTTTTGCTTCCTAGTTTCTAATTTGAATGCCCAAGTAATGGCGCCTGCTGATACATAGACAATTTCATAGTTCATTTGACATCCATAATTTTAGTTTCGATATTTTACAATAGATGGCGCTGTCCACAAATTACATAGCGCTGTCTTTTAGTTGTCCTCAACTGCACTTGGCCGGTTTTTTAAATTGGTTACTGTCTAATGACATGATTCTACATACATCAGTGCTTTTATCAAAAATATTTAGCTAATTATCCATTTGTAGCAAAATTTATATGAGATATATTGAAAAACAGCCTTTGAAAGACAGCCGGCTTGAATTTGTGCGCTAAAGTGCAAGAACTAGTAGTACTTCCCACTACGGTAATAAACGTACACAATGCTGCCTTCTCATCTCCTTGCAACTAACTGACCATGTTGACATAACTCTCTTTATGGGCACGCTCGAACAAAATTGCTGGTATGCTATAAACCGCTGCATGGACCCACATAAACGCCTAAATGCTCACCATAAACTCTCGCTGCTGCATATTCATTAAAACGTAATATCTTGCAGACCTTAATACGTACAGCATTGCCGTTTGGTGTAAAATTTATATTATTAGGCCTTACCGTTATTGTTAGATAAAATTTTATGGAGTATAAATGGGTCTTCACTATGTGGCAGGGAGAATGTTAGTGGGGAAGCATAAGGCATATGCGCCATAGTGTGGAAATAGGCATTATACGACAGAAACGGTAAATAAAATGCAAAGCAGACAAAGGCAAAACAGCTCAGTGCGGCAAGTGAAATCCCGTGACTTTTTTATGCGAATTTAATGCAGTGGCTATAAACCCATTAATTATTTTTGTATGATAATAACGTAATTTGATTATCGTAAAAAAAGAGGCATGCTCCGTTAGTTTATGCATGTAGAAAGAATGCTCGAAGAAAGAATTATGAAACACATACGCGAAAGTAGAAGGATGTAGGAGCCGAGGAAGACCAATACTTACTAACCATGACCAAATTGGTCGTGTTAGATCTGAAGGTGATGTCAAGAGCCTAAGAAACCGGCGAGCGTGCTTAATAAGGGCAATTAATGTTAAAGAAGCGAGTGAGGTTTGTAAGGATCGAGTCGAGTATTGACACCCTTGCTAATACATCGACTCATCATGACTAACCGGTAACCTAACTCAATCTCAGGTACAGAACAACTCTCCGTGCAGTTGTTATTTAGCTGCAGTTTTATGTAGGTGCCTTAACTTCAATATGTGAGGATAAATTCCGTGTAGATGGCAATAGGAGTAGTTAGTACATCCAAAAACTTCATATACCATATACTAAAATCGGTCAAAACACACAGGAAGGTAAATATATAATTAATAGATTCAGGCGTTATTTTGCGAAAGACAAATTTACATGCAATTTCAACTAACCTGCTTTGTGTGCTCCCGCCACCAATTAGTTCATGCGGTCTAGCGCCGGCCGGCACCCACCCACTATTGTTAGTAAGTGCAACATGCCGACGCTGCCATGACTGCTCCGGTAGTCTCTGCCTCGGCTGCTGCGGTTGTCCGCCATCTGGCCAGAATTCGCATGCCCCCACCACCACCGTCGCTGCCACGACTGGCCTGGTCGTCGCTGCAACACGTGTTTCACCTCTCCACGGGTGGGTGCCGGCCGGCGCTAGGCCGCATGAACTAATTGGTGGCGGAAGCACACAAAGCAGGTTAGATCAAATTGCATGTAAATATATAATTCTTAATCTTAAGGATAGTATGAGCTTGTGATTATCAACAAGTTTCGCTGCTCGTCTGTGAAACGAATCATAAGGTCTGAGCATCCAGGTACTTTCGTAAAGCTGATTATAATATTTTATATCTAGTTTGAATTGATCTCTAGTTAATAGATTCAGGCGTTACTTTGCGAAAGTCAAATCCATATGCAATTTGATCTAACCTGCTTTGCGTGCTTCCGCCACCAATTAGTTCATGCGGCCTAGCGCCGGC
The DNA here is from genome assembly GCA_947507595.1 of Pyralis farinalis. Classification (NCBI taxonomy): domain Eukaryota; kingdom Metazoa; phylum Arthropoda; class Insecta; order Lepidoptera; family Pyralidae; genus Pyralis; species Pyralis farinalis. The sequence continues at coordinate 25,265,719 of OX382278.1, forward strand.
CGGTACCCACCCACTACTGTTAGTACTTGGTACATGCCGACGCTGCCATGGCTGCTCCGGTAGTCTCTGCCTCGGCTGCTGCGGTCGTCCGTCCGCTGGAACAGAATCCGCATGCCCCCACCACCACCGTCGCTGCCACGACTGGCCTGGTCGTCGCTGCGACACGTGTTTCGCCTCTCCACGAGGCATCATCAGGCGTTGTAGACGTTAATCGTAAGAATAACATGCTACAAGTGACAAATCCATCGCAGTGCCGTCCCTTATATTGAATTGAGGGTGGGGGTGGATGGTGTGAGCGAAAAGATATTTAATAGTGGGGAATGGTTTACGTCAGTCTGTTTGTTCATGAGAGTAATTTTAGAATTTTTATGTTTATTAATTTCTAATTGTTCCCTAATATACTGGGTAAAATCACTGACAAAATAGTTCACATATTTAGAAAAAATAACATACATGTTGCTCTCAAATCCCATAATTCACTCAGGTCACTTTGTAACACTAAAGATAAAATCCCGCCCAATAAAAAATCCGGCGTCTATAAGCTGTTCTGCGATGAATGTGAACACGTTTATATCGGGCAAACTGGTCGTAACTTTATAACACGATTTCACGAACACGTATCGGCGTATAAAAACAATCGCCCAGAAAGGTCACACTTCGCCGAGCATCTTATAGACAAAGGACATAACTTATCCCCCACTAATACATATCAAATTTTACACACCATAGACAAAGGTTTAAAACTAAATATTAGGGAACAATTAGAAATTAATAAACATAAAAATTCTAAAATTACTCTCATGAACAAACAGACTGACGTAAACCATTCCCCACTATTAAATATCTTTTCGCTCACACCATCCACCCCCACCCTCAATTCAATATAAGGGACGGCACTGCGATGGATTTGTCACTTGTAGCATGTTATTCTTACGATTAACGTCTACAACGCCTGATGATGCCTCGTGGAGAGGCGAAACACGTGTCGCAGCGACGACCAGGCCAGTCGTGGCAGCGACGGTGGTGGTGGGGGCATGCGGATTCTGTTCCAGCGGACGGACGACCGCAGCAGCCGAGGCAGAGACTACCGGAGCAGCCATGGCAGCGTCGGCATGTACCAAGTACTAACAGTAGTGGGTGGGTGCCGGCCGGCGCTAGGCCGGATGAACTAATTGGTGGCGGAAGCACGCAAAGCAGGTTAGATCAAATTGCATATGAATTGATCTCGACGACGATCTCGGAAGGCATACATGCAGCCCACCAAATGTAAAACGGTTACCGTATCACTCGAGTGATGTCACCTCTACTGCTAACACAGAAACTCCTTAGGAGCTTACTGCTGCAACAACCATCTAGCCAGTTGTTATTTGGCTGCGGTTTTCTCTTCTACTTCTCTTAAAACGTCCAGACCAAGACAAACAGACATGATCATGCACACAAATATTTGTTCTGTGTGAGAATGGAACCTACGAGTGTTGGTGTCAAAGTCGGAACATTCACGACTGCGCCTCTCGTCTCTCGTCAAAACTAGCTGCGTATACTAGCACTCTCTTCAACCCACCAAGTCTTGTTACCAACTCAAACTCAAACGTTTATTTGCTAGAAGACGTATGCACATAAGGCTTACAAGTACAAGGTCTTATTATTACGTATTCAGCCGACAAGTACGCGTACAAATGTTCATTGTTAAAGGCTACATCATTATCTGTTGTCGTCAAACGTAAGGATCAGGTTGACGTTCTCGCTCAGATCTTTCTTTAGAAGCTTACTGAAGAGACTAGGTAACTCTACACACTTGCAGGCACACAAGAACCTTTCGGGGAGTTGTTACTTGACTGCTGTTTTGTATGAGCTGATGGCACTTCTACAGTCTTAAAAACACCTAGACTAAGACAAACAGACATGTTCACGAACACAAATGTTTAACATATGTAGGAATTGAACATTGGTATTAAAGGAGCATTGCTATTACAGCACCGATCCCGTCAAAAATATTACTAAGAAACTCTCCACTTAACGTAAAGTGGTTTCCGTAGCCCATAACGTTCAGTGGTGAGCTCACTTGCAGGAACATCTCCAATGAGATGTTCCTTGGCTACCAGCCTTCTGTGAGCATTAGAGAAGAACCTCCATTTCACATATGAGTTCCGCAAATAAACTCCCTTTTTGGCAGTAGCATAAGAAATTAGTTTAAATTTCTCTTTGCGCTGTGAGCTTTTGAAATTATTTGTGCTTATATAAGTAGATAGTTTTATGCAGGCTTTCGATTGATCTATTATTTATTTCATTCATTTACACAAATAATTTTTATCAGCATAACTCTTGCATAATAATAGTATTTTCGTTAATTAAAAAATAATTTTAGATTAAGTCTGTTATTGTTGTAAAAATATATTAATCATTTTATTTTTTTACTTTTCAGTTTTGTCTTAAACTCTACATTTGTAGTAGGTAATGGAAGGTATTTTTTCCTGTTAATTTACTATCTATTTCTTCGATGAGAAGTCCTTGCTTTAGTTTAAAAGATCCTATATGTACGTTCCGTCTCCATCTTCAGGACCCAGATACTATATGGAACTAGAATATTTGCCAAAACAAAACAAATGACCCCAAACTCGATAGGTTTATCGTGATTAGTTTAGGAATGGTCACTATCTTACTCCATCCTTAGACCAGCTCTATTTAATTGCATTATCACCGAAGATATGCAATTATGCCTAAATCGAGTCCAATCAAAAATTCAGCTTCCAAGATTTGACCGACGCATACTAACAGGGCAAGTTAAATAAAAGCTTACATATGAATTCTGCAGTCCTTTTTCGCAGTTCAAAAAAGGCTATTATTTCTATAAATATTTAACCAAAATTATTCCGAAATACCCTAAAATACATCTGAAACAAGTCCCGTAATTACTGTTAGACATTTTAGTGAACGTAGACGTCCAAATAGAAAAATTCTTTGCCCCCGAGCACGTTCACCCCAACACTAATTAAGGTAAAAGGGAAATCTCCAAGGAAAAGATGATCCCTTCTTTTCCGTAGTTGGTTTTAATAAACTCTACCCATTTTATTTTAATTAAAAATTCTCACGTCGTGTGCCTTCGTGATTACAAAGAGTAACGGAGACTGGGGCTTAGGAAATTTACGATAGCTATGTAAAATGTGGATTCCCCTTTATACGTGCATGCATCTCTCAGGTGGTTACGACGGAAGGTGCCTAGTTTCAGGTGTATTATATAATTCTGGTTGGTCGTGAGCAAATAAAGGTTGATACTAAGCATACAAATTGATTTCAAAATATAATACTTTTCCAAACGAGTGGTTCTGTTTACGATATGTTTATGTACTGATAATCTATGTACTTTTTTATTGTGTTTGTTCGCTGACTCCTTAATTACATAGTTCAAACCATATTCGATCCATATTAAATATGTTTTACATTTTTAATACAATTAACTTATGAATATAGGTTTTATTATACCATTTATTAGATCAATATCGTTGAAATCGTCGATGTGTACTGTTAGTACGAGCATCTTTGATCATAATTAAATAGAATTTTATTCAAAATAATTTTATGTAATACATTTCAATCATTCTTTAAAAAGATACTCTTTCATTTATTTCGCACATTCTTTACCACGGAAGATCAAAATTGCGTGTTATTTTCAAATACGAGATCAGTCGTAGTAACGACCCAATAAAGATGGCACGGAATATCGAAGAAGTATACGAATCAGATAGGTACCGCAAGATCGTGTATGGTGCGTTTTTGGTTTGATTTCATTCGTAAAACTTTGATCTCAACAATGAGGTGGCCAAGGATTAGAAAGTTAATAACGATAAATTGATTGCCATAGCCGAAGCATATTCATCTCAAACTATGTCGGAATTAGAAGTAGTCTTCAACCTAAGTAATAAAATTATAGGATATCATGACCTTTATTCAAGGATCAAGTCTTGTGGCGCTTGGTTCTTTTTCCCTACCACGCAAAGGACTTGGCATGAGTTATTAATTGATAGATAAAACGATACTAATTCATTTGACGAGCTCGGTGGCTCAGTCGTGAATGACGCGACTTTGACACCAATGCTAGTGGGTTCGATTCCCACACAAAGCAAACATTTGTGTGCATGAACATGTCTGTTTCTGTCTTGATCTGGATGTTTTAATAGAGTTTAGGGCGCATCAAAGCTATACAGCCCGTCTGGGGAATTACCTCCATCTCACAGAAAACCGCAGCTAAATAACAACTCCCTAGAGGGTTGTTGTATTCCTGCGTGTGAGTGAGGTCACCAGTAAGCTCCCAAGGAGTTGCTGTGTAAGCAGCAGAGGAGGCATCGCGCGAGTGATACTGAATATATCGCAAGCATTAATAGGCTACCGTACCCGCTTTTCATCAGGTGGACCGTTTGCTTGTATGCCTCCCGACGTAAAATTATATATATATATATATATATCAAATTGAAAAAAAAATAACAAGCTAGGAAAGTAAGCACCCGAACTCAATTGACAACAACAAAGTCGCATCAAAACTTGCCTTAACTTATGGAATGGTTACACAAATTAGGGATTCTTAATTTGATTGTTACTTGTGATGAAAAGAGAATCTTGTATGCCAATTGGAAATATCCATCGCAACGGTTGGACATAGGGAAGACAGAGAAACCATGAACTGAACGCTAAAGAACCTGCTTGTGCAGTTTGATTATTCGCATGTCCGATTACATTGGAAAGTGTAATACCGCCATTGAGCTGCATGTTGCATGCATGGTTTTTGGAATATATTAACCATCTGTAGACGTACTACGAATAATGTTTGACTTGGACATTTGGAATACAAAAGCCGAAATGTCATTGTTACGAGTTTTACGTGTTCTACTTTTTACCATTGCTGCAAAATAAATAATAAAATACAATTTACTTAATACAATTTAAGCTTAAGAATACAATAGTACATTGTTCACTGAGGGGAGAAAGTGACCGATTACCAACGAGGGCCTCAATTCGCCCAAGTTGGCGACAAGCGCCCAAGAATCGCACTTTCTCGCCGAGTGATACATAGTGCTTTATACTACACCTGCGAGTAAAGTATAAAACAAAATCTCTATTAATGATAAATTAAAAAAAAAACAACAGGTTAACAATGAATTTTCACATACTTTTTCTTCCCGCTTAGCACGTTAACAATGGATTTTCATACAGTTTTGCCGTCCGCATATTTGTAGGGCTACAAAGACGAACTTTCTGACCCATTCTTACGCATGTAACAACCTACTTTCCGACTAGGTGTAGTATAAATATATTTTTAGTCATGCTACCACAAAAGTAATAATTTGTGCAAATTTAATTTAATTTACTTTTATTCTTTCTATACGAGGGCTTTTAGAAGAACACATGCATATGTGTTTCCTCCTTCCAGCAATATGGGAACCTTCAAGCGAAGCGTGAAAGAGAACCTTGCGGGCCAACATGACAGCGTCAACTGTCAGGACACTGTAGTTTTTCGTCAGCTGCCGTTGTTGTTGTATTCAGTCGCAGAAGAAATCTTTTGTTATTTTTATGTATTTATCCCATAGTTTTAACAGCACACAGCTATGATAATTTCTGCTAGAAGTTTATGGTTCTGACTTTTGTCAAGAAGAACTCTTTTCGTTTGCGATTTTTCAATAACACGTTATATTGGAGTACTAGAAGGTAAACATGCACACGACCTATCTGATATAAAGTGGTTACCATAGCGCGTTGCATTGTAAACACAGCAACTCCTCAAAAGCCAATGGTAATATTGCTCACTTGCAGGAAAACAAAGTAGGTTGTTATGTGACTACAGTCTTCTGTGGGTGGAGGTAATAATAATAATAAATATTCTTTATTGCACCAACATAAAATTTTACAATGTATATTATATGTATGGACTAAAGTACAACAGGCAATCTTATCGCTAAGCCATCTCTTCCCGACAACGTAAGCTGAGAGAGAACAATAAAATTTTAATAAAACAGGTAGGTGGCGCTGAGTAAATTTTATCACATATCTATAACTTCACGCCAAGTCCCTTACGAGGTAGGCAGAGAGAACCGAGCGCCACGCGAATTGATCCTTACATACCTCACTCGCTTCTTTAACATTCATTGCTCTTTTCATGCACGCTCGCCGGTTTCTAGGGCTCCTGACATCACCTTCTGATAGAACACGACCAATTTGATAGGTAAGTCTTGGCCTTCCTCGGCTCCTACATCCTTCCACTTTTGCATTGTATATCTGCTTCGTCATTCTTTCATCCTGCATTCTTTCTACATGTCCGAACCAACGGAGCATGCCTCTTCTTATTTTAACACCGACGCTCTCTTTCAGACCAACTCTGCTTCTAACCTCATCATTGCGAATACGGTCTACAAGCGTTACACAACAAATTTTGCGCAACGCTCGCATTTCAACCGCGCTTATCCTACTTTCATGCTCTCTCTGCCATACCCAGCTCTCGCTTCCATAAGTAAACGTTGGGACCAGCACTGCATAGCCAGCTGCGCCTTCTGGCTCAGGTTTTTAATGCCAAGAAGTTTTTCCAACGCTTCATTCACACTATTCCCAGCACTCACTCGACTTTCCACATCTGCGGTGTACCATCCATCCCTGCTGAAAGCGCATCCAAGATATACAAACTCATCCACTTGTTCCAACACTTCATCATCTACAGTAATCCTTAAATTGGTTCTGGTCTCTTCTCTTTTATCACATAAATATGGAATAATTATCGAAATAAGTAACATAATAAGTAGAAACTGTAGTTGTATGCTTATTCATACAACTACAGTTTCTACTTAATGAAGTAATGATCAAGAAAAAGAAAATACAGGTTAGAGAAAGGAAACCATTAGGTTGTGTTTAGTGAAAGGTTTTGACTAGGGATTTGTAGGAGGCAAGTTTGGGCACTTCGCATATTAAACGGCAGAGCATTCCAAAGGCGCACTGCTTGAACTGAAAAGATTTAGCGTAGAATTGAGAGGAGTGTACCGACTTCTTGGTATGAATTCTATGTGCCCTACCATTCCTTTATCATAGTCTTGTAAGTTAAGTTAAGTTACATGTGTACATGTGTGTGGTTCTAAAGACAGCAAGCTTGTAACACTCCACCATTGATTTTTACCAATTACTACAAAAATAGACTTCGAAAATGATATTACATATTAATAATTACTATCGGATCGCCAACAGAGCGCCATAAAATATTCACGGACACGATTCGGTCTAAAAGTATCAATAGTATTTATAGACCAAGGAACGCTATGTCGAGGAGTAGGAGAGAAGTATATAGGAGCTATAATTATGTTATTAATAATTTGAGGAAAATTAAAGGCTATTTTCTGGTTGTCTGTTTGAATTGGGGGAAACGCTTAAGGCGGCCCTTTCCCTGATCATTTCGTTATACCTTCGGACTAATATTAGTACAGTCAAATGAATATTAGAAGTAGTTTATACCTATAATAAATTATTTTCTAAAATTGCTTTGTAGCAATAGTCACGTCGGTTTGATCTTCAGTATTCCTTACTATGAGGTCATTAGCATGTACATCGTCTCTTATGTTCTGACATCAAGCTGGCACTTCTTGGGCATACCTCTACTACCAAATATGGCAGGTCACGCTATGTCACGAAGGTGCAGGTTGCCGCGAATGCGGGAGTTATTTAAGCGATCCTTCTCCATCACTCCTTATTGATCTCCGTGACATACATTCTGTGTACTAAGTATCGGGAATTTGTCAATAAAACAAAAAATACAAATTATTCATCTAAATTTATTTTATCGCCTTCAAAGTAGGCCCCATCGCTTGCAATACAACATCTCCACCGCTTCACCCAGTCTTCCATACATTTTTCATAGGCTATTTGCGGTATGGCCTTTAGCTCATTCAGCGAATTTTCTTTTATGGCTTCTATCGACTCAAAACGTTTTCCTCGAAGTGGTAATTTTAACTTGGGAAATAAAAAAAAGTCAGACGGAGCCATATCAGGTGAATACGGTGCTTGGTCGAGAACTTTTGTTGAATTTTTCGCTAAAAACTCTTTCACTATAATGGCTGTGTGTGATGGTGCATTATCATGGTGCAGCATCCATGAGTTGTGTTGCCACAAATCTGGACGTTTTCGGCGGATACTCTCACGCAAACGCTTCATGACGCCTAAATAATATTCTTTATTCACTGTTTCTCCCTCTGGAAGGAATTCGGAGTGAACCACACCACGGTAGTCAAAAAAAACTGTCAGCATCACCTTGATTTTGGAGCGACTTTGCCGCGGTTTTTTGGGTTTCGGCTCGTTTTCGAGACGCCATTCTGAAGACTGTTGGCTTGTTTGCATGTCGTACTCATAAACCCATGTCTCGTCGCCAGTTATTATACGTTTCATAAAGGTCGGATCCGTAGAAGCTCGGGAAACCATGTCTTCAGCGACATGCTTTCGCTGCGCTTTTTGAACAAAATTGAGCTCTTTTGGAACTAGTCGAGCGGCGACGCGTTTCATGCCTAAAATGTCAATGAGAATGTTGTGGACGGACTTAAAAGATATGTTCACCTCACTAGCCAACTCTCTCAGACTCATACGTCGATTTTCGAGCACTAGCTTCTTGATTCTGTCGATGTTTTCTCTGGTCGTAGCGGTTGAAGGTCTACCAGAACGAGGCAAGTCTACTACTACTTCTCGGCCTTCTTTAAAAGCCTTATACCATTCATAAGCCCTTGTTTTCGATATACACGATTCGCCGTAGGTATTTCGCAACATTTTTAGTGATTCACCACATGAAATATCATTTGAAACACAAAATTTAAGGCACACTCTTTGTTCAACAATATTTTCCATTGTAAAAATCGCCGAGGACTCAAAACTATGACCAACAAAAAGTGTAGTTTAAAACAAATTAAATGACAGATCCCGCTCAAATTTTGCGCGCTAAATCAGTACAGTGCTACCAACATGCAGTAAAAAAATTAGAACGACCTCTTTTACGCGGGTCTTTTTATTGACATATTCCCGATACTTTTTACACAGAGTAGTACAGTTCCTGCATGTGCCCCTCAAGTACCAGCCTCGCTTTGCTACCATATAAAAGCAGAGGTCTAAAGATGGCATTATTAACGGGCATTTTAGGGTTACAGATGACATCAGCCATCTCAAACCACTTTACTCAAGCCGCTGAAATATGTACCTTCATGTCACATTCGACATCACGGAACGCACTGATAGACCCTTTTTACAATTTAGTCGCCAGGTTGTAGCTAAATGCAGAAGTGTTAGTAGCATTAACTGCTTTTCCATTCTAATAGAATTAAATTTCATTTCGGAAACAAAAAAAATCTAACTTTGTGAAATGCACCTTCTGTCTACAACCATGTCAAGTTGGAAGAGTACTGTTTGTTTGTATAACTTTATTGCATTATCCATAATTACAAAGTATACAACTTATATGATTTACAAAGGCGGACTTATTCCTTCAAGGAATCTCTTCCAGCCGACCATTGCTTTTGAGTACTTGAATGGAGCAATGAATGGCGGTGGGGAAAATAATAATAATAAAAAAAAAAAAAAAAAAGATCGAAGAGATAGAAGATAAAGTAGAAAGGAAAAAATAAGGCAACTTATGTGATTAATAACGAAATCGCTAATAAATACACATGTTATATAAATACTAGTACATACATGTATTTAACATAATAAAAACATACGTAAGCTCAACTCAACGCGGGAGTACCATAGAAACCGTATAGTCGCTTTTTAAAGGAGCCTATAGTCTGAGACTCCCTAATTTCCACAGGAAGCGCATTCCATAGGCGTGCTGCTTGTACGGTGAATGAGTTCCAGAAAGTATTTGTAAGAGAGCTTGGGACCTTCAGAATAGGATTTCCGCTACGCCGAAGACGTTCGTCCACTTGCCGAAAGTGAAACCTCTCCCGGAGGTAGTTTGGATAAGAAGGGTTGAAAAGGACATTGTATAGAGAGGTGAGAATGTGAATTATGCGACGCTGCCTTATAGGTAGCCAGTTAAGCTGCTGACGAAACTGAGAGACATGGTCATACTTTCGAAGACCAAAAACGTATCGGATTGCTTGATTTTGCAGCCTGTCTAGCTTGTCGAGTAATTCTTCTGAAGGATCCAGAAAAGCTACGTCAGCATAGTCAAGAAGGGGCAGAAGAAGGGAACGAGCCAGCATCGCTTTGGTCTCCACAGGGAGGAAGTTTTGAAGACGCCTTAAAGAATGAAGCGAGGCGAAAGTTTTGCGACTTATTTCATTGATTTGAGGCCCCCATGACAGTGTCTGGTCCATGACAATTCCTAGGTTCCTTACCGAAGAGCAATAAGGTATTACTGTACCATTATAAATAACACTCGGAAATGACCCAGTTTGGAACAATGAAATAAAGTAGGGACTGCCTATCACAATACTTTGAGATTTTGCTGCATTAATTTTTAAGCCGAAATTCTCAGCCCACTCGCCAATTGCACTAAGGTCAGAATTAATACCTTGAATAGTATTTGTGAAGTCTTGGAGCGTGGCAGCAGCATATATTTGTAGGTCATCAGCATACAAATGAAACGAGGAGGTTAAAGATGACGTAATGCCATTAATGAAGATAGAGAATAGGACGGGTGAAAGCACACTACCCTGCGGGACTCCAACTCTGGTGTCTAGAGTCACAGGCTCATGCCTAGTTCAGGCTCCAGTCTCTCTCTTATCCTGTGTCACCCATTTTTATTCATAAATAATTATTGTTTTTATTCGTATAAGGAACAAATAACAATATAAGAAATTATTTATTATTTTATTGTATTATAGTATGAAATTTAAGCAGTAATAGGCCAGTGGATAAAGAACCGGTCTATTCACCAACTGTTCCCCGGTTCGAACCCTGGGATGCACTACTAAATTCGTCTTTTCAAATTTGTGAACATATTTGTACTCGTAATTATCCTTCCTCGGCGGTGACAAACCATCATCCAAGAAATTTTATTTCGAGAGATGTGTGACATGACCTAAGGTTACTTCAGCATTACGCCTAGCATCGGTATCCTGGGTATCGTCATATTGAACAATATACACTTTTGTATGTATGTATGTATATCTTCACGCCAAGTCCCTTGCGGGGTAGGCAGAGAGAACCGAGCGCCATAAGACGCGGTCCTTGCATACTTCACTCGCTTCTGTGACATTCATAGCTCTTCTCATGCACGCTCGCCGGTTCCTGGGGCTTCTGACATCACCTTCTGATAAAACACGACCAATTTGGTCATGGCAGGTTAGTCTCGGCCTTCCTCGGCTCCTACATCCTTCCACTTTTGCATTGTATATCTGTTTCGTCATTCTTTCGTCCCGCATTCTTTCTACATGTCCGAACCAACATATATATATATATATACTCTTTTGCGGGCACCAAAATTAACCAAAGCTAAGTTGGCGCCCAAGAAACTCTACCTCGTCTTTATAAGGCGCAGATCCGATCTCTCGTAGACTACTGTTCACATCTTTGGGCTGGCGCGCCACAATATTTGCTTACTCCATTTGATCGCATACAATGTAGAGCAGTTCGAATTGACGGCGATCCAGTGACCTCCATTCGGCTGAACTCGCTTTCTACAAGAAGAGACGTTGCTTCTCTTTGTGTACTGTACAAATAGTATTATGGGGAGCGGTTGGAGGAGCTGTTCAACTTAATAACAGCCGTTGAGTTCCACTATCGTACCTTTCGACATAAACTAAAATTTTACCCTCACCATTATATATATATATATATATATATATTGATAAGTACACTACAGTACACTTTTTAAGGCATTTTCTACCACGTGTGGTGAAATTGTGGTATCAACTAAACTTAGCGGTGTTCCCGAACAAATACGATGGGTGCCTTCAAGAAAAGAGCCTACGAGTGTTTTCCTAAAAAGGCTCAGGATCAGTGACCCTTTGGTGTTGCTGATGTCTATGGTCGGTGGTGTCCATTTACCATGATGATTCCCGCCCCCAATATGAAACTATTTTACTAATATCCCGGTGAACTTTTTGAGGATTTCCGACTTTGTATTAAGGACTATGAATGGGTTAAAAAAATATTATTTCAATATTTATTAACAGTTATATTTGTACTTATGACAGTTATGGCAGTTATGTTGAACTACCCCAAAGCCGGCTCGAAGGACCAAACATTAGGTATGGACTATTCGTGACACTTGATAATTATCGTGAATTGGAATAGATATAACTGTGTTTTATATCGTAATTAGATTGATGAACTTGATACAACCGTATCAAGTAACATTAAAACAATATTTTTTATACTCGTTGGGATGGGAAACAATCATATGTCACCTCTGGTATTACATTCAAAAACCATCTCAAGCCTTTCCTTTTAGCAAACCAAAAGACAGGGGTCCCATAGCGTTTCCTGTAACGATGGTTGTCGAAAAAATGAGTACAGGCCTATAAGTAATTATGTTCATATTCCTAATGTGATTATTATTATTTTTTATATCAAATACCTGTTGAATTTATGTAATGGTAATTTATTTTATTTTAATATCTCAATGCATTTAGAATATCCAAATTGATTTACATTACTCAATTACATAATTATCATTGTTGCCATGTTGATACTTCAGTTTTACACTTAGTATAACACCACTGACTGTTTTCACTCACACCACACGCACACACACATACACATATCTATATCTTCTATAGTGTCTTTAAGTGAGCTCCCTGAGCTGAGGGGGTCAGGCGGTAGCTGAAAATCAGTGTTTTTGCGCATCGTGCAAAAGCCACACTGAGCTATGGCCTATTTGCTTGCTTATGACCGGAAATGTTTTAAGCAATGCCTGTTTACTTCTTCTTGGACTGTTATGATATGTTTGTATGTGTATGACCGATAATAACGTTTATCTATCTATCTATCAATCATATATCTCGCTTGATATAAAGTGATTACCGTAGTCCAGCACGGACTCTTTTTACATCCAAGCAGCCCGTCTGGGGAAGTACCTACATCTCACAGAAAACCGCAGCCAAATAACAACTCCCTAGAGTGTTGTTGTGTTCCTGCGTGTGAGTGAGGTTACAAGTTAACTCCTAAGGAGTCGATGTGTTGGCAGCAGAGGAGGTATCGCGCGAGTAATGCTTAATGCATTACTCGCGCGATACCTCCGAGTAGTATAAAAAAAATATGAACGCTTGAAATACATTAATTATCACTAGCGAGATGCCACCTCTGTTGCTACCTAATAGCAACTCCTTTGGAGCTGACTGGTGACTTCACTCCCTCGCAGGAAGACATCAACCTACCAGGAAGTTATTACGGTTGCGGTTTTCTGTGAGGTGAAGGTACTTCCGCAGACGGGCTGTTTTGATGCACTTTACCTCTCTTTTATAGCTATTTATACAGCCGTATCAAGTAGGTATAATAGTTTTTTATACTAATTCGAATGGCCAACCATCAAATGTCACGTCTGATATGAAGTGGTTACCGTATTCCACAAATATTTGACATACATAAAATACTACTGACATATTTATCACAAGGCAGATCGTATGCTTGTTTGCCACCTGAGTGATATAAAATAAATACTACTGGCTCATCTCTGACACCACTGTTAATGATTACTCAGGGGTACCTGGCAACACCCATTCGCAGAAAATGACATTACTACAGGGAGTTTGTGATTTAACTGCTGCGTTCTGTAAGGGTTACCTTACTCCTCTTTCATCAAAGCTTCATTTACTAATCGCTAATTAGGTAGTCAGCTGACCTTAGCTTTGGCTTTAAAACTCCATTTACAATTAAATTACAATCAATAGTAGTTTTACCAAAGCCAAACACGTCTAAATGAGTGTATGGGTGCTAGACATTCAGGCAGATACCACCACATCAACCCTTACTCATCCCACTGCAGGGATACGGATCTCCCTTCAACCGAACGAGTTTAGAGCATACTCCACTACACTGCTCAAATACGGATTTGATTGAGTTTTTTACGGTGTTTTCAACTCAAGCCGCCCGGAGGCCACTGACTTAGCTTAACTACTGTCATCTATCGACAACAGCTAGGACCGACGGCTTCACGTGCCTTCCGGGTACGGAGAAACTCGAGATAGATAAACCCATCCATAGACAGGCTGCGAACGACGTTGCTCAACCTGCGTGTTCGGTTAGAATGACACGCGCAACGACGCCATCGAGCTCTCAATCTCATGCCTATACGGCTCCTGAAATTGCAAGTCCTTAGTCGATTGAGGTGGAGGTATTTTACCAGTCAGAGTGATTTGCGTTTCAAAGCAGCGCTCTACCTTACTTAAAAATACCCAGACCAAGAAAGAAACATGTTCACGCACACAAATGTTAGTCCTGTGTCGAAATCGAACACAGGAACATTGCTGTTAAAGTAGCATTACTAACTACTCAGCTAACAGGTTTGTCATTTTGTTCATCGTTTACGTTTGTTATACATAACCAATTATTTAGTATTTTTTTTCTAAACACTTGTACATACTGGCAAATATAACCACCTTAATTTTGACATCTCGGTTGTACTGCGCTAGTATTACGTCAGAGCTCTCCCCCACTCCCGTTTATAGCCTAAGTAAAATATTAAGACTCCTTGTACCCTCTAAAATATTTAAGATTACTCTCCAAAAACTGAAGAGCCTATAATATATATATAAGACTATAAACGCCTTGACGTCGCATGAATCTCAAAGATTCGATTCTACTGACCAATCGGAGGATATTTTAACCAATAAACAATAAGTGGCGCGATGATTGATTCGTAAACTAGCCAATAAGAACTACGCGTTCTACTTTACCTCCCGACTCGTAGCGGTGAGTTTATTGGCTACGCAAAATCCTCATTGGATCTCTTTTGTTTAGTTCATACCTAGTGACATCCGCATTTGGTATTACCAATGATTGAAATAAATGAAGATTGGCTTTCAAGTCGCCAAATTCGGTTTGGTAACTTGAAAGTACTAAGGTCGCTGAACGCAGTACATCATGTTTACTAAATTTTAATGAACAGAAACGTACTCCAATTAAAATCCACGTGTGTAATTATATTTATATCCAGCATCTCCACCGGGACTTCAATTAGTGTGAAATGTTTTGCGCTTCATCAGGGACACAGATAAGATATATAACAGTAGGCTCGCTTACACGTCTATCCGTTCATATAAAACCTTATTTTACCACATGGTAATACTACTTGACTACTACAAGTAAGGGAGGTAGGGTACATCAAGACAGCCCAACTGGAACCATGAATACAGAAAACGTAATATAAAAAACTTGAGCCAGAAGGCACAGCTCACTATACACAATACAGTGTTGGTCTCAACTGTTACTTATGGAAGCGAGGGCTGAGTATGGCAGAGAGAGCATGAAAGTAGGATAAACGCGGTTCAAATGCGAGCGTTGCGCAAAATTTGTGGCGTAACGCTTGTAGACCGTATTCCTAATGATGATGTTAGAAACAGAGTTGATTTAAAGGAGAGCGTCGGAGTTAAAATATAAAGAGGCATGTTCCGTTGGTTCGGATATGTAGAAAGAATGCAGGATGTATGAATGACGAAGCAGATATACAATGCAAAAGTGGAAGAATGTAGGAGCCGAGGAAGGCCAACACTTACCAACTATGATAAAATTGGTCGTGTTCTGTCAGAAGGTGATGTCAGGAGTCCTAGAAACCGGCGTACGTGCATGAGAATGTTAAAGAAGCGAGTGAGGTATGTAATGATGGAGTCACGTGGTGCTCGGTTGTCTCTACCTACCCAGCAAGGGATTTGGCGTGAAGTTATAGATAGATAGACACACACAGCGATAGTAAAAACATCATCATTACGGGATCGACCTGTGCATGGGAGTATAGGTTGAACTGTCATTATCTGTACATCCCTCGCTACAAGAATTTGTTATCATTTTGCACTATTTATAGAGCATACCTCTGACGTAAAAAACGAAAAACGGTATAAAACCCATGCCAAACCGTCCCGTGCCAACTTATTGAATTTATTACAATGTCACTGTCATATGCCTACGAACATGCTCGTAGTTCGAACTGAGAGCGGGCCCTCTTGCTACGAGAATACACGTATCTAGCAGGCAATGTATTATATAAACTAGTAAGCCATTTTGGAAACAATAAATACTTGCATTAGAATCCTAACGGTAAGTTACGGAAGTGAACGCTGGGTATGGCAGATGGTGATCGTATTTCAACCACATTTATTCTACATTCAGTAGAATAAATGTGCTTGAAATACGATCATTGCGCAAAATTTGCAGCGTAACGCTTGCGGACAGCGTTCGCAATGATAAATAAATAATAATAAATAATAAATAAATATTGTCGGACAAATTACACAGCGCCACCTAGCCCCAAAGTAAGCGAAGCTTGTGTTATGAGTACTAGACAACTGATAAACATACGTAAATACATTTTTTTTTGTAAATACATACTTATTATACAAAATACCCAGACCAAGACAAACAGTCATGTTCATGCACACAAATGTTTGTACTGTGTGGGAATCGAACCCACGAGCGTTGGTGTCAATGTAGCGTAACAACGCGTTTCACCACTGAGCCACCAAGCTCGTCTGTATGTATATGGCAATGTATTATATAAACTAGTAAGCCATTTTAGAAACAATAAATACTTGCATTAGAATTCCAACGGTAAGTTACGGAAGTGAACGCTGGGTATGGCAGATGATGATCGTATTTCAACCACATTTATTCTACTGAATGTAGAATAAATGTGGTTGAAATACGATCATTGCGCAAAATTTGCAGCGTAACGCTTGCGGACAGCGTTCGCAATGATGGTATAAGAAAGAGAGTTGATCTGAAAGAGAGTGACGGTGTTAAGATAAGAAAAAGCATGCCGCGTTGTTTCGGAAATGTAGAAAGAATACAAAATGAAATAGTGACGAAAGAGATATACAATGCGAAAGTAGACGAATGTAGAAGCTAAGGAAGACCAAGACTCACCTACCATGAACGAATTGGTCGTGTTTTATCAGGTGATATCAGGAATCCTGGAAACCGACGGAGCTAAAATGATGAATGTTAAAAAAGCGAGTGAGTAAGGACCACATTTTATGATAATCGGTTCTCTATACCTATCGTTAACTGATGGTCAATGTGATAAATGACATAGAATTGTGATTATATTTCTGCGAGTATTGCTCAGAATCGTGCAGCCACGCAAGTGCGACGTTTTGTATCGTTTCTTCGAAGTTATCCTACTGCTTGTGTTTGTATATCTTCTGGACCAGGAACCTATGTAATGGTAAAGATATAAGTAGAATAACTTCAAAAATAATTCGGAATGCGCACAATCAGAATCATACAAAGGCTCACAGTAATACGAAGTTTGCAGTCGCGAAAAGACAGCTGAAGTTTACGCTAGTTGTATCTGGCTGCTGACTTTTCGAATTTTGACCTCGAAAATTGACGACCGTTGATAATTGTATCAAAAAAGTACTACCTTAGTGCGTTAATTTGCCTACTGCTTTTACATCCCTGCTGTGGCTACGCGCATTTAGTTTGACTGCGGTTTGCAAATTCACCTAGTTTCTGATGTGACGAAAGAAGTGTCAACCAAATGGTACATTCAACGTAAATGCTACGGAAATAAAATGACTCTTTAATTACGGCAAAGTTTGATAACTTAATGAGCCTGTTAAAGTAAATATAATAGACATTTTGAGCACAACTCGCACATTGAGTATTCCGTACTAAAATAGACTGGTAAACAAATTGGTATAATAATATTTGTTTAACAAATTTCGAATTTAAGTGAAACTCCTATTTAGTTAAAGTTGTATGTGGATATATACGAGTATCAAGTTACGTTTGTTGCTACTACACGTGGTTGATTAGTCTATTTTTCCACCAGTGATGTGCTTAACTGTGTAAATGTGATTATCCAGCAATAATGGTTGATTATTTTCATAGCTTACCTTAGTACTGGTGGAAACGGGTTCGAACAACGATATATGACCGATGACTCAAAAGTATATGGTATATATTCTACAAGCTTGAGTGCTATGTGATTTGTCCCATGTTAATTATTAATTTTTAAATTGCGCCGAAATTATTATTTTTGTGTCAGGAAAATTCTCTTATAGCCATTATCTCGTTATTTTATACATTGACAATTCTTTAGAACGAGTAGTATCTTTTAACATATTTGTAACTAGCGCCCCCCCGCTCCTTCCACGCGTGAAATTGGAATTGGTTCACACGTTCATTTTTTCCCCGCGGATTCGTAATTCTTTTCCAAACTGAAATTAAATAAATTCTTTACTACGTCAACTATTTCTTAGTGAAAGTTCTGTCAAAATCGGTTCAATTGTTTCTGGGATTAGTTCAAACAAATATTCGGCCAGACAGACACATTTTTTTTGTATAAGTACTGTAAATGCATTTAAGAGTATTAAAAAAGGATATTTCAATCAAACAATTCAACTTCATTTATTTATATAGATTATATAGCGATTAGAGAGACACGTATTAAGGATGTAAGCTAGCTGGTGTAAATCCATGAGCAGAGCAGACTGCACGGCGTACTACATAGTTGGCACGCGTTTGTCAACAAGTGTAGACATGCCACCGTAGAAGCAAAAAAATCGTTTACATTTTACAATGTGCTAAAGTATAGATTATCGATGTGATATTAGATGTCACTTGACGCAATCAGAATATTTTACGTTGTTCCAAGTTCGAGCCCATATTTTACTATGACTCTGTGCAACCGGTTACATATTTATCACACAGGAAGAAAGAAGGTCGGTTATTGACTGTATGTACAGTCGGTAACCTAAGATACTAGACTTTTTACATCTCTTTTACTAATTTGCAGCTTACGTGGGTATTCACTAAGTGTGTTTTAGTATACCGACGAACTCTACTATCGTTGCGTAATAAAGTGCAGTGCAGAAATATACAGGATTATAATCACATAGCAAATTCTTCTTCGAAAGGGACAGGCTAGTATTTTTGGTAGCCCACTGTACGTATTAGGTGCGTGCTACCTATTACAGAGTGTTTAATACAAATGTGTTTAGGAGCAAAGCAGCGGAGAGGAGTAAGTAAAATAAGTATACAAATAAAAAAAGTACTATAACACTCCCATTTACACGGCAGGGGTGAAAAATGGCACTAACCGACAAGATCAACAGTAATCGCCCGGTAAAGGTAGCTGCAATCAAACCAGCGGTATTTGCGCTAAACGAGCTTACTACGAACAAAGACTGGAAAGGGGAAAACAAAAAAAGGCATCAGGCACAAGCCCGAGGGGTTTTCATTTGTGCCTTTGTTTGTCTACCAGATTCTTCATTAACCGCTTGCGCACACAGACGACATGACGATGTTATGTAATAGGCCTGGGGATAGTGTGTGATCTTTTGACAGATTACTTTTCCCTTTAATTTTCTTTTGTCCTGTTTGTGGTAGTCGTGACTTTGCTATGAGTATTTAAATGTAGCCTTTGTTTATTTTTAATTTGTTATTGTTTTATTTGGGTAAATAAAAGGTCGGATGATAAAAATGTCTACAGGTTACATGCTGGTACGTAGCATAAAATAGTTTTAGTAACTGAACTATATTAAAAACCGATCCATGACCAGAGGTTTAATTATATTCTTGAACATATTTTGTAGCTTCTATAGTTCTCACACTGTGGGCTTACTTTGGCGCAATGTGTATAAACAGCCTGGAACAATAAGAGC
Source organism: Pyralis farinalis (assembly GCA_947507595.1). Lineage (NCBI taxonomy): Eukaryota > Metazoa > Arthropoda > Insecta > Lepidoptera > Pyralidae > Pyralis > Pyralis farinalis. The sequence continues at coordinate 25,285,491 of OX382278.1, forward strand.
TCTAATTGAATTAACAAACTTGTCCTCGTTCGAATCCTATTCCATGTACTATTCGTGTTTTCGGATTTATGTACTTATTTGTAATTATCACATATTGTGCCGTAGCCTAAGAAAAGTCTAACTTTCCCCCTGGTTTGTGGCTCTGATGGCAGTCGCTAAATTTTCATATTAGTATCTTCGTAATCATTACACTTAGGTGGCGGATCCTGTGAATTCTAAGGGATTAGGAAACAGGTGAATTCTCGAAAGAAGAAGAATCTTAGGAGATGAAATCACCATAAAATTATATTTATTGTTTAAAGAAAATATATTTGCAAAATTCTATAATTTTAATATGAAGAGTGAAACGGTGAATAAACAAGTTAATAAGACACTTAGATAACTTCGAGTTGATTTTCATATCCTTGACCGATTGATACAACAATTCAAAAGTATCAACATCACAATATTATATAATAATCTTACTAGTTAGTAACATAACATAAAAATATACTTCCAATTCAATTTCAATTATATTATTTTTTGGTTTCGTTTCCAAAAAATTTTACAAACACACTCAATTCCACTATTATAACAAAATTTTAAATTGTATTCATACAAATAAAATCGTTATCAGTAATTCTGACCTAAGGGCGACCGAAGATTAACTAAAAATACTATCATGAGTAACTGATTAACAAATGGAGCACAGCCTAAACCTGAAACCTAAACTACAAATATGAAACTTGGAGACAATATTCCTTGTACCACTCATGGAAAACTTTAATAGAGGGGTTTTTTTATACAATGAGGGATAGCAAACCAGCATACAGCCCATCTGATATGAGGAGGTATAATCCTACCAACTTATGAACTCTTGCAGTACAGGAAATTTCGCTTACGTATTTCCACAGTTCCACAGAAGATCATAATTAAACCATTCAATTTTATTTATTCAACTTTATACTTTACAGATTATCAATTGCTGCGGAAAAATATCGTTGTCGAGGAAATACGTTGTTGTACATGCGAGTGACGTGTGTAAGGAACGAGTCACACTGCGCTCGGGTCTTTCTACCTAACACATAAGGAATTTGGCAAGATAGATAAATATATTATGTGTGCAGATACAGGTATTCAAAGATAATTAAGTTTTTGATATGTAAGTTAAGTTTCAAACGTGTTTAATATAAGCGCTAATACTTATATTACTTATTACTACTATATAAGTAGTAATAAGTAGTATGTAGTAGTAGTAGTATTGACCCCTCGGTTCGAATTCTGACATTTAGCACTAAATTTGTGTTCTTGGATTTATGTACATATTCGTAATTATCACTTGCTCCGCGGTGAAGGAAATCAGCGTGAGGAGTCCCGCATATCCAAGAAATAATATTTCAAAAGACATGTGACCTAACTCGAGAAAGGTCTGGAAAACCATATCAAACTCTTTTGTGGAGGTCTGATGGCAGTAAAAATCAATTTCTCAACCAAATTACTTAGGCTTAGGTAGTGACCCCTGCCAATCCTAATAGATTTGAAAACAACATACCGCTAAGAAGAAGAATAAACAACAAATAATATTTTAGTAAACCTAAATAACACAGGCTCTTGTACTATACCGCCAAGGTGATTAAGTTGTTACTACAAAAAGTATGCTTTGAGAAAATGAAAGATATTATCCTAGGCTGACCTCATCTCGCGGCTTTGCTTGCAATTGCCAAAAGCAAATTGACACATAAGGAAAGGCATAGTGTATTTTCTCATGGTGAGTAATACAAAGCTCGTTCGTTATGTGTCCTTGATGCCTCAAATTTCATTCAAATATAAGAATTGTAATTCTGTTTTGACTTTATGAAAATACTGACGACTCAAAAGGTATATGTTTTGCTAAGTTTGAGTACTATGTGATTTGTCCGATATTATTTATTAATTTTTAAATTGCCTCGTAAATATTTTGATGCATCAGAATTTTCTAGAATAAATTTTTAACATATTCGTAACTAGCGACCCCCGTAACTTCCATGCGTAGAATTTGAATCGCGCAGATCCCTAATTATTTTCCAAAATAAAAGTACAAGAACTCTTTACAACATCATCTATTTGTCAGTCAAAATTCCGTTGAAATCGGTTCAACCTTTTTAGATAAGCTGCTACAAACATACAGTCAGACAGACAACATTTTGAAATTAGTTTTTCTTTTATAAGTACCGTAAATTACATTCATAAACATTTCGTAAATAAAAAAGATATTACGATCAAATACTTTAACTTTATTTATTTATGTAGGTTATTACTTGTTCAGTGATGAAGAAAAAACATCGTACGGGTCCCACGTTCAAGAAATTACATTTCGAAAGTTGTGTGACGAAATTTGAGAAAGGTGTGATTTTCCCTTTGAGTTGTAAAAACCAGTAAATCTTCCAAAATCCTTAAGTTTAGGTAGCGGACCCTGCCAATAAACATAGATTAGGAAACGGAATAGCGCTACGAAGAAGCAGAACAATATTTTTTAAACATTTTTCACTCTATGGAAATACTGATATTTGTTTTCCAATGCACAATATCTTTTTAAATACTAATGGACTGAATGTGTTTTTTTTTTTTCACTTTGCGAAGCGACTTTCTGTCGTTATTCATTCTCCGTCCTTTATATACCTTGTGGGAGCAGCACCAAATGTTATTTTTTTAGGGTTCCGTACCCAAAGGGTAAAACGGAACCCTATTACTGAGACTTCGCTGTCCGTCCGTCCGTCCGTCCGTCTGTCACCAGGCTGTATCTCATGAACCGTGATAGTTAGACAGTTGAAATTTTCACAGATGATGTATTTCTGTTACTGCTATAACAACAAATACTAAACAATAGAATAACATAAATATTTAAGGGGGCTCCCATACAACAAACGTGATTTTTTTTGCCGTTGTCATAGATAATGGTACGGAACCCTTCGTGCTCGAGTCCGACTCGCACTTGGCCAATTTTTGATAATTATTATTTTTTAAATATTTAGCACTTCAAGCATATAGCACAGTATGTTTTCTGGTAGTGAACATGTTTTAAAGATTGTTCTCTCAGCTCTGAAGTATGTTTTTGAGCAGTCAGAACCCGTTATATACGTTTTCCCATACATTTCGCGGTCGTATACGACCACCCGGGTTTCGAAGGGTTAATAGCTAACTTTCTTGAACAACAGCACTTGCATGTTATCTAATAACGAGCCTACTTTTAGCATAATCCACTTTACACGACCAACACGACGTTTGACGAGCTCGGCGGCTCAGTCGTGAATGACGCGACTTTGACACTAACGCTCGTGCGTTCCATTCGTACACAGGACATGTCAGTTCAACATTTGTGTACATGAACATGTCTATTTGTCTTGGTGTTTTTAAGAGAGGTCGGGCGCATCTAAGCAGCCCGTCTGCGGAAGTACCTCCATCTCAGAGAAAACCGCAGCCAAAATAACAACTTTCTGGATGATTGATGTGTTCCTGCGTGTGAGTGAGGTCGCCAGTAAGCTCTTAAGGAGTAGCTGTATTAGCAGCAGAGGTGGCATCGCGCAAGTGATACTTAACGTGTTGCAAGCATTCGTAGTCTACGATAACTGCTTTACATCAGGTGGGTGATATGCTTGTATGCCTTCCGACGTTGTATAGAAAAAGAAATATAAAACGCTCCCAGTCCTTCAGCACACTCACCATCACTGGCTACATACAACCTCATACAATGTTATTACCAACGTATCGTACAAACTAGTTGAATATTCCATATTTGAATAATTTCTGTAGAAATATTTCACTTTATTTTAATTTTATTTAGGTCGCATAATCTATAAAGACTTTTTTTTGTCTTTACTGCAATTACATAATACGCATAATAGGAATAGTTTGACATTTATATTACAGCATTTGTTTTTGAATAATTTAGGTCGCAAGCACAGTCTACGATATTTAACACGATTTGACGAGTTCTTTATCGTCCTTTTTATGGTCGAATCCAACATCATCTGCACGTGGGACACTCCACAATTTAAAACGCGAGCCTCTCGCTAACGACATTTCATTAATTTAATAGGGAGCGATGGTGGAAGTACCTACTCATCACAAAGGGTCTTAACAAAGTTTTAATAGTACTGAAAACAAGCTTCAGTTCTATTCTCGTGAAGTGTCAAAGATGTTTAAAAGTATGTAATCGTATAACAAATGTCAATCGTTGTTATAAAATGGAAATTAACACTGATCGAAAATATACTTCAGTGCTGTTCGCCTAAAGCGGAAAATGTTTAGTGTACACTCGCTGTCAGAAAACATATTTCAGTTCTGTTGGTATAATGCGAAATATGGTCATAACTAGAAGCGTTATTAACCACTGTGCCACCGAACTCCTCAAATCAGTCAAATGGTGAAATGTAAGCATGCTTAGGCATGATAGGGTGTATTTTTTGTGCGAATACATGTTTGGATGTCGCCGTGAACGTGTGCATGCATGAGAATAACTGTGTATAACCTAGATTACACATATGCGTTAGTCCTTAGCCAGTCTTGGACCAACGCGCACATAGACTTGCCCACTGTCTTTCTCATACAAATTATCAATGTTAGCAAACCCAAACCACCCCAATCGATATTTAAATACTTGTTTCTCTACTGTGAACACACTTGTGTTGGTCGACGTCACGATGTTCTGTCGATGACTCACCTAAACCAAAATGAACGACGTGGTTATGTTTGTATTTTATGGCAGTACAAAACCAGTTGAGAATGCGCAAGCTTGCATTGCCACACCTGGCTCGTCAATTATATAACAATTCAATTATTTTTTTTAAACTTTGTCGGCCATTTTGACCATGTTCCTTAAGAAATATGATTTTGGTTTTTAAGACATTCCTATTCTACTTTTTCATCCGGTTCACATTTCAGATGGCAAACACTCGCAGAGACGACCGGAGCAGCCATGGCAGCGGCGGCATGCATCTACTAACGGTGGTGGGTGGGTGCCGGCCGGCAGTAGTTCGCACGAACTAATAGGGAGCGGAAGCACACAAAGTAGTTTAGATCAAATTGCCTGTATTCTACTTTTTAATTTACTTTTCGAATCTGATATAATTTTTCTTTTTTTAATATGTCGGCCATTTTGACCATGTTCCTTAAGAGATAGGAGGTTGGGTTTTCAGACATTCCTATTATACTTTTTTATGCTGAATCCGAATCTGAAATCAAAATTCGAATATTCGAAAAAGCGACAGACACACATACACACAGACAAACACACACAGAGACAAACATATAGATTTCGTATAGGAACAGTGTTCCTGAATCTTTCCTACGCTTACTGTACCAAAAAAGAAAAAAAGAGAGATGATCGCAATCCGATAGCTGCGAATATCGCAATCCACACTTCAAACATAACCTAATTTGAAAACAAACACGTACCCTATGCATGGAGCATAGGGCACGTGTTTGTACGTGTATACCTAGCAATTATTGATATATAGCAAGCAACGTTTATTGCGACGAAATCCTTTGATGTGAGAATGTTTAGTGACAACTGAGGAAAGTGACTTCACTTCAGTCGAAGTGGTGAAATCTTATCGAAAATTCTAGCTATTATGTGAATATTTAATAATAATTCTTTATTGCACATATAAATACAAAAAGTTACAGCGTATAGTAAAGATAGTACAGAGGCGAGCTTATCTCTAAAAGAGATCTCTTCCAGCCAACCCTCAGCAGTGGGATATCTCGTTAGTTGCGGACAGCAGTACGTGCCTAAATAAATTTTAAATAAATACATACATACCGAATACACACATATATACCATAAATAATAAATAATTTACATGAATACATATATAACATAAATACAGCTACACTTGTATACATACATATATATACTTATTTTAGATCTGATAAATAATGCTCTTTCAATATTTTTTTAAAGGAGTGGATTGATGGGCTTTTCCGAATGTGTGTTGGTAATTTATTCCACAGTTGAGCAGCACGGTAGGTAAAGGAATTATAGAAAAAATTACATTGCTATGAATTATGTACAGTAGCCTTTACATTTCAATAAACAATCATAACGATACGAATCGAAACTTGTTGGTCGTACGAGCTAGGTGGTGCAGTGGTAAAACACGCTGTTACGTTAATTTGATACTAACGTGGGTTCAATTCCCGCCCAGGACACATATTTGTGTGCATGCCTGTTTAGCTGCGGTTTTCCGTGAGGTACTTCCCCAGATGGGCTGCTTTAAAGTAGTCAAATTAATTAAAGTAGTAGTCAAAATGTCTATCATTACTCCCATCTATGTAACCTATATTAGTAGTAAATCTTTTAGACAAAATGGCCTATAACATAACCTCTCCATTTATCGCCCGCGCCACTAAAACGATTACCGTAAAGCGCGCTAAAATAACGCTAGGAGCATTTCATTTCCATCCATACAGGCTGAAAGCGGCATTGTACTGGTGCTGCTTTGTTCCACAGCTTTGTTCGGTATCAGAGCCATCCTGAGCACAATGGATAGAAAAATTGGCTTTCTACGGATGGTTATTAATTTATTTCATAACAAGTTTGTGCGAGTCTTTTCTGTGGGGCTCATTGTTGTTTACTACGAGCTTTTTATAGTTTGCAATGATTGTTCATCGGAAATTAGATTCGCCCAAGAATATTTTTTTTTTCTAATTTTAGCCGACTTCAAAAGAGACGCAGCGGGCGCTTAAAATTTTCACGGATTACGTATCACTGTGGCTCTCGTAACAACAAAGATATGAATACTATTTTATATATTATAACAAATGCTTCTTCTTCCCTTCACTACTCTTCTCATGACAGCGCAATTAGGAATTCACTGTCATAGATCGGTGTACTCCCCCACCATGGTTGAAGGTTGAGTTCGCTAACATCCGCGCACTCCACTCAAACCTAATTCCATCCACCAACAATTTGAGGTGGCGCGGCCCACCATGGTCTTCCAGACGAAGACACAGATCCAGCGTCTAGCGGACACGTCCTACCTGCAGTACCCCGGTTACGTGCTTGAGGAGAATTTCCTCGCGAAAGCCGGTGTCTGTTTGTTGGTCCGCTCGGATGTATGTTGTCGCCGTCTGCGCTGTCTAGAGGATTCTTCCTTTTCCATCCTCCCGCAGGCCCGCCCTATGGAAGATTTGACCACTACCTAGTGTCCAGCACAGTGCCAGCTCGGTTCCATCACAACCCACGGAGGTTAAGCATCGTATGTAGTACTACTTGTCAGCATATTGGGATTTACTTCCGTCTCATGGGGGCAGCGCTCTTTTAGTGAGAATGATCTCACGGCGAGTGCTGCGGCCATTGTTGATGAGATGGGCGTTGGCATGGAATACTACATTCCTCACGCCGTAGACGCCCTTGGTTTAATCGCGAGTGCGCTGAAGCTATTAGTAAAAAAAAAACAGCATAACGCACTTGGACCAGAGGCTGCGCTCTCTAAGATCCGAATATTAACTTGCTGAAAATCAGCCTATAATACTACCACCAAGGTCTGTAAGAGAACATTTCTTCGCGTATAAAATAGTTCGGCAACTCCTATCTCTGTCGTACTATTAAAAAGTAGAATGCCTCGCCTGCACATGTGTTTCCTGCTTCCTACAACATGGGATCCTCCAAGCGAAGCGTGAAGAATCACTTCGCGGGCCACCATGGCAGCGTTAACTGACAGGACACTGGAGTCTTTTGTCAGTTGCCGCTGTGATTTGGGTTCTTCTTTTACTTACCGTCAGGGGAAGCGGGACCACTATGTTCAGCGCATATAAAAAAATATACGTGTTTCTAACCTTTTTTGTCAAATATTTTTACAAAACTTTTTCCAATGGAAGAAAGAAAGAAAGAGCTCAATGTTCTTTACTAGGCGCTTTTTATAGTTTTCAAACATTGTACGTCGGAAATTGAATTCGTTCAAATTTATTAATTTTAACCGAATTCAAAAGTTCGTCGTTTTTATTTCCTTTTTTAGGGGTCTGTACACGAAGGGAGCTGGAAGGCCACCGGTGCCCTATACTAAGCCGTAGCTGACTGTCCATTTATCTAGCCATTCGTCAGACTATCGCAGATGCAAAAATACAATATAAAAAGATTTTTTTACAGATTGTGTATGGCTCTGGATATAAATTAGATAATAATCACTATTGAAAAATTAAATAAAACAATATATGAATTAGCATGTTTCAAACCTGTTTTTGGGGTGTAAGTGGCAAGTTGCTGTTTTAGCAGCAGAGGTGGCATCACGCAAGTAATAGGTACTTAATGTTTTACCAGCGTTCATAGGCTGTGATAACCACTTCACATCAGGTGGATCGTATGCTTTTATGTCTCCCGATGAAGTCTAAAAAAATGTTAGTGTGTAGCCTTGTAGACAAGTTGTCTAATGAAAACCAAGTTGGTCCTCGAGAGGTAGGCTGTGCCCAGTGTGAAGTCCGCTGCCAGCATAAATTCTGGACACCCTGCTTTACTTTTAGTTCTACAATTAGCTTTGATGCTTGATTATCCTTAAAGTGACTAAATGTTTATTATTTATATTATTACAGATAAGTAAATAATACTCAACAGAATGTTGGTCTGAAAGATAGTGTCGGTATTAAGATAAGAAAAGGCACGCTCCGTTGGTTCGGATATGTAGAGAGAAAGAATAATGCAAGAATGACGAAGCAGATATAGGTACAATGCGAAATTGGAAGGCTATAGAAGCCGAGGAAAATCAAGACTAATCTACATTGACCAAGTAATTTATCAGAAGGTGATGGATGTGAGGAATCCTAGGAAACGGCGTAGCGTGAAGATATACACACATACATTAAAAATTAAAAGTTTAAAATTCACTTGGCCGTTTTTTCTACTTGGTGGTGTAGAGCCTTTCATCTTCGAGTCCGACTCACACTTGACCATTTCTTTAATGTATCTTTACCAATAACCAGAACACCGATCAAAAGATTTGTATAAATTCAAGCTGTGTTTTAAGATAGATTGAAAATTGATCTTATACAAATTAGGTGGGGATTTGATGATTTGTTAAGAAGTAACTCAACCCAACGTTATTAAAGTAGGGTCAATATTACCCTGCACGTCTTAATTCTGAAATATTTTTATGAAATGTGAAACTTTAGTGAGGTGGTGAGCAAGCGTGCGCCTTAACACCAGCTGCTGTGAATCACAGCAGCTGGTGTTAAGGCGCACGCTTGCTCACCACCTCACTAAAGTTTCAAATTGATGTATTTATGTTATATATGTATTCGTGTAAAAATATGTATGTGTCTATTCGGTATGTATCTATTTATATGAAATTTACACATACCGCTGTCCGCAACTGATGTGATATCCCACTGCTGAGGGCTGGCTGGAAGGGATCACTTTTAGAGATAAGTACGCCTATGCAAACTACGTTTACTTAATATCGTGACTTTTTTATTTATATGTGCAATAAAAGACATAATAATTAATAAACCAAGCCTTCAGTGTAGTATTTATCAATTACAATATTCTTCTTTGCCTTGTCCTATTTCCTAATTAGGATTGGCGAGGTCCGTAACCTAAGTCTATTGATTTGGCGAAGATACAGATTTTTACCACAAGCCAAAGGGAAAACCAGATCTTCCTTAAGTTCACATGTCTTTCGAAATATAATATGTTGGACTTATAAGTTTCCTGAAGATGTTTTTCTTCACCGCCGAGCAAGTGACAATTATAAATATGTACATAACTCCGAATACACGAATTTAGTGGTACATCCCAGTATTCGAACCGGCAACCAGTTGGCCAATAGGTCGATTCTTCATCCAATCTACTATCTCTTCTGTTATCTTAGAAGATCAAATTATTGAAACATGGAAACTTAATCTTTACAAAAACTAAACCTAGGAACATTCTTTTGTCCTAAAGTTACCAGTTAAACGACTTGTGCACGAGCACAGGGTTCAGTATCATACATTCCTTGGTAAAATCTGTAGGTGTCGGAACTTTGATCATTTCTAAAAAGGCTGAAAATATTTTTTTAATTTTTACTTACAATTTTTTTTATTCTGTGTAAAAATTTCGGCGGAACCTAGTAAACAACGTGGAATGGACCGATGAAGTAGTAGAATGAGATATCCTATTTTAAATGTCTATGTATGTAACCCTAAAACTGGTTGTTAGATAACAGGCGTATCTCCAAGGTGATGTCAAATAAAAACAATACACTATATATAAACATGCTAACAATCACCCCAATAACCTCGATCGGATATGAAATTGGGAGGATATGATAATAACGCTGTATACGCTCAATAAAACATGTTGATATTGTAAATGTCAACAGTTACAGCAATTTTACCTTCAGCACTCGCAACATCAAATTTTCCCTTCGTGTTTTATGGCCCCATCGCGATATCCATTATTGTGGATATCAAATATTTTAACACACTTTTATTAGAAAGAGCGGTATTTAATAGAGCCTTAGAAATAGAAGTATTGTCGCTTTAGATTGCCGTCACCTTCTTATTCTTAGCGGTATCCCGTTTCCCAATCCATTAGGATTATCGGGGTCCGCCACCTAAGCCTAAGGATTTAGCGAAGACTTTTACATGGAGCGACTGCCGTCAGACCTTCGCAACCCAGCGGGAAAACCAGATCATTAAGGTAAGGTTACACGTCTTTCGGAATATCTTATATTATACTATTTCTTGGACGTGTGATTTTTCCTCATGATGTTTTTCCTTCACCGCCAAGCAAGTGATAATTACAAATATGTACATAAATCTAAAAACACGAAAGAACCGCTTTAGATTGCTGTATCAACATAAAACTTGCCAATCGAGTATAGTTCTAATGAAAATGTAGTGAGAATATCAATGATTGTTAAAGAAGCGAGTGCAGTGTGTAATGATCGAGTCACGTGGCGCTCGGTACTCGTTGCCTACCCCGCAAGGGATTTGGCGTGAAGTTATAGATAGAAAATGCAGTATCTGGTATAAAATCTTCGCTTATAACGGTTTATATTTTGACGAGCTCGGTGGCGCAGTGGTGGAACACGCTTTTACGCTACTTTGACACCAACGCTCGTGGATTCGATTCCCACACCGTACAAACATTTGTGTGCATGAACATATCTGTTTGTCTTGGTCTGGGTATTTTCTATGTACAATAAGTATGTATTTACAAAAAAAAATGTATTTACGTATGTTTATCAGTTGTCTAGTACCCATAACACAAGCTTCCGCTTACTTTTTTTTTATTCCACTAAGGTGGCAAACAAGCGTACGGCCTGCCTGATGGTAAGCAGTTACCGTAGCCTATGGGCATTTGCAACACCAGGGGTGTCACTCTTGCGTTGCCGACCCTGTAAGAACCTCTTCACGCCTTTCTTGAAGAACCCCATACTGTAGTCCCTTGGGAAAACCTCGGCAGGGAGCTCATTCCATAACATATGAATCTGCATATATTCATATTAATGTTGTTCGATCCTTGTTAAGTATTGGTGGGTAATTACACATTTTTGCGCCACTTTGGGGCTAGATGGCGCTGTGTAATTTGTCCGACAATATTTATATTTATTTATTTATTTATATACATACTAGATAAGCGATACGTTGATACGTTGTTCTGCCATATAAATTATTTCTTATTTTTTTTTTATTAAATATACTTTTCGACCTATTCTCACACCTACCAAATATATATAAAAGAAATCATAAAAATCGGTCGGGTTGTTTCGGAGGAGTAAGACCACAAACACCGTGACACGAGATTTATATATATAAGATATAAACCATTGTGTTAGCGTAAATCCAGATCTAGTTTCAATGGCTACCAGTTGTATTTCACAATTTCGTGTTGCATTTGATAGCCCAATTTTTGTAAATGGTTATATATATAGGCCATTGAACGTCACGATACGACCCTTAGAAGCTGGGGAAAAAGAAACAAAGTAAGAAAAAGGGGGTTGCGGGATTCTGGGATACGCAGAGACAGACGTCGCGGGCTGCAACTAGTATAGTCATTCTGACGAGCTTGGTGACACAGTGGTTAGCAACGCTACTTTGACAGTAACGCTCGTGGGTTCGATTCCCATACAAGGCAAACATTGTGTGCATGAATATATCTGTTTCTCTTAGTCTGGGTGTTTTAAGTGCGGTAGGCCGCATCAAAGCAATCAATCGGGGAAAATAACTCCACCTCACAGAAAACTGCAGCGAAACAATAAGTCTTCAGTAAACTCACGACCGTATCCACGACACAGCCACACTCCGTTTCTTCCATTTGGTATGGAACCCAAAAAATAACACAGCCTAAAAAAATACCAGTAACATTTTATATTTTTCTACATAAAGAACAGAAAAATCTGAATAAATTTCAGTGAATGTGTCATGATTTGAATATTGGGAAAATAATAAAGACAATGTTCAGGAAGTTTAAGTACAGGATATTTTCACACCAGGTCGCTTACGGGGTAGGCAGAGAGAACCGAGTGCCATAAAACGCGGTCTTTACATCCCTCATTCAACATTCATGGATACTCACGTTGGGTTTCTGACGTCACCTTCTAAGAAAAGACGACCAATTTGGTTATGGTACGGGAGTCTTGGTCTTTCTCGGGTCCTTCAACCTTCCATTTCCACTGTATATCTGTTTAGTCATTATTTATACTGCATTTTGACGTGATAACATCTTATAAATCGATGAACGCCGGCTGTACGCACGAAAAAGTGTCCCATTCCGCCTGAGCCGAGCGTGCAAGCGAGAGCGATAGAGAGGCACGATCGTCATAAGCGTTCGGCTTGCGACGCATCTATCTCTCTTCCACTCCATCGGCCGATGCGTCCGAGTAGAAGATAGATAGCGGCAGCACACAACATACACGTGAACTGTTTTGTCAACTGTTGAATGTTTTCTTATGACGTTATCACGTAAAATTATCGTCCGTAAACCAACTTTACAGACAACCATTTTTTTTTTGTATGCTCGGTGCATATATTTTCTAATTGTAACATTTGTCCTAATGGTATATACGCATTTATTCACGCATAATAACATTAAAATCATTTTTTTTTATAGGCATACGCATTTACTTAGAGAAAAGGTAAGTTTTGTAAATATGTTATGTATGTAAAACAAATCTGCGGTTAGGCCCTTGGGCCACCCTCACCGCAGCTAATAGTAATATTAGGCTAATGGTCATTATACCTAGTAACATTATGCAAATTAAAATTATATGCCAAAACAAATGTTAACATAAATGTATGCCAAAAAACAATTATGGCTAAGTATTATTGTACCATAAACAATATTGCAAAATATTTATGCCAAAGTATATTAGGAAAAAAAACATTATGCGAAAAGAAGGGATCCCCTTTACATGCCACTTAATTCAATTAAATTCGCATTAAAATTGGGGGTTCAAGTTTGTAGAGGGAACTCTAAACATTTCTAAGATAAATAGAAAGCCAAATGTTTTCTCCGTGTATTGAAATTGAGCTGTCATTGAAATTTATTCAAAATCATTCAGTAGGTTTTGTGTAATGTGTGCAGGACGGATTGACGGACAGACGGAATTAAAAGGATATTTTTTCACTTCTGCATCGATATTAGAAACCAGTTTTTTTTTATATACCAGCAAATAATTTGGCTAACAAGCATGCGGCCGCCCGCATTATTTGGAAAGCGGTCACCGCAGCCTATTGACGCTCGCAACACCACGAGGATGTTACTAGCGCGCTGCCAATCTTGTGATCTAAGGCTGTTTCGTCACAGTACCCAGTAATTTCTTTGCCATATCTCACCCTTTAAACCGCAACACAGCTATATAATTATAGCTGATTGGCGGTGGAAATAGGTGAGACAGAGGTACCCACGCAGACGACTTTTGTACAAAGCCTCCCTCTGGTGTTTACCAAAACAATGCAAATGGTTATTATGAAAACAAGCCAATAAAATTTTCCAAGTGTTTACTAACGCGCTCGCATGTTTTCTCCTTTCATCCCTTCGCCAATTATATATATTATCTGACGTCTTAGTCTTATATAATTTATATTACATTAAAAATTTAACGCTTCAGAACTATTACAATTATTTTACATTAAAAAGTTTATCTCTCAAAAATCAACTTTCATCCATAATTTCAACGACTCTTTCACCATCATCATTACCAGCATCATCATCGCCAATCTCTAAAACTCAATCACACACGCACACTCGCGCAAGCGCCCTGCGCCGCTTAAACCAAACAGCGATGTTGATAAACTACATTATGCATGCTTGTGCCACAAGTTAGCTAATGCGAACTATTAGCGGCCAGCAATTGCCCGCTATCGTTAGTCTTACGCATGCTGCTATGGCTGCTCTGGTCTTATCTGATATATTTTATAGTAGGTGTATTTTGACTAACTTAAGTATGATAAGATTATCAGCTTAATTAAATTGGTTATTTAGTGCATAAAATGACTTGTAAATGTTAAAGAAGCGAGTGTAGTAGGCTCTCTGCCTACCCCAAAATGGACTTAACGTGAAAATATACATCATCATCGTCATTTCAGCCAAAATACGTCCACTGCCGAACATAGGCCTCCTTCTTAGACTTCCACTGCGATCGGTCCTATGCCGCTTGAGTTCATCGGCTCCCTGCAATCTTCACAAGATCGTCGATCCATTGTGTGGAGGACTGTCCTATGCTACGTTTTCTAGTTCGTGGTCGCTATTTGAGAACCTTTCTGCTCCAACATGTGCAATTGGCCTGACCACTGCAACTTCAGCTTGCTAATCCTTAGAGTTGATTGACAACTCTAGTTCTGCTACGGATGTGCCCATCTCTGAATTTGTCTGGCAGATAAGCTCCGAGCATGGCTCTCTTCATCGCACGCTGCGCAACCTTGAGCTTCCATGTGACGCCCATTAAAAGATAAAGATAAAGACAAAAATTCTTTATTTGCCTTTAGACCCTCACGGGCACTTAGACACGTCTTACATTTTCAATATTATATCTTATCATTTTTTTTAAGGTTTTCTCTTTTTTAAACTACCGGCATTTCAAATGACCATTGGCGAAGAAGAAATGCCAAAAGAAACTTGCCAATATAGGTCTTTTTTTCCAAATCATCTTATACATATTACATTGTGATTGTACCAAGGTGGACGTGAAGGATGGACATACAATTCTTAAAATCAAATACAATCAAAGCAAAGCCACGGGCAGCAGTTAGTAAAAAACATAACATTGTAACATAACATGGTGCAGGACAGATAAGAAAAAAAAATCAAGCTAAGAACTGTGTAAATACACCCTTCATACAAGTAGGTTCCAAGTAAGTAAAGGGAACAAATACAGTACAAATAAGGGATTAAGGGGTTCAGCCTCGTGTACAAGGGTTGAAATGGAAGTCGATACGTACAACTGAGGTAATTCGTTCGACAACAAACAAAAAGTGATCGAAACAAACATTTGTACAAATGTAATCCACATTGACGCCATTGTGATTCGGACAAAAGAGGGGATTGCGGGGATGAATTGGAAACAGGGTGGGTGATAAAGAAAAATCTTTATTTACGCGGACACTTTGACGTGTCTTACATATTTTTATTATATTATCGAAAAGGCTCAAGATTTGCGAATGACGAGCTCGGTGGCACAGTGGTTAGGAACGCTATTTTGATACCGAGTTCAATGTTTGATGAACATGTCTATGTATCTTGGTCTGGTTGTTTTCAAAAGAGGTATGGCTTCTACGGTTTGTTAATCGACGTCACCACATCGATAACACCAGTTCATTTCTGAATCTGTCTCGAAAAAAACACCGAGTATGGCTCTCTCCATCTAACGCTGTGCCATCTTGAGCTTCCGTAGGAGGCCCAAAGGTAAGGGACATTTCTGCACAGTAAGTGAGCACTGGCAACACACACTGGTCGTAGGCGTTCGTCTTTTTGTTTCATACTACGTCGGGAGGCATACAAGCCGTATGCTTGTAAGAAATGCCCACCTGATGTCAAGCGGGTACCGTAGCCTATTAACGCTTGTAATATATTAAGTAAAACTCGCGCGATGCCTCCTCTACTGCTTACACAGCAACTCCTTGTGAGCTTACTGGTGACCTCACCCTAGACGGGCTGCTTTGATACGCCCTACCTCTCTTAAAACATCCAGACCAAGACAAACAGACACGTTCATGCACACAAATGTTTGCCTTGTGTGGGAATCGAACCCACAAGCGTTGGTGTTAAAATCGCGTCATTCACGACTGAGCCACCGAGCTCGTCAAAATGTCTTGAGACATTGAGATATTTCGGACGAGAAAATCTTTCGCAATTTCCCAAACGCAGCCCGACCGAGTTGGATTATAATATCAGTTTAGATAATCTAACTGGTACTTCAATTATTAACTTGGTTATTCCATTATCAAATATCACCAAATTACTGACGAATAGTTATTATATTCTCAAATCTCAATCATAAAACACGGTATCTTGTTCCCAACACTTGGCGCCAGAACTGTATGGAAATGTAACTTTCTCCGTTAAGACGTCCTTTGAATACAGGAGTGTGTGCGCATTTGTTTAATATTTCAATTCCCGTACTTTCGTGAAAGGTCATTTCAGCATTTAACAAAACGAACCGAAGGCGATTCCAACAAACTGCTGTAATTTTAACAAAACTCTTGAAATTATTCCTTAATTGCTACAAATGTAGTCGAGAATTGGACGCACTGTTGTTTGCTTTTAGTTTTTTGTTTGGTTTTCCGAGCGGGAACTATTATTTTTGACTTAGCGGCCATTTTGGAACGTTACAAATTTTGTTTCCCAGTTTGTTTTGTATTAGTTAGCCGCGTTTTTGTTAGAACAATGTTGTTGGGAATGTCGAACTGGCTATAACACTATATTGGTTCGATATCTGTGTCGTAACTACTTTACTATATACGTTACTGCCTAGAAATGAGTACAAGGTTTTCAGAGTTCATGTATGTATATGAAAATAATGATAAAAGTTTATATTAATATAACATACTTAAAATATAAAAGTAACAGATCTACGAGTGTATCTAAGGATAGCCCATGGGTGGCTTAGTGGTGAATTATCTGCTTTCTGCAGACGATACCATGCTAATAGCAGATACCAAGGACTGCAAAATAAAAACAAAGATGGTTGATGTATATACGGAGAAAGTCTTACAACTAAATGGGAAGAAAACAAAGTTAATGGTACATAAAATGTATATGAAAGTGAAGAAATCAGACGAACATAAGAATTACGGTTGATCATATAATGAGTTATTATTGTTACTAAAATCAGTCAGCCAATGCATTTATGAGCTCACAAAGAAGTTCATACATGTACTACAATATTCATTATTTTTATCATGCATTTATAATAAGAAAATAATTTGTATGTCTCAAGTGAGTAGGTACTTGTTAGTAAATACTTTGAAACGATAATGCCAGTTATTGGAAGTGCGGTAAAATGAGTGAAAATTTTCCTGAATATTTTTTTTTTCATAAATGTACGTATGTATATCTCCACGCTGGCGCGGTTCCTTGCGAGGTGGGCAGAGAGAACCCAACGCCATAAGACTCAGTCCGTACGCAACTCTCTCGCTTTTTTAATATTAATAAATAAATAAAATATAAATATTGTCGGACAAATTACACAGCGCCATCTAGCCCCAAAGTAAGCGAAGCTTGTGTTATGGATACTAGACAATTGATAAACATACGTAAATACATTTTTTTTTTTTGTAAATACATACTTATCATACATAGAAAATACCCAGACCAAGACAAACAGACATGTTCATGCACACATACAGACATGTTTGTACTGTGTGGGAATCGAACCCACGAGCGTTGGTGTCAAAGTAGTGTAACAACGCGTTTCACCACTGCGCCACCGAGCTCGTCAATATAGTTATTTTTTTTAATTTACAGTAGGTAATACACACGCTCTGTGTAATATACATAATTATATTTCGCAGTTGTGCAAGCGCTTTCATGCACGCCCGAGCCGCGGGCAGAAGCTAATTTGATATGTTTTTCATGGAATTGATATTTTCCTGGTACTAAATGATGTATGTAAACATGCAGTGGTCGCACCGTTAGTATTACTAGGTCTAGTGATACTAAAAAGTTTCTTACCAAATGAGTTACTCAACTTACCATTTGAATAATATCTCACCAGGTACCTTATACCAGGTAGAATATTCATTTACAAATGGTATAAAATGAGAGAGCTATCTAGACATCCTGTTTAGAGTGTATATCTAAACACTACGTTACTCCGAGGCTCTTGAGATTCGCATTTAATTTCCGGCGTGGTGCTTCCAAACATTGGTTTGCTTTAATCTCAACGGCGCCATATTAGATATTTCGTTTATTTGTTGTGTAGACGATTAGTGTTTACTGACGCCATATTGAATAACTCGTTTCGTTTAGCAGAATGGGAATGTACGTGATGAGAGTATCACTTGACTGGCATTGATGGTAAACTTAACAACGCCAGAGTTATCACTCGTGCGCTGCAACCATGGAAGAACGTTTTCACATCCTTGTTGAAGAACTACTGCAGTCTCTTCGAAAGGAAAAATCTTAGCAGGAACCGTTATTACGCTTCGATAGTAGCCTGTATACATATATAGGTGTCTATAGCTTTTCTGTAGTTCCGCGGGTACCTTGAACCGGCGACCCCGGCCGTAGTTGATAGATGATATTCGTTAATGAGCCTGCGGGTAGCTGTAAACAACGACTTTCGCCAATCGGCAATTGGGCAGCTTGATGGAGTGTGCTCTAAACCCTTTCTGATGAATAGATCTCCATATTCTGGCTGTGAGATGAGTGTAAGTTGGTAGGGAATACATCTACACTGATATTATAAAATAGTGAGAACTGGCTGTGGTTTTGAATGAAGAGGGTAACTCCATGTATGCAACATTCACTATATATTCTATCTTATGTTGTTATATTATATTGATTAAATTTTCTATTTAGATAAAGTTTTTCTTTTTGATTTTATCTGTGTTTAATATATACTAAATACTATAATAAACGCGAAACATGCTAAAATAAACGCGATTTTTCAATAAAACTAAGAAATCCGAGAGAAGTTCGGTTGCCCTGGCAATATAAATAAGCCTAGACAAAACAGCTCTATATAAGTATCTTCGCCAAATCCTTTGGCTTAGGTGTCCTGCCAATTCTAATGGATTAAGAAATGGGATAACTGGATGAAGCAGAAAACAGATCAGCACATCAAAAATACTTTCTTATTATAAAATTTATGACTATTATTATAAAATTGTAACTGACAGAGATGTTTGAAAATAATTCAACACCTATACAACCTTTTCATAATAATCTACAATTTGACATCATTATTATTGTACGAATATGCAAAGAATTTTTTGTAATGTCTAACCGACAATTTGAAAAGGGACCTAAGTATATTGGTAAGTTTCTGTCAGCATTTCTTCTTCACCAGTGGCCATTTCCGATTTGCAAGCAGATTAAAAAGAAAAATAATGACGTAAGAGAATTGGATAAGATACAATAAGGTTATACTAAAAAATATAAGATGCGTTCGTTACTCGTGACGGCCGTGAATGGCAAAAAAAAGATTTGATTTCTTATCTTTTCTTATTACCAGGGCGAACATTCATTAGGCGGTTCACACATGTTCCGCACCACGCGGCGGTGCATGGCGCTGCGTTTTACCATTTAGGTTATATCGAAATATAAATATATATATTATACAATATCGGGAATAATAATAACTTATGGAAGTGAGAGCTGAGTATGGCAGAGAGAGCATGGAAGTAGAATAAATGCGGTGGAGATGCGAGCATTGCGCAAAATTTGTGGCATAACGCTTGCTGACCGCGTTCGTAATGAAGACGTGAGAGAAAGAGTTGGTCTAAAAGAGAGTGTCGGTGTTAAGATAAGAAAGGGCACGCTCCGTTGGTTCGGACATGTAGAAAGAATGCGGGACGAAAGAATGACGAAACAGATATACAATGCAAAAGTGGAAGGATGTAGGAGCCGAGGAAGGCCGAGACTAACCTACCATGACCAAATTGGTCGTGTTTTATCAGAAGGTGATGTCAGAAGCCCCAGGAACCGGCGAGCGTGCATGAAAAGAGCTATGAATGTCACAGAAGCGAGTGAAGTATGCAAGGACCGCGTCTTATGGCGCTCGGTTCTCTCTGCCTACCCCGCAATGGACTTGGCGTGAAGATATATATATACATACAATATCGGGAGTCACAAGCATACGACTCACCTGATGTATAGCGGTTACCGTGGCCTATAACCGCTTGCAATACAATAAGTACTACGCGATGCCACTTCCGCTGCTTACAAAGTTTTATCGCTTATCTGTGAGGTTTGATGCGCCCTACCACTCTTAAAATTACTCAGGCCCAGACAAACAGACATACATGAAGCACACAAACGTTTTTGGGAAACGAATTCACGAGCGTTGTTGACAACGTAACGTAACAACGCGTTTCCCCACTCTTCAAAAAAAATCTCGGATTGTATATAAAAATCTCGGAAAACAGTGCGGATTTAACCGCGATCTGGCGCGTGGCACGGAGTCGTGTGGGAAACGCCTTACTACACACACGTATAAATATTAAAACAGAATAAATACTGTATTGGAACACGTTTGGAGCATACAGAATACGTTCTGAATTTAAATAATAACCAGTTGAGAATGCGCAAGCTTGCATTGTCAGAGGAACACCTGGCTCGTCAATTATATAACATTTCAATTTTTTTTTTAAAGTGTCGGCCATTTTTACCATGTTCCTTAAGAGATAGGTACGGTGTTCCTGAACATTCCTATTCGACTGTTTTATGCTGAATCCGAATCTGAAGTCAAAATTCGAATATTCGAAAAAAGCGATAGACAGACAAGCATATAGATTTCATATAGGAACGGTGTTCCTGAGAATACTGGCGACTTTAATACCCAATTAAAGGTACGTTCAATTTGAAGAAAGTAAGATCCAAAGTGTAAAGTTACCGTAACCTATGATCGCTTGCAATACATTAAGTATCACTCGCGCGATCCCACCTTCGCTGTTACCACAGCAACTCCTTAGGAGCTTACGCACTACTACTGTCCTCGTTCACTCGCAGGTACACAACAACCATCCAAAGAGTTGTTATTAGGCTGCGGTTTTCTGTGAGGTGAAGGTACTTCCCCAGATGGGCTGATTAATGCGCCCTACCTATATATTCGCCCTGTGTGGGAATCAAATTCACAAGTGTTGGGTGTCAAAGTAACCACTACGCCACGGACTGGTTCAAAAATGTTACATGTTTAGAATTTTACGAGAGGTAGAGTGCATCAAAGCAGCATAACTTGGGAAGTAGTTACATCCCAGCCAACTGCGGCCAAAAATAAACCCCCTGGAGGGTTATAGTGTTCCTGCGAATGAGTGCGGTTACCAGCAAGCTTTGATGGAGTTGTGTGTTAGCAGCAGGAGCAGCAACCGGCGTGCGATACATCCTACATTGTAATATTTCATAGGCTGCGGTAACCACTTTAAATCAAGCGTGCTGTACAATGTTTGTATGTCTCCAGATGTTGTATTTAAAAGAAAGTATTCTCTAAACACATAGAGTTGAAGCTAGTTAGATCGTATTCGTGACCCGTATAGCAGTAATATAGAGGGAGAATTTCTTCAAAAGTCGTCTGCATGGGTAACTGTCTCACCTACTTCTACCGCCAAGCAACTATACTTATATAGCTGTGTTCCAGTTTGAAGTGTGAGATATGGCAGAGAAATTACTGGGTACTGTGACGAAACAGCCTTAGGTCACAAGATTGGCATCGCGCGAGTAATATCCCGTGGTGTTGCGAGCATAACTAAGCTACGATAACCACTAACCATCTGATGCGGGTCACATGCTTGTTAGCCAATCTAGTTGTATAAAAAAAAGATGTAGGGGGTAATCTCAGGGTATTTTTGCTTTTATTGAGAAAGCTAAATTACCCCTGAGGCTTTTTATTTTATGGTTTTTTGTGTAAAGAAATACCGACGCAGGCAGAGTCGTCTGCATCACCTAGTATGTATTGCATATACAAGTACTACAGACATTTATGCTATTAGTAAGAAATATAGGATAAAGAAAACAAAGTAAAAATGTAACAAGATATGCAAAGAGCCATTTGAGATAGGGTACAAAGTTTTCTCACAAATATTTATCACTTCTCTCCCAAGAAAAACATTCTTGGAAGAAAAAAGTTCGAGATGAGTTTTATAAAAAATTTCGAACAAAAGCTATAGGGTTTCAGGTTACCTTTTTAGGATCCGGTGAAGTGTGGGTGATTGGCTAATCCTACCCCTTTGAAAGGGTACTCAATATATTTCCGTGGCTAGATTCTTAGATTTACCTATCTTGCCTTTTGTAGCAATTCTATCGGGTAATTCTGGCTTGTTTCGTTGGAAAATAAATAAAAGAGTAGTAGTAAAATTGTAAATAAGTCTGTAAATTGAATATATTCTGAAATAAAAAGGTAAACTGAGAGTGGGAGCTTAATTAAAATCTATTTTATTTTTCTTTTCTCTGACGACGGTACACTGATTACAGAAGAAGAAACCAAAAGAAATTCGAACTCAAAAACAAAATTAATGAATCACTACTAACGATTACAAATTTACAAACGATTACGATTATTGGTTAAATATAAATAATGAATGTACTAATCTAATTGAAATAAATTTAATGAACATTTTGACTTACAAATGCAAACTTACCATTGAAAGTTCATTTAATCTATCTATCTATCTATAACTTCACGCCAAATCCCTTAAGGGGTAGGCAGAGAGAACCGAGCGCCACGCGACTCGATCCTTACATACCTCACTCGCTTCTTTCACATTCATTGCTCTTTTCATGCACGCTCGCCGGTTTCTAGGGCTCCTGACATCACCTTCTGATAGAACACGACCAATTTGATCGTGATAGGCAAGTCTTGGCCTTCCTCGGCTCCTACATCCTTCCACTTTTGCATTGTATATCTGCTTCGTCATTTTTTCATTCTGCATCTTTCTACATGTCCGGACCAACCATACCAACGGAGCATGCCTCTTCTTATTTTAACCGTCGGTGTTAAAATAAGAAGAGGCATGCTCTCTTTCAGACCAACTCTGCTTCTAACCTCATCATTGCGGATACGGTCTGCAAGCGTTACACCACAGATTTTGCGCAACGCTCGCATTTCAACCGCGTTTATCCTACTTTCATGCTCTCTCTGCCATACCCAGCTCTCGCTTTCATAATTAAGCGTTGGGACCAGCACTGCATTGTGTATAGCCAGCTGCGCCTTCTGCCTCAGGTTTTTACTGCCAAGAAATTTTCCCAACGCTCCATTCACACTATTCCCAGCACTCACTCGCCTTTCCACATCTGCAGTGTACCTTCCATCCCTGCTGAAAGCGCATCCAAGATATACAAACTTCCTCCACCCTCCTCCACTCCACTTGTTCCAACACTTCATCATCTACCGTAATTCTTACATTGGTTCTGGTTTCTTCTCTTTCAAATACCATTATCTTTGTTTTCTTCGCATTCAGTAGTAAGCCTTCCTTCATACATTCGTCTTTCATCATTGTGACTAGTGTTTGAAGCTCAGATGGTGTTTCTGCTAGCAGGACGGCATCGTCTGCATACAGCAGACAGTTCAGCACTAGGTCACCCATGCGTAATCCTACATTCGTCGATCTTATTCTCTGTAGACAACTATCGAGATACAGAATAAACAGCCTAGCAGGCAACATGCAACCCTGTTTGACACCAATTTTGACATCAAACCAGGGTGACATGTTGCCATCTATTCGCACACATGCTGAGCAATCCTTGTAGGTGGACTGCACATCACGCAGCAGTGAGCCCTCAATCCCATATCTCGGCAATATGCACCACAGTTCCTTTCGCACAACCGTATTAAATGTCTTCTCAAGATCCACAAAACCGCAGAAAACCTTCTGGTCTGTGGCCAAATGCTTCTCTACGATATTGCGGAGCGAGAAAACTTGATCCGTACATCCCCTTCCATTTCGGAATCCTCCTTTTGCCTCCCACAGCATTTCGTCAGATTTCACCCTCATTCTTCTTTCAATTATCTTTCCATATACTTTTGCTGCTAAGCTGATCAAACTGATGGCCCTATAGTTGGCGCAGTCCATGCGTGATCCCTTGCCTTTATACAAGGGTACGATGACTGCGCGTCCCCAGTCCATTGGGACCATTCCAGTTCTCCAGCATAGGTTGCGTAAGTACCAGAAGGCGTCCCCGACGTAAGTGCCACCTAGTTTGATCATCTCAGCAGTAGTTAATAGATTCAGGCGTTATTTTGCGAAAGTCAAATTTACATGCAATTTGATCTAACCTGCTTTGTGTGCTTCCGCCACCTGCTTTGGTGGCGGAAGCACACAAAGCAGGTTAGATCAAATTGCACATCTCAGCAGTGATCATATCAATTCCCGTAGACTTTCCATTTCTCAAACTTCGTATCGACTATTCTATCTCATCCATAGTTCATCGGACGCCGTCAACGTGGAGTGAGCATTAGACTCACTCTCATTGTCAGCGTCCGAGGCATATTCGTACATTTCTTCAAAATATTCACTCCACCGTTCTAACACTTCCTGAGTGTTTGCAAGAATGATACCAGCTTTAGACTTAATCTTGTTCATACTGGATGCCGACGAACTACCCCGAGACTTCTTTACCTCTCTCCAAAAGAGTTTGGTATTTGCCTCGAAGTTTCTCGTCAGCCTCTCTTCCTCATTCATAATTTGTCTTTCACGCTTCTCTTTCACTAAAGCCTTGGTTTCATTCTTGCATAGACGGTACATTTCTTCTTCTCTCTCATACTTTCATTTAAGGGCAAAGATGATACATAATCCAGCCACGCTTTCCTCTTTCTTGCTACGGAGGATTCAACCTCCGCATGCCACCAGGCATCCCCTTTCAATGTTTTATGGCTCTTTGCGCATCCACATGCTTCTTTTGCACTATCCACCATACTTTCTTTTAGAACTTTCCAGCAATCATCCAGATCTGTGTCGGAAAGACTTTTGCAAGCATTTGCTAGTCTTTCGCTTACCAGATGTACATACATTCTCCTTACACTTTCATCTTGCAATTTTTCACTTCTTATCCTTTCATGCTCTCCGAAAGGGGTACGCACTCGCCAATGCCTCCACTTCTTGAAAAGTCCCACAAACCGGCTTACCACCAGGTAGTGGTCCGTTTTAAGAGTGGGACCTCTAAAGGCTCTTGTATCCATTATAGTATTTCGGAGACGTCTATCAATTAATAATACCACAATAAAATATGTTGATAATGCGGACTTTCTAGGTATAACTATAGACAAATATTGTAACTGGAAGCTACGAGTAGAGAAATTATGTTCCAACCGTGATAGAATTGGTTCTTAAAAGACGTTTAAGAAAGACTATCGGCAAGGAATCAGCTCTCCTTCGGTATCACGACTACGTAAAGTGTGTCTTGAAATACGGCGTCATACTTTTTTTTTTTTTTTTAATGGTTTATTTCATATTACAAGGTATATTTTACACTGGTTATGTATGCCAAACTACATAGTAGTTTATCGGCAATGGTTTGTTCTCGCCGTATTTGTATATTTCGACAAGATGCACGCCGTCACTGAAACATAACATTCCAAACATTTTTTGGAATTGCTTGCATTAAACATATATATTTTCAACTCGGTCCTCCTTGCAACTGGTACACTGAATAAATCAAAGATTGAAATCTAAAACGGACGTATGTGATCTTTACAAACTTACGTTGCTAACTTAACAATATACTATTTGTGAAAAGCGATGTTATATTTAGAGCACAAAAAATACATACATATATGTTATCACGCCTGTCTCCCGCTATTAGTAGGCGTCGACTATAGAATGCCAGGTGCACTGATCCCGACATACCTCTATCGCCTTTTCCACACTCATCAACCTCATCAGCGCTCTCATTTCAATAGCGTTGATCCTACTTTCATGTTTCTTCTACCTTACCCATGTTTCACCGCCGTACGTCAAAGTTGACGTACAAAAATGTACCAGAGCAATATCTAAAACTTATTTCATAGACAATACTTCCCTTACCTTGCATTTAAATATTTGAAATATGTATTTGTGATAGCAAACTTTATTTGAAAAATACTCGTACATTGCCACAATAATCACTGTTGTACATACAAAAATAAGTTACGTGTGCCGGGATAACATTTAGCTTTGTTTAACAAGAGTGCTTACTGCACGGCAATACGGATATATGACCATCTGCCTGAAAATAAAAACCGTACAAGTTTTAAAAGAAATTTCTTCCGGCATATGTAGGACAAATGTGATTATCCAATTAACAAATTAAAAGTATTCAAATTTATTTTAATAATATATTGCATTTTTGAATAAAAAATATTACATTTATTTTCTAATTTGAATGTTTAATTTTATTACTGTAAGCTTAAGTGTATGTGAAATGTTTGCAGAATGATTGTAATTATTTCTTGGTACAATGTAATATTTGCACGCTACTTTCAGTGGCAAAATAAGAACGGACTATAAATCATTATCAACGACATCAGTGTAAATGTTTTTTTTTATACAACTAAGGTGGCAGTCAAGCATACGGCCTGCCTGATGGTAAACAGTCACCGTAGCCGTAGGTGTCACTCATGCGTTGCCGACCCTCTAAAAACCTCTCCACGCATTTCTTGAAGAACTCCATGCTGTAGTCCCTTGGAAAAACCTCGGCTGGGAGCTCATTCCACAACTTGAGAGTTCTCGGAGGAAAACTTCTCTGGAACCGTACAGTAAATGTACCTTGTTCATGCAAATAAATCTATCTAATCTTCATTTTTATTGCAAGAGACCATGCGCTACGTCGATCATTTAACATTGGATGAGCTGTATGCTTGTAGCATACAATATGTTGTACAGATAAATACATTTTGTGCACTACACTATTTTATTCCTTTAACACTTAATTTTTGTATGCTTAATGGACAAGTAACGCCAATTATAAAAAAACGTATTCTAAAAATTTCTCGATTCATATTCACGTATTCTAAAAAAATATATAAAACCTTTGTTCAATATCCATAGCACGTACCTGAAACAAAAAATACATATAATTAAAAAATAACAATCAAGTTTTAATTACCAGTTGCTAATTAACCGTATACAGTCAATGTAGGAACTTGATGTTCTCATACACTTTTTCGATGCAACGTCGGAAGGTAAACAATCATATGACCGACCTGATGTGATATGGTTAGCAAAGCTATCACTTATACATATTGGTATTGTTAATATAGCAACTCCTGAACCCTTCAGGGATTTATAATTTGACTGCAGTTTTCAGTGAAGTGGAGGTACCTCTCCAGCCGATCCTCTCCTAGTTCTCTTTGCTAAACCACTGACAAAAGCAGTAGTAATTAGCCAACTAGTATCGCTAGCGTGTTGCCATTCCCGGTGCTAACGAGATCTAAAGGAGGTGCTGTGTTGATAGCGGCCGTGGCAGCTCTCGATTGGTAGGTACTCTATGTCTGTCCATAGTTTATTGTAACTGTTTAGCATTGCACCGTGCACTCATTAGGTACCTTCGTCGTATATAGATCTGATAACTAGAGATGCCGTCAATAGCTCTAATGGCTATGATTAGTGTCCATTTGATCACCTCCTTTCTCACCCCAATAATCAAAAGTAAGAACATATATATATATAAACTTGGGGCACTTTCTTAGTGAGGACTTTGAGAACGCATCTCTTTATATATCTTCACGCGACATCCTTTGCAGGGTAAGCAGAGACAGCCACAGAGCCGCAGATCACTTCATTCAAGCTCAAAGCTCTTTTCATAGACACATTTAAATGTTAAAGTAGCGAGTGAGATGTACAAGGAACATATGTTATGGCGCTTGGTTCTCACTTCCTACGCTGCAAGGGACCTGGCGTGAAGATATACATGGTTAATAGTATTATTGTGGGAAGTGATAACCTAGTGGATAAAGAATCGGCCTAGTGACAAACAGGTCCTCGGTTCGAATCCTGACATATACTACTAAATTCGTGTTTTCGGATATATTATTTACATTTTCAAATCAAATCTATATGTTTGTCTGTGTGTTAGTCTGTCGCTTTTTTTTCGAATATTCGAATTTTGACTTCAGATTCGGATTCAGCATAAAAAGTAGAATGTACTCGATTTCGACGACCCCCGTGCTTCCTTATTAAATTCATGTAAAGTACGATTTAGTGAATTTTAACATTTAAAGCTCATTATTGTGCGTTCTTAAGCTTAACATAAGTCTCTTTGAGTTTTCGCGTCCTTTTCACGCGATTCCTTAAATACCTATTATCAGGAACACCGTTTCTATATAAAATCTATATGTTTGTCTGTGTGTTTGTCTGTCGCTTTTCTTCAAATATTCGAATTTTGACTTCAGATTCGGATTCAACATAAAAAAGTAGAATAGGAATGTTCAGGAACACCGTTCCTATCTCTTAAGGTACATGGTCAAAACGGCCGACAAATAAAATAAAAAAATTAAATTGTTATATAATTGACTAGCCAGGTGTTCCTCTGGCAATGCAAGCTTGCGCATTCTCAACTGGTCGCTCCAAAAAATTATATTTCTAAAGACGTGTGACCAAAACGGAAACGGGATACCGCAAAGAAGAAAAATAGTTTTTTTTTTTTTACTACGTCGGGCGGTATACAAGCATACGGCCCACCAGATATAAAGCGGGTACCGTAGCCTGTTAATGCTTGCGATATATTAAATATCACTCGCGCGATGCCTCCTCTGCTGCTTACACAGCAACTCCTTGGGAGCTTACTGGTGAACTCACTCACTCGAACACAACAACCCTCTAGGGAGTTGTTATTTGGCTGGGATTTTCTGTGAGGTGGGGGTACTTCCCCAGACGGGCTGCTTTGATGCACCATGCCTTTCTTAAAACATCCAGGCCAAGACAAACAGCCATGTTCATACACCCAAATGTTTGCTTTGTGTGGGAATCGAACCCACGAGCGTTGGTGTCAGAGTCGCGTCATTCACGACTGAGCCACCGAGCTCGTCATAAATAATTTCTGTATCAATAAAAAAGCGCCATTTATATGAAATATAGAGGCATAACAAAATAAGCTATTTTATACACAAGTGTATCGCGAAAGGTCAACGTCCAATGGACAGCGGCGGTGCTCAGCTGAGCAACGGTCATTCATCCTTCGCGAGACGTTTATTTACTCATTTTGTTATTGCTATAGCAACAATATTACCCCTAGCATGTTTGTTTATTTAATTTTGTCTGACTTTGTATAATAATACAAAATGTTTTAAGACAGGTAGGGCGCATCAAAGCAGCCCATCTGTGGAAGCACCTCCACCTCACAGAAAACCGCAGCCAAACAACTCTCTAGAGGGCTGTTGAGTTCCTGCGTGTGAGTGAGGTCACCATTAGCTCCCAAGGAGTTGCTGTGTAAGCAGCAGAGGAGGCATCGCGCGAGTGATACTTATATCGCAAGCTTGTGTTATGGGTACTAGACAACTGATAAACATACGTAAATACATTTTTTTTTGTAAATACATACTTATCATACATAGAAAATACCCAGACCAATACAAACAGACATGTTCATGCACACAAATGTTTGTACTGTGTGGGAATCGAACCCACGAGCGTTGGTGTCAAAGTAGCGTAACAGCGCGTTTCACCACTGCGCCACCGAGCTCGTCATATGTGCCCCGACGATTTGTATATACAAGCCGACGTTGTATCAAAAAACATATTTGTAATTATTATCAATTGAAGGTAAACATCGTAAGGAAATCTGTAGATCCAAGAATGTATATTTCGAAAGGTCTGGTTTTCCCTCTGGGATGTGCAGATCTAACGTCAGTCGCTCGCTTTGTTAAATCCGTAGTCTTATCCCGCCAATCCTAATAGACCAGGAGGAAGAAAAGATATAATTATAATTTAATTTTGTTAACAGATTCAGGCGTTCTTTTTCCTTTGTGTGCTTCCGTCATCAAATTTTAATAACATTGCTGGCGGCACACAAAGCAGGATAGATCAAATTGGATGTAAATTTAATTTTGGTAAACCAAAAAATATATACTATACCAGAAACATGCACGCCGTCCACTCACATAGCACTGAAAACAAAATGTTAAATACCTGATTTGAAATGCAAAAACGTTGCTTATTACCCTGAAAAGTTTAATGTGACTCGCAATGAATTTTTTCTGCCAGCCTCGGTCACACGGTACAGGAAATTTATGGCTATGAAATATTAATGTTAGTACTCTAAAGACGTAAAAACGAAATTATAAGTGTACCAGCTTCGAGCGCTGCTTTGCTCATGCTGGAATTCAGTTGTAGCGATAATGCCGCCTCTATTTTTCTAGCTCTTTGTTTTATATAAAGTCGAGAGGCAGTAAACAAGCATATGGTCCATAATGTAAAACGGTTACTTTATGAACGCTTGCAATATAGGAAGTATTTTTTTATACTACATATAAGCATACGACCCACCTGATGTAAAGCGACTACTGTAGCCTATTAACGCTTGTAATATATTAAGTAACACTCGCGCGATGCCTCCTCTACTGCTAACACAGCGACTCCTTGAGAGTATATTGGTAACCTCACTCACACGCAGGAACACACTAACTCTCTAGGGCGTTCTTATTTGGCTGCGGTTTTCTGTGAGGTGAAGGTACTTTCCCAGACGGGCTGCATTGATGCACCCTACCTCTCTTAAAACATCCAGATCAAGACAAACAGACATGTTCATACACACAAATGTTCGTATTATGTGGGAATCGAACCCACGAGCGTTGGTGTCAAAGTCGCGTCATTCACGAGCCACCGAGTTCGTCAAGTATCTGGTATTGTCAGCCCTGCAGTTGACACAGCAGTTCCTTATGTCAGCTCACTCGTCAGATGGTCTATTCTAAATGGTCATATAACGATCGGTTTTTTATGTAATGTCAGGAAGCAAACAACTATATGGCTCGCCTGATGTGATTACCATTTGCTTATGGACGCTTGCATACTAAAGAATATCGCTCGCGTATTGTCACCCCTACTGTTAACACAACAATTCCTCACCAGCTTACTAAAGCAACAATCCTCCCCTGTGGGACTCCTTTGAAGCACCTTTTGAGTTCAGGGAAGTGGTGAAAGGATAGAAAAATAGAGTTTCGCATTTGTAATACGAGTACTTGTGGATCCGGGAATTTGAATTCAAAAGTCTTAATCGTTTAAACTTAAAATGCTTTAGATCGCATTCTTTGATTCCGAAATTTGAACTTTTCTATACGTTGCTTGTAAGATTTTTCGGTTTACTTATGCAGAGGTATCAATGTCATCACGTCAACTTCTTTGCGAGCGTAGAGAGAACACAGTGTCACACACACAGTCATATTAGTAGGAAGCTTCATCAACATTCACAGCACTTTTCATGTTCTTAGGACTTCTAAGATCATCTCTTCTATTTTTCTATCTATAACTTCACGCTAAATCCCTTGTGGAGTAGGCAGATGAAACCGAGCGCCACATGATTCAGTCCTTACACACCTCGCTTGTTTAACATTCATAGCACTTTTCATACACGCTCGCCGGTTTTTAAGATACCTAACATCCCCTTCTGATAAAACATGATCAATTTGATCACGGTAGACAAGTCTTGGCCTTTTTCGGCTCTACATCCTTCTACTTTCTCGTTGTATATCTATTTGGTAATTATTTCTACATGTACGAACCAATGGAGCATGCCTCTTCTTATTTTAATACCGACACTCTCTTTCAGACCAACTCTTTCTCTCACGGCTTCATTACGAACGAACTCTGTTTTAATATCATCATTGCGAATACAACGTAAAGAGGCGTTAAGCCACAAATTTTGCACAACGCTCGCATTTCGACAGCGTTTATCCTACTACTCTCTCTACCATATAAAGTCATCATCCTGTATTTATAAGTAACCACCTTTGTAAACTGCATTGAGAAATAAATCTGTGACCATTCCACTGTACCTGCCATAAAGTGAAGAATATTAACAAAAGCTTCCAAACAGCAGTAAACACGAATGTTCTTTTCGTTTCCCTTTAACATAAAAGCTCCAATCTCTAAGGTTTTATTAGCTCCGTGTGACAAAGTTCGGCAACAGGCACGCCCTTTGCTTGTTACCGGTCATAGGGAAATTGGAGTGAGCGCAGTTCGCTTGCGTGACATAAGTGTTTAGATCGTGACGCCGTGGTTTTGTGTTAAAAAACCAGCTTTCGGATTTGAATTTTTAAATAACTTATTTTTTTATACAATGATATATTATATATAAATATATTATATACAATGCAAAAGTGGAAGGATGTAGGAGCCGAGGAAGGCTGAGACTCACCTACCATGACCAAATTGGTCGTGTTTTATCAGAAGGTGATGTCTGAAGCCCCAGGAACCGGCGAGCGTGCATGAAAAGAGCTATGAATGTCACAGAAGCGAGTGAAGTATGCAAGGACCGCGTCTTATGGCGCTCGGTTCTCTCTGCCTACCCCGCAAGGGACTTGGCGTGAAGATATACATACATACATACATTATTTTTTTATTATATACCTTTTTATGTTACTCTCCTTTAAAGCACTTTTTTTATACATTATTTTTATCCACCCTCTCCCTTCCGTCTAGAACCACACGTGCAGGCTTGCGATGTCATCATTCCACTGTTGAGGACATTAGTTCTCGTACTAAAAAGTTCGGCAACTCCTATCTCTGTCGAACTATTGAAAAGTGGAACGCCTTGCCTGCACATGTGTTTCCTCCCTCCTACAACATGGGATCCTTCAAACGAAGTAGTAGCGTCAACTGACAGGACACTGTAGCCCTTTGTCAGTTGCCGCCGCAATTTGGGCTCCTCTTTTCGCTTACCAACAGGCGAAGAGGAGCCACTATGCTGAGTCAATATAATAAAAAAAAAATGCATACAAGGAAATGATTCGCCTTATGTAAAGCATTAAGTACGCGCGATGCCACCCATGCTGTTAACACACCAACTCTTTAGGAGCTTACTTGTGAACTCACTCACACGCAGGTATCCCTCCAAGGAGTTGTTATTTGGCTGCGGTTTTCTGTGAGAGGTATTTCCCCAGACGGGCTGCTTTGATGCGCCTCTCACAAATGTTTGTCCTGTGCAGGAATCGAACCCACGAGCGTTGATGTCAAAGTCGGCGTCACTCTCAAGTCGTCAAAAGCATCACCACCAGGCTCGGATGCTTTTGATGCACAGTCGAGTGGTTTTTGGTTTGTGCCTGGTGTCATGTACCACTAAATTTGTATTTATGTACAAATACATAGAGTATTTATAATTCGGAAAAAGAAAAGTAGAAGTTAATACATTTCAAAAGACTGTGACCAGACGAAAGAAAAGTCCGGTTTTCCGTCTGCGTTGTGGAGATCTGTGAGCAGTCGCTCGATATTAAAATCAGTATCTTCGCCAAATCTTTAGACTTAGGTAGCGGACTCCGTCAATCCTAATGGATCAGGAAACATGATAATACTATCAAGAAAAAGAAAGTCTTTTTTCTCATGTCTATTGGAAAAATTTCAGGGTGTTCAATCTGCAACTTAAGGGATCATGATTTCTGTATTTTTAGAAACTAGCGAAAATATAGAATATCCTCTTCATCACAGCGTTAGCGCAGGACTACCGCCATACCTCCACAACCAAGAGGAAAAACCAGGCCTTTCTTAGGTGATACATTATTCGAAATGTAAACTCTTGGATACTATCGAAAAACTGACTTACAAAATAAACTAACATTAACGCTTTCACAGCCCTTTTTAACTGTTATACGACTAACAAAAAAACACAATAAAATCTAATCAATTAACCTACTTCGAAAGCCTCAAAACCGTTCTATCAAAGACTACAAGCGTCAAATACAATGAATTTTCGTTCGCCCTAATTCCTCGATAGACGCGATCGCGTGCGGCTTATCTCACATCACAGCTTCGTCTGACCAATACCTCATAATAATAATTATAAAAAATCCCCCCGTTTTGATAAAGCCTGCGATATTTGTTCGCCACCAAATTTACGCCGCGAACCTTTTAAATTACATGAATAGTTTAATGTTTAACAAGTCCCTAGAATAATAATAAAATGTTTCGAACGCAAATATTAATCATCAGACGTTTTAATGAGTCGGGCAGTGATAGCCTGGCGGAGAAAGAACTGGATTGTTAAATGACTAGTCCTTTGTTCGAAACCTAGCGTTGGTTTTTTTTTATACTACATTGAGAGGCATACATGCATACGGCTCACCTGATATAAAGCGGGCACCGTAGCCTATTAACGCTTGTAATATATTAAGTATCACTCGCGCGATGCCTCCTCTGATGCTTACACTGCAACTCCTTGGGAGCTTACTGCGTGACCTGACTCATACGCAGGTACACAACAATACTCTAGGGAATTGTTATTTAGCTGCGGTTTTCTGTGAGGTGGAGGTACTTCTCCAGACGGGCTGCTTAGATGCGCCCTACCTCTCTTAAAACATCCAGACCAAGACAAACAGACTGTTGCTGTTTGCCTTGTGTGGGAATCGAACCCACGAGCGTTGGTGTCAAAGTCGCGTCATTCACGACTGAGCCACCGAGCTCGTTAAAATTTATCAATGAATTCAAATTTTCTCTTTTATGTACGTATTTGTAACTGGCTCCGCTGTGAAGCAAAGACAAACCCACACGTGGAAGAAACTGTATTTAGAAAGACCTAATCTAACAAGGATCTGGATTTCCCTCTGGGTTGTGGAGGTCTGATAGGTCTCCATAACATCGACTATAGCATGGTTCTTCAAAGCATTGCCTTACTCAACATTAATGAGTATAATAAATAAATAATAAATAAATATTGTGGGACAAGTTACACAGCGCCACCTAGCCCCAAAGTAAGCGAAGCTTGTGTTATGGGTACTAGACAACTGATAAACATACGTAAATACATTTTTTTTGTAAATACATAGGTACTTATTATACATAGAAAATACCCAGACCCATACAAACAGACATGTTCATGCACACAAATGTTTGTACTGTGTGGGAATCGAACCCACGAGCGTTGGTGTCAAAGTAGCGTAACAGCGCGTTTCACCACTGCGCCACCGAGCTCGTCATGTCACGAGCAGTATGAAATATATTAATCTATTCTAAACTAATATTGTAAACTAATACTAAACCTAAATCTAACATCACTCTTAGGTCAGACAATAATCGTCAAGGAATTATAATAATTACCTATTAGAGAACCGATGAGACGATTTTGAGTAAGAATATCAACTCACCGCTACGGGTCGAGTGCTAAAGTAAAATGCGCAGGTCTCATTGTTTAGTTCGCGGATTAAAATATTCACTCGTCGGTCTCAGGCTTTTGTCAGTGGTGCCTTTATGCATCGTCACGTGGTTCATTTGTCACAATAACCAACATAAAATTTATTAAAAAAAAAAATATTTTTGGCGATCGCCATCAATAATCTCATAATTTATTCAGTAAAAGTTTAACAAGCTTCTACGTTACGGTTTTATATATATATATATATATATATATAATAAAGGTAACGTATAAAGACGAGCTCGGTGAGGCAGTGGTGGAACGCGTTGTTACGCTACTTTGCCACCAACGCTCGTGGGTTCGATTCCCACACAGTACAAATATTTGTGTGAATGAACATGTCTGTTTGTCTTGGTCTGGGTATTTTCTACGTATAATAAGTATGTATTTACAACAAAAAATGTATTTACCTATGTTTATCAGTTGTCCAGTACCCGTAACACAAGCTTCGCTTACTTTGGGGCTAGATGGCGCTGTGTAATTTGTCCGGCAATATTTATTTATATTATTTACTTACGGATAATTAGGTATGGTTATTATATATATATTTAATTAATTTGTTTATTTGTACATGGTATTAAATGATGAATTAATAGTTATTGTGGGAATTTAAGAGGTTCGGACTGATGTTGCTTTTTAACATTATTGTAGCAATTACTCAAGAAACGTCAGATTTTTTCTTTTGCCTTGAATTAAATAAACGTCAATAAATAGTATTGTCTTAGGTTTTCGCGATTGTTACACATTGAAATTAAACTATTTTTAACGGAAGTATCGCGTGTTTTATTTATTTTGTTGAACCTGACGTTTCGAACGCTTTGCAGCGTCCGTGGTCGCAGGAAAGACTAAGGTGGTATTTGTCTTACATTAGTTATTCAATTATCTTCTTATTATCTTTCCTGCGAATTTCAAACGTCAATAAAGTTCAAATCAGTAACAAGTTCTGTATAGTAAATCTCTGGCTGAAGCAAACAAATTAAATGTAGCTTTAGCAAACAGTGTTCGTGACAAAGCTGAGAGCATTGTGTTTTGTAAGCATGCTTTAGTACTGAACATGTTTTACTTCAGCTAATTTTAGTTAATTGTTAGAATATGAGGGTTCCATTTCAAAAGAAACTATTTAATGTTACTATTATCTGCTTAATTTTACTAATATAAATCGTCATAAAAGTTTATTTCAATTTTTTTTAAGCTTTTATTTTGTCAACAGTAAAATGATAATTTAACAATCACTCATTCAGTAACATTCAGCGGCTCCAATAATGTGATAACTACATATATACGGTTACTTTTTAATAATATGTATGTTTTTCGACATTTTATAACAGACTACACCTTTGCCTTTAAAAAAATATGTTTTCTTCATCCCGTTTTAATTTCGTTCTTTTGTTAATCTGGTTGTCACTGCTGTATAACTTTGTTAAATGAATTAATATATAAGTATCTATCGTCATTATTGTTTTTGATTATTAACAAGCAATCCTCTTTTGTGTTTTCTAGTTTATACTGCGCCACTATCTGCCTGAACTTTCTTTTTTGTTTTTTCCTCTACCCTAAGGTTGTCTGGAAGAGATTGCTATGCCTTTTGTACATTAATTATAAGTTAATTTCGTGTATTTCACTATTTCGTGTGGTGCAATAAAGAATATGGTATTGTATTGTTTAGCAGTAAGGCTACATTACGTATATACAATTTGTACTGTTTATGCTTATTTTTATCTATATTTTCTGTAAGGTATATTCTATCTATCTATCTATGACAAAAACGGTACTCATTCATGAGAGAAACTCATCCAGTAATCATAAAAGTATCTACGAATATAAGGTTCAAATCACATTCATGTATTAGAAAAATAGTTTAACCCAATAGGCATGCTTCATGTTTAAAAATCGTTTGATCTGAACTGGATAACTTTGAAAGTAGCTTAGTTTAACGGTTTGTGCATAACTTGGGCACGTAGAGGTAAGTTTGTTCAATATGGTTTGTTGCGCCGCAAAACTGCAATTTGGGAGCTAAAAGAGGTTGAAAACTTTGAAAAAGGTAAAGTTGCTGTACTATTTTTTGTGCCGTGCATCATAAACGAGAGTTGTATTAGACACGTGGTAGGGATACTGTTAGATAGAAATTTGTTTTAAATTGTCAAATTGTTATAAAAAACAAAACTAGAATATCTCTTGATGGCTAGACGGGGTGAGTAGAAGTATGATGAGATCTGTACTAACAAACTTATAAACATACGAAAAATCGTATATTTATAAGTTTATTAACATGTTTATAAGTAATAATATATTATTTTTCTTATTTTTTGCTTGTAATACACAATACCTACACATTACGTAACAATTATGTCAATAACATTTTATCAATATAACATAATGTAGCTTTTGAAAGACAGTTGTAATAAGGAAATAAGTTCCATGTTGCTTATCATATATCTGTAACCCAGAGATTGCAGAATCCAAGCAAGCAGCTTATTTAATGTGCATAAGTTAGTAATAAGTTGCAGATATATGCTTATAGTTGTTTGTTCTGACGTATGTTTGTTCATTGTTTTCGCTTGATTCAGCTCTCAGTGATTTGATAGCATCATATTGCTGAATCGAAAGTTTGAAACTAGTTGTCGGATTCTTGATTATGAACTTTTGATTGGATCTGGTTGGATATATCTCAGCTTGTTATCATAGTTTGAATATATTGCTTTCATGAACATGTTGATCTCATTATTCAAGTGTTTAACTTGGTTACAGGAACCTATAATGATACGTTATCAAAAGTAATAGTTACATTTCACTCATTATTTATTTACAGCATACCTTATGTTTCAAATAATGATACATTCATTCAGTTTCAAAGTCGATTAATTTGTCAATTTTTCATTAAAACATCATTAATACAGTGAGAAGATAATGACTATAACATTGTCAGTTTATTGGACGAACGTTAAAAACTGTAAAAACTATATGACAAAAACACACATTCAAATTAGTCAATTACATGCTTCATCATATATTACATTGCTATATCATGCATCATCCATTATTATGTTATACTGTTAATTGTTGGTGTTTAGTGGCATTTTGAAGACATCTTGTTAATGTTCAAACTTACACTTGTACAGATTTCACTTCACAATTTTATTTATTACTAGCTTACCGGCAAACATTGTTTTGCTATATAAATTATTTCTAGGGAATCTCTTGTGTAGAAAAAAAATAACTAACTTATTGTACATGAATAATTACTAAAATGACTATTAAAAATAGGGCTTGGTGATAAAAGGGTGAAAATTTAGGGTTGCATGTATTTATTGATGCCACATTAAAAAAAGAATAAAAAAAAATGTCCAAAAAATAAAAAATAAATGTTAGGGGTGGACAACCCTTATCACTTAGGGGTATGAAAAATAGATAGTAGCCGATTCTTAGTCCTACTGAACATGCATATAAAATTTCATAAAAATCGGTCAAGCCGTTTCGGAGGAGTATGGTAACTAACATTGTGACACGAGAATTATGTATATAACATTTTTACCGACCGGTTACATCGTTGCGGCATTATCAAGGTATTATTGCAATCATAACATCTGGCGTTACCATGGCAAAAGTGTAACAATGAATAAAATTGCTAAGTGGAATCCGTACGTGTAAGTGTTAACATTAACAAGATATCATCTCATTAATTTTGTCATTTTATGTCATACATCCCGTCATCCCCTAACTTTATAAATTTAATAAAATGCCCTGTGAATTTACTTCGTGTATTTTTATCGCATTCTTAAATATTTTTAATGTTTAGTTATATTTATAAACTTGTCTTAGGTTTTCGCGATTGTTACACATTGAATTAAACAATTTTTAACGGAAGTATCGCGTATTTTATTTACTTTGTTGAACCTGACGTTTCGAACGCTTTGCAGCGTCCGTGGTCGCAGGAAGACTGTCTTCCTGCGACCACGGACGCTGCAAAGCGTTCGAAACGTCAGGTTCAACAAAGTAAATACGCGATACTTCCGTTAAAAATTGTTTAATTCAATATATTTATAAACTTTATTGAAATGACTTTTCTCTTCAAAATAACATTCTATATGATAATAATGAAGTCAGATTCTGTTATTAATAAGTCTCACATAAACGGTTTCTAGGTTCCCCAAGAAACAGTTAATAACACCGAAATTACAAACGAAAAACACATTTCTCAAATAAAAGTGTTCATGCAATTTGATCCAACCTGCTTTGTGCGCTTCCGCCACCAATTAGTTCATGCGGCCTAGCGCCGGCCGGCACCCACCCACTACTGTTAGTGCGTGCTACATGCCGACGCTGCCATGGCTGCTCCGGTAGTCTCTGCCTCGGCTGCTGCGGTCGTCCGCCATCTGGAACAGAATCCGCATGCCCCCACCACCACCGGCGCTGCCACGACTGGCCTGGTCGTCGCTGCGACACGTGTTTCGCCTCTCCACGAGGCATCATCAGCCGTTGCAGACGTTAATCGTAGTTAATCGTAAACATAAAAATTCTAAAATTACTCTCATGAACAAACAGACTGACGTAAACCATTCCCCACTACTAAATATCTTTTCGCTCACACCATCCACCCCCACACTCAATTCAATATAAGGGACGGCACTGCGATGGATTTGTCACTTGTAGCATGTTATTCTTACGATTAACGTCTACAACGCCTGATGATGCCTCGTGGAGAGGCAAAACACGTGTCGCAGCGACGACCAGGCCAGTCGTGGCAGCGACGGTGGTGGTGGGGGCATGCGGATTCTGTTCCAGATGGCGGACGACCGTAGCAGCCGAGGCAGAGACTACCGGAGCAGCCATGGCAGCGTCGGCATGTAGCACGCACTAACAGTAGTGGGTGGGTGCCGGCCGGCGCTAGGCCGCATGAACTAATTGGTGGCGGAAGCGCACAAAGCAGGTTGGATCAAATTGCATGTAAGTTTGACTTTCGCAAAATAACGCCTGAATCTATTAACTATTAAAAGTGTTCAGTTAATTCTATTATTTGTATACAGACGTTAAGTTTAATTCTCATGATGTCAGATTCCATTGCATAAATAGTAATAATGAAGTACCCATGAATAGTACTGGTACATTTTTATAACAGAAACGTGGAAATCTACTCCACTTTCACCTGATTTCTTATAGCAGGTAATTCTTTCACCACCAAGTATAATAATAATCCTCTGGAATCCATAAGAGACTCTGTGGCAATGAGTATTACGCCAAATCCCTTGCGGAGTAGGCAGAGAGTAACCAGCGCCACATAACTCGATCCGTACATATCTCGCTCGTTTCTTAAACATTCATAGCTCTACTCAAGAACGCTCGCTGGTTTTTAAGACTCCCGATATCGCACGATAAAACATGGTTAATTTGATCACGGTTGGTAAGTCTTGACCTTCCTCGGCTCCTACATCATTCTTCTTTCGCATTGTCTGTCTGTTTCGTAGTTATTTTCTTCATTCTTTCTATATGTTCGAAGCAACGAAGCATGCCTCTTCTTATTTCAACACCGCACAGTCTTTCAGACCGACTCTGTTTCTACATCGTCATTGTGAACGCGGTCTACAAGCATTACAACACAAATTTTGCGCAATGCTCACATTTCGACCGCGTTTTTTTACTTTCATGCTCCCTCTGCCATACCCAGCTCCTGAATCCATAAGGTAGCGTGAGGCCAGAACTGTGTTGTGTGTGGGCTGTGCATTCTGGGTCAAGCTTTTACTGTCAAGAAGTTTTCCCAATGCTCCATTCAAACTATTCCTAGCACTTACTCGGTATTCCACATCAACGGTATAGATATTTAGATATTAGATATTTATATAACTATATCCTAAAGAAGTTTTACTAGTCTATACATGTCAAAGAATTGAAAAGATAAAAATTTTAAATCTTTCACTAGATTTCTTTCCTTAGTAAAGCTATATCTGAAGCATATCCCTTCGTTTCACAGCTGTAAAATAAAAATTGTGTAACATTTTTCCATGAGCATGAAATAAAATAAAAAAGTGTCATTTGATTCACCCTCCTGAAAGCATATTAAAAACAGAAGGCTCCCTGTAAAATATTGAGCAATATCTCATACATGCGAACAATGTTCAAAGAATATAAAGAACGCAAGATAATATATGCGATGATACTTTCATCTCCCAAGTTTGTAATTACATTTTCGTTACAATGCAAATGTATGTATTTAATTACTGTTGTATCAGACGACCCAAACAATTTATGTGACGGTTAAAAGTTCTTAAACCGCACGCCGTTTTATGCCTTATGAAAGTAAAATTAGTAAATCCAACCTCCGAATCAAGTATTTGTTACATGGAGCAGTAAACCGCCGCGGTTCAGATGTTAATGAATATAGAAAAATGCAAACAATTATTTTTGCTACAATATGCTTCAGTATAAAATGTATGCATGCAAGCAACTTTGTGTAAAATTGGAATGAATTTGAAACCCTACAGTTCTTTGAAGTTATTTTTATATTTCCAGTTATTCTGATGTTGCCGAAATCTACGATCGCTTGTATCCACTAACTTGTGGCCGATTAACTTATTTACTATTTAATAAGTAATTTTAAAAGAAAAGTAACTTTTCTTTGCTAAGTAGTTACTTAGCAAAGATAAGTTACTTTTCTTTATATCAGTATCCAAAGCCGTGTTTCAGTTAGTTAACTGAAACACGCCTTTGGATACTAAGACATCTCTTACGAAAGGATTTTAGAAAATCCTTACGGTATGCATCGACACAAGCGGACGATGCCGTAGTAAACGTATATAAAATAGTAACAAGACTAATACTAGCAAACAATGCATAGCTTAAACATCAATATGAATAAACTTTCTTTATTTATACTCTGCATTGATTCCATTTTCCAAAATTTTTGCTACGATTATAAACGCCGCGTTTGTGACGCTCCGTGTGAAAACTACAAAATCCAGTTTTAGCCAGTCGGAACTGCCGTCGCATATTCATTAGGTCATTATTATTGCTGGCCCGTTCGTGTACACCCAGTCTGAAATATTCAGTACTGGTTGTCGCGATGAGTTTGTTTATTAGATTTTTGTTCGATTCTCTAAACCTATATTATTATGCATTGTTGCGTAGTTACCAGAGTTTTACTACTTTTGTATATACATCAAGAATTTACTTATCTCGGACTAGTAACAGAGCTTCGTCGGTTTAACTTCAATAGACGAATTAGACTAGATGGTACATTATTTGTCAAACTTGGGACATCTTTAACGCGCCTCCATTTTAATGCTTAGTAGTCTATGTTTATAAACTATTGCATATTCTGCGTTTCAACTTAAGGTGCTAAGATTTGGACCTTATCGTGCGTTGGACTGATCAAGAGGTAAAGCCAAATAGCAAGAAGTTCAGGTATGCTCGGGATTTCTCTAAGTAGACCAGTATAGAAAGGGGTAAAGAAAGTGGTGACTGCATATGGGCGCACGAAGGGTTGGGCTGCGTCTTAATTGGCTCGATAACCTCCTCAACTGTACGTAGATAGAAAGCGGAAGATCATTTGAAATAGAAAGTATAAAGGGAGAGTGGAAGGCCTATGTTCAGAAGTAGAAAATTACGGAATGGTGTTGGTCATTACAAATATAAAACTGTGCACGTGATAATGTTGCCTGTAAGTAACTTCCTATTTTAAGAGGTGCTGTGCGCGAAAACGCTCAAAATCTAGTCAGAGCTAAGCTTAGATCGGAATAGTCTAAGTTGTTATGTTACTTCTTGTCGCAGTAGAATGGAAACGGGAGCAGTTTATGTACCAAATCATGCTAAATTGGTTTTGATGATTATAAAGTTATTTATTTATTGCCACTTGGTTGGGGTAGATGTATTTTTATTGTGTTTGTTGTCTGGGAATTTTCTTTAGGTATATGGCAAATTACAGTAAAGCAGACGATAACCTGCTTTTAGTAACTGTAGGAAAGTTGCGAAGGACGGTCGGTCAGAGGTCCAGTGCGGCTCTGATAAGTATTCCAATGGTAGAATTTTATAATATCTTCGTCTATAAAACCCAGGGTCGATTTTTAACCCAGGGTAGAATTTTAATATCGCACCATTGTTTTAGCCACAAAGCAAAATTGATTAGTCGTTAGAACCAGTTGCCGATATCGCCAAGAGAGTCCTAGTTGTCGTCGTGTCATGTGAAAGTTAAATAGTTCAAAGATAGTGTTATCTCACCGAGAAGGTATTCATATTGATAGAGATGTCCTTGAGTTTCGACAAACCCGAACTCAGTACCACATAACTGATTCATTTGAATTTTATTCGTGGAGAGTTTTGAAGGACCCTGTTTGGTGGCCCATTGGTTGAAACAGAGCAGGGTGGATCCTGTGTGGTAAATCCTTTCTATTTGTTTATACCACTAAAGTGACAAACAAGCAT
Source organism: Pyralis farinalis (assembly GCA_947507595.1). Taxonomy (NCBI): domain Eukaryota; kingdom Metazoa; phylum Arthropoda; class Insecta; order Lepidoptera; family Pyralidae; genus Pyralis; species Pyralis farinalis. The sequence continues at coordinate 25,329,307 of OX382278.1, forward strand.
ACGGCCTGCCTGATGGTAAACAGTCAAAGTAGCCTATGGACATTTGCAACACCAGGGGTGTCACTCATGCGTTGCCGACCTTCTAAAAATCTCTTCACGCCTTTTTTGAAGAACCCCATGCTATAAGTCCCTTGGGAAAACTTCGGCTGGGACCTCATTCCACAACTTGAGAGTTCTCGGAAGACAATTTCTCTGGAACAGCACAGTACGCGACCATTACGGTTCCTGCGTGTGAGGATAAACATCCGTCGGAGAGTGGTGCGATTATAACAAGTAGGTGTCGGTATCATATCGAACATTTTTTCAGAACACAACCCGTTGTACAATCGGTAGAAAACACAAAGGGAGGCAATATCTCTCCTTAAACTTAAGGGTTCAATTCGTGTGTAAGCTTAGGATCGTCGACAATTCTCATTGCTCATCTCTGAGCAAAATTCGAATCACATGGTCCAAGCTGGTATCCAGGTGCTCTCGCCCAAAGGTGACTGCAGTACTCCAAGTGTGGTCTGATCTGAGACTTATATAACATAAGTCTTTGCCCCGCGCTGAAGTACTATTTCGCTCTGTTGAGCACACCAAGTTTTTTGGACGCTAGCCTGACCTTGTTCTCCAGGTGACTTTGATACTGATCTTCACTGGAGATCGACGCCATATCCAAATGCTTTTGGTGACGGTAAGAGGTGTGTTCTGGAATTTCGGATCCACAGCCAACGGGGTTTTCTTAGCGGACCCTCAAACCCTCGGCAGCCCGTACGGTAACTTCGATAGAAGACGCCGACGCTAGACCCGATCGAACGCCTTTCCCATATCTAGGCTGACTGCCAATGCCTCACCTTAACTCTCAAAAAATTGATCTCGATAGTCGAATAAGTAACAATGACTACTTTAACATTAAAGCTTACGGGTTAAATTCCCATACAACTAAAAAAAATTGCGTGTAGGTATTCCTGAATCTGTATTTGATTGTCTTCATCTACGTATTATGTATGTGTAAAGTAATATAGTATATTTAAATAAATTATACAATTGTCAGTACTAAATATATAAGTATATATATTTATTTTGATACTGACAATTGTATAGTTTTGAGTGAAACGTACCACGAAATACAAGTAAGGTCCTCCTATAATATTATTTTATTTAGCTGCTGCTCTACACCCCCTCCACAGCTCTATTCATTGTTAATAACCAGATTTTATTATTTATTATTAAATTAAGGGGGTCCTTACCTACAAAAGTTTCATACAAACACACATACATCTGTATCGCACTGTTGGTAATAAATTATTTCCTAGCTACACTTAGTAATACTCGTAATAGTTACAAGAGTATTTACGACTTAGATATTTTATAGATTTAAGTTTATTTTGAAGCTTTTATCGAAAGTACCATGAATTTATAGTGCAAACTATAAACGAATTAAATGACAAGCTGTTTTGTAATATGATATTAATTATAATATAAAAGGGTCAGCGTGCCACGGCGGAAGCCGGGTCGTGATACTTTTGAATCCTAGAAAATCCGGGATAGTTGGAAACAACGGAACTTTCTGTAAACACAACTGAAGGTATAAATAACATTTCTAAAGCCAGTTAAGTATTGACTGTTACGTGAATGTTAAATATATATCACCGTTCTTGTGAGCATATACGTAAATTCGTGTTTTCTATTATGTTTTGTAATTATAATTTGCTCGGCTGTGAAGGAAAACATCGCGACGAAACTCGCACGTGCAAGAAATTATGTTAGGAAAGTGCAACGTAACCTAAGAAAGGCCTGATTTTGACCTTGGACTATGGAGCTCTGACCATGTCCGTCGCTCATATCGAAATCAGTATCTTCTCCAAATGCCTAGGTTCAGGTGACGGATGAATAAGGTCAAACTTAATGAATTAGGAAGCCATGTAGAAGACCATTATTTGTTAGCGGGCGTATATTCGAAAAATAAAAAAATTTAGATAAAAAAAATCTCTCAGACTGCTAAAGCAATTGTATTGACTGTCCAGACTTAAAATTGGACCGATTGAGAATTTGCAAGAATTTGAAATTGAAGAATTTGCAATTAAGCAAAATACTAATGCGCCTAGTTAGATTATATATTTAGACACCATATATTGCGTTTAAATATTTTATTTGTGTGTCTGTGTATAAAAGCAAAGTTTAGATATATATATATACCAGAGGCCAGAGCCAGAGGCTACCTTTGCGTATGTAAAATAGTTGCACTATTCATAAATGTACGTCTCTCAGACACCTTGGACCTCGTATTTGTGTATTGTTGTGTTGTTGAGAACAATTTGGAAATGTCTGAGAGACATTTGATTATGAATATAGGATTCAAAATACCAGTATAAGAAAACAGGCATGTTCATGAACACAAATGTTTGTCTATGTGAGAAGTAAACCGACGAGCGTTGATGTCAAAGCAGCTTTACTAACCAGTGCGTTACCGAGCTCGCCAAAGCGCTACAGAACTGCAAAATAGCGAGGTTAAACATGTACTTGCCTTATTTAGTTTTCAATTTTACTACTTGTCTCGTAGTGGACACTATGGAATTCAATAAGAACTCAAAATTACTGTAAACTGGTTTAGAACTATTTATTAGCCAAAATTATGTGCACAGAAACAATGTGTGAATGCCGAACAACCGAGTAGATTTTTTTATCACATAGTGTGAGGTATATTAATATAAAAAGCGCCTTCCAAGTTGTGTAGCAACATGTAAACAATATTAATCTGTATACAATTCTATCAGGCGCGAACACTACTTAAGTCCAAAACAGACATCTTAAATGGCTCCAAATTACCATAGTGTGACTGCGCCCGTTAACATAAAATTTCCCTTTTTACATCGTCATTAAAAATATATCAGATTCCACATCAAGTCGGGTGTTGCCATAAAATAATTTTATTTTTGGTATGTCAACATTTCTCGCTACGTGTCGTCGGTGTTTCTGAGTGTTAAATACACATCTAAGTGTTTACAATTGGAATAAATAAACACTTTTTCCTCTTCTCTTCGCCTTCTAAGTTAATGTATGTAGCTGGGTAACGGGGAGTGCCTCCCTGTTTAGAGCTATTTTAACTTAAAAAAGGAGGAATAATAATGTTTTGAATGGAGGTGTGATAGCCCAGTGGATAAAAAATCGTCCTAGTGACAAATAGGACCTCGGCTCGGATAGAATAAAGATATTTTATATCTTTATTTGCCATTGGGCTCTCGCGGGCACTAGACCCGTCTTACATTTTTTGAAATATAATCTTATTGTATCTAGTATTGTCTTAGGTTTTCGCGATTGTTACACATTGAATTAAACATATTTGTCTTACCACCTTATTCCTACCACCTTAATTAATACTTATTAATACCACCTTAGTCTTCCTGCGACCACGGACGCTGCAAAGCGTTCGAAACGTCAGGTTCAACAAAATAAATAAAATACGCGATACTTCCGTTAAAAATTGGTCTTATTGTATCTAATTAAAGTCACTTATTTTACTTTTTTCCTTTTTTTTAATCTACTAGCATTTCGAAAACTACCATCGGCGTATCAGAAATGCTGAAAGAAACAGAATGCTGGCATGTACCACTTAAATATGTTTTTGGATTTGTAGCGGAAATGTGCACGTCCAAGAAATTATATTTCGAAACACGTGTGACGTTATAATGATCTGGTTTTCTCCCATGGTTTTATCCCTCTGGGTTTCGGAAGTCTGACGGCAGTCGCTCCATGAAAAAATCAGGACCCATCTTCGCCAAATCCTTGGGTTAAGGTAGCGGGCTCCGCAAAACCCAACGGATTAGGTAACGGGATAAGGCTAAGAAGAAATAATGTTTTGGATACTACTGTATCTTTCTTTGTATATGTTTCGATATCTTAATCAATTGTAAATCAATTCTGGGGAATTATCTTTTAATCAAAGTTAAGCATCCTATTTGAAGTCCCTTTTTAGTTTTTATTTTTATTTTATACATGTTCGAGAAGCATGCAAATATACGTTATCTGTAGATGCTTGCAATACCTAAAGTATCGCTCGTAACTATCCAGGGAGTTGTTATTTCGCATTTTTTTTATACAAAACGTCGGGAGGCATACAAGCATATGGTCCACTTGATGTAAAGCGGTTATCGTAGCCTATAAACGCTTGCAATATATTAAGTATAATTAGCGCGATGCCTCCTCTGCTGTTAACACAGCAACTCCTTGAGTGCTTACTGGAGACCTCACTCACACGCAGGAACAAAACAATCGTCAAGAGAGTTGTTATTTGGCTGCGGTTTTCTATGAGGTGGAGGTACTTCTCCAGAAGCTTGTTAGCTTTCGTATTTATTTTGTACATATTGTGCAAACACTAGCCGTGTGCTCTCCCTTTACTTCATGATAATCTCTGCCATATGATTGGCGTTACCAAGTCTAAGGGTTTGGCGAAGATCCACAACCCAGAGTAAAAGCTACAGCTTCCTTAGGTTAGGTCACACGTCTTTGGAAATATATTTTTTGGACGTTTCCTAATCATGTTATACTTTACCGCTGAGGAAATGATAATTACAAATATGTACGTAAATTCGAAAACACAAATTTAGGGGTACAATTCAGGATTTGAACCTCGGACTAGTTGGGCAATAGATCGGTTATTTATTCACTGGACTATCACTGTTTAATACGTCACGTCCACGTCAGCTTCATATTTGAAGATAGAAAGCTTGCATCCTTATCAACAAATTCTCTGACGGTTATTACCCATTTCTGTATAATAAATGTATACAATATTCAAATTCAAAGCGAAACTAATTGTAACGTTGCCAAACGCTATTAAGGACTGGGGCATGAGGGTTGAATCAGTGAAAACGGTCTAATTGTCCAGGCTATGGCCGAATTCGGCGAGCGAATCGATTCGTCATCCCAAGATGTCGACCAATTTAATTAATTCGGAATTTATTGTCCAAAGGGTAGAAAGGGGTGCCGTCCCGGCCTTTATTTTTGTTGAACAATCGTGTATATTTTTTAAGCTCACTGAATCAGATGGATGATTCGTGATTCCTTTATTTAATTTTGTGTGTTGATTGACGATGTTTCCTTGAGTTGTGAATTTTATATTAAATGGGTCGCTGGGTGCCTTTGACCGAATATTAATGAACCCACCTCATGGTTCGCTGACGAGCAATGCAGCGCCGTAGTTAGCGAATGCGGAACTAACCGCATATATCTATAATTTGACGCTAAATCCCTTGCGGGGTAAGCAGAGAGCACCGAGCGCCACATGACTCGGCCTTCAAATAACTCACTTCCTTAACATCCATGGATCTTCTCATGCACCTTCATCAGTTTCTAAGGTTCCTTCTAATAAAATATGATCAATTTCGTCATGGTAAGGTACCTAAGTACTATATCCTTTTACTTTCGCGTTATACATCTATTTCATGATTCATTCTTCCTCCATTCTTTCTACACGTCTTTTTCCATCCTGAGAAAACAGTTTTGATACATTTGTAAAAATCTGGATATACAAAAATACTCGATATTTGAGTGCCACACAAGTTCAATGAAAGAAACCCAGTGAATCATGTACACATTTGCGATTCTCTATTGAAATATAATGAAATAAACCATTTTTGAAAAGATCGATCACTAGTGATGAAAAGTGGACTTACAAAAAGATCAGACACACTCCACAGACTACAGGGAAACCCAGATCAACTCAAAATAACGTGATGCTGAGTGTATAGTGTGATTGCAAAGGCATCGTTCATTATGAGCTGTTACCGCCAGACAAAGCCATCGATTAGGATCACTACTGCCAGCAACTGATACATGTAAGAAATATAAAGCTAGCATTAAAATTAATTCAATATCAATTTAGTGAAGATACGACTTCATTAAAGGTGGTAATACTAACTGCCCTTGTAATAGTAGTTCACATATTAATAATTTTCTAAGTTTGTTCCTCATACTTACTTAACAAATTTATTTTTCTCCTACAAATAACTCATCTGCGATCTTTGTAAATACAAGAGATCTACAAGCTAAATTTATATTTGTAAATATACTACGGGCACGAGTATAGTATAGAACGATATAGCAAATTGACCGAAGTGGCTGCGTTGCGCTGATAGTGAGCTCACTTACTTTCAGAACAAGTTACGAGATGTAGCGGAAAGTACTACACTGCATATTAATATGCAGCCAAAATAAGAAAAAATCGGCCAAGTGCGAGTGGGACTCACGACAGAAGGGTTCCGTACCATTATCTATAAAAAATGCAAAAAAATCACGTTTGCTGTATGGGAGCCCCCTTAAATATTTATTTTATTATATTTTTTAGTATTTGTTGTTATAGCGGCAATAGAAATACATCAACTGTGAAAACTTCAACTGTCTAACTATCACGGTTCATGAGATACAGCCTGGTGACTGACGGACGGACGGACAGCGGAGCCTCAGTAATAGGGTTCCGTTTTACCCTTTGGGTACGGAACCCTAAAAAGGATTACTGTCTGCAAATTTTCTTTCCGGCGATGCTAGTACAATCCCTCCTGCTTCCTCTGTTGGATTATGCCGATGTGGCCTACCTGAATCCGGCAGAAGGGTTGCTTGATAAACTAGACTAGACAGACTAATGAATATTTGTGTAAGGTACGTATTTGGTCTGTGGAGGTATGATCACATCTCTCTCATATTGTCCCTTCTGTTCAACGTACTATTTAACCAATCGGCTCCTGAGTAATTACGTGAAAGGTTTCAATTTCATGATATAGATAATCGTCTGCGTTCTTCAGTGGATCCTTTACTGAATATTTCTATACACACCAGTAGTACATACACCTTTCTGGGTACATGCTGCAAAATTGTGAAATTAAAAAGTTTAAACTGGCTCTGAAAGGCTCTCACGATGATCATAGTGCTTTACACTGATTTTATATTACTTAATTTCGTTTTCTTTCTTTTTTTCATCTCACATGAAAAAATATTTTTTCATTCTTTCTTTCATATATAGTTATATTATATTCTATTTTATATAACTACTTTCAATTTATTATTTATTTTGACATTTAAATATTAAATATTTGTTTATTATTGATGATCTATTTCGTTTATATTGTACTACCGCGCCACTCGCATACCAACGCCCAATTAGACACTCAAAGGTTGACTGGAAGAGATTCCTTATAGGAATAAGTCCGCCTTTATACATTTATTAATGTGTTGCATTTTAATTTATATTTTTCATTGTTCTTTTATGTACTACTGTACTAATGTTAGTCGTTGTTAGTCGACTACTGTACTAATCAGTAGCGGAAGTACACAATGTTGTTTAGATCTAATTGCCTGTAAATTTACCTTTTTCTAAATACTGCATGAATTTATTAACAATCTAAATATTGTTTATCAAATGAAGAGTTTTGTTTCCTATCCTAGTACCATATATCGCTACAAAATAACTTCAACAATAGCCTCAGTTTTAAGGTACATTAGGAAATCAATACGGGTGTATTAAACCATATATAGATTTTTCTCCGCTGGTAACTTATAACTTATACCGTGCCATAAACGAGTGTAGATGCGAGTTGCTATGTGGACGTATAGATGAATGTTACAGGAGAAATTGTAGCTTGGTTTTGACGTAGTACCCGTTTTCCTGTGTTACATAAATGTATGTGTGATATTGGTATTTTTGGCATACACGTAGGTAATAACGGGAATAGGGTAGTGTACCGTGACGGTGGCATGGCATCGGTGAATATTAATATATTTAACAAAAATATGTGAATAGAATAAAAGAGAAACGTGGATATAAGAGTAGAAATTAGCTTTGTAATATGTACTTGATCATCTGTACAGTTAATAGATTCAGGCGTTACTTTGCAAAAGGCAAATTTACAGGCAAATTTACAGGCAAATTGAATTAAACTACTTTGTGTGCTTCCGCTACCGATAAGTTCATGCAGACTACTGCCGACCGGTATCCATTACAGTTAGTAGATGCATGCCGCCGCTGCCATGACTGCTCCGGTAGTCAAATGGCATTCGTAGCATGTTAATCGACTAACATCTACAGCGCCTGATGATGCCTCGTGGAGAGGCGAAACACATGTCGCAGAGACGACCGCCAGGGTAGCAACGGTGGCGGGTGTATGCGGTTATTTCAGATATCGGACACTCGCAGAAACGACTGCAACAGCGCAGGGCAGAGACGACCGGAGCAGCCACGGCGGCATGCATCTACTAACAGCAATGGGTGCCGGTCGGCACTAGTTCGCACGAACCAATCAGTAGCGGAGGCAAACAAAACCAGTTGAGAATGCGCAAGCTTGCATTGCTAGAGGAACACCTGGCTCGTCAATTATATAACAATTCAATTTTTTTTTTGTCCATGTCCATAAATGACCCTGACCATGTCCTTAAGAGATAGGAACGGTGTTCCTGAACATTCCTATTCTACTTTTTCATGTTGAATCCGAATCTGAAGCGACAGACAAACACACAAACAAACGCACAGACAAACATATAGATTTCATATAGGAACGATGTTCCTGAAAATTAGGTCAAATTGCCTGATCATCTGCGTGATAGGAAAAACAACTTGCTCTCTGCAACTCGCTGGATTGTGCGTATTTGTCAAGGGATTCGCTATCTCCAGATTGAAACCTAGTCTCACTTGCTGGTTTAGCCAGAATTAGCTCGAATGGGAAAGTACAAGTACAGTTACAGAAGACCACAGAACAAGAAGCTACTGAGAACTAGCTGCGTTAGCAGTGGAAGTGAGAACTTGCGATTGATACTTCTTGTGTCGCTAGGATCTGGTTACGATAGTCACTATAAATGGCGAGCCCTTTACGTAGTAACTACATTTCGTTGAATAAAAAAAAGTAAGGGTATGAACTACGGAATGAATTGAGGAATAAAGAGAACCGCGAAATTTGGAGGACAATCTATCTGTCTATAACTTCATTCCAAATCCCTTGCGGGGTAGGTAGAGATAACCGAGCGTCACATGACTCGGTTCTTACAAACCTCACTTAGAAGCCGGCGAGCGTGCATGAGAAGAGCAATTAATGTTAAAAAAGCGAGTAAGGTGTGTTAGGATCGAGTCATGTGGCGCTCGGTACTCTCTACCTACCCCGTAAGGAGTTTGGCTGGAGGTTATAGATAGATGAGTTACTGTTTTATAGGTTTATCAAAATAGGCCCCTGAAAAATGCGTTATTACACAAAAACAAAAGCCGTGTGAAGCTCATTTGCCAAGGTACACGATATTTAATCTTACCACTACTTCCGATGCTTCTAAAGATCGACTAATTGATAATGGAAAGTCAAGTCCACGTGTCTTTTGGTCTCTGTGCCCACAGTGTACCCTATTCCTAAGGTTCTGATATTTTGGGCTGCCAAATCTTTTAAAACCGTAATATGTAACTAGTCTGGCCATAAATACTGCTACTAGCTAAAAGTTAATAAGATATTATGCGCACTTCTGCATTATAGTTGCCAGTCACCAAAAATATATACTAACGTATACAATATTAACAGACTATATCATTTGCCATGTTATCACAATGACAAATTTTAATTTTTTGACTCTAATAATTTTATTAGTGATTTTTATTTTACAAAAGATATATTACATCTTTTAAAGAAATGTAGAAACAAGATAGCCACTTTAGTGGCCTGTAATATTAAGAACATAAATAGTTTACAATGTAAAATACAAAGTAATTGTATAGATTTGACTGCAGATTAAAAACTACATAGAAAGACAAAAGGAAAGCAAAGCCTAAATGTTGAACGCCAATAAAATTCAAGGCTTTCCTGTCTCTTAAAAAAAAGTAGAACTGTTTTTAAAAAAATATAATATTGAAATTATTTGTTTCATTGAATATTGGTTAAACAAAAGTGAAATGTTATTTGGAGTTAATAATTATAAAATTTGCAAACAGATTGCACAGAAAGAGAGCGTCCGTGTTAAAATAAGAAGGGACATGCTCCGGGTTCGGACACGTGGAAAGAATATAGAAAGAGAGAATTACGAAATAGATATACAATATAAAAGTGGAACGATGTAGGAGCCGAGGAAGGCCAAGACATACCTACCATGACCAAATTGATCGTGTTCTATCAGAAGGTGATGTCAGGACCCTTACAAAATGGCGAGCGCACATGAGAAGAGCAATGAACGTTAAAAAAGCGAGTAAGGTATGTAAGGATCGAGTCATTTGGCATTCGGTTATCTCTGCCTACCCCGCAAGAGATTTGACGTGAAGTTATAAATACGTATACGTTTATTAATATATACAGCTGTTTCCAATTACTCAACATTGAGAATGTTTCCCTTTAATCTGTTGAAAGGGATCCCGAGGTTTCTACTAGTCTAACTACTACCACAAATAAATTGACTCTTGTGCTGGAGAAATCCATTTGCCTAGAGAGCTCTTGGCTTATCTTGGTGTCTTAGATTTCAATTGCGGTTTATTACAAGCAAGCTGCGGAATACGTATACAGTTTCAGCAATACATTTGTATTTACTCAGGTTACAACTCAATCATGGTGTCAACTCATCACAGTTGTTCAAATCTGTTTTATGGAAACCGACTTTATTGAAGTCGCTTTTTCTTTAACGCTCGTGGGTTCGATTCCCACACAGGACAAACATTTGCGTACATGAACATGTTTGTCTCGGTAGGCATATAACCATACGGCCTACCTTAACTAAAGCGATTACCGTAGCCTATGAAGGCTTGTAACAGTTGGTAAGTAGAACGGTTCTTTATCCATTGGGTTCTCATTGCTAATGACTATAAAACTAAAAATAAAGTTGGCCTGAAAGAGAGTGTCTGTGTAAAGACATGAGAAAACATGCTTCGTTGGTACAGACATGTAGAAAGAATGAAGGATGAAAGACTGACGAAACATATACACAATGCAAAAGTGGAAGGATGTAGGAGCCGAGGAAGACCAATACTAACCTACCGTGACCAAAATGGTCATGTTAAAAAATATATATATATGCATACTCATATATATATGTTTGCATCAAATTTTCAATAATTATAGTAGAATTTCCTCCGTTGCGTACAATGCCAGTATAATAACATAGTAAGTACTGCGACACTGCTTGAATTTTCTTTTTTTTTCCTCTACCCTAAGGTTGTCTGGAATAGATTGATATGCGATAAGACCGCCTTTTGAACTTTAATTATAAGTTAATTTCGTGTATTTTATTGTTTCATGTGGTGTATTAAAAATATTATATTGTACTGTACGTTTATGAACTATGAATGTTAAAGAAGCGAGGGAGATATGCAAGGAGCAGCGTCGTAAGCACCACTCAATGCTGATGGTGATCAACATAGGAAATGCGGCATTGCACAATAGTGATGAGTAAACAATAAGTAATAAGATTAATTTAAATAATAAGACGAGCTCGGTGACTCGGTCGTGAATGAAGCGACTTTGACACCAACGCTCGTGGGTTCGATTCCCACACAAGGCAAACGTTTGTGTGCATGAACATGTCTGTTTGTCTTGGTCTGGATGTTTTAAGAGAGGTAGGGTGCATCAAAGCAGCCCGGCTGGGGAAGTACCTCCACCTCACAGAAAACCGCAGCCAAATAACTACTCCCTAGTGGGTTGTTGCGTTCCTGCGTGTAAAAGGTCAACAGTAAGCTCGCAAGGAGGCATCGCCCGAGTGATAAATAATATATCGCAGGCGTTAATAGGCTACGGTACCCGGTTTACATCAGGTGGGCCGTATGCTTGTATGCCTCCTGACGTAGTATAAAAAAAATTGTATAAATTAGCTAGTAAGTTTAGAATATTTTTTTAAATTAAATCATAACCGAAACTAGTATTGAGGTAATTAAAATTTGTTTTTTTTTAACAAACCTTCGGCCATCACTTGGCTACCGCGTCTTATGGCGGTTATCTCTACCAATCCCGCAAAAAACCTGTCGTGAAAATGTATACATACAAAATATAATAAGTAATGGCCACATCCATCACGCAGTAATTTGCTAGCCAATATTTTTCTACTCTACCCACAAAAATTTTTTGCTTATATTACATTCATATTTTATCTAGAATATTTGGGGATGGCGTAGGGTTCGGCTGATGTGGCTAAACCTAATATTTGTTTGATAGATACTCTTTTTAGTTTTGTACAGTGAGATGGCTGTTATTGTAGAACATTTTTTTTTTATACAACGTCTGGAGGCATACAATCATACGGCCCCTTGATGGAAAGCGATTACCGTAGGCTTTGATGCTTGTAATACTATTAATACAATAAGTATCACTCGCGTGACCTCTGCTGCTATGCTAACACTTGTTATTTGGCTGTGGTTGTCTGTGAGGTGGAGGTACTTACCTACTTACGTCCTGTTTTGATGCAAACATAAATGTTTGTCCTGTGTGGGAATCGAACTCAAAAGCGTTCGCAGTATCACAAACGCGTTATAAACCGCTGCGTCAACGAGCTCGTCAAAACGTGGATCTGATGAAAGAGAAAACACATATATCTCATAAGAGATCGCAATCCAACAACAATGGTTTGGTGGTTTGTTTCTACGCTAAAGTTGTCAGGAATTTGGTGATGCTAGGTACCGAAGATACTAATTGTGCTCAAAGATTACGGCAGTTTTCATACTTGTTAGCCATGCAACATATAAGGAGAGGTAGGACGCATCAGCTTCTAAGGAGTTGCTGTGTTAGCAGGAGAGGTGGCACAGCGTGAGTAATACTTAGTGTATTGCAAGAGTTCTTTGGCTATTGTAACCGCTTTACATCATGTGGACCGTATGCTTGTATGCCGCCTGACGACGTATAAAAACAAAGAACATAGCATAAGTAGTGACGTAAAGTTGCTAAACCGTTATTTAAAGTTGTATTTTGCATTATATGCAGTAGAATAGCTTTTTATATAATTCTCATGTATTGATGCCACAAGATAAGTCTAGTATGTGAATATACCTTTATATTTAATCTATAATAGACGCTAGGATGGATAAGCTAGGAGAGAGATAGATTAAATAAAAATGTTTATAGTTGTATTTTGCATTATATACCGTAAAATTGCTTTATTTATATAATTCTTTTGTATTGTTGCCACAATACAAGTCTTGTGGGTGAATATACCTTTATATTTAATCTATAATAATAAAGATTTTAGTTTACTCACGAATCCGGATTAACTATGAGAAACAAACACTCAATTTTATGGTATTGGAAAGATTTTACTCGCATCGAACATTCTTGATCAAAAATGTAGAGACACGCAGTAGAATGTACACGGGGGTTTCATTGATTATGAAAAAGCTTCTGAACGTGTGAGATATTGGATTTTATTTCTCTATGGAATGATTTAGAACTAGAAAGAAAGGACGAGTGAATCATAAAAAACGAGTGTGCTTTAGACCACACGACCGAAGTAAAACTTCTTTAGCTCTATAGTGTAATACAGACAATAGGCCTGCACTCGGTCTTAAATATACGAAACTTAACTCGCTCGAGAGAAAGAGAGAAAGAAATTGTGTGCTTGCATCTCTCTCTCTTGCCCCTACAGTAATATACGAAACGTATCAAACTTAACTCTCTCTCTTTCTATTTTCACTAACTTATATCTCCCTCTCAACTTCCGTTCGGCTTGCCCGATCACACTTTTCGTAAAACGCTCTCGGCACGCATTCACCAGCTTACTCCCCAAGTCAAGTGTACGTAAAGAAGTTTTACTTCAAAACCCGCTACTCAGATCATAAATATAGTGCGAATGGAAAAGAACGACATCGAGGATTCGAGGAAGTGGCATCTTTGCTTTTGAACGTATCTTCGCGACAGCACGAAACTGACGTACAACCCACCACCGCCCATGGCTCTACCGACCTTGCGGTCATTTGAGCCGAATCGCGGGAGATGCGGCACGGCACTTGCTGCTCTGAGGCTCTGTTCTGTGCCGTGGGCATTTCTTGACTCCCTACAAATTATTTAATTGTATGCCCTTGTCTCTATTTTACGCTCTCTCCCCCTTCTGGGGCAGCGACATCCACGTTAACGCCTTCGCTATCGTCCATAGGCGCTCTTCCTCCGGTCTTCTCGAGCCATTCCGCTGCGCTTCTCCGTGCATGCCATCCGTGGGCGAAACTGATGTACAGTCAGATCAAGTTACATCTAATACGCAGATGATGCTTATATACCTTGAAGCTACAAAATGGATGAGCTACAAATTAGAGCGGATAATGTCTAATGCAAATATGCGTAACTCGACGGGTATATATCCAAAATGAAGCTCATGGCTGTGTTACGTCATAATATCTTAAATCTTATCATCCATATCCCTGGCATAGTGATTCTCTACCAGATGTACCTAAACACAGTACACACAAACAGTTCGGTGGCGCAATGACGAAACGCGCTGTTGCGTTAGTTTGACACCACCGCTCGTGGGTTCGCTTCCCACACAAAACAATCATTCCTGTGCATGAACATGTCTGTTTGCCTTGGTCTCGATGTTTTCAAGAGGGGTAGGACGCATCAAAGCAGCATTGGACATGTGGATTTCCTCACGATGTTTTGTTTCACCGCCGAACAAGTGATAATTACAAATGTGTATATAAATCCTTAAACACGAATTTTAGTGGCGCATGCCAGGATTCGAACCGAGGAGCTCTTGGTCACAATGCCGGTTCTTTAACCACTAGGATATCACTGCTCATCAATTATATATGCAGAATATCTCAGAGTAACGGTGGCTTTGAAGTAATTTACAAACGCGCGGCAAATATAGCCTTAAATAGTTAATAGATTCAGTCGTTATTTTGCGAAAGTCAAATTTACATGCAAATTGATCTAACCTGCTTTGTGTGCTTCCGCCACGACTGGCCTGGTCGCCGCTGTAATACGTGATTTGCCTCTCCACGAGGCATCCTCAGGCGCTGTAGACGTTACTCGTTAGAATAACATGCAACAAGTCTTGTGTCATGTAAAGTTGTTGTACTTGTAGCAGCGACGGTGGTATCGCAGCGACGACCAGGCCAGTCGTGGCAGCGCTGGTGGTGGTGGGGGCATGCGTTTCTGTTCCAGATGGTAGACGGCCGCAGCAGCCGAGGCAGAGACTATCAGAGCAGCCATGGCAGGGTCGGCATGTTGCATCTACTAACGGTTGTGGGTGGGTGCTGACCGGCGGCGTTAGGCCGCATGAACTAATTGGTGGCGGAAGCTCACAATGCAGGTTTTTTTTTTTATTATTTATTTATTTGTAATCAACAGCGTTTACATTACATTTATGATTAAAACATTTAACTTAACAAATCAGGCCAAAACAGGATTACACAATATATTATTAAACAAAACAAAAAATTACGTACTAACAGATTGTGGTCACAATAATTGCCTATTGAGTATTGTACAAGAGTACAGTATCACAATGTTTATAACATAATGTACTCATTTTTAAGAGAAGACTTATACTTAAGATTATAATCGTGCATGCATAAAGATAATATAAGTACCCACACAAATTTAATAAGGGATAGATCAAATTGCATGTGAATATAGCCTTATCCGCCTAAACCATAAATCGTATGTAGTACATACTAAATCTTCTTCTTCTTAACGTTATTCCGTTTCATAACACATTAGGATTGGCGGGGGTCCACTACCTGAGCCTAAGGATTTGGCGAAAATACTGATTTTTAGATGGAACGACTACCGTCAGCCCTCGCAACTCAGAGGTAAAACCAGATCATTCTTAGTTGAGGGCACACGTCTTCCGATAATGATTTCTTGGACGCGCGAGTTGCTTCACGATGTTGCCCTTCATAGTCGAACAAGTGATAATTAAAAATGTGTACATAAATCTAAAAATACAGATTAATACAATACAATTACATACTAAATATGTATGCAATTTGATCCAACCTGCTTTGCGTGCTTCCGCCACCAATACCTTGGTGGCGGAAGCACGCAAAGCAGGTTGGATCAAATTGCATATAGATTTGACTTTCGCAAAGTAACGCCTGAATCTATTAACTACTAAATATGTGTTATATTTGTAAAAAATATTGTAAAATACAGATTAGTACAATACAAGTACATACTAAATATGTGTTATTATTGTAAAAAATATTGTACAGTACAGATTAGTACAATACAAGTACATACTAAATATGTGTTATTATTGTAAAAAATATTGTAAAATACAGATTAGTACAATACAAGTACATACTAAATATGTTGAAATTAAACTATTTTTAACGGAAGTATCGCGTGTTTTATTTATTTTGTTGAAACCTGACGTTTCGAAACGCTTTGCAGCGTCCGTGGTCGCAGGAAAGACTGAAAAGAAAGATGTCTTTCCTGCGACCACGGACGCTGCAAAGCGTTTCGAAACGTCAGGTTTCAACAAAATAAATAAAACACGCGATACTTCCGTTAAAAATAGTTTAATTTCAATGTGTAACAATCGCGAAAACCTAAGACAATACTACTAAATATGTGTTATTATTGTAAAAAATATTGTAAAATACAGATTAGTACAATACAAGTACATACTAAATATGTGTTAATATTGTAAAAAATGTTGTACAGTACAGATTAATACAATACAAGTACATACTAAATATGTGTTATTATTGTAAAAAATATTGTAAAATACAGATTAGTACAATACAAGTGCATACTAAATATGTGTTATTATTTAAAGTGGCATGTTTTATGTTATGTTCCCAAAAACATATATTTAATTAAGCTACATATGTGTAAGTTTGCATTACATAAGTTATGGAGGCCGCAGCACCCGCCATCATTTATCTTGTGAAGCGGGTAAGTGCGTTGGAAATCTGTCGGACCCTATTAAACTTACTTCCGATAGAGTTTGGGTGAAACTTCTCAATTTTCTAAGTTATCGGAACATGATTTGGGTTCTTTTACTTTTCGATAAACTAATATCTTCAGAAAGTGCAGGCTATTAAAATATTGATTAGCCTACTATTTTTTGTAATCGATTCACTACAATATCGATAACACTAAAGAATCGATAAAAGAATACTATTTAAGTGAAAATCAGACTCGCGAAGCCACCTTGGGTCGCATAGCGAAATTTTCTTTCTGAAGGATTATTTTAATTTGTTTTAATTATGTAAGTAAAAGAGAATTTGTTTTAATTATTAATTATAAAATATTTTAGTTTCATTTTAATTTGCTTGTTGTTTGCAATGCACATCACTCACTGCATTTGCTGTCTATCACTTTATAATACAAGCCACTAGGCTGCGATTACTTTTTCTTTCAATAACTATCCTATATGCACATATACATTTTAATATTCATTAAAAAAAATATTTATTTCTTTATATATCTTTCTTATTGATTTGCATTTTGTTTTTTAACAAAAATTCCGTAAAGATAAATTTACATTAACTTCAATCTAATGCTTTAAATTCAAATTGTTTTTTTTGAAGTGAAACTTCTTTACGCACGCTTGACTTGGGGAGTAAGCTGGTGAATGCGTGGCGAGAGCGTTACGGAAAGTGTGATCGGGCGAGGCGAACTAAAGTTAAGACGGAGATATTAGTTAGTGAAGATAGAAGGAGACAGAGAGAGTTACGTTTCGTTTGTCACATTGTCTTTCTCTCTTTCTCTCATAGCGAGTTAAGTTTCGTATATCTAAAACACAGTGCAGGCCAATTGTCTGTATCATACTGGAGCTAAAGAAGTTTTACTTCAGTCGTGTGGTCTAAAGCACACTCGTTTTTTTTGTTTATGTAACTCGGTGTCATATGTAGTACAAATATTGACTTTTATACTCAGTGGAAACAGCGCCGGCCTATTTACCAACTGGTCCCCGATTCGAACTTTGTACATACCGCTAAATTCGTTTTTTCCGATTTACGCACATATTTTTAATTATCACCCGGCAGTGAAGGAAATCATCGTTAGGAAACCGTTCAAGAGGTTATATTTCGAAAGACGTGGAACATTACCTAAGAAAGGTTTGGTATTCTATCTGGGTTCTGTATGGCTGACGGCACTCGCTCCATGTAAAAATCGTAGGCTTTGGTAGAGGATCCCGCCAAACCTAATGGATTAGATAAAGGGATCACGCTAGGAGAGAGAGATTAAATAAAAATGATGAAGCGCATCACTTGAAAGCTTCGACACTATACTTGTTTAAATATAATTTACTCCAGTATAACTATTGCGGCAAACAATGAAATTGAATAAATACTGGGGAAGTACCTCCACCAATAATGAATGCAGCCTAATCACAACTCCCTGGAGGGTTATTGTGTTCCTCCGAGTGAGTGAGGTTACCAGTAAACTTCGAAGGAGTTACAATATAGAGCAGCAGGAATGGCAAAGCGCGATCAATATTTCCTCTATATCCCATTCATAGACAATGGTAATCACTATACATTACGTTAGCCACGACGTTGTATAAAAGAAAAACAAACAATTTGCCCAGCTGGAAGTCCATGACATACAAAGGGCACAGTATCAAAGTGTACGTACTCTATTCTGACCAGTGATAGGCCAGTGGATAAAGGACCGGGCTATTGACCAATGTGTCCACTTTTTGAATCCTGGCATGCACCACTAAATTTGTGTTTATTTTGTTGAACCTGACGTTTCGAACGCTTTGCAGCGTCCGTGGTCGCAGGAAAACGTCGGGAGAAAATTCGCACGTCCAAGATATTATATTTCGAAATACGTGTGACCTCTCCTAAGAAAAGTCTGGTTTTCGCTCTGGGTTGTGGAGGTCTGATGGTTGTCGCTCCATGTAAAATCAGTGTTTTCGCCAAATCCTTAGGTTTAGACAGCGGACCCCGCCAATCGTAATGAATTAGGAGACGGGATACCGCTAGGAAGAAGCACACGAGCAACTAGACTGAGGAAGTACCTCACCTCAGGAAAATGCAGCCAAATAATAACTCCCTGAAGGGTTGTCGTATTCCTACGTGTGAGTGAGGTCACCAGTAAGCTCCTATAGTTGCTGTATTACTAGCAGATTGGCATCGTGAGAGTGATACTTAATGTTTAGCATTCATAGGCGACGGTAACCACTTTACATCAGGTGGGCCATATGCTGTATAAAACAATAAACATATAAATTGCCCAGGTAGAGTTCTTTGACATACAAAGAGCGATATCAAAGTATAAATAATCCATTCCATTACGGAATCCTAAAACCTTTTTTTTTTCATCACGGAGTTCTGATCCTCCGCAGACTCTGTGGCAATTATTTGATGTAACTATATTGTTTTCGGGCAATTTGAGTTTGCGGCTCATTAGGTACGCAGTAATTATGGAGGCCAGTAATAAAAATGTGCTTAGAACATTACTAACGACCTCTGAAATGATGAAAATATTTTTGCTTTTAACCTATTAGAGTTTCATTTCGTTTAAATTATTTTTGAGGTGGAAAATTTGAAGTTAATGTACGGTGGTGGGAAAGTAACAACTTGATCATCGTCTGAGCGTTATCCCGGTTGCTTAGTTATTAAGTAGTCTCACGCTTCTGCTTCGAAACCCAGGATCCAATTTCTGAGTTGTATCTCTCCGCTTCGTGCGGTCTTCGGCATCCCTAACTGCGAGACCATTGGCATATCATCCCTTATGTCAAGCCAACATTTCTTAGGGTTCGGCCCTTCTACCGCGGCCCGGTGGAGGCGGCATGGCGAAACATTTGTTCGCCACGTAAATAGGGAAAACAAGAACTATCTATAACTTCACACAAAATCCCTTGTGGGGTAGGCAGAGAGAACCGGCCGCCACGTGACTCGATCCTTACATACCTCACTCGCTTCTTTAACATTCATTGCTCTTTTCTTTTTTTAGAGTTGGTCTGAAAGAGAGCGTCTGTGTTAAAATAAGAAGATGCCTATTCTCTCTCTGCGCTTGCTCCGTTGGTTCGGATATGTAGAAAAAATGCAGGGTGAAACAATGACGAAGCAGATAAACAATGCAAAAGTGGAAGGATATAGGAGCCGAGGAAGGCTAAGACTTACCTACCATGATCAAATTGGTCGTGTTCTATCAGGTGATGTCAGGAGCCCTAGAAACCGGCGAGCGTGCATGAAAGCAAGAACTTGATGTTTGTTCAAAGTATTTGAGTCCGGTGGCGAAGCGGTCAGATGCTACTTTAAAACATTAAAGCTCGCGTTTCAGAATTTCAACAAAGTACAAAAATATTATTGCGTGAACATCTCTGTTTGGGACTGGTTTAAAGACCGGTTGGGGAAGTACGGTACCTCATGGGAAACTGCAGCTGAATAACATCTCTCTGGAAGGTTGTTCTGTTCCCGCGAGTCAATGGGATTACCATGAAGCTCCTAAGAAGTTGCTGTGTTACCAGCAGGGGTAGCATGATGCGAGCGATGCTTAATTTATTTCAAGTATTCGTAAGCTACAGTAACTACTTTGCATCATGTGGACCGTGTGCTTGATTGCCTCCCGATGTTGTATATATAAGAGAGTATTAAAAATTGCAAGAAGCTTTGTTCTTATAGGCTACGTATGGAAATTTCAATAAAGATTTATACAGAGTGGCAAATTTCTTTGACATGTCTGAGTATAGTTGTAGATATTATTGCTAAAATGAACTCTTTTGCTAAAATATTGTTTTGATACAACGTCGGACCGAACCGAAGCCTATGCACGCTTGCATACATCAACGATCTCTTGCACGTTACCGGCTCTACTCCGAACACAGCAGCAACTCCTTAGGTGCTTTCTGGTAACCTCACTTGCAAGAACATAAAAATTATCTAAGGAATTGTTATTTGGCTGCGATTTTCTGTAAGGTGTAGATACTTGCTTATAGTGGCTGCCTTGATGCACTCTATCTCTCTTAAAATAATAATAATAATCTTTATTCACAACCACAGTTACAATTATATTGTTCAAAGAATGGTATCCCAAATATCATAAATTCAGTTAACTACACAACTCTCAAGAAGATGGGGTTACATTGCAATTAAAGTGTACGTGACATCTGAACTGGTATGAATGAACATACTTGTGTCTCAGATGCCACTATCATTCACAAGATGCAGGACGATATGTGGATTATGCTGCAACTTAATATTTTAAAATAATCTCTCTTAAAAACACCAGGTCTAAGACACGATTTTGACGAGCTCGGTGGTTCAGTATTGAATGACGCGACTTTGACACCAACGCTCGTGGGTTCGATTCCTACACAAGGCAAACATTTGTGTGCATGAACATGTCTGTTTGTCTTGGTCTGGATGTTTTAAGAGAGGTAGGGTGCACCGAAGCAGCCTGTCTGGGACCTCGACCTCACAGAAAACCGCAGCCAAATAACAACTCCCTAGAGGGTTGTTGTGTTCCTGCGTGTGAGCGAGGTCACCAGTAAGCTCCTAAGGAGTTGTTGTGTAATCAGCAGACGAGGCATCGTGCTAGTGATATATGTTCAAGCGTTAATAGGCTACGGTAACTACGTTACATCAGGTGGACCGTATGCTTGTATGCCTCCCGACGTTGTATATAAAAAAAATCCACTGGCCGAGGTCACTCACTCACAGGTCTCTCAGGTCAGCTCCCAAGGAGTTGCTGTGTAAGCAGCAGAGGAGGCATCGCGCATGATACTTAATATATCGCAAGCGTTAATAGCCTACGGTACCCGCTTTACATCAGGTAGGCCGTATGCTTGAACACCTTCCGACGTAGTATAAAAAAAAAGACAGACATATTCAGTCACTCAAATGTTTGTTCTGTATGAAAATCAAAATGAAAAAATGTGTCTAGAAAATTACATCACTAAGATAATTTACAAAGATGTCTGTAAAGAATTCAGTAGCACATGGCATATCTGATGGTAAGCAGTAACGTAGCCTACGATACTTGCAATACCGAAGGAGTCACTCGTCCGATCCTGTAACAGCCTCTTCACGCCTTTTTTGAATAACCTGATGATGGATGTGTTTTTGCCTCGTTTTACAAACAGCCAGCTCGCCGATGGCTGGGAGTTCATCATCATACACTGGAACCGCAATGGTCGCGTACTGTGAGGTTCCAGAGCAGTTTTCTACCAAGGACTATTAAGTTGTACAATGAGCTCCCTGCCGAGGTTTTCCCACGGGACTTCAGCAAGGGGTTCTTAAAGAAAGGCGTGAAGGGGGTTCTTACAGGGTCGTTAACGCAAGGCTGACACTCTTGATATTGTGAATGTCCATAGGCTAGTGTAGCTGCTTACCATCTGGCAGGCTATATGCTTGTATGCCATTTTAGTGGTATAAAAAATATGTTTAAGGTTCTACACTGTGGCCGCCGAAATAATGCAGCCCTAACAGATGTTATGAGATGAGATAGATAATAATGAAACGTGAAAGTCACCGCTGACAGCTGTCATGAACGCATTCTCATGACGACGGCATGTACTAGTATTTTGAAAACCTGTCTAGACCAATTTATATTGTATTACTATTTTCCCTTGCCAACCGAGCTGAAATTGGTATTCCATTGAAAAGTCGCTAAAACAAATTCAATATTGTAGCCGTGCAAATAGAAATGTTCGTTTGTTCACGATCTGAAAGCACATAGTTTCAAACTTAACTGAAAATATAAGCAAAATAATAGTTACTTTCATATTGGTATAAAATATATATAACACCGACGGAAATATTATAATTTGGCCCCATCGAGCTGATGATGAAACCACTACATTAGTGAAACTCTTCAAAAGATTCTGACAAACGCTTCCAATTTGAGTTCATTTGTGTCATTTAAAAATTGTTTTTTTCAAAATAACAAAATGTTAGGAGAAACTTGCTGATTTAGTTTTAATTATTTATACAAATACAAAAAAGGAAAATTAAAACTCTGAAGAAAACACGTTTTAGGACAGAGAAGGAAGAGACAGAGGAAACAGATTTGTTATTAGTCTGATATTTTTGCTGGAGGTACTAGCCCTATCTAGCAGCCCGCCTCTTTTATGGCCAAACGAAGATAAACAGACATGTTCATGTCTGTTTATCTTCGTTTGGCCTTGCCGATTTAATTTTAATCAAATTCAAAAAGGGGAAAACATCGTGAGGAAACCCATACGTCCGGGAAATTATATTTCGAAAGACGTGATACCTAACATATGAAAGATCTGGTTTTCTTCTGGCTTGAGGAGGTGTGACGGTTGTTGCTTCATATAAAAATCAATATCTTCGCTAAATCCTTAGGTAGCGAACTCGGCCATTCCTAATTAGGAAACGGGATATCGCGGAGAAGAAGAATAAGACAAAAAGGAAAACACGAAATAAACTCTGAACAGAAAAGTATTTTCTTCCGAGCTTTTTTCCTGCGCCCCTCGTATGTGAATCAGACTCGCACTTAGATGGTTATTTAACAATACTTTATTATATTACTCAGACTTAGACACAATAATACAGACCGGCTACTGCAAGTAAGAAATGTATGAATAGAAAAAAAAATCGGCCAAGTGCGAGTCGGACTCGCGCACGAAGGGTTCCGTACCATTATCTATAAAAACGGCAAAAAAAACACGTTTGTTGTATGGGAGCCCCCCTTAAATATTTGTTTTATTTTAATTTAGTTATTTATCCTTAAAGTAAATATATAACTAAATATTCTGTGAATATTTCAAGCATCTACCTGTTGCCGTTATCAATATCCAGCAAAAATGAGCAAAAATATCACGTTTGTTGTATGGGAGCCCCCTTAAATATTTATTTTATTCCACTTTTTAGTATTTGTTGTTATAGCGGCAACAGAAATACATCATCTGTGAAAATTTCAACTGTCTAACTATCACCGTTTATGAGAGAGAGGGTTCCGTTTTACCCTTTGGGTACGTAACCCTAAAAATGGAAATAAATATTTCATGCAAAGGAGTTAGAACATTTGATAGAGTAAGAAATAGCACGATACGAGAACTATGTGGAATGAAAGAAGATGTAGTGACAAAAATCTAAAAGGGTATGCTGAGATGGTATGGACATTTAGGTAGAATTTGGTGATATGCTGAAAAAAAAGACCTTTATTGGCAAGTTTCTTTTGGGATTTCTTCTCGCCAATGGTAGTTTAAAAAGAGAAAAACGTTAAAAATTAAGAAGATATAATATTGAGAATGTAAGACGTGTCTAAGTACCCGTGAGGATCTAAAGGTAAATAAAGAATTTTTATCTTTATCTTTTTAAAGACTAAACCCGAAACCGAGTGAAAGGCGAGACAGATATGCTCCACAGTCACTGCCTACCCCAATGGTAGACCGGTGTGACATTATGTATGTATGTAAAATGCTATTACGAAGCAAATTATTTATTGTAGCAAAATTACTAAACTTTCTAGTTAAAGAATTGTATTATATGTTGCGGGTAAATTTGATTTCACATACAACTTGCCCTTTTGCGGGTTTGGAAAAAAAAGTTAGTCATGCCCTTCTCTCGGGTATAAACAATTTCTTCACTAATAAAAACTACACGGAAACTTTGAAATTTCTTTTCCTATTTGACTAGCCTTGGACAAGAAGCTTTATATAAAAAAAATATTAGAGGCACATTCAAGGTATTGATATATCAGATAGCTAGATCAAGAACGATAATCAAATTGACCGAATTTAAAGCTACGAGAGAAACAATACACATTGCCCACTTTTCATCAGGTGGGCCGTATGCTTGTATGCCTCCCGACGTAGTATAAAAAAAAACATTTCAAAATTATTGACAATTCCAATGTCATAACCTATTAAGCCCTAGTACAGACTACTTTCCTTTGTATGTTCTATTGATTTCCTATACATTGGCACCAAACTAGTCGCATATTGTGCGGTCTAAGAGACGTTTTTTTAGATGATAGATAGCAGTGCCTGCTGAGTTTACTTAATACACTATATGATGAGATTCTTTAGAATTATTCATTGACATCTTGCTCAGTGGATAAAGAACCGAGCTATTAATCGACTGGTATCATGTTCGAATCCAACTATCTTTCTTACATAATATTTGTGAATGCGATCTGCAAGCGTTACGCTACTTGGACGTGCGGGTTTTCCTTCACTGTCGAGCAAGTGATAATTACAAATATAATAATAATAATTACACAGCGCCACCTAGCCCCAAAGTAAGCGAAGCTTGTGTTATGGGTACTAAGACAACTGATAAACATACGTAAATACATTTTTTTTTTTTGTAAATACGTACTTATTATATATAGAAAATACCCAGACCAAGACAAACAGACATGTTCATGCACACAAATGTTTGTAGTGTGTGGGAATCGAGCGTTGGTGTCAAAGTAGCGTAACAGCGCGTTTCACCACTGCGCCATCGAGCTCGTCAAATGCCAGGCCAGGAATCGAAGCGGGAGCTAGTTGGTAAAAGGATCGGTTTCTTATACATTGAGCTGTTTCATCACTGTTTATTTTAACTATCACCTTTGAACAGGAGCACCTGGATTGACTTGGGTGAGAATCAAATTGTGTTTAAATCACGCCAATCCAGAAGGAGACGAGTTCGGTGGCTCAGTCGTGAATGACACGACTTTGACACCAACGCTCGTGGGTTCGATTCCCACACAAGATAAACATTAGTGTGCAGTAGCATGAACATGTATGTTTGTCTTGGTCTGGATATTTTAAGAAAGCAGCCCGTATGGGGAAGTACCTCCACCTCACAGAAAACCGCATCCAAATAACAACTCCCTAGGAGGGTTGTTGTATTCCTGTGTGTGAGTGAGGTCACCAGTAAGCTCCTGAGGAGTTGCTGTATCAGCAGCAGAAGTGGCATCGTGTGAGTGATATTCAATATATTACAAGCATTCATAGGCCACGGTGATCGATTTACGGTGGGCTGTGTGATTGTATGCCTCCTGACGTCATACAAAAATAAATGATAATTGCATTTACCCATGCCTCAACTGTCTTCTTTTTTGAAGGTGGTTAAGAACTTGAACAGTTCACGTAAAGGCGATTTTATATGGAGAGACGTCAGGCAAATGGTGGTTATAATAATAAAGTATAAACTTTGAGGTAACCATTCGCCGTGCGTGGAACATGTTTCTTTTACGGCTTCGTAAAATTTGCCGGCTTTTCACATGATATTAGAGGAAAAGTTTATAGTCCTTTTATTCTTCGAAAAAATGGAAAGGAAAATGAACGCCAGTGCTGGAGTGGAGGACGGAGGATTAAATTCAATAAATATATGCGAAGTCATTGGACTTACATTTAAAAATTTTTTTTTTTTATCATCATCATTATATCAACCCTTACTCATGCAGGAATACGGGTCTCCCTTCAACCGAAGGGGTTTAGAGCATACTCCACTACGCTGCTCAAATGCGGATTGTCGGAGGCCAGTGTTTTCAAGCCGCCCGAGGGCCATCGACTTAGCTTAACGACTGTCATCTATCGATACCAGCCGGGACCGACGACTTAACGTGCCTTCCGAAGTACGGAGAAACTCAAGATAGATAAACCCATCCATAGACAGGCTGCGGTCGACGTTGCTTATTAATTTGTACAGAAGTACAGAAGTACAAAGGGGATGGCCTATGTTCAGCAATGGACGTCCTTCGGCAGAAGTAATGACAATGATACAGAAGAATTGTTGTAAATTTGGGTGAAGTGAGATGTTTTCAAAAAATTAATATAATTTCACGTTCTGTCAATGCATAGAGATGTAACTTTGAATAACGTATTCAGCTCCAAGTTCTAAAAAGAAATGCACCAAATTATTGGGGCCACTGTTGTCGCTTCACTAGCTTCAATATAAGTTTTTTAACCAATCACACAGATCTGCACTAAATCTATGACATCCATTAATTATAATATTGCTATGTAAAAAAATATAGTTCTTTTAAAGTTTGCTTTTATGTAGTATTTTCTATGCAAAGACATGAAATGTGGTGAACGATTGGACAAACATTTGTATGCATGAAAATGTCGGTGTGTCTTGGCCTGGGAGTTTTAATAGAGGTGGGTGCACAGCAGCCTGACTTGGGAAGTACCTCCACCTCACAGAAAAACGCACCCAATTAACAATTCTCTTGAGGGTTGTTGTGTTCCTGCCGGTGAGTGAGGTTATCAGCAAGCTACTAAGGCATAGCTGCGTTAGCAGAAGTGGTGGCAACATGCGAGCGATACTTTCTGTATTGCCAGTATTCATAAGTTACGGTAACCATTTTACATCAAGAAAGGTGTATGTTTGTATGCCTCCCAACATTATATAAAAAAGGGAACGCACTAACCACTTAAATTTCTGCGTGTCATAATTTAATTATCAAACAAGCTGCCAATTTGATTTATTAGCGTATTGTATTATGATTTTATTAATAAAACATTAATTAGAAAAAGAAGAGACACGCCCCGTTGGTTCGGACATGTGTAAAGAATGCAGGAAGAAATAATTACAAAACAGATAGACAACGCAAAAGTGGAAGGATGCAGGAGCCGAGGATGGCCAAGACCAATCATGACCAAATTGATTGTTCCATCAGAAAGTGATGTCAGGAGCCTTAAAAACCGGTGAACGTGTATGAGGAGAACAATGAATGTCAGAGAAGCGAGTGAGGTGTGTAAGGACCGAGTCACGCGGCGTTCGGCTCTCTCTGCCTACCCCTCAAGGGATTTTGCTTGAAGTTATAGATAGACAAAATTATCGAAAGTATCTCCTATGCACAGAGTATGTATTATAAATTATCATACAACAAATAAAGAAAATAGTTTTCGTACAAGAAACTTGTTCTTGTCGGTTTTCTACAAGATGAAACCATTCGAGCGTGAGTCCGCACTTAGATGGTTTTTTTGATCATTTTGACGTATACCAGAGAGATCATGTATAAGCGATATAATAAACAAACATCGCAGCCTGTTATAGCTTGCACAGCTAGTAGCAGTAAGTAAAGTAATCTGTCATTCATAACTGACTTTGTCGCTGAGTATCATCCTACCGAAGTTTATCCCCCGCGACGCATTAGCATAAGAATATGAGGCTTCCATTTTTCTTCCGCGCTCTTAGCACCATCTTTCAATGTCTCGTTGACGAGGAAAATTCTGGGAATATCACGTTACAATGAGGAAAGGATGTTTTCCAAGTACCAAGTAGTGATACAAAATGTTTAAGCGGCTCGCTATCATCTTTTCACTAAGGTGACAGACAAGCGCACGGCTTGCCTGATGGTAAGCACTCACCTATGGACGTTATATGCAACACCAGGGGTATCACTCTTCACGCCTGTCTTGTAGAAAGCCATATCCACTTTTATTACAAACCAATACCACAATAACTTTCAGTACCAGATACGAATTGTTTTGTTCCTGCGTGTGAGTGAGGTCACCAGTAAGCTCTCAAGGAGTTGCTGTGTGAGCAGCAGAGGAGCTATCGCGCGAGTGATACTTAATATATCGCAAGCGTTAATAGTCTTCGGTGCCCGCTTTACATCAGGTGGGTCGTATGCTTGTATACCTCCCGACGTAGTATAAAAAAAAAGTATCTTTGCCACACTATAGACTCAGAAAGTGGACCCCGCCATTCCAAATGGACTAGGAAACGGTATTTGGTTACGATAAAAAGAATATGACGTTAATGAATTTGCAAAAATAAAAATTATAGACGTCCCATTTGTTATAATCTGTTTGATTAATATTAATTTGTATACAATATAGAATAAATTGTTACAATGTCAAAGTCGGCATTTCTGTGCCGACTGACAAAATTTACTTGTCAGATTTTAGAAATTCGTCCTTTAATTGTAATAAGTTAGCAAATTTTAAAGATTAATTACAAATTTTCTCACTGGGTCTTGTATATTTTGAGACTAGCCGCTACTAGCGGATCCGTCGATGGAGTTTAGTTTTTTAAGTTTATCACAATAACTAAACATTTTGAATAAATAATAATAAATAATAAATATTGTCGGACAAATTACATAGCGCCTCCTAGCCCCAAAGTAAACGAAGCTTGTGTTATATATATAGACAACTGATAAACATACGTAAATACATTTTTTGTAAATACATACTTTTTATACATAGAAAATAACCAGACCAAGACAAACAGACATGTTCATGCACACAAAATGTTTGTACTGTGTGGGAATCGAACCCACGAGCGTTGGTGTCAAAGTAGTGTAACAACGCGTTTCACCACTGCGCCGCCGTCTCCGCTCCGCTCGTCAATTATTTGTTTTTGACAATTTCCGATTTTATCATCACCAGTTCCTATGATGCGTACATATATGGAAAGCAATCGGCTCAGCCGTAGAAATGCGAATAAAATTGTTTTTGGTGCAGAATAGAAACTTTTAGTTTTTTGCAAATATTGCAAATAATATCTTTTTTTTTTTTATATTAGTTCAGCATAGTGGCCCCTCTTTGCCTGATGGTAAGCGAAAGAGGAGCCCAAATCGCAACTGCAACTGACAACATACTACATCCCGCATCCTGTCAGTTGACGCTGCCATGCTGACCCGCAAAATGCTTCTTCACGCTTCGTTTGAAGGATCCCATATTGTAGGAAGGAGGGAACACATGTGCAGGCAAGGCGTTCCACTTTTTGATGGTACGACAAAGATAGGAGTTGCCGAACTTTTTGGTACGCGAAGAGATATTCTCAACCGTGGAACTATGACATCGCAAGCCCGCACGTGTGGTTCTATGACGGAAGGGTGAGGGTGGGATAAGGGAAAACAGTTCTTCAGAGCACTCGCCATGGTAAAGGCAATCGCTCGTGCGATGCCACCTCTGCTGCTAACACAGTTACTCCTTAGCAACTTACTGGTGAGCAAACTTACACGCAGGAACACAACAAACCTCCAGGGAGATGTTATTTGGCTGCGGTTTTCTGCCAGGTGGAGGTACTACGGACGGTATGCGCTGATGCGCCATACCTCACTTAAAAAAAAAATTCAAAGTTTTCATTCATGACAACAATAAAAATTGTCAAAAGCCAATCAAAGAAAAAGCGAAACGAAAGTCGGTTAACAAATATAGGAGAAACGGTACCTACTTAACTTTCCTTTTGCCTATCATCGGTTCTCCATAGGTTATGTCAATCGACAGATATCAAAGAAGTATACGTACTGAAAGGAACTATATTGTAAATATAGTGCTATAAGAAAGTCACAGGAAATGAGTGTTGCTACTGTTGTACATATTGTGCCACGCCACTACAATGAATATCTTCACATCTATCTCCGTCGTTCCGCGCATTGTCAGAATTCGTTGATGATAAGCAAAACAAATCAGTCATACATGACAAATATCATTCCATCGAGATCGTAAAAGACCTATTCAGAAAATAATCGAAACATCGACGAATCGATCATGATGTCGAATATGCCAATTTCTTTTGTATGCGTATTTATGGGCTCTCTCTACGCGATTGAATTAGGAATTTCGATATATTTCTACGTATCGAGCGATGTTGGTTCTCGATTGACACGTGTATTGGAATCGAGTGGGTTTTGTTGCGGAGGAGCCTTGAATCAGTTTGCAAGAAAGCCCACTTCGCCGTGTTTTAAGGACCTCATTTGGACTTTATGAAATTTGATATAAGAGAAAATTTAATTGAAAGATAAGAACGTTATAAATTGCTGCTCAGATTCCTCGCTCTTTAAAACATTGTTTATTAGTTTGCCTTTTACCGTCTACATCTTTAAGACTTATTCTTCAGCTAGGAGGTAAAACCGCATCAACCCTTACTCATCCCACTGCTGGATACGGATCTCCCTTCAACTGTACGCTCGTATGACGTTGTAATCAAAATACATTTTGGTGGTAGTGTTTGGTAACATGTACATCGTCCCGGGTGGTAAACAAGCATTTCATATGCATGTTCAACTTCTTCGATTTATGTAATCTAGTTTCCACTCTTTCTGTCTGTTTTGATTTGTAAAACAATGTTAAAGTATGTATTTTGACAACTGCTTACACACTAAGAATTATTCGACATTGATTAAATTTTTTTCTACATCGTCAATAAAAAATAGTCAATTATTTAGAAATTCAACAAAATATGGTTACTTCTTATTTCTTTAGTAAAAGCAGCCGATTCACTTTACTACCCTTGCATGTGGCGACCCATTTTAAGAGCACATTAAATACAGCACACAAATGTTATATTCTTTTTAACAATAAGAGGAAAATGTGCTTTTCGTAATATTTCACTCGTTTTGTTTGATATACTCGTAATATTCATATGAATTTACTTTATTAATCAATTATTTAATTCTAATGTTAGCTGTATTATTATAACAGTTTTCTTTTAATCATTTGCTACCCATTTACATACATACTTACTCCTGAATACATGTATTATTTGTTTATACCCAGTCTTGCCATAAATACTGAAACAAAGAAAAAAAAAATCTATTGCAAATAACATTTATTACTTTTACTGTGTGTTAGTTTAATACATAAATATAAAACAATTTAAAATATAAAAAGCTTATTCGAAGTGGTCTCCATTGGCTGCCATACAGTCCTTTACTCGTTGCTGCTAGTTATCAATAGAAGCACGCACTCTTTCCATGGGAAAATTCTTCACTGCTAATCGTACGGATTGTTTTAGGGACTCCAAATTATTATGGCGTTTAGAGCAAGCCGTACTCTCTAAAACTGAGCATAAATCATAATTCAGCGGATTAAGATCGGGACTATACGACAGCCAGTCTTCAGCTCTGATGAAGTCCGAAACGTTCGTTTCCAACGAAGACTGCGTAGACCGCGCTTTATGACCCGGCGCCGAGTCTTGCTGGAAGGACCATTCTTGGGTCTAAACATGGTGTTGTTAAGGGGCTTCACTGTCTTCTCAAGAATGGTATCTTGATACACTTGTGCCGATGTTTTGATACCTTTTTCACAAAAGTATGGCTCAGTCACTCCTTCATAACCCCACCAAACCATCACTGAAGTCGGATAGTGCTCACGTTGCACTCTGTCGACTAATTGGGAAGCTTCCTTAGAGCTTTGAGCATATATACGGTCATTTAGTTTGTTAATATGTTGCTCAATTGTAAAAATTTTGTCAACCGTAAACAATTTTTTTTTGTGACCTCCCTTTGCGTACCGCTTCAGTAGTTGTTTCGATTTTACCTCCCTATTCTTTTTTTAATTATCAATTAAGAAATCAGTACGTCTCTTATAGGCTGCAAGTCCTAAGTCATCTTTTAAAATATGTGACATGGTTCTGGGTGCTATCTTCATCTCCCGAGAAAAAACTTTTGCTTTCGGACAGGATTTCTTCGAATTCTTTCCCTTACTGCTTTGACCACCTTTTTCGTACGAACACTACGTGGACGGCCAGATCTTTTTCTGTCACAAACAGAGGAGGTCTCATTGTACCTATTAATAGCCCGGTACACAAACATTTTACTAATACCAAGCGTATGGAGAGTTTTAAAAATTACATTTGGCTCCATACCTACTTTGTGTAATGCAATCACAGCGATTCTGTTCTCTTTATCACCCCACTCCATTTTAATATCGCAAAATATTGTACAATATATTGGCGCCAAAATGAAAAAAGGCAATGAACAATCATATAAAAATAACAGATTCCAGTTTCAAATGTAATATTTTGTTTATTTTTAATTGTAACAGTATTTATGGCCAGACTAAGTATATATTGGTAACGTAGGCATATGGCAAAGAACTGATAATTACTTTTCTTTTATATACAACGTCGGAAGGTATTCAAGTATACTGCCCACCTGATGCGAAAGCGGTAACCGTAGCCTGTGAACGCTTGTAATATATTAAGTGTCACTTGCGCGATGCCTCCTCTGCTGCTAACACAGCAACAGCTCCTTAGGAGCTTACTGTGACCTCACTCATACGCTGGAACACAACAATCCTCTTAGGGAGATATTATTTAGCTGTGGTTATATGTGAGGTGGAGGTACTTCGCCAGACGGGCTGCTTTGATGCCCCTATCTCTTTTAAAACATCGAGACCAAGACAAACAGACATGTTCATTCACACAAACATTTATCTTGTATTGTAATCGAACCCACGAGCGTTGGTGTCAAAGTCGCGTAATTCACGACTGCGCCACTCGTCAGTTTTTATTAACTAACTTAAAAGTTAATTAACTAAATATTCAAGCCTTACAAAGTAAAAACTTTTAAATAAAAAAATAGAAACAAATTTCATTTAAGTCGAGAAATCAAAATAAAGGACAAATACATACATATTTTTATTAAAAAAAAAAAGGTTTTATCTTCCTATTCTAGTGGTTTTTATCTTCACATTAAAAATAGCTAATTGTGAAAATTATCAGCTGCATAAAGTAATGTTTGATAAGGGATCTATCTCAAATAGATACAGCAAAGCAGCGGTACTTACCACTGCACCACCGAGATCGTCAAAAATTCTATTTTATCGTTCCATCTTTATTTCGCCAATCGCTTTAAATTCTCCCGCGATTATTGCCGTTTGTACCGTGTATTCGGCAGTGTAGCGCTGCTATGGAATTAGTTCCCGCACGAAAATCGGTTGTAGAGTAAGTTTACGGGCGGATGCTTCGCAAAATGATAAGATAAGCAACAATCGCGAGACAATTACACAAAAACTTAAAAATCTTTTGTGTGATCGTCCCGCGATTTGATTTCACGGAACTTTATAAAGTTATTGTGTTTGAATTGATAAAGTCTAACAACTCCACCGTCATATTACTTGAATTAGACATTCCGCAAATGAGAGCGAAGGCTTCGGCGGCAGCTTGTTTGGAATAAAATTACCAATTCTCATCTTTCATCACTCATATTTATATCCATTGGCATATACTGACACCCAGAAAGTTACGCATTAATATTTATAAAAAAAATGTCATGTCAAAGAAAATCTAATAAGAACGAAATAGATATTCGGATATCACAAAACGCCATTTGCATTTGATACGCCGTCTAATTTAGAGGGGGAAACAAGAAAAATCGCGAATTTTTGTCACGTCGTGACACCGTGTCGGCGTATGTTGGATGTCACAGGTAAATGATAAACATTATATGAATTATTCATATGTGTACGCCAGTTTATATAGACACCTGTAGACATTATTCGTGGCTAATGTTACTTATCACACCAACCCGTACTTGTTCCACTGCTTCTATATGGGGCTTCTTTCTACCGAAGAAGTGTTTAGAGACTCCGCCACAATGCTCAACTAGGACTAAGACACTAACTTAGCTCAACGGCTATTATTTACGGCTTGACGAGCTCGGAGGCTCCGTTGTGAATGACGCGACTTTGACACCAACGCTTGTGGGTTCGATTCCCACACAAGGCAAACATTTGTGTGCATGAACATGTCTGTTTGTCTTGGTCTGGATGTTTTAAGAGAGGTAGGGCGCATCAAAGCGGCCCGTCTGGGGAAGTACCTCCACCTCACAGAAAACCACAGCCAAATAACAACTCCCTAGAGGGTTGTTGTGTTCCTGCGTGTGAGTGAGGTCACCAGTAAGCTCTCAAGGAGCTACTGTGTAAGCAGCAGAGGAGGCGTCGCGCGAGTGATACTTAATATATCGCAAGCGTTAATAGGCTACGGTACCCGCTTTACAACAGGTGGGCCGTATGCTTGTACGCCTCCTGACGTAGTATAAAAAAAATATTATAAATCGACAACAGTCGAACCGACCACTTAACATGCCCGCCGAGCTCGGAGAAGCTCGAGATAGATGAACCTATCTGTAGACAGTGATTTAGTCAGTAAAGGAAGACGAACGAGAGCTCAATGGCGTTGTTGCGCGTGTCATTCTAATCGACCATGCAGGTTAAGCAATGTCAACCGCGGCCTGTCTATGGATGGGTTTATCTATCTCGAGTTTCTCCGTGCTTCAGAGGACACCGTTAAGCCGTCGGTCCCGGCTGTTGTCGATAGATGACAGCCGTTAAACTAAGTCAGTGGCCCTCGGGCTGCTCGAAAACACTGGCCTCCGGCAATCCGCATTTGATCAGCGTGGTGGAGTATGCTCTAAACCCCTTCGGTTGAAGGGAGACCAGTATCCCAGCAGTGGGATGAGTAAGGATTGATATAGATGGAAGAGTAACATTCTTGGTGTTGCTAATGATCATAGACCACGGTAATCCCGGTCCAATTGTTTAGCATCAGATGCAGGTAAATAGTTACCTTGGGCATGACAAAAAGCCCTAGGTTACTATTTACCAGGTACTATTTACCATCAGACACGTCATAAACGTGCTTGCTGCCTTAGTGATATTAAAATATGATTTAAAAACATGTGGGCGGTGAATCAGATATAACTATGGAAAGAATAATTAAATTAAAAAAAAACATTGTACAAGGATATGTTATATTTTAAGAGTGGTAGGACGCAACGAAGCAGTCCGATGAAGAGTAAATCCACCTCACAGAAAACCGCAGCCAAATAACATCTCCCTAGAGGGTTGATGTGTTCCTGCGTGTGAGTGAGGTCACCAGTAAACTCCTAAGGAGTTGCTGTGTTATTAGCAGTGTAACGAGCGGGTGATAATTCATGTATTGCTTCTTCTTTCATGGTTTCATTCTTACTTGTTCGGGCGTCAGCAGCGTGTGCGTCCTCGCCAAATTACTAAAATTGATTGCTCTAATTTCCATTTAGTAAATTTAACGGTACCGATATACCTTTTTCTGACACTGTAAAAAATCTTGGGGCCATCTTTGATAAACCTTTATCGTGGTTTTCTCAAACGGCAAGTGGTAATAAGAAGCTGTTTGCTTCTGTTAGTTCCCTTAGAAGACTGCAAAATTATCTTCCAATTGATACGTACATTACGCTCGCATAATCCTCACTCCTTCCCATTCTCGATTACGCTGACTCCTGTTATTTAAAGAGCAATTAGATAAGCTATAGTGTCTTTAAAATCTTTGTATTCGGTTCATATTTAGACTCCGCGAACACGACCATGTCTCTGAATTTCATTCACGTCTCAAGTGGCCTCCAGGGAGTTGTTATTTGACAGCGGTTTTCTGTGAGGTGGATTTACTTCTCTAATTGATACGCCCTACCTCTCTTACCTTCTTACTCTCTTGTATGCCTCTCGAACATTGCATAAAAACGATACTCATGCATACAAATATTTATTTTGTGTAAGAATCGAACCTAAGAAAAATAAACATTGTTACCCACTAAACCATCGACCTCGTCGAAATAGCATCAAAACAAACACACCAAGGAGTTGTGCAATTTTCTTTAAAACTTCTTTTATACGTCCACGTACGTTAAAAGAATTTCCATATAAACTACCAAAAAACCATTGTAACTCAATCTAACTGTACATTATGATACATACATTTGAGAGATCAACATAAACCAGACGTTGTACAAGACACATTGCCTTTTAGTTGATAAAAACGTGATGCTGCATGTGTCCCAACCTTAATATCTGGGGAAGTGGGGAGGGCGTTGACGTCTGAGAAATTGGACATGTTGTAAGGTAAAAAGGTCACTGGGAGACATGTTTGTTACCGGATACTGGCTGCCTCTTGGATATTTTTGCGGGTTAAAGTAATGTTAATTTAAGATTATGTTAGGAAAAGCAACGTACGTTTGTATGGAAACCATTTATTACTAGTATCAGATGTTTTCTTTTAGCAGAAATAAAAAATAAAACACTGTATATAGGAAAGAACTTCTTTCCAATACACAGTAGTCTATTACTGTCTAGAAGAATCGGCCAATTAACCTGATGGGGGCATGTATTAAAGGGCGTTTAACGAAACGAGATAAAAATAGTAAACAATCCGGCTTTTACTAAGGTTCATTACAAATCAAGCGATAAATAATAATAATAATAATAACCCCGCAGGGCAGCTTATGGCGAGCTGTTGGTGCGTAACGACACCACTGGTACCCGAGTGCTCCAGAGAGTCGATCAGGGCCTTCGTCTCTGGCATGTCTTCGTCGGTCGGACTGGAAAGTCAAGAAAGTCCGCAGGACTCTCAGCTCTGGCTAGCCTTCATTGGCCGTCCAGAGAGGAATCGATAGCGTATATTGCTCTAGCAGATAATATGATCCAGGGGTGGAAGTGTTAAAAGGCATAACGCCGCGAGTAACTTCGGAGAAAGCGCAGCACACCTCTCAATACCCCTGAGTCACTCACATCGGTGTTGCCCCCGGCCGACTTTCTCTGACATTTCGGGGGTCCATCTAGTGAGTGGCGAGCCACGGCCTGCCCAAAGTTACACCAGATATGATAGTTTTGGCAGGCGTCCGTCCCTCTTCTGCAATAGCCCGGTTCCAATAATACCTCCAAATCTCATTTTAATAGCCTACTTTTTTACGACATATTTCCAATAGTCCCAATACCTGCCGTGACCGGTTCTTTGGTAACCGGCGGTGGGTGTACAATATTGCATACAGTCTTTTCGAAGGGGCCTCTATGCGCTGGATTCTTATCCCCGCGCACGCCTGTGAAATGACCGGGATTAATACCCGTGAGTGAAAAGGTATAAGAATAAATAGTGTCGGACAAATTACACAGCGCCATCCAGCCCCAAAGTAAGCGAAGCTTGTGTTATGAGTACTAGACAACTGATAAACATATGTAAATATATTTTTTGTAAATATATACTTATTATACCTCCGTCATTTTCTCTCGCAGGCAGAAACGTTGGCGAAAGTGTAGCTAAGTGTTGCTGTATTAAACTTTTGGTACGGGAATCATGACTGTGCATGAATTTGTTATATTTGGCAGGTTAAGTACATACATAGTTGAGTCGTCAATTAATAAAATTTTACAATAGAAACTTATAATAAAGAAACAAATCCTATGATCTATGTCCATTTTATAAGATACATGATATTATTACATGTTTAATAATGACGTGTCCAATCTGCTCATATAAGTAGCTCATATAAGTTTTTATCAATTTGTATTAAAAATATGCCTCCTTTAAAGTCTTGTCTATATCTCTTCAGTAGGTAGGAAATTTTTGTAACAGTCGAATTTTAGGTTTCTAACTATAATTTTGTTAAAGTAAACACAATAAGTTATCCTAAATAAAGGAGTAGTGATATTCTAGAGGTGGTAACGGAGTGAGAGACTACTATACTCAATAAAAATATATTATGCTCAACTGAATGTTTGTTTATATTTTTTGTCTCGGCTGCCTGAACGCACTTTAGTAAATTAACATTTTCAGATTTATATACATATTTCTAAATCTAATCATTTACTTGGTGGTGAAGGAAAACAACAATGCTAAGCATCGTCGACCGCAGCCAGTGTATGGGTTTTTCTATTTCGAGCATTTCCGTGTTGGAGGGCCAGTTAAGCCGTCGGTCCCGGCTGTTGTCGATAGATGACTGTCGTTAAGCTAAGTCTGTAGCCCTCGGGCGGCTTGAAAACACTGGTCCCCGCTAAGGCGCACTTGAGGAGCGTGGTGGAGTACGTACCCACGCAGACTTTTGTACGAAGCCTACCTCTGGTAACGCGTACACTCACATAAATTTATTGGAATATGATGATTTGAAAAAAAAACCTATATTGGTAAGTTTTTTTTGGCATTTCTTCTTCGCCAATGGTCATGGGATGGTAGATTAAAAGAGAGAGATTAAAGCAATGAAAAATTCATAAAATTAAATATAATCTGATTTTAAAAATGTACGACAGGTCTAAATAAGGGCCTAATGACAAGTAAATTATTTTTATCTTATCTTAATTTTATCTCTGGATGTCGAGATAAATAGAGTGGAGATGGACAGCCAATGAAGATAAACCGGAGCTGAAAGTCTATTGTTCCTGATTTAGGCTATATGATGCTGGGTACAGCATCGGTCCGACAAAAGATTTGTGACCAGTCAGAACCCGTTATATACGTTTTCCCATACATTTCGCGGTCATATATGACCACCTGGGTTTCGAAGGGAATGGTTTTTGTAAAAGAAAGTACTACCACCTAACAGAATTCTGTATCCAAACCGTGGCACTTAAACGTTCCGTTCACCGTCGGCTGAGAGTACATCCCCATACACTGCAGCAGCAATGATCACGTACTATGCGGTTTAGTGATAGTGTCGCAAATTTCCATAGGCTACTGTAACAGCTTACAATCAGGCAGACCGTATACTTGTTTTCCACCTTAGTGGTATACAAAAAAGAAAAACTTATATACAAGGGAACTGTATTCAAACAAAACACGTACGCATCTGCTGAAACTTGTATTATGATGATATATGATATCTTACAACGTCGCCATACAAAATGTAATAGAAACATCTAGAATCCAGAACTGAACCAACAATATAGTCCTGACAGATTTCCCTCTATTTAGCGTTACAGAGTTGAATAATACAGGCTATTCATCAGCGGGAAAGTTTTCTCAATTGAACGAGATTTCCAACTGTAACAGTGAGATTGTTCGCTACTAAGCTTATTTCGGATTGTATTTGGGAATTCTAAAAACCTCCGCTAAACTATGCTCCATTCATATTACGAAGGTCCGATACTAATCTCTATATGATCGTTCTCAGCACATTTCATACATATAAATAAAACAGTCTATATTTATGACCGTATATCAGCATTTGAATTTAATATTTTAGTATTACTTTATTTACTACAATAAAGTAAATCAACATGTTTTTACACTCGCCTACTGGTATTTTTTCGCGGTTTCTGATATAAGTTCGAGTTTTAAGAATGGTATAGCGCATCAAAGCAGCCCGTCTGGAGAAGTACCTTCATCTCACAGAAAATCGCAGCAAAATAACAGAGAGTTGTTGTGTTTCCTCGTGTGTAGGTAAGCAGCTAAGGAGTTGCTGTGTTAGCAGTAGAGATGACATCACGCGAGTGATACTTAATGTATTGCAAGCGTGCGTAGATTACCTAAACCTTTACATCAAGTGGACGGTACGCTTGAATCCCAACGTTGTATAAAAAACATACTCATGAATGGTAAGTAAGTCAGTAAGGATCATAAATAGTATAAGTAAGAAAAAAGAAACAGCAGTGTTTTCACTGTACTTAAATAATTTGCGTTTTGATTCGCACTCAAGTGGCGGTGGCGCCAAAGACAACGTGCTTCTAGATTATATTTGACCTCAGGGGGAAAGTTGTCTAAATTTTTGGGTAGGACTAATTTCACTAGAATGAACAGTAGCGCTTGAATAAGCTAATATGCAAAATATAATATAGCAAACAGGATTTGAGTGATGGATGAGATCAGTCAAAGTAATGATGTTTCCTAAGTACTATTGGCTGTACTAAAACTTTCATTAGTATGCAGTGAATGTATTTTTCATCTTGGAACAGTAACTGTTATTTGTCTTCCATGTTTTCGAATAACAAATATTCCTATCTTTAGTAACTACATGAGCGTTGTAATGGAATCTTTATACAGACGCAATAAGATGTAAAATTATATACCACCTACTCTGTTCGTTGGATTTTGAAACAGGGAAGGTCATGGAATTTCTAAATTTTCAAGTAATTTCACTTTTCGTAGTATTTACGGTAAGGTTAATTCGAGCTTGAATTTGACACAATAAGGTGTTAAATTGTCTGACACTTCTCAGTGCGTTGGATCTTATAACAAGAGCTGTCATATGACTTACATTTTTTACAACAACTATACTTCTCCTATTATCAAAGGCAAGGTTAAATCAATCTTGAGGTAGTCACGATAAAATGTTAAGTTATTTGACATCTGCTCTGTTGATTAGATGTTAGAATAGGGATTGTCATGAGACTTACAATTTTTTAATCAATTGTACTTGTGTTTATGTTTCTTAGGAAATTTTGGATTGACTTGTTATAAAACTTAAAACTGTCATTCACTCTGTCTCTTAGATATCATAACAGAAACTAACATTTGAATTCTAATTTTCATTGCAACTGAAGCTCTCCGGTTGACTTCCGCCACTTGCGAAGTACTTACCTCCTCGCACGGAAGCATTTTAAATATTGCAATGCTTTATCCTACATTTAGAGATACGTAGTCAGGCTTACCTGCAAATTAAAATAAAATACACTTAGTAAATCAGTAACGTGTGTAGTTAAATACACAAATAGTCTATGTCGTTGGATTTAGAAGCTTCTAATTTAAACTTGTACCTTAGGGATGAAATTCCCATGAAAACTCTTGCGTAATGATACGCCATTAAAATTAGAATGGAATATATTATTGCAAACAGAATATATTGCTTTAATCACTGAGTATTGTACGAAAACAAAAAGTGACAAAATAGGGGCCAAATTTAGTACAAAAGCCGTTAGGGGATGATGATGTTGCAGTAAAAGAGTTGAAGATGAGATGTCAGATGTCATACGTAGGTATACAAGTATATCTAATTGCATCTATAAGTTTGTCAATATATTACTTTCACCCTTTCCTTCCTTGCTACCGCTACATTCTCAATAAACCGATTTGTCACCTTAACTTTGTCTTCGAAAGATCACTTTTAACAAGAACATTATCTTGTTGCATAACTAGCATATTTGTAAGAACCTCTTAACCAGTATTTCCTACTATCTGCATTGAACAAGAAAAACATATTCTATCTATCTATTTACTTTAATCTCAGTAAGATTTTAATTTAGTGTCAATGAATATTATAAATTTCGGTATAAATTAAAAATAATATACCTAGTTACAGCTATCACAAATGTAAGTGCTGTGGAAGTTGGCACCCATTCAGATTGAGATCTCTTTTAGCAGCGACGCCATAAACTCCTTTTAAAAGTTTGGTGCAATATCTCTCAATTGATTTAAAGAATTTAATATTCGAATCAGCATTGCTATACATCCGTAGGTAACGAGGTCACGCCGTCAGTATCTTCGGCACCTTCTT
Organism: Pyralis farinalis; assembly: GCA_947507595.1. Taxonomy (NCBI): domain Eukaryota; kingdom Metazoa; phylum Arthropoda; class Insecta; order Lepidoptera; family Pyralidae; genus Pyralis; species Pyralis farinalis. The sequence goes on from OX382278.1 coordinate 25,371,051, forward strand.
CGATTTTATTCTATCTATAACTTGACGTCAAATCCTTTGCGGGCGGTAAAGAAACCGGCAAAGAGAACCGAGCGCACCATGACTCGGTCGTTACACGCTTTTTTGACAGTCCTAGCTCTTTTCATGTACGCTCGCCGGTTTTTAGAGCTCCTGACGCCAGCTTCAGATAAAATGCGATCAATTTGGTCATGATAGGCAAGTTTAGGACTTCCTCGGCTCCTACATCCTTCTACTTTGGCGTTTATATCTATGTCGTTTCTTTCTGCATTCTTATTCTTACTACATGTTCGAACGAACGGAGCATGAGTTTGACTTTATTACTTAGTTTTAATATATTTTTAATTTTGTTATAGTATAGTGTTATAGTATGTTTCTACTAACTAGATACGTAATTTGAATAAAAGAGTATTTATTATTTTCTTTCATATTGGATTTTAAACTTGGCTAGTATTATTTGTCAATAAATTGCGTTCAATGATTCGAGTTATTTAAAACATGAAGCAAGATATAGTGATGAACTTTTATTGGAGGAATATTTTTTTGTAATTTATTAACAATTAAAACTTGCCAAGGCCTCTAGTAATTTAGTTTATGGAGGATCAAAACGAGCTAAAATTGTTCCTATATACCTAGTCCGATCATAAGTTCTGTTACAAATGAATATGCATTTATGTTTTTATGAAGTAATGTAATCTTAATAAAACTTATATGATTTATGGAAGTCTGGGCAAAAAGTAAAAAAAAAATATTCTATTCGAAATGGCCACCTTTGGTTTTGATACAGGCCTTTAAACTATGTGGTCACGAATCTATGGATTTACGCACTGTTTCCATAGGAAATTTGGCCACTGCTTGCTCTGAGATTTCTTGAGACACAATGTCGACGTATCGTTTTGTGCAGGTGTGTCCTCTAAAACTGACCATAATTTGTAGTCTAAGGGGTTCAGATCTGGGCCAGACGAGGGCCAGCTCTTATAAAGTCCGGTACGTTGGTTTCGAGCCAGGCTTGGGTAGGTCGTACCTTGTGACCAGTGCAGAGTCCTGCTGGAAAGTCCGTGGTACATTTTTAAAAGTGTATTGCTGAGAGGTGTCACAACACGATCCAAGACAGCTCATGATACACTTTGGCTGAAGTCTTCACTCCTTTTTCACAAAAATGAAGCTTTCTGAATCCATCATAATACACCCCCACTAAACCATTACAGACGCTAGATAATAACCACGCTGTACCTTTCCGACCAGTTGGGTGGCTTCTTTAGAACTGTGTATGTACACTTTGTTATTTTGCTAATTTTTCATCAGTAAAGAGGATATTTCTATGCCTTTCACCGGCCTATCAGGACAGAAGGCATATAGATCGATCCACTCTCTTCAACAGTAGGGATTGATTTAGGACATATCCTGTATATCGACGATAAGCGCCGAGCGTCAGGTCTTGTTTTATTATACGCGACAGAGTCCTAGCGGGAATTTTCATTTCTCGCAATAAGAATTTTTTTAATGGGGTTTCGGCGAATTCTAACTATAACAGTATTAACAGCCTTTGTAGTTTTATGGTCTTCAACAGAGGAAGTGTTGGCATATCTGCTGATGCCAACACTTCCTGTGTTGATATACGAACATGCGGCTGATACTTGGCTCTTGAAGTGTATTGAATATGATAAACGATTCCACACCCACTCTGTGCAAGGCAATCACTGCAATCTCAGTGAGTCAAAACGGTGGGAAATATAAAGAAATTTTAACACAATAAACTCGTTCTAAAATTCAAAATAATTAAATAGTTGAAAAAAGAAAAGTTTCTGTTTAACAGTATTTATGGCCAGTCTAGTTACATACTATCGATGCATCACTCGCTTCTACCGAACTTAGCTGACACATGACCGTATCACATAGAATTCGCCAGTATGTGAACGCTCTTATCCCCTACTATTAGCCTCTAATCCGAAGTCCAGCTGTGGATTACGTGTCGCAGGGGAATTTAGCGGCGCCATGATGTTGGCTCATGATACACACTGCTTCGAAAGTTGACGAAAATTTGAGTGTTCTTTGACACACCAATTACATGAAGATTTTTGAAGTGAAAACTTCTTTAGCGGCGTTGTGCATTTTTTGGGATGAATAAAAAATGTTTAACTCACGTCAGGACACGTGACCCTGATCGTAAGATTTTGGTGAGAATTAGAACTTAAGTTCGCTGCAGCGCTAAAACATTAGTTACCTCTAATTAAACAATTAAAACATGAAGCGCTAGATCGTTCATAGGGCATTATTTTTTCGTGATCAAAACGTTGTAAGCGCCATGAAATTGCTGGCGCTTACGCGTTTCGTTCAACGTAGTTTATCAACATCGCTGTTTGGTTTAAGCGGCGCAGGGCGCTTGCGCGAGTGTGTGTTTGAGTTTTAGTGATTGGCGATGACGATGCTGGTAATGATGATGGTGAAAGAGTCGTTGAAGTTATGGATGAAAGTTGATTTTTCTGAGATATAATCTTTTTAATGTAAAATAAATGTAATAGTTCTGAAGTGTTAAATTTTTAAGGTAATATAAAATGTCATGTTTGTGTACGATAGCGCAATAAATGAACAATAAATAAATGAATTTTACCACATACATGATAGTACTTTTATACTGATAAATAAAGCAATTCGTGCGAAATTATTCCCTAACTATTCCAAAATATTCAAAAATACACAACGGTGATGTTCAAGTTTTCACTTCTGCCGGCACTCCCGGAGTGCAACCCGTTTTCTATTTTTTATACCACGTCTGGAGGCGTTCAATCATACGCCCCACCTGATGTAATTACCGTAGCCTATTAACACTTGTAATATATTAAGTATCACTCGCGCGATGCCTCCTCTGCTGCTTACACAGCAACTCCTTAGGAGCTTACTGGTGACCTTACTTACACGCAGGAACACTCTATAGAGGGTATGGAGTTGTTATTTGGCTGCGGTTTTCTGTGAGGTGGAGGTGCTTCCTCAGACGGGCTGCTTTGATGCGCCCTACCTCTCTTTAAACATCCACACTAAGATAAACAGACATGTTCGTTTGGTTAAGAATTCCAAATTCAATTTTATTTCAAGTTTAGACTTGTGTACTTGTGTTTCGAATTTAGTGATTAGTTTGTTTTTATGCCATTTGACTTTGTTTTTGACATGGGGCTGTTTACAATATGAAAAACTTAACATATAGCGTTATGAACGAATACCACCGTGGCACTAACACTGCAGAAACAGCTCGAAGGATTAATATATTTCTCGGGAAGCTACTGTAAAAGAAAACACGGTACGTTTATGGTTCCAACGTTGACGTTCTGGAAATTTTCATCTTCAGAGCAAACCCCGTGGACGGCCGGAGACCCCAGTTGATAACGTAGAATTAAAGGTAATCGTGGAAGCAGATCCATCCCAAACCACGTCGGAGTTAGGGGCAGGCTTCTTTGTGAGTGATAAAATAGTTTTAATTCACTCGAAACAAATAGGAAAACTGAAAAAGCTCGAGAAATTGGTACCGCATGAAGCATACCAACAAACACACATTATTCAACGGTCACAAATTTATTTTAAATCGTATTGTTATTTGTGATGAAAAATAGATCCTGTACGACAATTGGAAATGCTCATCAAGGTTTAATCTAGGAGAACCGGCTAAATCTTGACCCAAGCGAAAGTTGACTCAGTAAAAGGTACTCGTAAGGGTTTTGTGAACCAGTGCTGGTGTCATACACTACAGCTTCTTTAGATCTGACCAGACGATTACGGCACATCTGTATTGCCAATAATTGCAAACCATGATGAAAAAGCTCGCTATTCCACAACCGAGACTGGTCAATTCCTCTAGCTCACTGCTGCTTCCGGACAACACTAGAGCTCATACTTCACGACAGACGGTCGTTTAATTATAGCAGCTGCGATTAGAATGTCTCCGACACCCACCATACTCACCAAACCTTGCTCCAACAGATTACTACTTTTTTCGTACTTTGGACAATTACCTGTAAGGAACACAGAATCAATTCCAATGGGGCAGTCCAATTAGCCTTCAATTATTTTATTGAATCTCGCTCCCACAATTTGTTCAGCAATGGAATCAATAAACTACAATAAAATGGCGAAACTGCATAGATAATAACGGTACATACAAACGAATGATTAAATATACAATTCCATATATTTTTTTTTGTTTCACTTTTTCCATATAAAATACCAATTTGATATGTAACGATTATTCATTTGTTTGTATAACTACTCTATAACTTCACGCCAAATCCCTTGCGGGGTAGGCAGAGAGGACCGAGCGCCACGTGACTCGATCCTTACATATCTCACTCGCTTCTTTAACATTCATTGCTCTTCTCATGCACGCTCGCCGGTTTCTAGGGCTCCTGACATCACCTTCTGATAGAACACGTCCAATTTGGTCATGGTAGGTAAGTCTTGGCCTTCCCCGGCTCCTACATCCTTCCACTTTTGCATTGTATATCTGCTTCGTCATTCTTTCATCTTGCATTCTTTCTACATGTCCGAACCATCGGAGCATGCCTCTTCTTATTTTTACACTGACGCTCTCTTTCTTACCAACTCTGTTTCTAACATCATCATTGCGAATACGGTCTACAAGCCTTACGCCACAAATTTTGCGTAGCGCTCGCATTTCGACCGCGTTTATTCTACTTTCATGCTCTTTCTGCCATACCCGGCTCTCGCTTCCATAAGTTAGCGTTGGGACCAACACTGCATTGTGTATAGCGAGTTGTGCCTTCTGGCTCAGGATTTTACTGCCAAGAAGTTTTCCCAACGCTCCATTCACCCTATATATATGTATAACTACTCATTGGACTAATACAATGAGGAATCATGTACTTGGATTATTGTGTACTGTGTGGTTCAAGATTGGCTTTATCAGATTTGAATAAAGATTAAAACATCGATTCATATTTATAGGTAGCATAGGTTTTTAGATATTATTATTATTTCATTAGCCTTTCTTATTCTGTAGTCTTTTACCGCAGAGAAAGTGGTAATTACAAATATGTAGATAAATTCGAAAACATGAATTTAGTGAGACATGCCCACATCAAGATTCGAACCAGGACCATTAGATGCATAGGCCGGTTCTTTATCATATCGACTATCACTGGTCAATAAAGTTTACGTAACTGTATAATTATTGCGGGTATAAGTCTGTCCTTTTAGCCCATTTTTACATGTAAAATATTTTATGTTACTTGATGTATACTATGGTCCGTATTTACGAGTAATTCAGTTACATTTTGGTATAAGGGTATATTTTCATCACAGAATTATGTCACATGGGCTCAATAATCCATCTTATACAAAGTTCGGCAAACTTTTGACAAGTATGTCCGTTGAACCCCTGTATAATCTGTTGCAGAATTTAGTGCGAAAATTAGTTTTGTTAAAGGAAAATTGTGAACATGGTGCGACGAGTGTATTTTGTACATCGTCATTAGATTGCGGTAATTTAATGTGAAATATGGGTAAAATAAACAGCGTTAAATTCTTCATTAGTTTTACTGGTCTTTGAATGCCATTGAAAAATTAGTATTGTGGTTTTAGAATTTTCGTGTTCAACGATTTATAGATACAGGTACAATAGATGAAAATGAACTATATAGCTATTGCGAAATATTTTCCTCGTTTCTATTTGAACTAATTGGCACGAAGTTTGCAATTAGCTTGGTGTCGCTTTCTTCTTCTTCATCATTGGGATGATATTCATCATCACTTTAATTTTCCTTTGCTTCATTCATCATGAGACCAGTCGGAGCCTTAAAACAAAATTGAATCACTATTGAGGAAGATGGCGTAACTTAAATACATAGAAGAAAACATGCGGATCGAATTAATAACCTTTTTTAGTAGTAGGTTAAATAGTTAACGTCATTCTTACAAACATGCTATACATAACATATCTACTAGTAGGTCCTTGATATATTTATTAACTACATTCTTTTTCTTGTTAGTTTTATCCCGTTTCTTAATCAATTAGGACGGCTTAGAATTTAACGAAGATACTAAATTTTACTAATGGAAGGACTGCCGTCAGATGTCCACAATCCAGAGGAAAAACCAGATCCGTCTTAGGTTAGGGCACACGTCTTTTGAAATATAATTTCTTGGACGCGTGAGTTTCCTCACGATGTTTTCCTTCACTGCCGAGCAAGTGATGGATATGTACATAAATCCGAAATGCAATTTGATCCAACCAAAAAAAAAAATGATTTTTTTTTTTTACTCTCATGAACAAACAGACTGACGTAAACCATTCCCCACTATTAAATATCTTTTCGCTCACACCATCCACCCCCACCCTCAATTCAATATAAGGGACGGCACTGCGATGGATTTGTCACTTGTAGCATGTTATTCTTACGATTAACGTCTACAACGCCTGATGATGCCTCGTGGAGAGGCGAAACACGTGTCGCAGCGACGACCAGGCCAGTCGTGGCAGCGACGGTGGTGGTGGGGGCATGCGGATTCTGTTCCAGATGGCGGACGACCGCAGCAGCCGAGGCAGAGACTACCGGAGCAGCCATGGCAGCGTCGGCATGTTGCACGCACTAACAGTAGTGGGTGGGTGCCGGCCGGCGCTAGGCCGCATGAACTAATTGGTGGCGGAAGCACACAAAGCTGGTTGGATCAAATTGCATGTAAATTTGACTTTCGCAAAATAACGCCTGAATCTATTAACTATTTAAATCCGAAATCACAAATTTAGTTATACATGCCCCCGCCAAGGTTCAAACCGGGAACCAGGTGGTAAATAGGGGCAGGCATGGAGGTTCAGGTCGAACTTTTGGATACAGTGGTTTTGATTGCGACTACAACTTTATTGCTTTTGGAGTAGCGGCCCTTGGCCCTTCCAGGCGCATAATTATTTTAAAATAAATTAGCGAGACGCATGTTTTCACTAGTCATCAAAAAACTCTAGCTATCTCGATCGACTTTTTTTATACATTTAGATTGGCAAACAAGCATGCGGCCTGCATTAGCAACCTATTGACGCTCGCAACACCACGGGGCTGTTACTCGCGCGCTGGCAATCTTGTGACCTAAGGCTGTCGTCACGGTACCCAGTAAATTCTCTGCCCTATCTCACCCCTCAAATCGGAACACAGCTATATAAATATAGCTGCTTGACGGTAGAAATAGGTGAGACAGAGGTACCCACGCAGACGACTTTTGTACAAAATCTCCTTCTGGTAAAACGTGTTAGCATTTTAAGCTTAATTATTAGCACGATAATTTAGCGCGGAAATGCTACCAGTAACGTTGGCACAATGTCGCTTTAGATTTATTTTATTATAGCTTTATTTACTTACTTAACTTTAGGTATATTTTGGATGTAGTATGATTTAGTTTCTTTACGTTTTTAATTCCTAATGTAACTGCATTATGAATCAAAATCGTAAAGAAACTATTACCTATTGAGCAACTGGTCCCCGTTTTGTGTTCCGGCATGTACCACTAAATCCGTATTTTCTGATTTATGTACGTGTTCGTAACTATCACTTTCTCGGCAGTGAAGGAAAACATCGTAAGGACACCCGCATGTCCAAGAAATTCAATTTCAAAAGACGTATGACCTTACCTAATAATGATCTGGTTATCCCTCTAGTTTGTGGAGATCAGATCAGGGCAGGAGGCAGTCGTTCCATGTAAAACTTAGTATCTTCGCCAAATTCAAAGCCGTCCTAATTGATTAAGAAACGGAATAACACTAAGAAGAAGAAAAAGAAAATTAGTTAATAATTATATCAAAGACCTACTAGTAGATACGTTATTTTTTTTAATATTATGTCGGGAGGCATATAAGCATACGCCCCACCTGATGTAAAGCTGGTACCGTAGCCTATTACCGCTTGCGATATATTAAGTGTCACTCGCGCGATGCCTCCTCTGCCGCTTACACAGCAACTCCTTGGGAGCTTGCTGGTGACCTCAATCACACATAGGAACACAACAACCCTCTAAGGAGTTGTTATTTGGCTGCGGTTTTCTGTGAGGTGGAGGTACTTCCCCAGACGGGCTGTTATGATGCGCCCTACCTCTCTCTTCTTGTATAGCATGTATGAATGACGTAACTATTTAAGCGACTTCTAAAAAAGTTATTAATTTGATCCGTCCGTTCGTTCGTTTTGCGATACATATTGTGATATTACTATCGACAATGTATACTTAAAGTGTACAAGTGTAGAGTGCGTGGACCAATACCACTTGGTATGAGACATGTCTAACTGCACCTCTGTACAACTCCCTTGTATATTGTAAATATGTGTGTCCTCTGATACAAATAAAAACTTTATCTCTCTATCTATCCGTATGTTCAGGAACACCGTTCCTATATGAAATCTATATGTTTGACTGTGTGTACGTTTGTCTGTGGGTGTGTCTGTCGCTTTTTTTCGAATATTCGAATTTTGACTTCTGATTCGGATTCAGCATAAAAAAGTAGAATAGGAATGTCTGAAAAACCAACCTCCTGTCTCTTAAGGAACATGGTCAAAATGGCCGACAAATTTAAAAAAACTAAAAATTTTTCCATTTTTATTTCAGATATTTAATAATATTTCTTGGAACATGGTCAAAATGGCGGACAAAATTAAAAAAAAAATTAAATTGTTATATAGTTGGCGGGCCAGGTTCCTGTTCCTCTGGCAATGCAAGCTTGCGCATTCTTAACTGGTTTTTGTATGTATTTATGATACGCCATCTTCCTCAATAGTGATTCAATTTTGTTTTAATGCTCCGATTGGTCTCATAATGAATGAATCAAAGTTATAATTTCACTGAAGTCAGTTTTAAATGTCTTTAAACTTTTGCAATTACAAGAAACTTGTTTTCACTGTGAAACTCCTACAATTAGGATAGTCTCGTATAAGTTTGGTGAATTTATCACTTAATTGAAGTAGTTTTCACGGTTTTTAGGGGTCCATACTTAAAGAGTGTTAAATGTACTCTATTAATAAGGCTCTAACTTCCGTCTGTATCTCTAACACAGCGCTGTATGTAAGGAACCGTAATACGTAGACACTTGAAAATTTCACGGACTCTGTATTTCTAAGTCGGTATACCAACAAATAATACAATGAAATAAAATTAAAAAATAACTTAAGAGTCCAGCGAAAATATTAGATAAGCAGTTATAAATTGCGATAAATCGGCTTACTGGTATACTGGTACATCCTTTAATATATTCAATTTAATATAACTTGCCAGAAACATTTATGTTCTTTTCTGATAATATCTTTAAAAGGCACATCAAAAATATTTTTTTATAAAAAGGCATCATGTAGTAATTATTTTAATTAATTTGCCTTCCTCAAATCATTGAGTGAATCTTTTGGTAGATCAAGTTTTTGAGTCAAGAAGATTAGTATTTGTTTTGGTTCGAATATTATTTGCCATCTTACACCCCGGTGTGGCATAAGTTGCCTCATTAACTCGTCATCAATTTTGAGATGCAAGTAATGCTCTACGCAGGCCTGAACTTAAGACTCCGAGTTTTTTGGAAGCTGTTCATATGAGACTTTCGTTGGTTACGGTTACAGCGAATATATACATAGCATATTCAGGGACTGAGGGAAGCGCCCTGAAAGCTGTGCCTTCTGGCTCCGTTTTAGGCTACTTAAAAGTGTTTAAGTGAACGAAAAGATAGTTTTCCAATCCCATATCTACATTGTTATCGACACTCACTCGTATAACCACGTCATCATGCTTTGCTAGAAGCACATTTAACATATACAATCTTATTCTCTTGTTTCAATCCCATACCATCAATCGTCATCCTTGTGTGCGTTCTGGTTACCTCTCTTTCAAATACCATCATCTTAGTTTTAATATGTCAATCAAGTTTTTTTCCTAACAATATATACATGGATAAGATACTAATATAGGTAGATGTAGTTGTTCTAAATCATTCTAGAAACGTATACCTTGAACAGAAAAGAATTTGCAGTAAATTAGGAAAAACAGTGATGGTCCAATGAGACAAATTATTACAACATTAGTTTTAATTTCATTGTAATTTATTTTTAATTTATCGTACAATAAAGATATTACAACAACAACAAATACATAAAAACAGTATGTATAGGAAATATCTTCAGAAAACGAACGCATACAATAAAGCTTCTCGACTAACTTAAAAGTACCCTTCGCGTCAACGAGTTTCACTTAGCAACACTATTAATAACTCCGACGTACAAACGTTTGCAATCCATCTCTTTCCAACAATGCAGTTATGACAAGGACAGCGTGAAATACGCTTTGCACCACAAAGAGATATTAACGGGCACAGATCGTTACAAGAACCGCCGAGGGTATAATATTCTACTTCACTTTGTGGCCATTAAATAAGCGTTTCACACACTCCATATTTCATAAGCAATATCGGCAGTGCTTTAAGTAAATTGCTTTGAAGATGTTCTAAGCAATTTACTTAAAATACTGAAAGGTGATTTGTCTTATTCTCGTATAAAATTTATTGCCTGTTATTGGTATTTTAGGAAATAGAAATATAATGAGAGTTGTATAAGCAACGTTAAGCCTTTGATTTTATTTTTTGATCAGAGTAAGTTGAGTGTTAACTATAAATTCGAAGGTTCGTGGGTGTTATGCTGGCTTTGATTATATACGATAAACATTTATGTACAAATTATAGACAAGTTCTTCAAGAGCTTGATGTCGTCGTTGCGCGTGTCATTGTAACCGATCACGCAGGTTAAGCAACGACCGCAGCCTGTCTATGGAGGGGTTTATCTATCGCGAGTTTCTCCGTGGTTCGGAGGGTACGTTAAGCCGTCGGTCCCGGCTGTTGTCGATAGATGACAGTCGTTATGCTAAGTCTGTGACCCTCGGGCGGCTTTAAAACACTGGCCTCCCCCAATCCGCATTTGAGCAGCGTGGTGGAGTATGCTCTAATCGCCTTCGGTTGAAGGGAGATCCGTATCCCTGCAGTGGGATGAGTAAGGGTTGATGTGGTGTAGAATAAACAAGTTCCTCTATTTGTTTTAGTATTTTCTATATGTCATTGTAAGTACAAGTATATCTACGACGATATATATGCACGATGAACTGTGTCTGCATATTTTTAATAATGTCTATGAATTTTATATTTGATCTTCGTAAGCACGACCATATATCGATTAGTACTGTTGAAATCACTCCCTATACTATTTCTGAGAAGAAAATCGTGTTAGTAAATCGGGATTGGAGTTTTTGGGAGATGGAAATTTAAAAAGAAGGAATAATACATGCAGTCCTCGCTGTTCTACTGTATAAATCACCATTCTAACAAAGTCCTGTCTTTGCTTTCAAAAAAACTATAGGAAGATTATAAATTATTGTCATTTAGTTTAGGTAGTGCTTCACAAACTTTTGTTTTCAAGTTACACCTACCAAATCAAGAAATTTTCTATGTGTGCTATTGAAACCTATACCTTTACACACACCGACAAAAATGAGTATGAAAAATGACTATGAGTAGATCAGGCTCTATGAAGCAAATACAGTCCTATGTTCCAAAATGTGACGGAAATTATGGCAATGGAAGACGATTTGGATTAATCCATTGCAAAAAAATGATAGATGCTTCTGATACCTATTTACGATGTGCCATCGCAAGCATCCGGAATAGTAGACAAATTTTGCTGAGGAGTACTGCGTTCTCTGAATTAGTTAGCGGCGTTATGCCCTTTAGTACTTCGACCCCTAGAATGTATAGCTCTAACGACTCCTCTGTGGAATGCTAATGGATGCAAGCCAGAATTGTGAGTCTTGCTGGCATTGTTGGTTTTCCATACAAATTGACGAAGATGAAGCCTTTGACCGACTCTCTAGTACACTTGGTACACGTGGTGACGCTACTAACCAACAGATAATTGAAGTTCCCATATTCTGATTAATATTAAGCATCATCAGCACTCTGGAACAGTTGCCTGACTTCATCTGAGGTTCATTTTCAAAAGAAACATTTTGTTTTTCAGGAATAACTTACAAGCAGGATCTTAAATATAAAATTTGATGCCAACAGTTTTTCCAAAATTAGCCATTTCCTTTATTTATTTTTGTATCTACATGTGCATATTGTGAACATGTTCAGATATCATTTCTGTTTGTATTTATTTTATATGCCGTATCTTGGTCTCATTAATAGTATTAAATATGTTCACATATAATCAACAGTTTATGGTTCAAAATGATTATGAATTTCATGAAGTTTGCCAGGTGGAGAATACGTAAGCTCTAAGCATTTAGTTCACTAAAATGTGAGCTTACGTATTCTAGGCATTATCAATTTATTGTCATGGTAGTTTAAGAAAATTAATTACTACAGGCTTTAGTCCCGAACGATGTTACGAGATCAAGAACTATGTTTTATTTCCGCGAGTTCCTCTGCGAGTGACAAAACTCTTTTCGTCTTTGGATCCATTTTCGTCGATGATGTGAATAATCAGAATCGTATGATTCCCATAGTTGTATGCAGGACCTGCAGGACCGAGATTCAAAGCCTTTAAAGTTAAAATTATTACTCTGGAGTAGCGTGTTTAAACCCAATACAAACTCTTTCAGTTGAAGTAATTCAATTATCGCAGCGAAGGAAAGAGTGCAAGATTTGATAACTGAATGGCGTGCCGCTGTTTTTATGGCCCCTTCATCTCCAGGCTCAGAGCCGACCGGAGGCATTTGTTTTCCATCACCCGTATTTTCCTGTTCCATTACGGTATATTAAAGGACACGCCGACTCCGGTGTATCAGGGAGTTTTTCATTACCGACGCTTTTAGCACCGCTCCGATTCGTTTGAAAATCTTTTGTGCGCCTGGGAACAGTTTTTGGTCATAAATGATGTCATGCTTTCGTATATAATGTAGAGCTTATAGCTGACAAGTAAGCACAAGGCCTGCCTGAATGCGAAAAATGCGAAATAGTTAACGTAGCCTTGCAGTTCAATAAGTATTGTTGGCGCGTTGCCGCACCCGACTGATACCGCTATAACTCGAGAGTTTATTGGTAATCATACTCACTCACGTGAATACAACATCCCTCTGTTCTTTTTCTTCTCAGCGATATCCCGTTTCCTAATCCTTTAAGATTGTCGACGTCCGATACCTAAGCCTAAGGATTTGGCAAAGGTACTGATTACTGATGGAGCGACTGCCGTATATTGACGATTGCAACCCAAAAACTATCACTCCATTTCCGTCATCATCATCAGTTCTACACCGTAGCTAATGCAACACCGAGCTGGCCAGTGACCTAACTTACTCGTAGCAGTAATTCTTCAAGGATTCCTTTGGCTAATACTCTTCTGGAAGGTGGACATACTTGCCCAGTCACCATTCTACTAACTTCATTGTGCCTTAGATTTTCAATAGAGCCTTATTTACTTATCGTTAAGGTGCACTTTGTATGGACAGGTTGCCTATGGCTGTAACGGTCATCAACTTTTAATAAGTAGCTAAGTGTAAACTCTCAATGTAACATTACACTGCAGACACTCGTGTACGCCTCTTCAGGTAAGGCCCATTAGAACAGGCTTACCCTTTGCCCGATGATTCTAGTGCCAGTACCGATGCTGTTATAGGTCTACTACTGCTAGGATACTACTCTAATACTACACCAACCCTTACTCATCCCACTGCAGGGATACGGGTTTTCCTTGAATAGACGGGGTTTAGAGCATACTCCATGCTGCTCAACTGCGGGTTGGCAGAGGCGAGACTTTTCAACTCACCCGAAGACCACTGTATTAGCTTAACGGCTGTTATCTATAGACAACAGTCAGGATCGAGGGATTAGGGCTTTATGAAGCCTATATATATATTAGGCATAAAAGGAGGAGCCGATACTGTACTACTATACTGATAAGTAGGATACTGATAGATCAGAACTCACAACTATTCTCATCTTTAGGCTGGTGTTCCTTAGAAGTTTTTTTTTATATACAACTGGTTTGGCAAACAAGCATGCGATCATGCAGATGGTAAGCGGTCACCGCAGCCTATTGACGCTCGCAACACCACGGGGATGTTACTCGCGCGCTGCCTATCTTGTGACCTAAGGCTGTTTCGTCACATTACCCAATAATTTCTCTGCCATATCTCACCTTTCAAACCGGAACACACCTATATAAATACAGCTGCTTGGCTTTAGAAATAGGTGAGACAGAGGTACCCATGCAGACGACTTTTGTACAAAGTCTCCCTCTGATATCGCCTGAATGATAGTTTTTCTAAGGTCCACCACCATTGGTGGCGGAAGCACACAAAGCAGCTTAGATCAAATTGCATGTAAATTTGACTTTCGCAAAATAACGCCTGAATCTATTAACTAGATAGTTTTTCTGTCACATAGATAATAATGTGCCATATTTTATTTCTACTATTTCAAAACATTTTTCTGCCACGTGAAATTATAGAACACACCTTCCTCAGCAGCTTGCCCGAATGAATAGGTTAAGAAGATTTTCAAGATGTCTATTATGTTTAGCTTATAAACATAATAATAATAATAATAAATAATAAAATTGTTTATTTCAATAACATGGTACATCATATTTTAGCAGATTCCGGAGTTACCATTTAAGTATAAAATACTTGTGTTAGATAACTCCGCTCTTCGGTAATTATTCACATTATGTTAACTAGATTATACAAAATCAAAATCCACAAGTAGGTACACTCTATGTTAGAAAATTAACTTTAAGGTGAAATATCTCTTCGTGTCAATGTGTGTGTGTGTGTGTTGTGAAATGTATACTATATATATATATAAATACTATATTGCATCTGTACATAATTATAAGAAAGAAAAAATATATAATACAATTATTGTAATGTTAGGGACATTTGGTATAATTTGTGTAATGTTTTATAATATATAATTATTAATATTCCCAATATTATATCGCAACATAATAATAGAACAGAACACTCCTTATTGCACCAATAACAAATAGGTACATATAATAAAAAATATAAGGTATGATTGAATGGGTTGAGGTGCTATATTCGTGGGTACTTAATGAGAATTACCTGTAGGGTAGTAAAAATATTGTCAGTTGTTTGAATGTAATATGGATTCCGTTCCTTCATAGTCAAGTTTTTTCAACCATGCAGTGACCAGCTTTTTGCATTCAAATTGGGACTTAGTGTAGTAGTTAAGAATTCTATTTAATTTGTTATATACAAAAGTAGATTGACTTTTAAACTGTAATTGGTAGAACTTTGTTTTACCAATATAGTAGAATACAACATTATAAGGGTTTCGCTTTCTAAGAGTATTCTGATCAGGTGATGTAGTTTTATGAACTTTGAGGACACAATTTAAAACGAATAACTGTCTAACCGTCAATATGTCACATTCTGTGTAAAGTTTATAGGTGCTGTATGTGATTTTTTTAAATAACATTACCTTTAGGAGCGCTCGTTGTGCCCTTTCTAGGGTAATGATTTTAGTTTTATGTGTGCCACCCCAGACGGATATACAATATGCTAATATTGGTTGTACTAGACTTGTATAGATATAGGTAATAAGTCTGCGATCAGCAATGTATCTAAGGTGTTTGAAAAGCCACAGAAGCCTACGAACGCGAAGTGTACACATGTCTACCTGTTTGTGCCAGTTTAAATGCTGGTCAAGGTAAACACCAAGGTATTTGGTGAAGGCAACTTTTATTAGTGGTGGACAGTTACATTTATTGTTGGGACTTAAGCAAGAATGGGAAATTAGTAGCAGATTGTCTTTGGGTTGGGATGATTTTTTGATGGAAAAGGTTATGTAGTTGGTTTTGTCGGTATTCAGTGTTAATTGATTGCTGAGTAGCCATTTGTTAACAGTATGGAGCCCTATAGAAGCCTTCTCATATACCTTATTCCAGGTACCGCCGTGGAATAACAGCGCAGTATCATCGGCATACGAAAAGATTTTACCATTAACTAATTTGGTCTCGGTGAGATCGTTAATATAAACTAAGAATAAAGTAGGTCCAAGTATGCTACCCTGAGGAACGCCGTAAAGTGTACAAATTTCTTCAGAACTATAGGTATTGTCATCCAGTTTTACCATTTGAGTACGGTTCGACAGGTAATCCGTAAGCAGGTTAAGGAACAAACCTCGCACACCTATGCTTTCGAGCTTTTTTATGAGGATAGGGATAGAAACCGAGTCGAACGCTTTTTTTAGGTCCAGGAATATACATAGAGCCTTCTCTTTACAGTCAAGATAGTTAGTTATATCACCCGTCAGCTCTGAAATTGCGTCTTCTGTACTTTTCTTTTCGCGGAAACCGTATTGTGAATCTGAAAGTATATTATATTTATTAAGAAAATTAATTAGTCGCTTATTTATAATTTTTTCTAAAATTTTGGATAGTGCAGTAAGGACAGATATGGGTCTATAGTTGTTTAAGTCATCTCTATTCCCACTCTTATAAACCGGATGAATAATAGCGCGTTTTAGTGGAAGGGGAAATATTCCTTTAGCGAAACACAGACAGCATAGACGATTGATGCTGGGAGCTAGCTCGACTTTCGCTAGTTGAATGAATCTAGCGGGTATTTTGTCCCAGCCAGTAGCAGAATCTGACTTGAGGTTGGAGATGATAGAGTCAATTTCCGTTAGTTCCGGGTCAATTAAGCCGATCGAATTAACCAAACGATGAAGTGGTTTGTTAGATTCCGTAATATTTGAGTGGTGATCCACCTTCAACTGCTGCGCTAACGTCTCTCCTACTTTTGTGAAGTGTTGATTTATAGTGTTCGCCGATTCGTGAGGAGTGTTGGCTAGAAGGCCCAAGTCATGTTTTGAGGATGGTCTGTTTTTAAGATTGGTAATATCTTTAATTGTATTCCAAAGCACTTTGCTATTATTCTTGGATTTTCTAATTAAGTCACGCTCATATTTCCATTTCAGATTTTTTAACAAATTGTTACAAAAATTTCGATATCTTTTGTAGGTCGTCATTAAGGTCGGGTTATTTTTATCTTGTTGGTATTGTTTTTGCAGTCTGTTTCTATTTTTAATACACTTGAGGAGACCAGCCGTTATCCATGGTTTCAAAGTTCGTTGATTGCTAGGAATATTTATAGTTTCCGTATTTGCAGATAATGAGGAGCTAATTACATCGATTAATTTATGACATAAAATGTTAGGGTCTTCAATTGTTATAAGTTCATTTAAATTTTGATTACGTAATGTGTTAACGGCTTCAGCATAATTTATTTTAGTTCTTACGGTCTTTCTGTTAGTAAATTTACTTTGTATATCATAGACATTAATTAAGATCATTAGATGGTCAGTCACAGTGGTCTCCAGTATAGCTACTGTTGCAGAGAATTTATTCGGATCAAGGTTAGCAAATACATGGTCAATACAGCTATCAACTCTGGTATTGGAGACATGACTCGGCAGTAGGGCATGGTCGGCCATCATATCCAGATAATTACGGCTACGGGCATCTAAGTGGTTTTCTAATATATTAATGTTGATGTCACCGGTAACAATTACGTTTTTATTCATGCTTAAAGAGTTTAGATGCGAGTCAAGGGAATTAATAAAATTATTGATGTTATAATTGGACGGCGATCTGTATATACAGAGAATATTAGTGTTCAATATATAGACCTCAAGGCAGGAGGCGTCATTGATATAGATCTCTTTAACTGTATGCTCCAGTGCGTTATGTATATATACAACAACACCGTCATTTTGATTAATTTTACTAGTGGTGCTATAAGCGTTGTAGCCCGGTCTGTTGGGTAGGGGGATATCATAGTTTAGCCTACATTCCGTGAGTATTAGTATATCAAGATGTTGGTCAAGAAGAGCTAGGTTAGCTGTTAGGTCGTCGAAATTTTTATTGATGCTTCTGATGTTCTGAGTAATCATAGAAAATTTAGGTGTCTGGGGAGATAGAAGCTCTTGGAGTTTATCAGGGTGACAAGTAAAGCTTGTAATGTTGCTAATGACGTCCAATTCGTTAGTAATTCGTGTTCTATTATCCATTATTAGCATGAAAAACAGTCGAAGGCGTAAACAGAAGTATATAATAATATACTATAGGTTCGGTGTGGGATATGTCATGTAGAACAGTATCGCAATTTGTATTGAAAACTATGACTTTATGTGGGTAGGATAACGGATTAGTTATTAGATTGATCCTTGAATAAGCAGAACACGATTCAGAGTACACGAGCAATAGCAAAATAAGGTCCAATATTAGGCGAATAGAGTGCAAAGAAGAGTATAATATAATAGTAATAGTAACCAGTGTATATGATTTAGGGATTATGCGATATATTATGTAGTATAATGTGTGAATATATTTATGAATTAAGATAAAAGAATGTATGTATAGTCTGTTATGAGTGTGATTACAAAAAATTGAGTGAAATATACAATTATGGGAAACAAATATAAGAACTAAATTTAAAACTAAAATTAAAGCAATTTTGGTAGTGCTACCAGGAATACGGCCAAGAACAATTGCACTTAGAAAAGCTAGTCAGTCATTCTTCAATGTGTGGATTTGGGCTTCGTTACTTAGCTGAATGATAGGCGAGTTGTCATCCTTCCTGACGTAGATCCGTCCGTAAGATGTCCAACAGTATTTGTAGTTTTTGATTTTCTTTAGGTCTCTTGCCAGAAAGTAGAGTCTGGAAGCTTTCGGTGTCAAATATTCAGAAATGAAAATGGGATTGTCAGGATTCTTCATGATGCCCAAGTGTTTAGCACACAATTTATTTGAGATATTACGCTTATTGAAGGCCTTCGCGCCTCTGAGGATGTCTTCTTTGAGAAGGGTGGAGCTGAGCTCAACTATGACAGATTTATTCTCTGTGGTACCCTTGGATTTATAGATATCCTTAATGTCTGGTCTACCGGTACTCAAGTTTAAGGTTTTTGAGAGATTTTCAACTAAATTCACCAAGGCATCATTGGTCTCCTTTTGGCTAAGTGGAACGTTTTTTATTTCTATGGCGGTTTTACGACTTGTCCTTAGTGTATCTTCTAGCCGTTCTTCCATTACTGCTATATACCTGTCTTTCTTATCTATTTCTTTTTCTAAACGTTCCACTCTCTTCTTAAACTCTGCATTCTGTTCAGCCAAGAACGTGATTGTGGTTTCAATGGTGGAGTTTGCCGATTGTATTTCTTTCAGAATTGGAAATAGTTTTTGCATTTGAGTGTCCTGCTTATTAGACCACGTCTGAAACAACTCCTTCATTTCACTTCGAAAATCAGCAAAATTTGTATCATCGTCCACTCTTTTTCTCTTTATTCTTGAAATGGCAAAATTACATTTTGGGGTAACATCATCCGGAAAATTGATATTAAGGTTCGGCTCAGAGCTCGATTTGTCTAATTGATTTGGAGGATCCATTTATGTTAATTGCAGATGAGTAATAAAGCAGCCAGGCGGTTCCTTCTACTGAGTTGTACTTTAGTTATCCCACCCAAAAAGATGGTCACCCTATTAATGGTCACACCCCACCGATGTAGTCATCAGATGTCCGATCCAATCACCAGTGTCAATCAGCGATGCGCGAGCGTTTCTAAGCCGCCAACCAGATGTTAACAGATCTTCAACCTAAGTGGTGGGCGATTAGAAGGAAATCAGGTTGAGAATACCTTGCATGTGGTTGATGAGTGTGGTCGCGCGATCTTCTAACTAAATATGTGCCCCTGGTACTTCACTGTATTATTCCGACTTAATATTTAAGTAGTAAAAAGTAAAAAATAAAACAAAATGTGCACTTGGGACGTCAATACCATACGGTGGTCCGACAGGAAGGAACATAGCAATAGGTTGTTGAAGCTAAAGCACCGCTGATTTCTATGGGCGGCGGTGATTTCTTACCATCACAGAAGATCCACATGCGCGGCTTGCCTCATCTTTTACATAAAAATAGGCTTACACTTAGGCTTAATTATTTAGTATGTCGGGAGACATGCAAGCATACGGTGCACCTGATGTAAAGCGGGTACCGTAGCCTATTAACGCTTGCGATATATTAATCACTCGTGCGATGCCTCCTCTGCTGCAACAACAACTCCTTGGGAGCTTACTTGTGACCTCATTCACACGCAGGAACACAAAAACCCTCTTGAGAATTGTTATTTGGCTGCGGTTTTCTGTGAGGTGGAGGTACTTCCCCAGACGGGCTGCTTTGATGCGCCCTACCTCTCCAGACCAAGACAATCAAACATGTTCATGCACGCAAATGTTTGCCTTGTGTGGGAATCGAACCCACGAGCGTCGGTTTCAAAGTCGCGTCATTTACGGCTGAGCCACCGAGGTGTCATTTGTATAATTATTATTATATTTATATGGCAAAATGTACGGAATTTGAGTAAAAATTTTTCGAATTCATTTCAGATTGCCCCTCAAAATAATACCTACAGACAGAGTGGAGATACTATGTATCTTTATCATTACGTCAAGTCTCTTGCTGTGTAAGTAGAGATGTTTCTAATTAATTTGTTGGGAAAAGTCATACTATAATTTAGACGGGAAATTAGCTCATGTCGAGAGCTACGAACAATTTGATCCTTGGCGTTCTTAGCAATTTTCACGCTTACAGCCTGCCTGTCTGGATGAAAAAGTTGTGTTCCATTTAGCTATAAGCCTCTCGGATAGCACTTTAAGGAGTTTGCGGGCACGAGAGATGCTGACTCAAAGATTATAGGATCACCCTCACTACCGACCCGCGGATAACATTACAATACCAACTCTATTACACGGACATACGAACTTATTTCCCCTGGCACATGACCTAAAGAAGCAATGGGCACGCATATTCTTTCGCCATGTCCCGAGCTATTTTGCACCCGTCCTATATGTTCCAAATGAAAATAATAATTTTCAACTCTAATCCTTGCATGTAAGGACTCGTTTTAGACTGCCGAGTTAGAAAGTAGGTTGGCTGAAATACGCTTTAGGAGTTATGACCCACAAATAAGTTTAGGTGGTTTGGTAATGGAAGGCTTTTGCTTAAAACGAAAGCTAGTATGCTTTTAGAAACGAACTCGAAATATTAAGATCTAACAATGAGAGCTGGATGGCATCGTTGCGCATGTCATTCTAACCGAACACGCAGGTTAAGCAATGTTGAGCGCAGCCTGTCTATGGATTGGTTCTTCTATCTCAAGTTTCTCAGTGCTTCAGATGGAGCGTCAAGCCGTCGGTCCCGGTTTTGTCGATATATGACAGTCGTTAAGCTAAGACAGTGGCCATCGAGCGGCTTGAAAACACTGGCTTCCGCCAATCCGCATTTGAGCAGCGTGGTGGAGTATGCTCTAAACCCCTTCGGCTGATGGGAGACCCGTATCCCTGCAGTGGGATGAGTAAGGGTTGATGTGGTGTGGAGTAAACAAAAATAAAATGTTTGTACTCCGTCGGGAGACATACAAGCATACGGCCCACCTGATGTAAAGCGGGTACCGTAGCCTATTAACGCTTGCGATATATTATGCATCACTCGCGCGATGCTTCCTCTGCTGCTTACACAGCAACTCCTTGCTTTGCTTACTGGTGACCTCACTCACACGCAGGAACATTCAACCCTCTAGGGAGTTGTTATTGGTTGCGGTTTTCTGTAAGGTGGAGGTACTTCTCCAGACGGGCTGCTTTGATGCGCCCTTTGAAGCAGTAACGTTGCATAAAAAAAATCCAAATTTTATAAATATATTTCCAAGTTTCCGAGTTCATAGAATATAGCTGTGTGTATATTTGTATATCACCTATTCAATATATAGAAAATGATTCTATTCGATAGGAATATCTCAAATTGAAAACCATATTAAAAGTCAAATTCTTACGAAATTGTTCACTATATATTTTTTTGTCATTAAAAATCTAAGTTTTAAGAGAGGTAGAGCGCATCAAAGCTGTCTGTCTGGGGAAGTACCTCCACCTCACAGAAAACCGCAACCAATAACAACTCCCTAGAGGGTTGCTGTGTTCCTGCGTGTGAGTGAGGTCACTAGTAAGCTCCCAAGAAGTTGCTGTGTAAGCAGCAGATGAGGCTCGCGCGAGTGATACTTAATATATCGCAAGCGTTAATAGGCTACCGTACCCGCTTTACATCAGGCTTACATCTTTCTATCTATTTATCTATAACTTCGCGCAAATCCCTTACAGGGTAAACAGAGAGAACCGAGCGCCATATGACTCGTGCCTTACACACATGACTCGCTGCTTTAACAATCATTTCAGTTCTCCAGCACGCTCGCCGGTTTCTAAAGCTGCAGATATCACCTTCTTTCTGATAATACACGATCAATTTGGTTGGTAAATCTTGGCCTTTCTCGGCTCGTACATAGTTCAACTTTTGCGTTGTCTTCGTATGCCTCTGACAGCAATCCAAGATAGGATAGGATTTCACCCTCCTTTTAAATACCTGTCTACATACTTTTGCTGTTAAGCTGATCAAACTAAAGGCGATTTTTCCTTTCTAACTATCAAAGTTTGACTTACAGGCATACTTAGTACCTTAGCTAGTATTTGTATCAATTGATAATTTTGATGAGCTCGGCGGTCGAGTTAACAATTCTATTGTAACTGCATGAACATATCTATTTGTCTTGGTTTCGGAGTTTTAAAAGTGGTATAGCGCATCAAAATAACTCGACTAGGGAGGTACGTCACAGAAAACCGCAGCCAAATAACTCCTACCTCTGTGTTCACTACGCCGATTGCCAGTAACCTACTAAGGAGTTGCTGTGTTAGCAGTATACATTTAACAATAAAAAAAAACCCATCCTAATCGGTTCACCCATCTAATAGCCATGGTACTACAGACAAACATACGGAAATGCACACGTTGCCTCGGGGGTTAAAAATATTCCTTTGTGTTCGCTCTTACTTGTCTATTTATATAAAAATGAATGTTTGTCAGTATGTCCTCTATGGACTCAAAAACGGCTAGGAAGATTTTTATGAAATTTTCAGTGAATCTTCAGGTTAGCCCAGCAGGTGATCCTGTGAAGTTTGGTAGCGATCGTATCACCCGTGCGAAGCCGGGGCGGATAGCTAGTTTTATATAGATATACAATTCCAAACAAACAAAAGTTGTCACCTAAAAATGTTATAAAACATTTACCTACATACCCAGTTATATTCGAAGGTGTTGGGTCACACGGCCATATATCAAATATCGTAAAAGCAGAAAAGTTTTTGATGTCCCCTCAAGGGTTTTATTAGGCTCTGTTTATTGCGCATTTTATGGTAGGCAAGAATTACCTGAATTCACATAACTTATTTTATTGCTATAGTGAAGAAATTTTTTGCTAAAGGCAACTAATCTTTCTTTTTAGGTCAATACAAACATTTGAACGGATTAATAACAAAGCTAAGATACTTTTCCTACTGTTATCCCGTTTCATAAACCATTAGGATTGGCGGGGTGCGGTGCTACCTAAGCCAAAGGATTTGGTGAAAATACTGATTTTACCATGGAGTGACTGCCATCAGAATCCATAAACCAGAGGGAAAATGAGACCTTTCTTAGATTAGGTCGCGTGTATTTTGAAATTTTATTTCTTGGACATGCGCGGTGTCCTCACAATTGCCTTCACCGCTGAAAAAGGGATAGTTACAAATCTTTACACAGTATAAAACAAAGTTACTTCCCACCGTCTGTACGCGTAGATCTTTTAAATTACGCAACGGATTTTAATGTGATTTTCATTAATAGACAGAGCGATTCAAGAGGAATGTTTATATGTATAATACATGCATATTATATTAGAGAAAAGTCAAGAATTTCAAAGATTTGTAATGCAAAGTCGTAAAAACATATTTTGTGCGCTTGTATTGCAAACGCTGGCTAAATCTTACGAGATAGGTCATAATAATGTACTAGAAAATTATATATCTTATACTTATTATACATATGTATATCTCCAAAGGTTAACCATTTTTATCTTTTACATGTTACTAAAAAATAATGGTTTATTTACTAAGCTATTTTAATCAATACAGTATGATTACTTTTCAAATTAAATACATTAGATACGGTATCCTAGGTTTTCTTCACTTTCAATTGCAAGCCTTTCTTCATACAATCATCTTTCATTGTTGTAACTAGTGTTTGCAGATCGGATGGTGATGGTCATTCTGCTATTAATACCGCGTCGTTTGCATGAAGCAGGCGGTTGATTACTGAGTCATCCATTCGTATTCCTATATTCAATTTTCTTATAGTAGTTGTTTAAGTTATTATATACATGAATAGAGAAATATATTTACGGGTATGTCACGCAAATATTATACATATATACATTAGAACAATAGTTTTATTCGTTAAATATAAAGTAATATGTGAATGTATGTATTTGCAGTGTCTTTGCTGAATCTCAAGTGCATCAAGGTTACACACACCCCATCATAAACAGTTCTGGCGTCTATTTCTACTATTTAGAAAAATTGAAAATACAGAATGATTACTTAAGTATCCCCATACGTTGAACATATTACATTTTAACCCGCACATAGATAACATCAACACTGCATTAGGGACTGCTAGATTCTTATGTAAACAAGCGGGTGTTCTAAAAATCCATGCCATAACTTGTTAGTACCCCTCACAGTGCGATGCACTGATATGGTAAATCAGTTGAATTCTATAGCTCACCTGTTGGACAAAATAAACCAAAACGGGCATGGATTGGAGGAATAGGTACTGGTATGGAACACATCTTCGGTACCCTGGACGAAAATGATGCTTTGAAATACAAGAACGCGATAGATTCTTAACTTAAGTATTTAATAAATTAGGGTTTGAGACTAGCATGAATTACGTTATAAATAGCATCGAAACATGCTCGCGCTTTCATTCCAATTAGAGGATGTGATAAGCGCCGTATTAACTTATATTGAAAACATCATGCACCCGGCTGTGATAACACCGCTACAGCTGTAACGAGAACTCGCCGATTGCTATAGACACTTACCCAGCCATTTAAATTTTTTTTGAATTAGATTTAAGCGCTATACATACCATATTACATTTATAATATGTTATTTGCTGTTACGCAAAAAAAATAAACTTGTATTTGTATTGCATATACCACTAGTTAATACCAACGATTATGCTCTTTTTCACCATTAGCTGCCAATGCCCCATAAGGTAAAGATGTTAGATATTTATAGTATAATACGCCTCAAAAATAATTACATAGAAATACCAAGGACAAGATGAACTAATGTTATATGAACAGCCTCATGGAGTATGTAACGATAGGCTCTGCAACGTATAATATGTGCAGTGTTAGTGAAATGTTTGTTTCGGATGCTAAACCAAGTTGTGAAAGCGAACTAATATCAAAGGTGATAACGAAAATACCAACCCAGTGCGTAACTAAAGCTATATTCGGTAAACTCGGAAATAGCAACCTGACACAAAAAGCGGTCTCGATCCGGCGCGGTGCTTTTTGTGTGACAGGTTGCATACAAACACGACCGTTACAAAAAGTCCCTTTCCAGATCGCTGCCGCTTTTCCCAAGTTGACATTTAAGCGAATTTTTATCTCTAAAGTGTCGAGTGTTTCTGGGTAAAACTTTAAACACCCAGATAATACGGGTGAAAGCGGAGACAGCATCTATAAAATATTACATTAGGTGGTCCTCGATGTCACAAAGACACATCTTAGATTTTTAAATAAAATCTTACTTTAGCTTCATTTTCCATACTTTTCTTTATTAAACTACCCACATTTTAGAAATGACCGTTGGTGAATAATGATTTCTGATATAAACTTTAATTTTTCAAATCGTCAATAAATGTATAGTACTCGTAATTATATACTACCGACTCGCCCCTGCTTCCAGGGGTAGATCGATTGAAAGAACAATAAGGACTTTAACATCATGATGTCAATGTCATCATCTTTTGATTCTACGCGTGTTTTGACGGATTAGTTATAACAAAAAACGGCTCCTGTGACTAGTTAGCCATATGGTTTCGTACAGTTTTTTGTGGGTAAAGATGAATACTGTAAAGATACAGTACATTATTTTACGTATAATCAATAATTTTCGCAATGAATGCCAAAGAATATCTTTTGCAGGGAAAATTTTAATACTGTGGGTCACATTTTAGCAATTTTGGTAGAAATTCCTAATCTTTTTAAATTAAAATGTAGTCTATGTTTGCCATTGATAATGTAGCTTTCTATTCAAGAAAGAATTTTTAAAATCTGTTAAGTATCTTTTATGTTCACCCGTAACAAACATACAAAAAATCAAAGTTTTTCTGTCCATAGTTTAGATAACAAACAAGGATATAGGAACAAAGGAAGGTCAAGACTCAACTACCACGATTAAATTGGTCATATAGATAGATAGTGTCAGAAGTCTTAGAAATCGGAGAGCGTAAAAGAAAAGACATATGAATGTTAAAGAAACCAGTGAGATGTGCACGAAACGATTTACGTGCTCGGATGCCTCTACCTACCCCGCAAGAGACTTGTCGTTAGGATATAGATAGATTATATCATTTAGTCTATTATACGTCAGCACTTAACTCGAGACTATAAGCTTGTTTACTCTGCAAGTATTCTGGATATAGGGATAATAAAAATATTTCTCCTCATTCGAGTTCCATCAGACATTCTATATAGAGGTGAGATAATCCAGACATATTCAAGGTCTCAGGGATATTGCCTTTCATATTCAATCAACCTAAAAGCATTTATGTCTAGAAAACCTTAGCATTCTCGAGGTTGTTTCGACGGTTTACAAAGAAACCCTCTCGGTTAAAAGACCCGATTGAGGTTAATACCAAAATGCTTTCGGTTTATCCTTAGACATTATATTAGGGTTTATAGCAAAGTATTCAGTAATTCTAAGGAAACCTTGTTAATTGGCTCTATGGTCTAATAAACGTAACAGTCACGAATCGATCGATAAGGGTTCGTACCATTATCTATAAAAATGGCAAAAAAAATCACGTTTGTTGTATAGGAGTCCCCCTTAAATATTTGTTTTATTTTAATTTAATTATTTATTCTTAAAGTGAATATATAACTAAATATTCTGTGAATATTTCAAGCGTCTACCTGTTGCCGTTATCAATTTCGAGCAAAAACGAACAAATAAAATCACGTTTGTTGTGTGGGAGCCCCATAAATATTTATTTTGTTCTATTTTTTAGTATTTGTTGTTATAGCGGCAACAGAAATACATCATCTGGGAAAATTTCAACTGTCTAACTATCACGGTTCAAGAGATATAGCCTGGTGACAAACGGACGGACGGACGGACAGCGGAGCCTCAGTAATAGGGTTCCGTTTTACCCTTTGGGTACGGAACCCTAGAAACGAATGCGATTGAATTAAACAATTTTTAACGGAAGTATCGCGTGTTTTATTTATTTTGTTGAACCTGACGTTTCGAACGCATTGCAGCGTCCGTGGTCGCAGGAAGACTAAGGT
This sequence comes from Pyralis farinalis, assembly GCA_947507595.1. Taxonomy (NCBI): domain Eukaryota; kingdom Metazoa; phylum Arthropoda; class Insecta; order Lepidoptera; family Pyralidae; genus Pyralis; species Pyralis farinalis. The sequence continues at coordinate 25,398,523 of OX382278.1, forward strand.
GGTATTTATCTTACATTAGTTATTCAATTATTACATCTACCGACATGGATGGACTAATTATATACGAGTATGTTGCGATTCACACAAAAATCGCTCACAGTGTCCGAACGTTTGTTAGTAAATCTATGGGTTTGTGACTTGATTATTTTTAGAACTGGATCCCAAGCAGGTGGTACTTGCCAACCATCTTCTCTATTGAAATTGGGGTGTTTTCTTATTTCAATAGCCTCGCGCAACATTCTCGGCATGTAGCGATTCTCAATGGCGAGGATTTGTGGTACACGCGATACTTCCGTTAAAAATTGTTTAATTCAATGTGTAACAATCGTGAAACCCTAAGACAATACAACGAATGCGATGTTTTCAGGGTTCGTGTATCTATCATATATTCTAACATAACTTCCAAATCCATGAAGAAATTGAGATGTGTGAGGTATTGTTAAAATCCTTACGTTATCTCGGATAACATATGCTATACGACATGATAATAAACACAATATTATGTATTCCAAGTTGTTCATACTAAAGAAAAACTCAAAAAGAAAAATAAAACAAATCAATCAAGTGAGAATTAAAGAGTTTTGAATAGTGATCTTATTTTGTTTTTTAATAAAATGGTATAAACAATTAATTTTATACTTAATCTTACATTTATAAATGTCATATATGTGTTAGCTTAGAAATATATGCATGTGTGTTTTTTTAATGACTTATGCGTAGTTATTTTCACTGCGCAATATGAGAAGTAGATGAATATACCTTTATCGCTTAAACCATTCCGGAGATTAAGTTTTTATGTTTTCGTACTTCATAGGAGTCATTTTATTTTTTGATAACAAAGTGCCTGTATTGACTGGTAGATGAGCTATTGACATGTCTATGTTTTATTAATATCCATACAGAAGTTTTCAAGTGATACGTATACAGATACGCAAGATTATAAAATATTTTGGTCCCAATATTATTACTATATGGTTCTCTGCTGCCTACCCCGCAAGGGATTTAGCATGAAGATATACATACGTACTTTTTTTTCATTGTTATTTCACGAACAGCGACGGTTTCGTACACTTCTATATATGTTACAGTATTGATGGCCTGGTACAGTACAATTGGAACAATGTACGATGTAACATAAAATAATATCAAGTAGAAAATAACTATAAAACCACTTTACCTTAAGAAGATTAATATGTTCCTGGAAATGAGTGCGATTATAAGAAAGCTGCGAAGAAGAAAGGTTGTGTTAGTAGTGAGGATGTTTTTCAAAATATAACTCGTGTTACAGGCGTCCATAGCTTATGCTTCATATCAGGTGGGTTGTATGCTTGCTTACAACCTAATGTTTTAGGGTTTCGTACACCATTAGGTGAATACGTACCGTCATAAAATTTAGCTTTATTATTCGTATATATGTCTACATAGAATGCATAGTTAGCCTAGTATAGTGGATGCTATAACCTAACGACGCTTACAATATGAATTGTATCGCTCATTGTCAGCTCCACTGCTAACTCCGCAACTCTCCAGGAGTTTACTGGTAACCAACTTCACTTACAGGAATACAATAAGTCCCCAGAAAGTTGTTATTATTGGCCGCGGTTTTCTGTGACTAGTTTCTAGTAATAAAACCAGTTGAGAATGCGCAAGCTTGCATTGCCAGAGGAATACCTGGCTCGTCAATTATATGACAATTCTAATTTTTTTTTATATTCGGCCATTTTGACCATGTTCCTTAAAGATAGGAACGGTGTTCCTGAACATTCCTATTCTACTTTTTTATGCTGAATCCGAATCTGAAGTCAAAATTCGAATATACGAAAAAAAGCGACAGACAAACACACAGACAAACGCACAGACAAACATATAGATTTCATATAATAGGAACGGTATTCCTGAAAATGAAAATTTCAAATGATTCGTACAGAGTCCTCGATGCTCGACTCTGACATACACTTACGGGACAGTCCCACCACTCATACCCACCACTGTGTCTCCTGTGTAGCCAGAATTAACAGCGGCGACCAACAAACAGGCAATGAACAGTGAAGTTCACTGCCGTCCCGGGGCTTAAACTACAGCTGCCTTGGAACTCACAACGAATTTAATCAGAAGCAATTTGTAGGAGTAGGAAGTTTTGAAATTGACTCACACTTGACCAATTTTATTTTATGAGGTAGGTATACCTGCTTCTAGATATAATACACAAGTTGAGATGATAAGAAACGCTTTGGAAAATTTCCCACGGGAGAGGTCATACAGGAAATCAAAGGAAAGTACGGTTTATTCGTAAATAATACAAAAACATTTGGCGAAGGGATACTGCCTCGCAAATCAATTCCTTGTTATTCGTTTATCCCTAGGGGGCTTACACAAAGGAAAATAATTGATTAAGAAGAGTGATCAGCTAACACGCGTGTATAGAATGAATGGGCGTTTGTATGGCGAGTAAAAAGACTGATTTGGACAATTTATCCAACCTGTAGTAAGCTCATTTATCTGCGTAGGGCTGGAGCGAAGGCTTTTTGCGATGTTTTCTGAGAAATGTAATACACATATTGCTAACAAATTGGGGGTGAAAATAGATTTCATCAAAATCCCTAATATATCATATGTATTTCTTAATGTAGGATTGCGCATAGGTAACCTTGTGATGAACTGTCTGCTGTATGCAGACGATGCCGTGATATTAGCAGAAATACCATCTGAACTGCAAAAACTGATCGCAATGATGAAAGACGATTATATGGAGAAAAGCTTACAATTGAATGTGAATAAAACAAGATAATGGTATTTCAAAGAGAAGAAACCAGAACCAATGTAAGGATAACGGTGGATGATGAAGTGTTGGAACAAGTGGATGAGATTGTATATTTTGGATGCGCTTTCAGCAGGGATGGATTGTACACGAGTGAATGCGGCGAATAGTATTACTGGAGTGTTGGGAAAACTTCTTGGCAGTAAAAGATTCAGCCCGAAAGCACAGCTCGCTATACACAATGCAGTGCTAGTTCCAACGCTTACTTATGGAAGCGAGAGCTGGGTATGATAGAAAGCAAGCAAAGTAAAGTAGGATAAATAGGGTTGTGGCGTAACGCTTCTTGACTGTATTCACAATGATGATGTTAGGAACAGAGTTAGTCTGAAAGAGAGCGTCGGTCTTAAAATAAGAAGAGAGGGATATGTAGAAAGAATGCAGGATGAAAGAATGATGAAGCAAATATACAACGCAAAAGTGGAAGTATGTAGGAGCCGAGAAAGGCCAAGACTTATCTACCTTACCCAAATTGGTCGTGTTCTATCAGCAGGTTATGTCAGGAGCCATAGAAACCAGCAAGCGTGCATGAGAAGCGCAAAGAATGTGAAAAAATCGGCCAAGTGCGAGTCGGATTCGTGCACGAAGGGTTCCGTACCATTATCGATAAAAACGGCAAAAAAATCACGTTTGTTGTATGGGAGCCCCCCTTAAATATTTGTTTTATTTTGATTTAATTATTTATTGTTATAGTGAATATATAACTAAATATTCTGTGAATACTTCAAGCGTCTACCTGTTGCCGTTATCAATATCAAGCAAAAAGGAGCAAAAAATTCACGTTTGTTGTATGGGAGCCCCATTAAATATTTATTTTATTCTATTTTTTAGTATTTGTTGTTATAGCGGCAACAGAAATACATCATCTCTGAAAATTTCAACTGTCTAACTATCACGGTTCAAGAGATACAGCATGGTGACAGACGGACGGACGGACGGACAGCAGAGCCTCAGTAATAGGGTTCCGTTTTACCCTTTGGGTACGGAACCCTAAAAAGCGAGTGAGGTGTGAGTGTAAGGATCGGGCCACGTGGCGCTCGGTTCTCTCTGCCTACCCCGTAAGGGATTTGCTTGAAGTTATAGATAGATATTTGTTAATGAATGAAATCTGTTTATGTCTTCACATCAAGCCTCTTAAGAGTTAGACAGAGAGAAATGACCGCCACACGACTCGATTTGATTAGTCTTCGCACTTTTTCTACTTTTAGACTAGCTAGGGGACTGAGTATGTAAGGACAAGTTCTTCACTTGTTTAAAAGCTATCGTAGTGGTAAAACACAATATGCTGAAATGTATAAATTAGATAATTTATAGAAATATCTCATACAAATCAAAATTTAGACACACCAGTTTTGGTGTGCTACAAGGCAGTATTTTAGAACCTTCACAATTTTTGCTTCATTTAAATGACATACGAGATATTGGACATTATGAAACATCCACATATATTATTTTAACTTTATTAAAATATTGGTAAACCAAACTAATACAGATTCATAATGTTGACTAGTATTCCAATTAATAAACGCCAAACCTGCAAATTCTTGGGGAAAACATTGGAATCGAAGTTAAAATGGAAAGAACATATAAATGCCACATGTCAAAAATAAACACATTTGTCTATGCTTTATTCGGTTAAACAAGAGTCTATGATCAGCCAACCGCAATGATAGTAAACCGCGGTTTGGTATGCTCTAATCCCCGATTACGGCCGACGAATCGAATTGATGCTGAAACTCAGTATATAAATCACGCTTTTGTGATTCCAAAAAAAAATGATAAGTAATCACTATTGAAAAGGCTTAAATCTACATTTTCTACATTTCTCAAAAATAATTTCAGTTTGTATAAAAACGACATAAAATACCTTTTAATCAATATAATTAATACCGATCCAATTCGTCTAGCTGTATCCTCTGACAGTACAAACCGCTTCTCCAAAATTAGTTCCAAAATTTGTAAATAGATTATACAATACGGACATACCGTATTGTATAATCTATTTACTGTAAAGGGATTGGCTACGAAAACTTTTAAATCCGGCTTGTTCGATATACTCTTTGAAAACTGTATATAACCGATTGACGAATAAAATGTAATTATGAAGATTAGTGTTTTATACTACTAGGTTTTATTTAAAATCAAAAAGTTTAGTATGCAGTTTGAAATTTTAACAATCTTACTTTTTACCGTATGGACATAAAACGATGTCATTAATTATTATTATGTAACTTATATCACGAGTTATAATACCGGGAATTGGATAGGTGCGGAGATATGGATCCAACGCGTAGAGGCCCCTTTGAGAAAGTTGATGTACTGTTGTATACTTCCGTTAAAAATTGTTTAATTCAATCAATGCTATTTTCAGACCAAAACTGTTACAAATGATGATATTGAACGCGGTCTACAAGCGTTATGCTACGGATTTTTCACGATTCTTCCACTTCGACCGCAATTATTCTACTTCCATGCTGTGTTCAGCATACCCAGCGTCTTGCTTGGTAATTGTACCCGAAACTTCCAAATATCGTATGGTATAACTTCTAAATAAAAACATACAATTATTGACATATTTAAAATAAATTAATTTACTAAACAATTATTGATTTAATAAAAGTTTTCAGAATAAGGACACTAATAAGTACCTAGATATAAAATTGTTGATGATTTTCTAATCATCATGAAAAACATTTTTCAGCGCAATACTTCATTGTTTATTAACGGATTTCTTTTTCATTCTAGAGTTATCCGCTTTCCTTTGCCTAATCCATTAGGATTGACGAGGTCCGTCACCTAAGACTAAGGTTTGGCATAGATACTGTGATTTACATGGAGCAACTACCGTCAGGTCTCCACAACCAGAGGAAATAAAAAATCGGCCAAGTGCGAGTCGGACTCGCACACGAAGGGTTCCGTACCTATAAAAACGGCAAAAAAAATCACGTTTGTTGTATGGGAGCCCCCCTTAAATATTTGTTTTATTTTAATTTAATTATTTATTCTTAAAGTGAATATATAACTAAATATTCTGTGAATATTTCAAGCGTCTACCTGTTGTCGTTATCAAGATCGAGCAAAATGAGCAAAAAGATCACGTTTGTTGTATGGGAGCCCCCTTAAATATTTATTTTATTCTTATTTTTTAGTATTTGTTGTTATAGCGGCAACAGAAATACATCATCTGTGAAAATTTCAACTGTCTAACTATCACGGTTCATGAGATACAGCCTGGTGACAGACGGACGGACGACGGACGGACAGCGGAGCCTCAGTAATAGGGTTCCGTTTTACCCTTTGGGTACGGAACCCTAAAAAACCAGACGTTTCTAAGGTTAGGTCACACGATTTTCAAAACACAATTTCTGTGATATGTGAGTTTCCCCGCGACATTTTTCTTCACCGCTGAATGAGTGATAATTATGAGCATATAGGTACACTAGTAAATAACAGCAAGATGTGTAGGCAGAGCTGATATTTATTAAATTTAAAAAATATTTAAATATTTTATTTATAATTTTTTAATTTTTTAAAAATATATGGAACCCTGTACGTCATCTAGCGACGAGTGCTGTTACTTTTTCTGTTGATGGGAGTGCAGTGCAGACTCTGCACTGCAGAGTGGCCGGCCATACGTTTTCCCATATGTTTTTTTTTCTAATTGGAACGATTTTGGACCGTTCTTCCTCACCAACGAACATTTAAATTTCAAATTAAAGGATACAAAACTACAATATGTTAGCTATTAGTGTGTCGATTTTGGAGTTTCTGACTATTACCGTCTAAACGCTAGCTGGATGACATCAGTCTACCCCAAACGACAATTTTGAGGGTAATGTGGCTCCGCTGGCTATCGCAGCTCTGCCAATAAATCCTTAGAACCCGGTGGGCGTGCATAAGAAGAACAATGAATGTTACAGAAGCGAGTGAGGTTTGTAAGGATCGAGTCATGTGGCGCTCGGTTCACTGCCTTCCCTGCTAGGGATTTGGCGTGAAGTTATAGATAGATACGAGTAGATACATACATAAAGCCGAATATATAATTTTTATATTTTAATGATGCATCACAAACAGCCCAGAATTCAAAATAGGGACTAGTTGAGTTGAGTTATCCACTGACCTATCATCATTGCTCTTATCTATTATCTCAAACTTCCAAAGATTGTCAGTAATTTTTTGACACATTATTTTACATGGAAATGTTTAACAAAAATGTACAATTATTAATATATTTATAAATAGAGGCATTTACTATGCTTCTATTTGTAAAACGATAGTTGACTCAATACAATTTTTTCAGGACCGCATGCAAAAACACTATATAAAATGGCTAACTATCTATCTGTACGTTCTCTTCAAGTCTCTTGCACATAGTCACGAGGATTGAGCACCACATGGCTCGCTCCTTACACATCTCACTTACTTCATTAACATTCACAGCACTTTTCGAGCACGCACGTCTGTTCCTAGCCTGGTATAAAATAGCCTATGAAATAAACGAGACATGAACGTTGGTGATAAATTTCGCTGAAAGGGTTATGGTTAAATCTTGGTTAACCCTTCTAGATCTTTTTACGACATGCATGTCGACCTAATGAGAGCAAGTTATTAATTGCCACGTTGAGAATTATACTTAGACGCTATAAATATTAGGGGTTCATGTATTTATTGTAGACTCCGCGAAATTGTGATCAACTTTAAACACCCAGATTAATCTGGGTATTTAATTGTGTTCCCGTGGAATGCTATTTAAAAAAAAAAAAAATATAATTAATATATATTTTTTTAAATAGCCTAAGTTAGTCTAAGTACCGTGCATGTAATGATATGCATTTAATGCTGCTTTGCTGTTATTTTGATATTACAAACGGAGATATTTTAAATGCAATTTTATCTAAGCTGCTTTGTGTGCTTCCATCACGTATTAAAGCGTTCATAGGCGACGGTACCCGCTTTATATCAGGTGGGCCGTATGCTTGTATGCCTGCCGACATCGTATAAACAAGCTAACACGTCGAAGAATCAAAGAATCTTTTTAGCGCCGATCTTAGAAGTTCCCAATTTGATATTGTGAACATGCAAAAATCGTCTGTTCAACAACTCTTTTTTATTTCTGACCACGTAATGGTAGTTTGCGTGGTATCATTTTTGTAACTTGTTGTTGTTGTGTCTTCTTTAGCTTTTACAATTTGTTGTAAAAAATCACACATTCTTGCAAAAATCATTTAAATACTTATCTTTTGTATGCAATGATTTGCGAGCTCGATGGCATCGTTGGCTCGTTGCGCGTGTCATTCTAACCGAACACGCAGGTTAAGCAACGTCGACCGCAGCCTGTCTATGGATGGGTTTATCTATCTCGAGTTTCTCCGTTCTTCGAAAGGGACGTTAAGCCGTCGGTCCCGGCTGTTTTTGATAGATGACAGTCGTTAAGCTAAGGCAGTGACCCTTGGGCGGCTTGAAGACATAGTCCTCCGCCAATCCGCATTTGAGCAGCGTGGTGGAGTATGCTCTAAACCCCTTCGGTTCGGTTCGGAGACAGGCCAATGCCGCTCTCGAGCATGTGAGGGCGTGGGGTGTCAAAAACCGGTTGAGGTTTGCGCCGCATAAAACCAGCGCTATGCTGATCACGCGCAAACTTCGGTATGACACCCCGCGGCTTACCATGGGCGGGATAGACATTGGCATGTCTCGGCAGATCAAACTGCTGGGGTTGACGATTGACGCGGGTCTGACGTTCAACGCGCACGTGGCAACGGTCTGTAGAAGGGCAATAGCCATATACGGGCGCCTTGCGCGTACGGCCCGCGTCAGTTGGGGACTCAACCCTGAAGTAGTGAAGATCATATATTCAGCCGTAGTGGAACCTACGATGTTGTACGCTGCCGCCGCATGGGCTCCAGCGGTCAATAAGCTGGGTATCCAGAAACAGCTCAACAGCGTACAGCGGGGCTTCGCTCAGAAGATCTGTAGAGCCTACCGCACGGTCTCCCTGAACTCCGCACTGCTGCTGGCTGGGGTGCTGCCTCTTGACCTCAGAGTGCGCGAAGTCGCCTCTTTATACGAGGCCAAGAGGGGGCTACCCCATCCGCTGCTCGGGGACAGGGAGATCGAGCGGATGGCCTCGAAGATCGAGGCCCCGCATCCCGCGGAGCTAGATAGCTTGGAGTTCGGCAGCCTGGTGGACGAGGAACAATGCAGGGCACACTCCAACTTTGCCCTGCGAATATTTACGGACGGCAGCAAGATTGAGGGCCGGGTTGGCGCCGCTGTGTCCATATGGAACGGTGACGCCGAAATCAAGGCCCTCAAGCTTGCTTTGTCGTCCTACTGTACCGTCTACCAGGCGGAACTCCTGGCTATCTGCACGGCGGCCGAGTACGCTTTGAGCTGCGATGGACCCAGTATCGGCATCTTCAGCGACTCCATGGCGGCGCTCCAGGCGGTGGCGAGCGTCGAGTCCCCCCATCCCCTGGCGGTGCAAACACGGGACGCTCTTAAACTGTGCAAAAGCCAGGGTAAGAGCGTCTCGCTGTTCTGGATTAAGGCACACGCGGGGTTGGAGGGGAACGAACGCGCCGATGAACTCGCCAGGAGCGCCGCACTGGGGTTGCGGAGGCGGCCAGATTATGACCGCTGCCCTGTCTCATTCGTCAAAGGTATGATCCGCAAGGGGACCATTGACGAATGGGACAGGAGATACATATCGGGAACTACAGCTTCGACAACGAAGATGTTCTTCCCGAGTGCGGCGGCGGCGTACGGCATCGTGGGTAAAATGGTGCCGTCGAGCATCACTACGCAGGTCCTCTCGGGACACGGTGGGTTCTCCGCGTACTTGCACAGATTCAAGTGCGCGGATGACCCATCGTGCTTTTGCGAGCCCGGCGTGGACCAGACAGTGCAGCACATATTGTTTCGGTGTCCCGCATTCTCCAAACAAAGGTACGATTTGGAGCAGGAGTTGGGAATGCGGGTCACCGAAAACACAGTCTCCGAATTAGTGGTGGGCAAAACTCGGATAAAATTTTTAAAATACTGCGTCGGTCTAGCCATGGTGGTCATTGACCGTAACAAGCAGAGCGGCTCCACCTAGGACTAATGCTGTATACCTCGGCTATACTTTGTATAGCCGATGGGATCGCGGTGGCTAGGTGGAGCTGTGAAGCTCTCTGTCGCCCGTGGATGGACCGACGCAGTATGGGGAGGGAAATTTGGAAAAAGTTATAATCGTTTTACCGGCGTTCTAAAATGGGCCAAATCAACTTCTTTTTAGAAAATATAACTGAAAGATGATGAATGAAAGATGAATTGTGGAATGAAAGAGAATGTGATGTACGAATGTGTTTATTTATTTATGTGAATTGTGACAAATTACAAAATGTACTAATTTGAATGTAAGAAAATAGCCTTGCCCACGGCAGGGGTGCTAGTATTAAAAAAAAAAAAAAAAAAAAAAAAAAAAAAAAAAAAAACCCCTTCGGTTGAAGGAAGACCCGTATCCCTGCAGTGGGATGAGTAAGGGTTGACGTGTTGATGATGCAATGTTTAGGTGTCTCCAGTAACAATTAAGTCCTTTTTATTTCGAAACTTTTTTGACGCGCTGTAAATACATAAGCTGAGCTTTCCATTCTATAAATCCTACGTAGAACTAGGGTTCGTGACTTACTGGACGGCAGTAACAAAATCTCGCGTCGCTAGTGATAAAACGGAAACTTTAAAACACAGCAAGAAGATTAAGAAAAAAGTTCACTTAAGCAAAATGAATCGAGTAATTGAAAAAAAAAGATAGTGTAGAAGGGAAGGAAACATTTCTTAAAAGACTTAGCGTCAATAAATTCTCGTACTCTTGTCGTAAACTATGCAACTTAAATGCGCGCTTTCCACACGACTTGGATTTGATCCCCGGGGGCGCTTGTACTAAAATATATCTTATCTCTTGCTAGTTTAAGAGTTAAAGAAAGTGGGTAGTGAGTTTTTTTTAGGGTTCCGTACCCAAAGGGTAAAACGGAACCCTATTACTGAGACTTCGCTGTCCGTCCGTCCGTCCGTCTGTCACCAGGCTGTATCTCACGAGCCGTGATAGTTAGACAGTTGAAATTTTCACAGATGATGTATTTCTGTTGCCGCTATAACAGCAAATACTACAAAATAGAATAAAATAAATATTTAAGGGGGCTCCCATACAACAAACGTGATTTTTTTTGCCGTTTTTATAGATAGTGCTACGGAACCCTTCGTGCGCGAGTCCGACTCGCACTTGGCCGATTTTTATACTACTTTGGGAGGCATTCAAGCATACGGCCCACCTGATGTAAAGCGGCTACCGTAGCCTATTAACGCTTGAGGTATATTAAGTATCACTCGCACGATGCCTCCTCTGCTGCTTACACAGCAACTCCTTGGGAGCTTACTGGTGACCTCACTCACGCACAGGAACACAACAACCCTCTACGGAGTTGTTATTTGGCGGCGGTTTTCTGTTAGGTGGAGGTACTTCCCCAGACGGGCTGCTTTGATGCGCCCTACCTCTCTTAAAACATCCAGACCAAGACAACCAGACATGTTCATGCACACAAATGTTTACCTTGTGTGGGAATCGAACCCACGAGCGTTGGTGTCAAAGTCGCGTTATTCACGACTGAGCCACCGAGCTCGTCGTCGAGTTTCTGTGTGATATACAAATTTTTCTACACTAATGCTAGCACTTACCTACACTACACTATTTTTAGGATTCCGTACCTCAAAAAGAAAAACGGAACTCTTATGGGATCACTTTGCTATCCGTCGATCTGTCCGTCTGTCAAGACCCTTTTTCTCAGAGACGAGTGGATCTATCAAATTAAAAATTAATATCAAATTTTACATGACTGTTGAAAGTTATACATGACTGTGTGGGAATGTGTACGGGCATGAATAATATATATATACATAATGATAATATACACTATAACATGTATATTCGAGCAAAATTTACTTGTAATTAGCTATGTTTGCATATTTCTATGAGTCGCGAAAAAATTGTGATTTATTTTGACGCACTTTGTATTACATGGTAGGCGAGTTTTTATATTCCTGCGAGTGAGTGATGTTACCAGTAATCTTCTAAGGACTTGCTATGTTAGCAGCACAGGTGGCCTCTGTGTACACATAATGTATAACAATATATAATGCAGAATTTATAATAACAATCATTTGTAGGCTACTTACTTCACATGAGATGGGCCGTATGCTTGTATGCCTCCCGCAGTTGTATAAAAAGAACTAATATTATTAAATGAGCACCAACAACAACATTGTTCATTAGTTCGAAATCTTCATTTGATCGAAATTTCCAGAAGTTTCTGTCCGATCAGTTGGTTTGAAAGAAGATTTGATCAGAATATGGATTTAAGATTACGTACACTGAACCACAGCGAGCGGCGCACAGCTCTATAAAGGCATTCGCAACTTCTGGACGATTTCTCACATATTTTCCAATATTGTATTTTCTTCAGCATTTCCAGTTTCCGCTGGGATGGCTTTCACTCAATACATCAGACTGTCGATGCGGCAAGCAAAACAAACATAACATCTCCAAGCCCGCCGAAATGAACAGAACGGTAGCAATATTGGCTAGAATAAAGGAACACTGGGTATGGTTGTTTGTTCATTTAGAATATTTTATTTCATTCATTTATACCCAATTCTATTGTTTTGTACATCAAAGAACAGAAACAGTTTATTGCTTTTTTATACTACATCGGGGGGCATACAAGCATATGGCCCAACTGATGTTTAGTGGGTACCGAAGCCTATTAACGCTTGCGATATATTAAGTATCACTCGCGCGATGCCTCCTCTGCTGCTTACACAGCAACTCCTTGGGAGCTTACTGGTCACCTCATTCACACGCAGGAACATAACAACCTTCTAGGGACTTGTTATTTGGCTGCGGTTTTCTATGAGGCGGAGGTACTTCCCCCGAAGGGCTGCTTTGATCCGCCCTACTACTCTCTTAAAAACAGACGTCTTATCAAGATTGTGCAGTAGCATTGCTGAGTTACAACAAAAATATGGGCATGCGATGATAAAACACCAAGTATGTGTGTTGTCGATTTTAGATGTAGCCATTATAAAAATTTACTTTCTTCATTACCAGACGCGCCAAAAGATGCATAACTTCAATAACATTTTTTTTTATACCACTAAGGTGGAATCAAGCATACGGCCTGCCTGATGTTAAACACTCACCGTAGCCTATGGACATTTGCAACACCAGAGGCGTCACTCATGCGTTGCCGACCCTCTAAAAACCTCATCACGCATTTCTTGAAGAACTCCATGTTGTAGTCCCTTGGAAAAACCTCGGCTGGAAGCTCATTCCACAGCTTGAGTGTTCTCGGAAGAAAACTTCTCTGGAACCGCACCGTACGCGACCATTGCGGTTCAAGCGTATGAGGGTGAACTCCCCGCCGTCGGCGGGCGGTGCGGTAATAAAAAGTAGCTGTCGGCATCATTTCGAACAACTCTTCAGAACACCACCCGTTGTACAATCGGTAGAACACACAAAGGGAGGCAAAGTGTCTCCTTAACTTAAGGGTTCAATACCGTGTGTAAGCTTAGAATTGTCGACAATTCTCGTCATCTCGTTAGATGCTGCCGCAATCGGATCTTGGGAACAGTTGAAAGTCATCAGAAGAAAAAAAATAATTCGTACTAAAAAAAATGTTCAACCAATATTTTTTTGAAGTAAAACTTCTTTACGCACGCTTGACTTGGGAAGTAAGCTGGTGAATGCATAACGAGAGCATTACGAAAAGTGTGATCGGGCGAGGCGAACGGAAATTGAGAGGGAGATATATGTTAGTGAAGATAGAAGGAGAGAGAGTTACGTTTCGTATATTACTGTAGGGGCTAGAGAGAGAGGTGCGAGCACGCATTTTCTTTCTCTCTTTCTCTCATAGAAGTTTCGTATATCTAAGACACAGTGCAGGCCTATTGTCTGTATCACACTATGGAGCTAAAGTTTTACTTCAGTCGTGTGGTCTAAAGCACACTCGTTTTGTTTATTAGTGTTATAACTTTATCTAGGCTAAATTACATCCAGATGCTCTTCTTCTTTCTAAGTCTAAGGATTTGGCGAATATACTGAATTTTACGTTAAGCGGTGTCCGTCAGGCCTCCATAACTCAGAGTGGAAACCAGACGTTTCTTAGATTAGGTTAAACGTCATTCAAAATGTAATTTATTGGACTTATACTATCGGTTTCCTCACGATGTTTTCCTTCACTGCAAATAATAATTAAAACCAGTGGAGAATGCGCAAGCTTGCATTGCCAGAGGAACACCTGGCTGTCAATTATATAACAATTTTTTTTTTTTTTTAAAACTTTGTCGGCCATTTTGACCATGTTCCTTAAGAGATAGGCACGTGTTCCTGAACATGCCTATTCTATTTTTTTTATGCAATCTGAACATTCCTATTAAATTTTTTTATATATCCGAATCTGAAGTCAAAATTCGAATATTCGAAAAAAAGCGACAGACAAACGCACGGAAAAACGCACAGACAAACATATAGAATTCATTTAGGAACAGTGTTCCTGAAAATACGATAAATTGTGTTTGATTACTGAGGTAGTAAACACTTATCAAATACAATTTGTATAATCTATATTAGTTTAACTCAATGTCTCTTAGTATAAATTTGTTTATTTAACATTGTAAATTGTAATAATATAATCCAACTGGATTTAATTCTTAGTCTAAAACCTAATGTATTGCCACATGTAAGCAATTAATAAATGAATATGAATAAGTACCTACGTATTTATTTTACATTGAAATGATGTTGACCCCAGGAACTGATTGAACATTTGCATGAACAGAAGACGAATGACGATGATGATGTGTCCATGTTGAATATTCTTGACTTTTAGGGTATTAAGAGTGAATATAGTAAACAAAATAAATAGTTAAAATATTACTTAACTAAATATTTTTAGTAGAAAATATCAAGTTTTCAAAGAAATAGTATCGGGAAAGAATTTCGAAATATATAAAAATAAATTTATGGGAAAGTAGATGTAATTTGTAGTAACGATTTCCCATTCACATTTTTTTTTTGTACAACTTCGGGAGGTATACAAGCATATGGCCCTTCTCATGTAATGTGGTAACCGTAATCTGTCAACAGTTGCTTTAGAAAGTATCGCTCATTGCGTTGCAATACCTCCTTAGGAACCTTCTACTCTCACACACAACAAACTGCCAGGGATTTGTTATTAGGCTGCGGTTTTCTGTAAAGTCCAGGTACTTTCCAAGCCCGGCTGTCTTGATGCGCCCTAAAACTCTTACAAACATTAAGAGCAACACATACAGACTTATTCAAGCACACAGTTGTCCTGTGTGGGAATCGAACCCACTAATCTTAGTGTTAAAGTAGTCATGAGTTCACCGGGCTCGTCAAAATGGAAAACAACAAAAAACCTCCCCTGCCTGTAGTATATCACGCGAGCAAACGAGGATCTATCAAAAGACAGACTTGGCAAATCAACATTTTTATATATATTTATTATAATTTGCATTTGATAGCCCAATTCTTGTAAAAGGTTGGTTTTTAACATATCGCTATGGGGCGGGCGAAGCCGCGGGCAATTCAATGTAGTTAGAAGAAATCTTCTATTTATTTATATTTTAACGTCAAGCCCCTTGCGGAGTTGACAGAAAGTACTGAGCGTAACACTTAATCCTTCGAAACCCGTGTGGTCATATATGACCGCGAAATGTATGGGAAAAGGTATATAACGGGTTTTGAAGGCTTACGAAACAACCCGAATTGGAATCATCCCATACAGGTGACGGCAACCCAACTTCTCGAAGGGTTGTAATCCATGACACACCATTGAATGGTCTAGAAGGGGTAGTAATACTTACTCATAAATGAATCCAAAAACAGTTCACATAAACATATGTACAGATTCTATTAGCATGTTGCTTGGAAAAGGATAGGTACTTCAAGTAGACTAATAAATATTTATCATTTTCCTAAGCAACGCGTGAAAAGAATTTGTTCATATAAACATTCAAACTGTTCTTGGATTCATTTATGAGTAAGCATTACTATCCCTTCTAGACCATTCAATCCATGTCGCTGAGAATAAACTGAAATAAAACAGTGCACTGCAGTGTATTCTAGAAAATTTATCGTCCTGTCTGTGAATCGAAATTGTTGAGTATTTGTTCCATTTCCTAAGTCTCGCCGAGGCCTGGAGCTTATTGTTTCTATCCTCTCTAGAGAGTTCCCTTTAGTTTAGGTATTCTTTATATGATTGAAAGGTTTCTAAGTATTCTTGCTTTGTAACTATTTTATCTACATCTTCATGCCAAGATATTACATGGTAGGCAAAGGGAACCTAACCACTTGACTTGGCCCTTAGACAACTTATAAAGCACACAAAGTAGGTTAGATGAAATTGCATACTATCTTTTTACTTTTTTCATAAAATAATACTTAACTAAACATATATCTCTGATACATATACATGTAATATAATCGCAGTAGATTCCAGTTTGCATATGAAATATTTCCAATAATTATGTTAGCCGGACTCTAATAGACTTGAAGATTCCACAGAGTCTCTGCATATCCTTTACTTTCAGTATATTTATGAGCGGTAATGTATGCTCGTAAAAATATACAGTCGTTTTCAAAAGTTAATGAAAACCTTAGAAGCAGGAATCTACTGCGTGCCGTACATCTTCTTGCTATAACTAATAAATCTTTTGTTGTAAATACGAGTAGTATTCTATTCAATATCAATTATCTGAAACAGTTCTGTCCTCGCCTGACAATATGTTCAAAAGGCACAACAAAAATGCTCTATGTAAGAAGGTTTACTACAGAATCGATGAATATCTGACTGACAGAGATATATATTGAAATGATTCGACACGTGTATTCACATATCTTCCATTGTACCACTTGACATCACTACACATACACTTACATAAAATTATTGTAATAGATATTCACGAATTGAAAAAAGACCTAAATTAGCAAGTTTCTTCAGCAAAGGTCATTTTCGAAATGCAGGTAGATTAAAAGGAAGGAGCGATTAAAGCTATGAAAAATTAATACGTACTATATGAACTCTTTTAAAGAATGTAAGACGAGTCTAAATATCCGTGATAAATAAATAGTATTTTTTTTTTATCTTTATCATACTCGTATTACCTATGAAACAAATTTAAAAAAAATTTTGCCGTGTCACATAATAGATCTATTTAGTTTAAATACTGGCATTATACATATAAAATACGCACCATCTATTGATGTTATTAGGAACTAAATAATTGGAGTGATTTATTCAAATCCCTTCCGTAGCAGTGCGCTGCCGCAGCGACACGTCTTCCCGTGAACGTAAGGGACATTTTGCGAAAGGTTTCGGCGGTGATGGAAAAAGTTTTCCATCACCGCCGAGCAAGTAATAATTACAAATATGTACATAACTCCGAAAACACAAATTAAGTACTCGTAGTAAATGCTAGGACTGGGACCAGTTGGTCAACTTTAGTTCAGTTGGGTTCTTTATACACTGGGCTATCACTGCTTAAAAAGACACAAACAGTGACTAGTACGAAAATGATAAAAATGCCTGGGCTCAATCCCAGGCATTTTTATCATTTTCGTAATGTTAAAAATGCCTGGGATCGAGTCGATCCAATTATAATGTAATTAATAAAATATGTAAATTTGTTTGGATACCAAAAGAGGGATGCCTGAGTTTTTGGCAGTATTTTTATCAGTGCTCACCTAGTCATGAACTGCACGGTAGGGAAAAAAATTGTGACGATTCCAAACAACAAACATTCCGTAAAAATGGCTAAATGTAGCCATTTTTAAAAAGATTTTGACTTTGACTTTGAAATATTACTTATAGAGCGCCAAGTAGATAATCAATGTCTAACACGGCATACAACAATACTGCAGAATTTAATATACTTAACATATTTGAAACCACCCTAAAAGCGGAAGCATATGTGAACAATTAGACCGAAGATTAAATTATAACTTGAAATAACACTAACAAATTTTATGTACACCTAATTAAACTGAAATGCTGCCGGCGGCATAAACTGACATATTGAAACTGTTATGAATCGTAATGCTATATCATACAAGACGATTGTAATAATACAGCTGCTAAACAAGCTCGGTAATTTGATCATTAGTATAAAATGATGAACAAACAAACATCGTGTTCAGAAAACAATGTTAATAGTAAGACAATATACCACAGTGGCTGGCGTTTTCAACGTATCTGTAACAATATCTAAGATTTGTGAGCATTATGAGACTCCCACAAGGGCCTATTCACATGCAGTGGCAGTCGAAACTCAGACCGTGATGTAATCTCTTATTGAAGTGCTACTACCCTGTAATTGACGTTAACTCATTACTACTATCGTATTGTTTTGGTATTTTGATTCTTTTCATTGTTAGCTTGATAGTATATTTATATGTGAATTTTAATTTCACAAGGTAATTATTGTTACAGAATAAATGACTCGTTGATAAATTGATTAAAATAAAATCCACACTAAGATATAAATACGAAACATTGTCTATATATATTTTAATGACTATATCATGACTAAAGCGCTAAACGGATCGTAATGAAACGTGACCAGTCAGAACCCGTTATATACGTTTTCCCATACATTTCGCGGTCATATAGCGTCGATCACCCGGGTTTCGAAGGGTTAATACAAAAGTAGTCTGGAGCCTGGACATGGATAAGGAATTTTTGTTGATTGCGATAATGTACGTAACAAACGTACAAACCAAATTTCAATTTCACGGCAATGAACGTTATAAACCAAATGTAATGTGAGATATTTGTCTCTTTTTTATAAATATAAATAAAATGTTGTGGTGTAAGTGGCTCAATGTTACCTTTAGAGTCAAAGCCAACCTCATCTGCACGTGGTGCACCCTGCTTATCAGCAGACAAGGCTCTGGCGAAAGATAGGACACGACGTTAGCCCGACTGGTGAAGTACCTCCTCCTCACAGAAGACAGCTCCCTGGAGTATCGTTCTGTTCCTGCCAGTGAGTGAGGTCACCAGAAGATGCGAAGTTGTATTACTAGCGTCCATATGCTACGGTACCCGCTTTACATCAGGCGGACTGTATGCTTGTTTGCTATCCATCGTAGTATAAATATATATAAAGATATATCTCAAATTAATATAACAATAAAAAATAAGACGCTAGAAGTGTCCAGTATGGCTCTACATAATTGTAAACCATTAGTTTTCCAATCACAGTAACTGAAATGATAATTATCAAACCATAAAATAATTGTAAAGAAAATACTATCAATTGATTAATAATTTGCTAATAGTATCACTGTTGTGTGATTTTCATTTAATTTTTAATATGTACAGGCAGCACAAGGTTATATATATAATACATATATACACAGTAACGTCAAGAGACATTCATATTGAAACAACTGCTAATATTGACTTAAACTTCTTGAGGCTTAATCTGAAATCTTAAAATTTCAGGCCTATATGTAAATAAAAATTTACTTATAAAAGTACTCAAGTCATGAAAACGAAAACAATACAACATAGCACCTGTTTTAATATATATACGGTGTCCCCGAACAAAGATGGTGATATAAGCTCGTTTGAATTTTCAAACAAGACTTGTTTAGTGATTTCTTGACATGCATATATCATGCATGACAAGAGACATTAACAACAATGACAGATCCAGATACTTTCTTATGGCAAGTAAAGTAGAAATTTGGATACTCCCACCTTTTTAATTTGAGTTGAGTAATAATTTATATACGATACAACTTGTGGACTCCTACCATACAAGCCTTATAATATATAGTATATACTGAACATAGGCTTCTCCTGTAGAGAGCGATCGATCGTCTCGATCCTGTGCCACCTGTTTCCATCGACTTCCTACAGACCTTTTGAGGTCGTCGCTCTATACAGTGGGGGGGTCATCCCATACTGCGTATGCAAGTACGGGGACGACATTCGAGAACCTTTCTTCCGCAGCGGTTGTCTGTTCTACGAACTATGTGGCTGGCTTTCTGCCACCTCAGCTTGGTTACCCTTTGGGCTATGGCGGAAACCTTAGTCTTGTTGCGAATATCCTAATTTCTGATTCTATCACGCAGAGAAACGCCGAGCATACCTCTTTCCATATCATGCTGAGCGACCTTGAGTTTCCCCATACAGCCAGCATATTATGTAGTATATGAGTATATGCTATATACTCATAGAACTACTACTAGTTTTAGTTCTTACTGAAAATAGCAAGTATTTTAAATGTATTTGTTACCTTTATTAACTCCAGTTAGTTGCTTCGTGAAAAAACGCGCTTAATGTGATATCGTAATGGCGCTGCGATTGAACTAATTTTGAAGCGAGAAAACTTGAACGGCAATTAATCGGGGTGGCTGTTAGATACGTTTAATTAAAATTGTGGCATCGCTTATTAGAATACAGCAAAAAAGGTTAGGGTGTCTATTCCGTGGAGTCGTGGATTATTTATTTATCTCCATTTTTTAAACATAAATTGATTATAAAAGAACCACATTTAAAAAATATAAAAAATGGGGCACCCGCCGGTGACGAAGCGAAGGCCCAAGCTACCGGTGGGCAGGGCTCTAGAGTGAGAAACCTCCTCACAATACGGGCCATGTCCAGAAGAATGGCTTCTGTATCTGGTTCTTGACCTAACCATCAAGCGAGAGCCTCTCAAGATAACGGTCGAGACTCTTCGCTATAAGACCGTTTGCTGTTACGACTATCGGAACAATACTCGTTGATTCCACATGGTGGTAACCTCGTGAGCCAAGTCCAAGTTCTTAGAGATGTTCTCTTTCTCGGCCTTCACGAGGCTGTCATCATGAGGAATGGCGACATTAACAAGAACTGTACGGCGTGTCTCCCGGTCTATTAGCACGATATCAGGTCTATTGGCGACAATGGTCCTATCAGTGATAGACCGGTCCCAGTAGAGCGTAACACTACCGTTCTTGAGAACTAGTGCAGATGCATATGTATTTATTATTTACATGCAAATATTGAGCCTTGCAGATAAATCCATTGCGTTCAATATTGTCCAGACATTGGTAATATTATTTATTAGGTACACATAAATTCAATTATATATTAAATACATTGAATTATAATTAAAAATACATTCGCTTAAATTTTGTACCACCTAAAACTCTCGGCATATTCTACAGCCGTTCTGTGAAACTGTATTATAGTACAACTAAACAAGTCGATAGATGGGTATTTTAATACCAATGCATTAAGCAATCGCTGCGCTCGATTGTAAGTTGAGCGTAAGCTGCTCCAGTTGTTCTGGTGCTCTGGAGCGTGAATAGTTTGTAATATCGCTCCCGATTGTAATTATCCGGTACGTACAGGGATAGCAATTCTAACACCGCCTGATCATGCTTGTATCCCCTCTGCAGACTGAATACATACTCTATCATTGAGACCGTACGGCTCAATTCCATAAAAGCTATTTCCTATATTGTGAAAAAAAATACTCGATCGCTTGGAGATTTACTTTTTATAGCGGGTATACTCAGAATACAGAATAAACCAGAAGGAGCCTACAGCCGATAATACATGCCGTCCGCTGTGTCCCGAAACAATTCGCAATCACCCGCACTCCTCATACTTCCCACCCGTACAGTGTTGCTAGCTTAGTGCGAGTTCGCCTCTTTTAGGGTAAATTAAAAGTGTTATATTAATATTAAAGGTGTTACGAGTATATTAATATACTGTTATGCATAAAAAATGCTTTAGTAACATAAAACACAAGTAATTTACAAAAAATATGTCTTTACTTAGATACATTTTTTTTATAATATTGCCGTTTTAATTCTGAAGTAATCAATACATTTTTACGTTTCGACGTCTTGCTCTTTGCTTTTATAATTTCAACAGTGGCGACCTGAAATTCTACATATAATAACTAGAATAGTTTTACACAGAACATTTTTGTTAAAAAAACTACTATTTACACAATTTCACATATGCAGACTATATACCAAAAATATTAGTTAATAATATTTCAATCAATATTATTAAGTCAATAATTATTATTTATTTCAGGTAATATTTATATTAAAAGATCTCAAATAATGTAAACATGGGCTCATATCATAAATACCTTAAAATTAAATAAATGTATTTACATATTTTATATTAATCAAACTATTTTTTAATTATTTAACATGCATTTATTAATTATTTCATCAATGTGAACTTTATAAAAAAAAGTAGGGAAAAGAAACCAGTAAAACTGGCAACATGAACAAAATGGACTCGCCCAAATTGTTTACCACTATCAACGAGTAAAAGAAATTCATTATTTAAATAAAATTAGATGTAAATGCGCTAGTTACACATGAAATGTAATCCCATCTTGTTTCTTTATGCTTCTAACTGCATTCTTGCAGGTGGGAACCGCACAAGACGGTATTATTTAATAAAAACTGTCGAGAAATTTCTACGCGTAAGAGACACGGTGGCCAAATATATACTAGTCATCCAAATGTCAAACTACTGTCTTTGAGAGTAGTTTGTATGGCTTTAGTTTAGGGCGTGTTCGCGGTTTCTGGTTTATTCTGTATTCTGAGCGGGTATGATAGAAATGCTTAATTCTAATCTTGCGTTTTGTTTCAGCCGAGTACCACTCTGGATAGCTATACCTAGATTGCCCTGAGCGTCAATATAAGCGTTAGCTAGTTCATAAAAATACAAGACAGCTGTTTTCGGATCGGTAATTTTATAAAGTGGTTTCGAATCTATAATTTCTAATTGTGGATACAATTTAAAAAAATCTGCCTTTTTAAAGTTTCACTCTCCAACGGTCTTAGAATTGCTTTCGTTTTGACTATGACGATGCATACATACGAAGTTTTTAATAATAGTTATATTGAGCGGTGGATGATAAGCGTCCGCCGGAATCAAGCTTCCGTCTTCTCGTTGCACTAATTGTTTAATATTGTCGGACAAATTACACAGCGACATCTAGCCCCAAAGTAAGCGAAGCTTGTGTTATGGGTACTAGACAACTGATAAACATACGTAAATACATTTTTTTTTGTAAATACATACTTATTATACATAGAAAATACGCAGATCAAGACAAACAGACATGTTCATGCACACAAATGTTTGCCTTGTGTGAGAATCGAAACCACGAGCGTTGGTCAAAGTCGCGTCATTCACGACTTAGCCACCGAGCTCGTCTAATACCAATATGTTCCAGTACTGAGCTAACCAAAACAAGATCTAATGTAACACGATTGTTATTAAATATGTTGTTTACCTGGCATAAGTCACAGAACGACTATAAACATACGAAATTAACATTAACTGTCGCTAAAGCCGAATTCAAGGTGATATCTCCACACACTATTATTTTACTGTACAGAACACTGACTTGTTGATTGTCTCCAAGACGACTAAGTACTCGTCGTCGCTCGTGCCCGGTGGTATATACAATCCTATGAATAACAAAATATTATTAAGATATAACCCGACACACACTAACACACAACCGGTTTCCGCACTGAGTGTGACTTCGATACGGCGCAATTCATATTTTTTTTTATTGTTTTTATGCCATAATGAGGAAACGATGCACGTTCCTGATATGTAGGATTGAGGATAGTCCTCACGGCATCCTGAGCATGTTTGGAAGTAGGTTTGATCTTCAGTATGGGAACCATTTGTCAATGGTTCACATGCTGAGGAACAAACAGCTGGCTAAATGTTAAATATATATTTTTCTGTGCTTACTAACTATAGGAATAAGGTTTATGTATATTACTAACCCATATGACTCATTGTTAGTCGAAATAAACAGATTATTATTGTTCAAAGCGGGAGCGGCTAACAAGGCAACACCGCCTCCGCGTTTTGGTTCTAGTCTGTCAGATCTCAGTACCGTGAATCTAGGTGGAACAACTTTAGCGTCACAGATACCCTTCTGCAGCCAGATTTCGGTAATGAAAAATATCTGAAAAGCAGACGACATCAATGAAGGAGAAAATTTATGGAGCTTGGTACGAAGTCCTTAAGCATTTTGATAATAGATTTGAAGAAATATACTACACCTGCGATGTACTTCCTCCTTCATTACTTAGGTTCCTTCTTTGGTAACTTCTTTTCCGGAACCACTCATTTAACTCTGTGTTGGGAGGCCAATTACTAAAAGTTATAAAGAACTCGAATGCGGTTTCCGGTACTGTCACGACAAACGAGGCATAATTTTAATGTATTAGTTCTAACTTTTCTACATTGTACGGTGGAAATTCAGGTTTCTTTTAAGATATATATAACTGCACTTTCGCAGCTGTAAAAACGTTCTTTAGTGACCACAGGTGAATTTTTTCCTCATTCCTCAACACCGGTTCCGCTGTCACGTATAGTTTGGGTTGCATCGTTCACCGTTGAGTATGAGTCGCATGATAACGCATGGACAGTGTGGTGCACGGGAGTAGTGGCAAAAGCGATATCTGAAACTCGGAAGTCAGTGTGCAAATAATTTGTTGCCACAGTTGCTTTTTGCTTTCGTGTTTGTACCTTTGATGAGGGTCGCGGAGCTGCGGCAAAACGTAGAAGCGGTGGACGATTAGTAATCCTGGTAAATGATGGAGACGTTGGCACAACTGTATTTGCTTCCTTACCCGCAGTCCCTAATTATTGCGAATGAGAAGCTTGCAAATTGTTGTTTTTTGTTTACAGAGACCGTACTGTATCCAATAATGAGTTAATTTTTAACTCCATCGGTAGCATAAATCCTTGGAGAACCTTGAACATTTGATCAATCAGCTTCTGATCCATTTTAGATAGCACTTTATAATAATTATCACGGAGCAGCACACAAATACGTCTTACGCCCACAACAGCGGAGGAAAGAATATATATTTACTTAACCTTTATAACACGCAATTATAATATAGAAGAAGTAAACTTAAGACAAGGTACTAGCTCCTAATTTTCCTGTACTATGTACGTACATATCGAACATGAAATTGTTATAAATGTAAGATCGGGGAAAAAGCTATTCCGTATTTTAAATACAATCATTTTTTATCATAGTTCATTTACATTTTGACATGTGTACCAAAATATATCAAATTTCTTCGTTATGTTAATTTATTTTGGCGGGCAGTAAAACAATAAAAAGCTGGCGGGAAATCGTTTTTACTGTTTATTTTTTATCCTTTAAATATCATCTATTTATTGACATCAAAACCAGGCAGATACAAGCAGTACAACCAAAGATAATTTATTGCAACTATTTACTTATATAATACAAAAAAAAAATGTCCGATCTATTATGTGATTCATTTGTGTAGTAGTAGCATAACGACAGTCTGATTAAAGTAAAGCAAATTCTTTCTACATCTTTAGTAAATAAAAATAAAAGAAATATAATAATTATTTTTAGAACATCGGACAGTCAGTGGGCATAGGCCCTGTGCTCAGTCAGAAATAATATAATAGAGGGACATGCAATAACCCCGTCGGCCCGGACGTTTCATTTCGCCGACCTCACGTCCCCGCATATTACAGCACACAAATATGCCCTTTTAGTACACCGTATTACGTTCAGTTGGTAAACAAAGCGCTGTAAATATTTTTAAGCTATATTCAAAATATGGTTAAAATGAACAATACACGAACACGCCCCGAAACCATATGTTACCCGCTGGCATTGGCAGATAAGGTAGTCATGCTATTAAAAATAATGTGGATTTTTAAATTATAGAAACATTTCGTGTTTAGGCTAGTTTAGAATCTGATACCATGTGTATGTTGCCAGATCAAGCTACAAAAACTCACTTTCACTGCTACGACATATGATGCAATTTTACTTAGCAGTGATAACTCAGTGGATAAAAACTCGGTCTTTTGACTAACTGGTCCTAGGTTCGAATCCTGGCATGTACCACTAAATTCGTGGATAATGTAGATAACTGACGAGCCCTGTGGCAGTACAGTTAGTAATGCTATTTTAACACCAAGGCTCATGGATTCGGTTCCTACAAATAACAAACATTTGTGTAAATAAACATGTCTGTTTATCCCGATCGGGATGTTTTTAAGAGCTGCCCGACCTTTAATAAAGACATCAGGATTTACCTTTACCTCACAGAATATCGCTGCCAAATAACAACTCCTTGGAGGGTTATTGCGTTGCTGAAAGTGACAGGGGTTGCCAGTAAGCTACTAACACAGCAACTCCTTAGGAGCTTACTTATTATATAAAAAAATGTTTTTAAAATAACTTTAAAGTGTACTGTGGCAGAATGCCTAGCATCTGTACTAATATCTAAAGTGGAATAGTTTGTTTAAGCTCACTAATCTCTGGAGCTCCCTTTCATCTTCAACTCTCTCGATTTGAAAAATTATTTTCAGATTTGATAGTCCAATTCTTGCTATAGGTTTATAGGCTATTCAAAATCACGATGAGATTCTTAGAAGCCGAGAAAAAGTAAAATAAAGCGGTACACAAGGGTAAGCGCAAACCAAGTCGTGGGTGCAGCTAATCATGTTTTTAAGAGAGATAGGGTGCATCAAGGTAGCTGAAAGTCTGGGGAAGAACCTACACCTCACAGAAAACCGCGGCCAAATTACAACTCCCTCATGGGTTGTTGTGTTTCTGCAGAGGCGTGATACTTAATATATTACAAGCGTTAATAGGCTACGATAAATGCCTTACATCAGGTGGGTCGTATGCTTGAACGCCTCCCGACGTTGTATAAAAAAAATGTATATTATGTATATGTGAATTTTCATTTATGGCGATAGTGGTTAATAACGCCACTTTGAAACCAACGCTCGTCGGTTTGATTCCCAAAGAGGAAATCATTTGTGTGTATGAACGTTTTCGGTCTGCCTGGGTATTATATCAGAGGTAGAGCGCATCAAAGCAGCCCGTCCGGGGAAATATCTCCAACTCACAGAAAACCGCAGCCAAATAACAACCCCTGGAGGGTTGTTGTGTTCCTGCGTTAAAGCAAGGTCACCAGTTCCTAAGGAGTTGCTATGTTAGCAGCTGAGGTGATATCCCGCAAGTGTTACTAATGTATTGCAGGTTCATATGCTACGGTAATCACTTCACATCACGTAGACCGTATGCTTGTACGCCTTCCGAGGTTGTAGTAAAAAACATCAAAATAAACCTGTCCTTAGACAAGTTATTATCATTGCCTGACTTGCGTGTTTGGTTAGATTGTCACACACATCATCGTCATCATGTTATCCTGAGATGTTCCACATGATGCCAACAGCAACGTTTTACAATCGCACCGCTCACCGACAGCGGGGAATTCATCCTCATACACCGCAGGAACCGCGACGATCGCGTATTGTATGGTATTGAAGTTTTCTATAGAGAACTCTTAAGTAAAATGAACTACCAAGGTTTTTCCTAGGGACTACACTACACACTATACAGCAGGAGGTTTTTTAAGCTACGCGTAAGTGACATCCCTTGTGTTGCAACCGTCCGTAGGCTACAATAACTGCCTACAACTAAGCAGGTCGTGTTTTCGTTTGCCACCTTATTGGGATAATTTCCTATATATAGGTTAGATTGCTACACTATGTGACTAAACATGTCTGTTTGCATTAAACTGACACTTGACACTGACACTTGACCGCTCACCGACGGCGGGGATTTCACCCTCACACGCTTGAACCGCTATGGTCGCGTACGGTGCGGTTCCAGAGAAGTTTTCTTCCGAGAACACTCAAGCTGTGGAATGAGCTCCCAGCCGAGGTTTTTCCAAGGAACTACAGCATGGAGTTCTTCAAGAAATGCGTGAAGAGGTTTTTAGAAGGTCGGCAACGCATGAGTGACGCCCCTGGTGTTGCAAATGTCCATAGGCTACGGTGACTGTTTAACATCAGGCAGGCCGTATGCTTGATTGCCACCTTAGTAATATAAAAAAAAAAAAAAAAAAAAAAACTGGGGTATTAGGAGAAGTAGGGTACATCAAAGCAGCCACTATGGGCAAATACCTACACCCAACCCAAAACCACAGTCAAATAACATCTCTCTGGACGGTTGTTGTTTTCCTGCAAGTGAATGGGGCTACGTGCAAACTAAGGAGTTGTTGTGTTTGCAACATTGGTGACATCGAGTGGGTGTTACTTGTGAAATTACAATTTCGATTTTATATTCGGTACTTTATATGCCCGCAGTATCAGCCAATTTCTCATTCGGCTGCCAATTCCGATTGGTTTCGAGTGCGGTACGCTCCAGCGGACCGATTCCTTTTCATTCGACTCTGCCGATGTCTCGATACAAATCAGACTAGATTGATTGAAACTTCGGCACCAAAATATATAAATTTTCAGCATGTGCTATCTCTATATTAACGCCAAATCGCTTGCGGGTTTAATACGTTAACCATTATGTACCTTTCGGTCCATAGTATCAAAATGTCTATTATTTCTCGACGAGCTCGGTGGCACAGTCGTGAACGACGCGACTTTGACACCAACGCTCGTTGGTTCGGTTTCCACACAGGACAAACATTTGTGTGCTTGAACATGTCTGTTTGTCTTGGGCTGGGTGGGCTTGGGGAATTACCTCCAGCTCACAGAAAACCGCAACGAACTTAACTTCTCCCTAGAGGGTTGTTTTGTTCCTACGTGTGAGTGAGGTCACCACTTGCCTAAGGATTTGCTATGTTAGCAGCAGAGGTGACATCGTGCGAGTGATACTTAATGTATTGCAAGCATTTATAGGCTACGGAAACCATTTTCGATCAGGTGGACCGTATGCCTTTAGGCCTCCCTATGTTATATTAAATTAATCTCATCTTCATGCGAAGTCGCTTGCGGGGTGAAAACGTTCGGTAGATAAGGGTATTAAAATGTCCATCAAAATATCTATTTATTGGAAACGACCAGTTTAAAAACTTCCATGTATTAAAATCGTCATAGTACTAAAGTGTATTAAAAACAAATGAAAATATTGTAAATTGAAGTTACACTTCTATCAAATTAATACTTTAGACCCAATGAATATCTGGACATTTTGATTATACGGACATTTTGATACTTTAGATCTGATGCATCATAAGGGACAGAGAGAACCGAGCGCCATGACACATCTTCCCTCGCCTACCTTTTTTTTATACAAGTTCAGCATAGTGGCTCCTCTTTGCCTGATGGTAAGCGAAAGAGGAGTCCTAATCGCAACTGCAACTGACAAAAGACTACACAGTGTCCTGCCAGTTGACGATGCCATGCTGACCCGCAAGATGCTTCTTCACGCTTCGTTTGAAGGATCCCATATTGTAGGAAAGATTCATACCTTACCTTATCTACCTTAAAATTTATACCTCTTTTAATTTATGCAGTAATTAAGTATGTTAAACTAGCATGTTGACAATTGTCTACAATCTGTATCTTCACACCGAGCCCTTGCGGGGTAGGGAGACAGGACTCTCGAGTCACATGACTCGGTCCTTACATACCTCGCTTCAATAATTATAACCTTTTGAAAATATACTATTGAGAGTTCGATGGCGTCGTTGCGAGTGTCATTCTAACCGAACACGCAGGTTACGCAACGTGGACCGCAGCCCGTCTATGGATGGGTTTATCTATCTCGATTCTCCGTGCTTTGGAGGGCACGTTAAGCCGTCGTTCCCGGCTGTTGTCTATAGATGACAGTCGTTAAGCTAAGTCAGTGGCCCTCGGGCGGATTGAAAACACTGGCCTCCGCCAATACGCATTTGAGCAGCGTGGTGGAGTATGCTCTAAACCCCTTCGCTTGAGGCCCGTATCCCAGCAGTGGGATGTGTAAGGGTTGATGTGGTGGAAATTATATTAGATATTATTATGTAAAATACAAATTAATTATATCCATGGAAACGAAATATGAAATAATGTTATATTACTCATTTTAGGTTTGGGTATATTTTTTTTATACAACGTTGGGAGGCATACAAGCATATGGCCCACCTTCTTCAATATGTCAAGGGCAGTCATTTGCCGTTGGTGCATCCTGACCATTGACTACGGTGTGAGAGTGATGCGGTACAGGAAAGCAGGGGAAAATTATTTTAAATTCCCATGTGGCAACACGTGAAGCATAATGCCGGCATTGCAAGCGTTTATACGCTTATAGAAATCATCAAAAATACTTCACTAACAAACGTAGTTACGCGGTTCAAGAAATAGATGAATAAGATACACTAAGATTATATTTAAATAATGTAAGATGTCTAGAACTGCATATGAGGGTTCAGTGACAAATAAATTTTAAACATTAAATAATCCTCATTTACATTAAAGCTAAAAGTAGGAAGAAACAGACGTACAACGCGAAAGTAGAAAGTGGTAGGTATCGAGAAAGGCCCCTACCACCACTAAATAAATTTAGTATTAACAGAGCCTTAGGAATCGGCGAACATGCATGAAAAGGGCTATGAATGTTAAAGAATTAAGTGAAGTGCGTAAGGGCCGAGTCATGTGCCACTCGGTTCCCTCTGCCTACCCCGCAAGGTATTGGCGTGAAATTATAGATGATGTTAAAGCTAACCTTTTACTGTACGTAAACAAAGTACCTTAGAATAAACACGATATGCTATAGAAGAATAAACCCAAGTTTTTACACTCGGAATAATTTACAGCTCCCATAGGATGCGAAACCTCTGGCATTATTGCGAGGCGGAAAATCAGAATTCCGCCCAAGTAACCTTCTTGTGGGAATCTGCAGAGCATATTTCGAGCCAGGCATAAAAGCTTCGGGGATAAAATCTTATGCTTCATTTACACAAGCCAGCAAATTGCATTCGCGGTATTAAAACTTCAGATATCTGAGAAACTATGAAAATGTATTTATTGCCATTGGGCCCTCGCGGGAAATTAAATACGTCTTACCTTTTTTATATAATTACCTTATTGTATTTTATTAATTAAATGTCGAAATAAACTTACCAATGTAGGTCTTACCAAATCGTCAAATAGATAATACAATAAAATGTTAGCATGTCGGTACAATAATAAACGGTAAGTGAAAGAATTATAAAAAAAAGTGTGCAACGTCGGGAAGCATACAAGCATATGGCCGGCCTGCTGTAAAGTTACCGTTGCCTGTGATAGTCTGCAAAACTGGACGCTTGCGCTGCAGTTGACACAGCAACTCCTTAAGAGGTTTGATTTATTTCCAGATATATTTTAGAAGCTCGGTGTCATTGTGGTAGTAGCGTTACTTTTACACCAACGCTCGTGGATTCGATTTCACACACGACAAACTATTGTACTCATGAACATGTCTGTTTGTCCAGGTCTGATTGTAAAAGAGGTAGAACGCATCAAAGCAGCCCGTCTGGGTAAGTACCTCAATCTCACAGAAAACTGTAGCCTAATAATAATTCACCAGAGAGTTAGGAGTATTTCTAAGGAGTAGCTATTTTAACAGCAGAGGTGGCATCACGCGAGTAATAGTGTGTTGTGCGCGTTCATAGACTACGGCAACTGTTTCATATCAGGTGGGACGTATATTTGGTTGCCTCCCTTTATGTTTTTTATTTTCCTTTTTTGCTGGGATACCTAAAGAAGTGGAATAGAGCGTCGGTGTTAAAATAAGAAGAGGCATGCTCCGTTGGTTCTGACATATGGAAGGAATGCAGGAAGAAAGAGTTTAAAAACAGATATACAACGCAAAAGTGGAAGGATATGGGAGCCAAGGAAGGCCAAGACTTATCTACCATGACCAAATTGATTGTGTTCTATCAGAAGGTGATGCAGGCCTTAGAAACTGGCGAGTGTCAATGAGAAGAGTAATGTATATTAAGAAAGCGAGTGAGGTATATAAGGATCGAGTCATGTGTCGCTCGCTTCTCTGTGCCTACCCCGCAAGAAATTTGGCGTGAAGTTATAGATAGACAGCAGATACTTAAAGAAACATTTATATAGTCCAGTAACACAGTGCACAGCGTTTCTGTATTCAAGAATATAACCCAAGAAATTTCCTTAACAACTCTGTATGATAAATTATCTTTGGGAATATCTTAAATATTCTTTTAAATTCCAACTTGTTACTCCATCGGTGATAAATTGAAAATGTTCTCAATTTCATACTATTACTAAGATAACATTGTTTGAAATACTTGGAGTTTATTTTAATATCATTTTCCAATACTAGAATACTGTATAATTTAAATACGCAAAAAACTAAATTTAAAAAACCGGCGAGCGGGCATTGTAAGAGTTGAGAATGTTAAAGAAGCGAGGTAGGTGTGCAAGGGGTGAGAAGTATGGCACTCGGTTCTCTCTGCCTACCCGGCAAGGGATTAGGTGTGAATTTATAGACAGAAGAAACTATATTTTAATGTTTACTTTTATTTTGTAAAAGGAAGCACGCTAGCGTACCACCTATCTGTTGGGAAGTGACAATGAACTATTTTTGCCATGAACTAAATAACCTATGGAGATCCAATAACATGATTTTGGGTAGTAAAAATACTCAAGTAGAACGCAAAACCATTATTGGCTAGTAGTAGCTATACAAACCTCTTCACATCTTTCTGAAGACCTATTCATTATTATTTTTTAAGTCTACTTAGTGAAAGTATGTTGTTCAATATCCATTTAGCAATATCTTTCCACGAGAGATAAAATAAAAAGGATCCAAGTTGTCAAAGGCAGCGCACCGCGGTGATCCCCGGAGGAGTAAAAAAACCGATTATATCCTTTCTATCAGGACACAAACGGTTTTTTGGCGCTGTTTTTAATGGGGACAGCCTATGATCGATCCATCACCCTGATTGGAAGATTGGAGTACCATGATTTAGATAATGGACGACGTGGATTGATCTTCTGTTTTGTATATCTTTGTTGTTTGACAGTTTTGTTCGTGGCCGTCACGAAAATTATGTAAAAATTAAAGATTTAACATATTCGTTTATTTAATGCAGGAAGAAAAACACTAAACAGATATACAATGCGATGATAGAAGGATGTAGGAGCCGAGGAAGGCCAAGACATACATGCCAAGTTGTATCAGAAGGTGATGACAGGCGTTCTAAAAACCGGCGAGCGTGCATGAATAGCTTTGAATGTTATTGAAACGAGTGTGATGTAAGGATCGAGTAATGTGGTGCTCGGTATCCTCTGCGTATCCCGCAGGGGATTTGGCGTGAAGTTGGAAGAAGATTTAGATATTTTTGCTGGTTGATAGTTTTCAGTATTGTTTTATATGAGGAATAGATGGCGGACACAACCGACAAACAAGCCAGATACTGTTACACTGCCTTTATTCATAGCATACGGTCGGTGGGTGGTCGCAGCCGCCTTGTAACTTAAAACTAACATATACAACATCCCTCACCCTTTATTTTACAACCATCTAATTAGATACATAGCCTACTAACTGGCTTACGTGAACGTATGGATTTATCCGTAAGATTTGGTTCCGCAGGAGTCTTAGTCATTGCATTATCTGTGTCGTCAACCACAGGCGTCGCAAATTCGCCATCACAATCAGACATGTGTATATTGGCACTCTCGCCTCCGATACTTGCGTGTGGTATGGTTGGTACAGCGTTATGGTCTCGCTCGGAATCGCTTATTGTTCCTTCCCCACAATCAGCATCAAGCTCCTCTCCTCCGTCTGCAAAGGTTAATGCCGGTGCAACAGTGCCGTCTGTTGCTGATGGACGACATTGATCCGTAATTTGTCTTGTGATCACCGGAACGGTGTCAGGGTCCCAGTCGGGGTCCTCTGCAGTGAAGTCCTTGCGCTGACCAACCTCCGCTACGTAGAACCTTACTTGATCTATATGCCTTGTAACTTTAATGTTTAAGTCCGGTACATGAATCAGGTACATTACCCTACCAATTGTCTTTATCACTACTCCTTTTGCCCAGGTAAACTTATGATTGTTTTTAAACATTTTAACCCAAACCAGATCATTTACTTGGGGGTGTCTCCTTTCTTTACTTTTATAATACTTAGCCTGTAAAGACTGTTGCCGCGCTACCTGTTTAGAAAGGTCTGTGGATACAGGGTTGGTGTCGTTGTTTTTTAAAAGATCTAGGCGCGATCTTAGTGTGTGTCCGTATAGCAATTCGGCTGGTGACTTACCCGTAGTGGTATTTTTAGAATTCCTATAATCGAACAGAAATTTCAATATTTTTTCATTTGCCGGCTTTTTATGAGAGCTTTCCACTGGGCTGGGCTTAAAATTGATGAGGCATCCGGCACAAAGCTTCTATAGTAGTTTATTAACCCTAAAAAGGATTGCAATTGTTTTACATTTTCGGGTTTTTGAGCTTCGATCATAGCTTTAATTTTATCAGGTGATTTCCTGATACCGTTTCTATCTATTATATGACCTAGGTAACATATCTCATTTTTAAAAAAATCGCACTTATTTTTTTGTACTGTTAATCCCGCATCCTCCAGCCGCATAAGTACCGCACATAATCGTTCAAAATGCTGTTGTTTATTTCTACCGGTAATCAATATGTCATCTAAGAATACACTAATTCCGTCTACTCCTGCTAAAACACACTCCATTGCGCGCTGGAAAATAGCCGGCGCGCTTGCCAATCCAAACGCCAGCCGTGTATATTTAAATAGGCCTCTATGTGTGTTAATACACGTATAGTCCTGTGACTCATCCGATAACACAAATTGACTATAAGCCATAGAAAGATCGAGTTTGGTGAACTGTACGCCGCCATGTAGTTTAGAAAAAATTTCGTTGATAGTCGGTAATGGATATTTATCGATAATCAGCTGTTTATTTATTGATACCGAATAATCCGTACAAATACGCACCGAACCATCCCTTTTTAATACCGGTACTATTGGAGATGCATATTCGGCGTGTTCTACCGGCTTTAATACGCCCAATTCCAAAAGTTGATCTATCTCTTGGTCTATTTTCTCTCTCAACGCGAATGCTACTGGTCTAGCTTTAAAAAAAACTGGCTTTATATCCTTTTTAACACGTAACTTAATTTTATACTTATTAAAGCACCCTAAGTTACCCGAAAACAATTTAGGATATCTCTCTATTATATTATGGATCATTTTTACGTTTGAATCGTCAACAAAATGAATCGAATGCATATTAACTGGCGCGAATTCTAAATTGAACAACCGAATGAAATCACGACCGAGCAACGGCGGCCCGCCACCGCGCACCACATATATATCCAGCGCGTGTGTACAGCCGTTGTATTTAACATCAATGTGTAAACAACCGATCGTTTTAATATCGACGCCCGTGTAACCTGTCAATTTTTTACTCGTGGCCAACAGTGGACAGTCGCTGAAATAAAATTGATATGTACTTTCTGAGATCACGCTTACCGCCGAACCACTATCTATCTCGAACACTAAGATCTGACGACCTATTTGAACTCGCTCTGACATAGGTTTACCGCTTTCACAACGAATGTTATAAAACGACTCACCGTCATCTGCCTCCACATTACCTTCCTCCACAAAATGCACTTTTACAGACGCCGCGCACATCCTTCGTAAATGGCCTTTACGCCCGCACTTTTTGCACTTTAGATTCTTGTAACGACACTGATCGGACTTATGATTATTATAACCACACACACTGCATTTTTCACCCTTAGAAATTTTGTAGACGCCCTCTTGCGTTAGATGAGGCGGTTGTAACAGCGTCTCATGCGCAGCGGCCGCCGGCGGCGACGGTGCGGCCTTAGCCGCCTGCCGCGCACAGCGTACGCTCTCCGCTAATTCCACTGCTTTGGCCAGCGTCAATTCCATTGGACACTGAGCATATAACTTGTCCCGCTCGTGACCCGCTACCATGCCCATAAGGAACTTATCTACCAGAGCTTCTTCTAAGCTTTTAAACTGACAGTGTGCAGCCAATCCCCTGATCCGTGCCGCCCATTGAGTGTGACTCTCTCCTGGTTGCTGAGTAGCCATATAAAAATTGTGTCTGTCTGCAAAACCGACTCGTACAGGTGTGAAATGTACATCCAAAATTTTTATTATTTGTTTATACTCAATATCCTCCAGCTTACTCGGCAATGCCAGGTTACTGGCTAACTTGTAGGTAGATTCACTAAGAGCACTCAATAAAATCGCCCTTCGCTTGACCTTGGCTTTGTCTACGCCATCTGAGATGTCATTTGCAATGAACCACTGTGTTAGCCGTGACTTGTAGGCATTCCATTCTTGAATATTATGGTCAAATGTTGAAATTACTCCAAACGTAATACTCGAAGACATGTTGCACACGATTTATTATGGTTTCGCTCGTCGCCAATGTTTTATATGAGGAATAGATGGCGGACACAACCGACAAACAAGCCAGATACTGTTACACTGCCTTTATTCATAGCATACGGTCGGTGGGTGGTCGCAGCCGCCTTGTAACTTAAAACTAACATATACAACAAGTATTAATTATGGAACAATTGGCGATTGAATGTATTCACGTAATTCCTGGGCTCGTTTCCTGTGTCACCACCAGGTGTTTCATGTGGAATCAATATTTCCCTTGATACCGCTGGCTACTTGTGATAATAGAGAATCATACGACTACGGAATATTATACTGTTTATGAAAATTTTAATGTTACGTATCCATGGGGTACACGCGAAGGCATATTTCTAAGTCTCCGCTGTTGACAGTCTAGCCATCTGTCTGTCTATTAGTTTGTATCTTTTCAACCGTAATAGGTAGAGATTTTAACAAAGTTTGTAAAAAGTATGGCCGCTACATCAACTAAAAAAATCAAAAAAGGTGGGGAAACCCCCCCATACAAGAAACGTGTATGTCTGGTGAAGGAGAATACAAGGTCGGTGGCGGAATTGTTATCAATGCTATTTTAACGCATTTGTACGTGTGATCATGTTTGTTTGTTTTAGTCTGGATGATTTCAAAAGAGGTAGGGCCCATCAAAGCAGCCTGTCTAGGCAAGTACCTACACATCACAGAAAACCGAAGCCAAATAACAACTCCCTAGAGGGTTGAGGTG
This sequence comes from Pyralis farinalis, assembly GCA_947507595.1. Classification (NCBI taxonomy): domain Eukaryota; kingdom Metazoa; phylum Arthropoda; class Insecta; order Lepidoptera; family Pyralidae; genus Pyralis; species Pyralis farinalis. Next base: position 25,435,392 of record OX382278.1, read on the forward strand.
TTCCTGCTAGTGAGTGAGGTCACCAGTAAGCTCCTAATGAGTTGCTGTGTAAGCAGCAGAAGAGGAATCGCGCAAGTAATACTTAATATAATTACAAGCGTTAATAGGCTACGGTAAATGCTTTACATCAGGTGGACCGTATGCATGTGTGTCTCCTGACATTGTATAAAAAAAAAACAAAGAAGCATATCCTAAAGACCGTACGGGACCCCGAATGCATGTGTCAGAGTCACTGTTGTAATTAAAACTGATGATAAAAAGGTCTAGTCTCTGGTGAGATTTCTCCATAAGAACACAATATATATTTTTTCGAAGAACACAAAGAAGTTTCAATCAAATCAACAATTCAATCTATGTAATGATTTATACATGTGTTTGTTATGTAAATTGTGGAAGAAATAAATAAATTTATTATTTAAAAAAATCAAATCAACAGAGCCCAGCGAAACCTCTGGTGTAGCAAGTCTCACTGAGAAGCACCAATGACTTTGCGGCGTATAAAAAAATTGCAGCTAACAAATAAATAAATGCAAACCTAAGTTTAAAATCAAAATATATTTCCAATATCCATCGGTGAATTGCATAAAATGACTTTATGTTACAGGTATGTACGCATTCGAAATAGAATCTAGGGGGTTTAAAATCGAATAGAAAATTGGAGTGGTTCGGGCAGGATTGTCATATTGAAGGGAATTGCTTCGTTAAAATACGGCTGTGGTCTTGTAGTGGGTTGAGCGAAGGGGAGGCAGAACGGTGGATGGGATATTGCATCTTATAACATTGTTTAAAACTAATATTATAAAGAGAAACGATTTGATTTTTTGTATATTTCTTTGTCATGGATAAACTCAAAAGATACTTAACCGATTTTAAAAATTCTTTCCCATATAGAAAGGTACATTATTAGCAAGTAGTGTAGGCTATATTTTATTTACAATAAATTACAAATATTGCAATAATGTAACCCAAGGTAACAAAAATTTAGGTACAAAAATCATTGTTTGGCGTGTGTTGGGGAAACTTTTGAGGAGACATAAACTATTGTACTAGATGTTTATAGTACCTACTCAACTTCTTCTTCTTCTTCTTCCTAGCATTATTCCGTTTTCTAATCCACTAGAATCGGAGGGGTCCGCTACCTAAGCCTAAGGATTTGGCGAAGATACTGATTTTGACATGGAGCGACTGCCGTCCGATCTCCACAGCCCAGAGGGAATGACAACCCTTTCTTAGGTCATTTCGCACGTCTTTTGAAATATAATTTCTTGGACGTGCGGGTTTCCTCGCGATGTTTTCCATCACTACCGAGCAAGTGATAGTTACAAATACGTAGATAAATTCGAAAACACGAATTTAGTGGTACATGCCAGATTTCGAACCAGGGACCTGTTGCTCAATAGACCGTTTCCTTATCCACTGGGCTATGAAAACATCCCCTGGTTATATGTCTAAATAAATATATATTTAAATCTAAAACTGTAATAGTTAAGTAACAGGTACGATTTTTTATTCAATTTAGTCAATCAAAACATGAATACAAAAGATACTTACTCCAACAACTAAATGGTTTTATAATCAAGGATGATTATTTATATGTAAATTCCTTTTTAAATTATTAGAATACAAGCTTCCGTCTAGAAGTTACGACGGGTATAAAAATGCTTAAAGTAAGAAAATGGCGCGGTGTGAGCGAATCCCCTACGCTTAGTCTATTGCTTAAGAAGTTCTGTTTGTTCAAATAAAGTTATAATTTATCTCTCTATCTGTCCGGACGAAGCCAGGTAATTCGCTAGTGTAGAATACAACTAGTATTCATAAATTTCATATACAGCATCGTGTATAATAATTCGAAAAGAAAAAAAAAATACAAACAATATAGTACTCTTCTAAATCCGTACCCGCTTGCAATATAGAAAGAATCGCTTGCGCATTGCCTCCTTTGCTACTCACAAAGCAACTCCTGGTTACCTCACATACTCGCGTGAACACAACAATCCCTCAGGGAAATACCCCACCACGGCAAATGAAAGCTAAAGATGACAAATCACCTGTACGAGATCGCGTGACTACCTCCTCAAAATGGAGGTGTAATTTAAGACTTAACTACTTATCCCAGTAAAAAAGAATAAATAACCATATCTTAACTAAAATTATGCAGCAAAGCATGCGGTTTCTAAAGTACTTTTAAAACTGCAGTTACAAAAGTTTCTACAATACAGTTGTTTCTTGCAGTTTCTTATCTGTGATACATGGTAGCTGGTAGTAGGTAGAAGCAGAATTTTTGAATAAACATACCTTTTAATTAGTTAAGTTAGTATAAAATGAGGATTAACCACGAAAAGAAGGAGTATATATCCTATATCCTAGCGTTATCCCTTTTCGTAATCCTTTAGAATTGGCAAGCTACATGGCGCAGTGGTTAATAACGCGACTTTGACAAATATTTGTATGCCTGTATGTCTGTTTGTCTTGGTCTGGGTGTTTCTAGAGAGGTGGGGATCATCAAAATAGATTTCTAAATCTTATATTCTTCTAAGCATTATTCCGTTTCCTAATCCTAATAATTTAGGGTTGGCGAGATAGAACTTGGCGAAGATACCGATTTTTACATGTAACGACTGCCGCATTCAAAGTCAATGTCAAAATCTTTTTATTCCGTAAAAATGGCTACATTTGTTTGGAATCGTCACAATTTTTTTCCCTACCGTGCAGTTCATGACTAGGTGAGCACTGATAAAAATACTGCCAAAAAACTCAGGCATCCCTCTTTTGGTATCCAAACAAATTTACATAATTAATTATTTACATTATAATTGGATCGACTCAATCCCAGGCATTTTTATCATTAATATAGTCAGATACTTTATAATATGCCCTGCTACACAATTTGGCTTTAATAGTAGTTTTAAATTTGTTCTTAGGTTAGGTCACATGTCCTTCGAAATATAATTTCTTGGACGTGCGGCTTTCCTTACTATGTTGTCCTTCACGGCCGAGCCAATGATAATTATAAAACGGATAAATTGGTGTAAATACTGATTTTCACATGGAGCGATTGCCGTCAGAAAATTCAGAGGGAAAACCAAACCTATCTAGTAGTCCGGTGAATAAAGCGGGGAAATCGACCGAATAAAAAAGTTTCTTATAGGAAGATGGATCAAAAAAATTATTTTTGCATTATCTTCTACGAGTCCTCTAGGTCATTCGTGACTAGCAAGCGAAGTGACTTTTTGAAATTTTCCTTCACCAGATTTTCCACAGTTTTCCGACTTTTTTGATAATCTTATTTCGTTTAACTCGTTCGTAAAACTGAACATTAATTTGGAGCACTTTATTATCAGTAACAACGAAAAAAAAAAAATAGACAAGATTTTAAAATTTCCACTTTTCATGGGGATTTTCCAGGAAATTGATACCATATTCGTGATAAGCGATCCAGAAAACCCATATAATGACCTGCTACACGCTATATCGCCCAAATTAAAAATTTTCTTATACCAGATATTCCAGTTTTCCGAAGATTTTCCACAGTTTTTCGAAATTTACATCTTGACATCAGAAACATCATTATTAATCTTCAGGTGCGAGCCGAATTTGACAACACCGAAGAAAGCAGTAAAAAGAAGAAAAATTAACCATATTTTCCGATTTTCCGCTCCTCGTGTGAATTTTCCGGAAAACTAATGGCGGATTCGTGATCAGCGACCCCAAAAACCTACTAGGGGACATTTTCAGTCCTTAATTTTCACTTTTACTATAATTTACAATGTTTTTAAAAATGGGGGGTAAAAAGGGGTTAATTTTGAGTTTTGAGGGTGTTGGGGGGGGGGGGGGGCTAGTCACTTCGCTTGCTAGTCACGAATGTCCTAGAGGATTCATAGAAGGTAACGCAAAAATATTTTTTTTGACCCATCTTCCTATAAGAAACTTTTTTATTTTTCGCTTTATTGACTGGACTATAGATTAGGTCACACGTCTTCTGTACATTCATAAAATAAAAAAATCGAAGTGTCTGGTAGTAACGTCAAAATAACAGGCACGTATACATGGAACTCATACGAAAAAACATTTATTTTTTATTTTTGTCTGTCCTTTGTTCCGGCTAATCTTCCAAAAAGCTGATGTTATAAAGAGTAACTTAGGCTACTTAAGTCGCTAGGAGCTATTTAGAAATATAATTGCTCGTTGTCACTCACGATGTTTTCCTTTACAACCGAGCAGAGAGAAGTGACAGATACAAATATGTAACATGTACATGTGAATATAAAACCATCACCGATCAAATTGCCTGTAAATTTCACTTACGCAAAATAACAGCTACAGAAACAGTACTTACAAAACGAAACTACTGTTGGTTCCACCAGACTATCCATTTCCTGTGGTAATCACATGTACAATAACCACCAAAATTTGGGACAGTAATGTGGGTTCAGGTAGCCGACATATGTAAGCAAATATTCGGAATAGCACAGCATTACCGGCTATCTCTCTTATTTAGTGTAACTATATATTTACTTCAACAAAATTAAAGTTAAAAATTAAAACCCGACTGCTACAAAAATTGCTACAAGACTTCAAAGTAGGCAACTTTTTATTATAAATTGATAAACAATAGAAAATATAATTTTGGACTACGTATATGGGCAGAATGTACTTAAAATAAAGGTACATTTTGTCCAGCCTAGTCCCACGTCATTACTGAATATGTAATAATGTCACGTATCGTAATTAAACAGGCATAAATCATAGGATTTGATGCTTTATTATTTGTTTCTATTAAAATTTACTTAATTGACGACTGTACCACGTAATATTACGTCACCTACCAAATGTGACGAATTCGTATACAGGCATTTCTGGCCTTCGGAGCATAATGTACAAGAAGCAAAATGAGCACCGAGAACCGACCCACTATCCGAGAGTTCAGGGTACGAAGGTTGCTCGGCGGTGAAGGAAAGCACAGTGAGGAAACCCGCATGTCCAAGAAAATATATTTCGAAAGACGTATGACCTAACCTAAGGAAGATCTGGTTTCGCCTCTGGGTTGTAGAAGTCTGAAGGCAGTCGCTCTATGTAAAAATCTGTATCATCGCCAAATCCACAGGCTTTGGTAGCGGACCCCGGCAGTATTAATGGATTACGGGATATAACGGTTTAGAAGAAGAAGACGAATTTCGACACAAAATCAAAGCAAAAATATTTGCATATTTCAAGTTTTTTTCTAATGTACATTTCTTAGATTTGGTCATGAATATGATGACTTTTATACACAAAAATGTCAGCAGATGTGTTCATAAGGGTCGCAATATAGCACCATAACCCAAAAAACCAGATATACTAAAATTAGCATAAGAAACATCCCTGTACTCGCTTTACGAGAACGGGGTCGTGGAAAGATTTTACGATGGCATAAATTAAATGTGTAACTATCATTGTGCATACCCCTTTATTGCTGGTCGTGAAACTAAGTAATCGCTTTATTACAGCTTTACAGTAATTTTTATTGTACTTTTACTTAGTTTTGAGGTAGTTCTAGCTTAGAGTACCTGGAAATGACGCGCAGATGTTTTGCATATATTATGATTTATGACATTAGAATTTTTAGACAAAGTATAGTAGAACTAGTTTGTGTACTTCCGCCACCGGTTGGTTCATGCGAAGTAGCGCCGGCCGGTTATTTCTCTTCGACTCAACAAAATTGTATTTATTTTTTAAAATAGTTTTTTTGTCATTCATCTGGATAACTTCAAGTTGGTTGCATTGAAAGCAATTTATAAGTAGTTAATTAAATATTCATGATATACTAATATTTACTTTAGCTAGCTTTCGGTTCCGCCTAGATATAGTACTTATGTGTATTCGTTCCACCAGATGAGAAATGGTTACGATAGCTTATAAACCCTTAAAACATAAGTAGTGTTATTTGAACTTAGTCATCTCCACTATTAAAGCAACATCTCCTCAGCAGATTCTGCTAACACCACTCACACAAAAGCAAGATTAAGTTGGGTGAAGTATTTTTTAAGGCGGAGGTACCCAGCTGGTTAACTGCTGAATTAACTTTTACTCTAGAATAGATACATATAATTCTGAATTTTATAAATTCTCGGTATCTAGTAAATGGTGCTATAAACTTAATATTTTAAGTTTATAGCAGCAATTTAAGTTTAAGGTTATAGCACTCATATTAGACCAGATTAAGGGTAAATAGCTTAATGCCCTACACCTACTAAAACATATTTTTAGCAGCGGTGTTTGTTATACATATAACTCTACATAGCCACTATCACAAACCTTCCAGGTCACTCAGTTGGAAGAGCACTCGACCGGCAAGTAAGGGGCGTGGTTTCAAACCCCACCTAAGCGATGGAGATAACCATAATCGTTTAAAAACATATTTAGAAAAATTCTGGTATGTTGCACCAAACACAACTATAAATAATTACCCAAAAATATTTATGTACTTGCAGGTTAAACACCCAAAACGATCGTACTGTCATATTTATGTGTACGATAAATTAGATCAAGAATTTGTCAACAAGATTCTTTATAATACGATCGAATCAAGATCTAAATCGTCTTCTTCGCGCTATCCCGTTTCCTAATCCATTAGGATTGGCGGGATCCGCTACCTGAGCTTAAGGACTACGTATATGGGCAGAATGTACTTAAAATAAAGGTACATTTTGTCCAGCCTAGTCCCACGTCATTACTGAATATGTAATAATGTCACGTATCGTAATTAAACAGGCATAAATCATAGGATTTGATGCTTTATTATTTGTTTCTATTAAAATTTACTTAATCGACGACTGTACCACGTAATATTACGTCACCTACCAAAGCTAGGTTAACTGCTGAATTAACTTTTACTCTAGAATAGATACATATAATTCTGAATTTTATAAATTCTCGGTATCTAGTAAATGGTGCTATAAACTTAATATTTTAAGTTTATAGCAGCAATTTAAGTTTAAGGTTATAGCACTCATATTAGACCAGATTAAGGGTAAATAGCTTAATGCCCTACACCTACTAAAACATATTTTTAGCAGCGGTGTTTGTTATACATATAACTCTACATAGCCACTATCACAAACCTTCCAGGTCACTCAGTTGGAAGAGCACTCGACCGGCAAGTAAGGGGCGTGGTTTCAAACCCCACCTAAGCGATGGAGATAACCATAATCGTTTAAAAACATATTTAGAAAAATTCTGGTATGTTGCACCAAACACAACTATAAATAATTACCCAAAAATATTTATGTACTTGCAGGTTAAACACCCAAAACGATCGTACTGCCATATTTATGTGTACGATAAATTAGATCAAGAATTTGTCAACAAGATTCTTTATAATACGATCGAATCAAGATCTAAATCGTCTTCTTCGCGCTATCCCGTTTCCTAATCCATTAGGATTGGCGGGATCCGCTACCAGAGCTTAAGGATTTAGCAATAACACTGTTTTTTACATGGAGCGACTGCCATCAGATCACCACAACCCATAGGTAAAACCAGATCTTTCTTAGGTTATGTCACACGCCTTTAGAAATTAATATAACTTCTTGGTCGTGTGTTTCCTCACAATGTTTTCTTTCACCGCTGTACAAGTGATACATCCTACTAATATTATAAATGCGAAAGTTTGTATGTATGGATGTTTGTTCCTCTTTCACGCTTAAACGGCTGAACGGATTTGAATGAAATTTGGCAAGTAGACAGATTATGATCTGGATTAACACATAGGCTACGTTATTTGACTCCACGCGGGCGGAGCCGCGGGCAGCAGCTAGCATCAACATAAATCGGAAACTGGATTCGAATTCCTTATTCACTGGGTTATTACTCATCAATCAATATATCTATAGAGCGTTAGCAAATAAAAAAGAAACTCAAAATGCGTACTTAAATAATTTTGAAAGACAAAACCGGTGAAAACCAAAGTTGGAACTTCACTAAATTTATATATTTATAGCTGTAGGTAGCTAGGACCTTCCAAATAAAAAAAATGCGGTTTACACTTTATTACATAGGTATTATAGACACACAATTGAAAATACAATTGTGTCGTCCTTTTTTGAAGTAGTCGAATATTTAATTTTTAAAATCGGTTTTAAGCCCAAAATGTAAATTGAACGAGGGGACAGGTGTTCATTCGTAGTTTATTTAGCGTAATTATTCTGGACCACAACTTTATTGGGTATTAACATCATTATTGCAGCCGTGTTGCCATTATTGGAATTTGTCGGAAATGGTGACCGGGTTCAACGGCGGGTATATTGCGAAATATTTTTTACAATTTCTGGATATTTTTCTGTATGTAGTCCAATATAAACCGTTTCAATCGTATATTGATTGGCAACTTCAGTCGAGAACTGCAATAAAGGACTATACTGTACTGCCTCTGAAATTCGTTTATTTTGAAATATTAGATAGATTCTTTATTTGTATCTCCAGCACACACAATAATTTGTTACATTATGCTTATTAGCGGTATCTATCTTCGGAACGTCATAATTGTAAACGAAATATGCCAAATACTTTAATAAATCTTTGGTCTTGGTTCTTCTTGTGTAGTTTATATTGTGAACTCGAAGATTAATAAATATTCTATCTATAACTTTTTTTTTGGATCTTTTTATCCCCGAAGAGAAAGGCAAAGTGCTCTTAGCCCATACAGTAAAGTCCCTAGTTTAGAACCATTTTAATATTAGACATCCCAGCTTAAGGAACATTGCTGAAAAATTACGCGGGAAGGGTTGAAAGACTTAATTTTTAGGGTTTCGTACCTCAAAAGAAAAAATGGAACATTTATAGGATCACTTTGTTGTCCGTCTGTCTGTCTGTATGTCCGTCTGTCAGGACCCTTTTGCTCAGGGACGAGTGAAGCTATCAATCTGACATTAATGTCAAATACTAAGGTCTGCAATCCCTTCGAGCAATGAAAAATCAAACTTCTCAGTCAACGCAATCAAAAGATACGGATGTGTATGTCCTGTTTATGGCGCGTATTTTGACATTCGCAAGGGAATCAAAATCTATAGGGTACTTCCCGTTGACCTAGCCATGAGACCTAGAACCGGCGAGCGTGCATGAAAAGAGCTATAAATGTTAGAGAAGCGAGTGAAGTATAAGGACCGCGTCTTATGGCGCTCGGTTCTCTTTGCTTATCCCGCAAGGTACCTAGCCTTAAGATACATGTAAGTTCACTAGCTAACATAGGACTTATTACAATATACTATCGAAATTTTCATATACACTTAATTTTATGTTGAAAAGTAAACAAAATCAATAATAACAACAATGTCATTTAACAACATTCAAAAGCGCTAGAAGAAATCCTCCTTTATCTTCTTCTTTATGGCAATCCTGGTGTTTTCGGCAATCATTTCTCTTCATACCAAGTCTCGCGCTTAGTAGACATTTATTTTCATATACGCCAGTTCCTATGGTACTTTCTATATGTTCAAACCAGCGACGCATGGCTATTTGAATTTTAACTTATTGATGTTATTAATATGTGAGAATAGACTCATAATTAATAATTAAGTACACTTTAATATATCTATCTATATCTTCACGCCAAGCCCCTTGTGAGGTACTTTTAATAAAGGGTACTTTAGAACGGCAAAAATAGTGTTCCACTGCGAACTGAATTTAATTTAATTTAATCCGTGCGGTGACGGAGAAAGAATATTAAAAATCACCGCCCCCTCTCTTCCCCTGGGTGTCGTAAGAGGCGACTATGGGATTTCCTAACGTTCCAGCATTTCAGCCGGTGGTAGGGTAAATACCCGCCTGGTTGGCTACCACCGTACACACGGCGAAACACCCGTGAAGTGGCGTACCTATGAGTACGTCGCGTTTCGGGATCAGCTGGTGTATAACCAGTGCTCGGGGGATTGTTGACGCGATATTGCGGGAACAGTGGTGGATTCTGTCTATCCATTGTCAGAAGGACTGAGCTGACCCGTCGGCCAGGGAGACCCGTTGAAACGGTTGTTCCGCTGGCCGCCCGCGGTATAGTACAGGGGCCCAATCAAGACTAACCACCTTGAGAGGCTGCCCTTTCATACCGCGCATAATCTCGGGGTAGATCGTCGTGCCGATTGGTGACCGGATGGTGGGGACCCGGCGACTACTTCCGGGGGGGTTCGGGGGCCCTTCCGTCCGACGGATCAGCACAGCTCCTTTGTCGACAAACTAATGGAGAAACAGTCCACCGCGTTTCTTCCCCAATGTCGTGGCAATTCTCTCCCGCTTCATGCTTCCGTTCTTTACATTACTCATGACAGCGCAAATAGGAAAAGATGGTCTAACAGCGGTGCACTCCCCCACCACCCTGTTCAAGGTTGAGTTCGCTAACATCCGCGGACTCCACTCTAACCTTAATGCCGTCCACCAACACCTAGAGACGGCACGGCCCGCCATGCTCTTCCTGACGGAGACACAGATTCAGCGTCCAGCGGACACGTCCTACCTCCAGTATCCCGGTTATGTGCTTGAGGAGAATTTCCTCGCGAAAGCCGGGGTCTGTTTGTTTGTCCGCTCGGATGTATGTTGTCGCCGTCTGCGCTGCCTAGAGGATTCCTCCTTTCCTGTCCTCTGGGTGCATGTAAACCTGGGCCTTCAGAGCCGTATTTACATGTGCCTATACCGACCCCATACTAGGGACACGGAGACAACTCGGCTCTTTGAGTACATGAGTCGGGCGGCAGATGTAGCGCAGGAGCGGTATCCTACTGCAGAGATGGTATGTTTGGGGGACTTTAACTCTCACCACGACTCCTGGTTGGGATCCTCCACAACTAATCATGCAGGAAGGACCGCCCACGCGTTCGCTCTTTCGCACAACCTGACGCAACTGGTGCACCAACCCACCAGAATACCTGATGTTGCTGGTCAGGAGCCCTCTCTGCTAGATCTACTGCTGACCACCCACCCTGCTGGCTACCGGGTTAAGGTCGGGGCGCCCCTGGGCACATCTGACCACTGCCTAGTATCCAGCACAGTGCCAAGCGCGATTCCGCCACAACCCACAGAGGTTAGGCGGCGTGTCTGGCACTACTCGTCAGCAGATTGGGACGGTATGCGCGACTACTTTGCTTCCGTCCCATGGGGGCAGCGCTGTTTCAGTGAGAAGAATCTAACGGCGAGTGCTGCGGCCATTGTTGATGAGATCGGCGTTGGCATGGAATACTACATTCCCCACTCCGATGTCGTCATCAAAAGCCGGAGACGCCCTTGGTTTAATCGCGAATGCGCTGAAGCTGTTAGTAACAAACAGGCGGCGTATCGCGCTTGGATCAGGGGTCGCGCCCTTAAAGATCCGAATACTAACTCACTGAAATCAGCCTACAACACTGCCACCAAGATCTGCAAGAGAGCATACATAAGAGCGGACGCCCAGCGCGTTACACGAGTCGGCACGGAACTAGTGGCGCACCCTACTGGATCGCGTAGCTACTGGCGACTGGCCAAAGCCGTGCAGGCCAACTTCTGCCAGCCCTCGCTGCCACCGCTGCGATGCCCTGATGGCTCACTGGCTCATCAGCCGCAGGAGAAAGCCGATCTTATGGCCAGCCTCTTTGCGGCTAACTCCCGGATCGATGACTGTAGCACGCAACCACCAACAATACCCTCCAGTGGATCCGCTATGCCTGATATCCACATCAGGCAGCGCGATGTGCGTTTTGAACTACAGTCACTCGATGTTCGAAAAGCCAGTGGTCCTGACGGTATCCCAGCGATTGTTCTTAAAAAATGTGCAGCGGAGTTGTCTCCGGTACTGACGCGCCTCTTCCGCCTCTCGTACTCGACCGGTTCCGTTCCGGATGCTTGGAGAGAGGCTAATGTGCAGCCGGTCCCCAAAAAGGGAGACCGTTCTGACCCATCGAATTACCGCCCCATTGCCGTAACTTCAGTGTTGTGCAAAGTCATGGAACGGATCCTTAACAAACAATTGATCCGTTACCTAGAAGATCACTCCATAATCAATGATCGTCAGTATGGTTTTAGACCGAAACGATCAACGGGTGATCTTCTAGCGTATGTGACGCACCTCTGGGGGGAGGCAATCGATAAATATGGCGAATCCATGGCAGTCAGCCTAGATATCGCCAAGGCGTTTGATCGGGTCTGGCACAAAGCACTTCTCTCCAAACTTCCGGCATACGGTCTGCCCCTCCAGCTTTGTAATTGGATTGCTGGCTTCCTGCATGAGCGTAGAATCCGCGTCCTTGCAGATGGATGCGCTTCGCGGTTCATGTCAGTGAATGCCGGTGTCCCACAGGGCTCCGTTCTATCGCCCACCCTCTTTCTTCTGCATATCAATGACATGCTGCCACTTGGTAATATTCATTGCTATGCAGATGACAGTACGGTCCATGGGCGATATTTCGGTCGGCCTGGTGCTGGTCGGACAGAAATCGGTGACAGGCGTGAGAGTCTTGTCGTTGAACTGAATCGGGTTTTGGATCTCATTAGTAAATGGGGTTCCAATAACCTGGTTGAGTTTAATGCTGAGAAAACTCAGGTTTGCGCGTTTACAACAAAAATGTCCCCCTTCCTTCCCACTCCCAATCTTCAGGGTGCTTCCCTCAGTATGCGTGATAGCCTGAACATGCTGGGTATGGGTATTCATTGCGACCTTAACCAGCGTTATTACATCGAGAGCCTCATCTCAACAGCCTCAAGAAAGCTCGGAGTCCTGAACAGGGTGCGCCGGTTCTTCACGCCGGACCAACTTTGTCTGCTTTATAAGACACAAGTTCGGGCCTGCGTGGAGTATTGCTCGCATCTCTGGGACGGCTCCGCACAGTATCTTCTTGAGGCTCTCGATAGGTTACAGCGACGGGCTATCCGCATAATTGACGACGAAGAGGTCACCAAAAGCCTAGAACCTCTTCAACTCCGTAGGGACATAGGCTCTCTAAGCGTATTTTACCGCCTTTACCATGGCGAGTGCTCTGAAGAACTGTTTTCCCTTATCCCACCCTCACCCTTCCGTCATAGAACCACACGTGCGGGCTTGCGATGTCATAGTTCCACGGTTGAGAATATCTCTTCGCGTACCAAAAAGTTCGGCAACTCCTATCTTTGTCGTACCATCAAAAAGTGGAACGCCTTGCCTGCACATGTGTTCCCTCCTTCCTACAATATGGGATCCTTCAAACGAAGCGTGAAGAAGCATTTTGCGGGTCAGCATGGCAGCGTCAACTGACAGGATGCGGGATGTAGTATGCTGTCAGTTGCAGTTGCGATTTGGGCTCCTCTTTCGCTTACCATCAGGCAAAGAGGGGCCACTATGCTGAACTAATATAAAAAAAAAAAAAAAAAAAAAAAAAAAAAAAGAACTAATTGCCACAACTAAAAAAAGATGTTGTTATCGATTATGGCTACCTATTGCGTTTATCCTGATTTATTAAAGAGACAGACTGTAAATGGATTCTAGTGGAGACTTTCCAAGTAGGGAGTCGGCCGGTGAGACGTTTGTGTACTCAAAAACACATTTATAAATTTGATAATGGCAGATGTGTTCTTCTAGGGGAGGACCTGGGAACAGTAAACTTTAATCATAACAAGATGAAGAATTAGCATGTTATTATAACGACTACTCTGCCGTCATACAGAGAATGGGCGCATCTAACATTTTTTTCAAAATTTAGTTATATAGTGATTCGGAATCAGCAGAAAAAGGCGCATATACTAGTATTTTTTAATGTTGCGAAATACGAATACCCTTGCTTTTATTAACAATGAAAAAGGACTTATCTACAAAAAATCTTATGGATAACTAAATTGGAAAGACGTTTCTGTACTATACTTAGATGAAAAGGCGTAACTAAGTAGAAGAGTCTTATTCGTTTATAAAATATATTAATGTTCATAGGTTGAAATAACGTATCTGCATGATACTAAGAAGAAAAAACGCATCTGAGTAGATGCGTCTTACAATCTAAGTATTACAAAAATCGGTAAGGCGTACGTGGCAGTAGCGTCTTTTCTACTTAGTATTGTTGCGAGTCTGTAGGGAAGTGGGAGGTGAGGTGAAGAACATGGTCCATCAGTTGCGTCCAAATACTCAAACCGAACCCACCCACTGCGCGCGCGGCTCTCTGCGCCACGTTTACGAGAACATGGTAAGATGACATTGGTTAAATAAAATTATTTTATGCATTTGTAATGATCTTTTCTCTATAGAAATTATAATTGCGAAGAAGAGATTAATTGTATTTTATTATTTACACGTGTATGTTTCACAAAACTTGGACACGAGCAGTGTGAGGCGTGTGAAGTATACTTTATTCACAATCCTGTTTACAAAGAAAAAAGACACAGAAATTGTAATAAATGCAGGGATTACGAAGTACATCGTGAAAAGTATACAACTGCTAGGCAGGCATATAAAACTGATGTTGAAAACCAGAACTCCAACGTCAATGCGGATACTGCCTATTATGCCGCTGATCTTCAAAAGGTCATAATGATTCCACGTATGGAGGAATTTAAAAAAGTAGTATTTTGCCCAAGAATAATAGTTTTTAATAAAAGTTTCGTGCCAATCGGGGATAAAAAAAAACAACCCTACTTTGAAAACCTTCGCGGCAATATGGCACGAAGTAATATCTGGCCGTAAAGTTACTGACATTACAAGCTGCTTTAAGTCTTTTTTGATGTCGGTTCGGGATTTGAGAATCTGTTTCATCACCAAGTTGAGGTCGCAATGAAGAGAAAAAAATATCTGTATGATTTTGAAGATTTCAATCAAGCAGTAGTGAACACGCGAACAAATATAACTGTGAAATCAATGAATGTAGATGATTTCTATCAGTTTGAAGACTGCTCTTCAGTGTACAAGCTACAAAATTCTTCTCCTAGAGCATATTTAGCTGACATGTGTCAAGTGACATTCACCAGGGGCACCCACGTCCTACGATACAAGACTGCCTTTTATGACGAAAATTAATATTATTTGGACTTTTTGAAGTTGAAGAATATTAAATCAGGAATACCTCTTCCAAAGCCTATCACAGGATGCAGAGGCATTACCCTGGAGCGCAAGACGGAGATTATTCAGAAGTTGACACCGTCAATGCCTGATAACAGGAGAGCCTTTTGGCATGATCTGCCAGTTAATATGAGAAGTGTAGATTTTACGCAATTTCATGAAGACTGATTTGTATTAAGAATAGAACGCGACCAATTTTCTCGTTTATGGTTGTGATTATATTTAAGTTTTAGATACAACTATTTCATTCATGTTGAGAAGATATTTTTATTGTTATGTTTGCTAAAGAGTAAAATTTAAGTTTTGGACACAGTTTATTTTTATTGAGAAAGTAATATTTGTAAAGAATTAACTCTTTAATAACAATGCCTGTTTTAGAGGTAAAGAAGTAGTTTTGAGTGCATATTATATTTGATTGATTTTGTAATGATCATAGAGAAGTATCTTTTGGACACAATTCAATTTTTATTGAGAAAGCCATTAGTTTTTAAGAATTAGATCTTTAATTACAATGGGCGTAAAGTAAAAAATGTTTTGGATACATTTTACTTTATAATGTATTAAAGAAGTAACAATTTGGTTTAATTTGGACACTATTTATTTTTTATTGATAAAGAAATATTTGTTAACATTTAGGTTTTTGATTACAAATTTAGTTTTGGAAACATTTTACTGACTAGATTGCAAGTCAATGAAACGAAAGTGTGATTATGATTCCTATTAATTCAAATAAAAACACCTGTTTGAGTTAAATAAGATTTTTTTAAGGTGTATAAGATTGTTAAAGAAGTAACGTTTAACTTTTATTTTGTATTTATTTTTAATTGAGAAAGCCATATTAGTTAAAAATTAGGTTTTAGTGAAAAAACTTCCAACTAGTAATTAACGAAACTGTGATTATGTTTACTATTCATTCTAAATTTAAACATGTATGTAATAAATAAGGATTTGATTTTTTAAGGTGAATACAATTGAATTGCATAAATTATCTTCGTATTATTATCAAACCATCATAGGCTAAAAATATCCGTAAACTTAAAAGATTGCTCATTAAAAACAAAAATATAAAGGGCGTTTATAGAAACATTGTCTTAAAATTGATGTGGCAACACTTAGTAAAAAAGCAGTAAATGGCTAAATACGCCCTTTTTTATTTAGCCTGAATCACATTTTAATACAATGAGAAAGCGTTCCAAAAATTAGTACGTTGAAAAGACGTATCTGGCCAGATACGCCTTTTCAATGAAGTATTCGGTTTTCTTTGGATTTTTTCTACTAAAAAGAAAAGGAAAATCGAATTTATTTAATAAATAATATTCATATAATTTAATTTAATTCTTATGTCCTGATAGCCTACCTTAGTATACAAGTTTTCAAATTGCAAATTTATTAAAATACTTATTTTCTACTAAGCAGCAACGTTTTTCATTTCAAAATCACTAAACATTTTTTTTCTCCATTTTCAACTGTATGTAGAAGCGCCCTTTCCCCGTATGACGGCAGACTATCTACAGCGCCTGATGATGACTCGTGGAGAGGCGAAACACGTGTCGCAGAGGCGACCGGGGCAGCCAGGGCAACAACGGTGGCGGGTGCATGCGGTTCACATTTCAGATGGCGACCACTCGCAGAGACGACCGCAGCAGCCGCGGCAGAGACGACCGGAACAGTCATGGCAGCGGCGGCGTGCATCTACTAACGGTGTGGGTGTATGGCGGCCGGCAGTAGTTCGCACGAACTAATCGGGAGCGGAAGCACACAAAGTAGTTTAGATCAAATTGCCTGTAAAGATGAAGAAAATAAACACGAAATTGATCGACTCATTGAACTTCTAGCGCTTTTGACCAGTATTATAACAACACAGGCGAAGGACAAAACGAGCACGCAGCCGAGTAGATTTTTTTTTTATATACAACGTCGGGAGGCTTACAAGCATACGAACCACATGATGTAAAATTGTTATCATAGCATGAGCGCTGGCAATACTTAATGTATTGCCAGCGCTCATGCTATGATAGTCGTATAACTCGCGCGATGTCACCTCTTCGTCTAATACAGCAACTCCTTATGACTTTACTTTGTTATATGGCTGCAGTTTTCTTTCGGGCTGCTTTGATGCGTCCTGTCTCTAGGTGAAAAGACTGCAAAAGCTCTATCGTTCGCAGTAAAATTAACCGGCCCGCCTCACCGCCGTTTGCTGAGCACCTAACAATTATTTTTAACACTAAGGCTAACTAAGCTAAACTTTCACGCGCCCAAATCGTTATAACTGACTGATTTAATTAAAACTTCTGTTTCGACTGGCTTTAAGGTAAAGCGCATTTCAACACACCCCGTACACAGTTTGAGTTTTAGTGTGCGGACCTGAAATTTACAATAGCAGTTTTACACTCGCACTTTTTAGGGTTCCGTACCCAAAGGGTAAAACAGACCCTATTATGCTGTATCTCATGAACCGTGCTAGTTAGACAGTTGAAATTTTCACAGATGATGTATTTCTGTTGCCGCTATAACAACAAATACTAAAAAACAGAATAAATAAATATTTAAGTGGGGCTCCTATACAACAGACATGATTTTTTTGCTGTTTTTATAGACAATGGTACGGAACCCTTCATGCGCGAGTCCGACTCGCACTTGGCTGATTTTGTTTTGTATACAACGTCGGGAGGCATACAACGGCCCACCTGATGTGAAGAGGTTACCGCAGCCTACACACGCTTGCAATACATTAAGTATCACTCGCGCAATGCCACCTCTGCTCTCTTACTCCTTAGGTGCTTACTCTTGACCACACTCACACGCAGGAACACAACAATCCGCTAGTGGACAGAAGAAGAAGAGACCGCAGCCAAATAACAACTGTGAGGTGTAGGTACTTCCCCAGACGGGTGCTTTGATGCGCCCTAATCTCGCATACGATGGGCTTGGTGGCGCAGTAGTTAGTAACACTACTTTGATACTAACGTTCGTGGATTGGATTCCCACACAGGACAAACAATGTGGGCTTTTTGCCACAAGCTGGGTGTTTTTAAGAGAGGCATAGCTCACCAAAGCAGCCGGGCACCTGGAGAAGTCGTCACCACCCCACATAAAACCGCAGCCAAATAATAGCTCCCTGGAGGGTTGTTGGGTTCCTGCAAGTGAGTAAAATCAGTGAGCTCCTAAGGAGTTGCTGTGTTAGCAGCAGTGGTGGTATCGCGCTAGTGATACTTACTTGAAAAAGTTACTTGAGAAACGACCTTGGTAACCCTACTGGAACCACCAGAAACCTTCTTTTTCTATATATACTACGTCGGGAAGTATATAAGCATACGGCCCACCTGATGTAAAGCGGGTACCGTAGCCTAGTAACGCTTGCGATATATTAAGTGTCACTCGTGCGAAGCCTCCTCTGCTGCTTACACAGCAACTCCTTGGGAGCTTACTGGTGACCTCACTCATACGCAGGAACACAACAACCCTCTAGGGAGTTGTTATTTGGCTGCGGTTTTCTGTGAGGTGGAGGTACTTCCCCAGACGGGCTGCTTTGATGCGCCCTACCTCTCTGTAAATCTAATCTGTCATCCGAATCACCGTATTCGAAAATTAGTATGCACCTTCGAAAAACGCTGATTCGGTTTGCACTGTGATTATAAAACCCTCATATTACGCAAATATGAAACGTATTGTCTGGCTCATTAAGTCAATTATCCGCAATCAGGACGCTATATTGGGGCCTCTGAAGTGTTTCATTAGAGAATAGGCGGTTTGAACGTGACCGGCCTGCTTATTACAATGTCCTAGTACGCAACAAATGTGGTTGGCATTCGAAATCGAATTGTATCACCTCATGATTAGGTTGCAAATAGTTTGAGTGTGAGCTTTTTGTGTAATAATGTCGAAATAAAAATTATTACGTTGTAAAAAAATATTTATTTACATTGGTTCTATACGCTTTTTGTAAATTTACGCATTTTTTGTAATTATCTAATAGATTGTAACTTAGT
Source organism: Pyralis farinalis (assembly GCA_947507595.1). Lineage (NCBI taxonomy): Eukaryota > Metazoa > Arthropoda > Insecta > Lepidoptera > Pyralidae > Pyralis > Pyralis farinalis. Next base: position 25,454,394 of record OX382278.1, read on the forward strand.
TTGATTTGAATTAACAAAGAAGAGAGATTTTAAAGAAAGGCAGGGCGCATCAAAGCAGCTCGTCTGGGGAAGTACCTCCACCTCACAGAAAACCGCAGCCAAATAACAACTCCCTAGAGGGTTGTTGTGTTCCTGCGTGTGAGTGAGGTCACCAGTATGCCCCAGGGAGTTGCTGTGTAAGCTGCAGAGGAGGCATCGCGCGAATAATACTACAATATATCGCAAGCGTTAATAGGCTACGGTAACCTGCTTTACGTCAGGTGGGCCGTATGCTTGTATGCCTCCCGACGTAGTATAAAAAAAAAATGTTTGTTCGCGAAATAAACTCGGTGTGTTCAACAAAGCGAAGCAATGTTGTTTTTATACAATGTCGGGAAGCATACATCGACCCATCTGATGGAAAGCGAATACCGTAGCCATTGAGTATCACTCGCGCGATGCTGCCTCTGCTGCTAGCACAGCAACTCCTACGGTGTGGTGTCCTCACTTACATCCAGGAACCCAACAACACAGTTGTTATTTGACTGCGGTTCTCTGTGAGGTGGGTGTACTTCCTCATACGGGCTGCTTTAATGCGCCCTACCTCTCTTCACCCAGACCAACAAACAAACATGTTCATGCACACAAATGTTTGTCCTGTGTCGGAAACGAACCCACGAGCGTTGGTATCAAAGTAACGTAATAGGGCGTTTTACCACTGCGCCGAGCTCGAATCTCGCTTCTCGCTCGCAAGAGCTCACTTGAGATGGGAATTCACCCTAAAACATTGGGATAAAATGGTTGACTACAAGAGAATTTCGAATAAAATTCTAGTGGGAGTATCAAATATCTACGAAGTTTGTATAAACTGTGAACTTATCGCATATGCGAAACTCTGCCAGAATATTTTACCAAGTGATCTATGTTATGCCATGTGCCATGGTTATCTGATGGTAGTTTAGTAGTTTTAGTAGAAACTATAGTATAAGGAAATAACGATGATTTAAAAGAGAGAGTTGGTCTGAAAGAGAGCGTCGGTAAGGTGATAAGGAGATAAGGTGATAAGGATAAACTACAGCGCCACCGAGGCGCAGCAAGCATAGGAGGATTCCTAGGAGTTATTATTTTGGCTGAGATTCTCTGTGAGATGGAGGTGGAGCACTCATTAGGGCTGCTTTGACGCGCTACGTCTCTTAAAAATACCCAGACTAAGACAAATAGACATGTTCAAGCACAGAAAGGTTTGTGCTGTGTGGGAATCGAAGTCACGAGCGTTGGTGTCAAAATAGGATTAATAACCACTACACCACTGAGCTCGACAAAATCGCATCGTCATCATTATTATCACTATTTTTACATACCCATTATTTACATACCCTTGTAATAGTACATTATGATATAAGTGCGGTAAGTTGAAAATTACAGCCGAGGCGATATTACTATAAGGAAGCAGAGGCTGTAATTTTCAAAGCGCACGTATGTCATACGACGTTTTATAACATATTTACGAGGAAATTAATAAAACTCTGACTTTGTTAAATGAATAAATCTTTAATTAATTGTTAAAGCAGTTATAAAAATTTGAACAATTTTTAAAAGTGATTGTTACGTTGCCAGTTGGCACTTTTAATGTTGTCAAGTTATTATTATTAGTTACAATTTCCCCAGTTTCTCTCTCACTCTCTTGAGTGAAAGTAGGAGAAACGAGACCACAGAGTTCTGCAGTCGTCGGTGGCGGCGGCGGAGGCGGTTGCGGCTGCGGCGACGATGGTGGAATGTACGCGTGTGTGCTCGTAGATGGTTGAAAGTCAACACTTGACTCCAAATGTATGTTCCTTGTAATGCGAGAGCTAATTTCTTCTTTATTTCTTATCGAGTCATCTATGTATCCCTCGGCTACACTGCTCGACCGCCACCCTCCGTGGCGTTTTAGTGTTAATAAGTCCGCACCTGAATCGGCGAGCAATGTAGCCGAGGACCTTCTGAAACTGTGCCCTGTGTATTCATGAGCTTCAGGCAAATTTAAGAAAGTGGCAATTTCTTTCGGCATTGCTCCAAATTTATTAATGCCAATGGGTTGTTTACTGCATTTTCCATTTTGGTAATTTTGAAAAAATCTGTTGGAATTAGCTTTTGTTGAACGAAGCGCTTCGTATTTCTTCACCACGTCGTAAAAAGGGCCCTGTATTGTGAACGACCTTGGAATTTTATTTTTTGTGTTTTTAACCTGGACAAGAAGAACTCGCCCATGGTTCTCGATATCATTAGTTGTGATGTTTGCCAACTCTTGACGTCTACATGCACCATTTATACCGAATATTAATGCAACCTGAAAAAAGATAAAAATAACGTATAAACAACTATATAGTAAAGAAATACGAAAGTGAAAGAAATTAATCACAATTATTTAGTTTCAACTGACCTTTGTTGCTAAATATCGGCAATCCGGAGCTTCTTTTAGGAACGTCTTGATATTGTCAGCCGAAAATACTTTCGACTTTTTACTCATATGGCCATCTGAGCGTCTTTTTAGAAATGCTAGCAAGTTGGAGTATGACTTGATATCAATACCATGGTTTGTTTTCATAGTGCTTTTTAGCATTGAATAGTAGCACCACAATGAGCTTGACTTATATTTATGAGAAAGTTCCATGAAATAGGCTAAAAACACATTTTCTGAAAATGAATTAGCATTTTGGCTTGTTTTCCATAAGATGAAATTTTGATAGGCTTGTAAGTATCTATCGGTCGATTTTTCAGGCAAGAGGCTTAGAGTAGCCTTTTTCGCCGCGTTTAAGACTTGTGGCGGTGTCAAATTAATAAATTCATCACTACTTGACGACATTTTCAAATAAAAACAATGCAGTGAAAAGAAAAAGCGCGCGGAATTATTTTTACTTGTCCACAAATAAGCGATGCGCGCGCATCAACGTTTTTTTTTTTTAGGCAAAGGTACAAAAACAGCCAGTATTACTAATAAAGTAAATTAATATTTTTGTGTTTTTGTTATAGATAAATGGTTGTAATTTATTGTCAAAATTAATTAAATTAAAGAATTAAATGTTTATTTGTTATATTTTATTTCCCAAAGTTAATTGTATTCATAAAATATTGACCACTTTCTTGACATAAAACCTCTTTGCTAGGATTTTTAAAAGTATCGTTCATTTTTAGACGGAGTATCCTAAAACTTTATTTAAAAAAAAACACGTGCCTTTTACATTACATTATCGCACAAGTGCGTAATGAGATACATTACGATATTGAAATTGGTGTAATTACAACCACTTTACGAGCAAATATGTTATAAAATATATTATAATTCAGATATTTTTTTTTTACCACTACGGTGACAAAAAAGCATACGGTATGTCTGATGGAAAACTGTTACCGTAAGCCTACGGACAGTTGAAACACCATGGTTGAAAACATCGTTATGCATTTTTGAAGAATCCCATGCTGTAGTCCGTAGGGAAAACATCAGCAGGGATTTAATTCTGTAACTTAAGAATTCTCAGTTGATCTGCACAATGCGTGACCATTACATCATTTTGGCGGTATGTAAATTCTGAATATAATTGGAAACGTACTTGTAAACGAATTTTGATAGATGGTCAGTTGGTCCTTTCGGAGGATACGGCGCAGGCATTTGCTGATTACTTCTGCTCTGTCTATACACAAAATCCTCCAAAATGATGTGCAGAGGAAGCAATGATGTCTATTAATGCCGATGCTATGCGTTAAGTTTATTTAATTTATGTATGAAGAATAATATATATCCAGAGGCTTGGAAAACAACGCGAGTGATACCTAAACCCAAGAGCAGCTCTAGTGCTGAGGTTGAGGATCACAGGTCTATAAATAGCGGTGCTGTCTTTTTTCGGCAAGTTAGTCGAAAAGTAGATAAATAGAAACCCGCTTAGGTGATGGTCAGCATGGCTTCCGGCACGGACGATCGACTGTTAGTAACCTCATGCCATTCTGGACTTACACTTGTATTAACGTAGGTATCCAGGTGGATTCAGTCTACCTCGATATTCGTAAGGCTATTTTATGTTATGATTAATGACGTATTGCTAAAAAAGTTTGCAGCGATTGGAATTTTTTTCTTCGTATTTGAGTAACAGAAGGCAGTCTGTACAGCACTGTGGAAGTGAATCTGAGCTGTATTTCACATATTCTGGTGAAAGTCAGGGTTCGAATTTGGATCCTTTGGCATTTTTAATATTGATAAATGACTTGCCGATGTCAGTCAGTACAGCACAGTGTCTATTGTTTGTGGACGTTCTGAAGCTGTTTTTGGAGATACACGATAAGAGTGATTGCGAGGCCCTCCAACGTGACATCGATAATGTTGTCCGGTGGAGTGTGACCGATGACCTGTATTCATCACGTATCGCTCGCGCGATACCACATCTGGTGCTAGCATACCAACTCCTTACGAGATGACTGGTAACTTCACTCGTTCGCAGAACACAACAGCCCTACAGAAAGTTATTTGGTTGCAGTTTTCTGTGTGTGAAGTGGTACTTTGCCAGACGAGTTGTTTTATGTGCTCTATCTATCTCTTTTCACAACACCCAAACGAAGACAATCTGACATGTTCGTGTATACAAATGTTTGTCCTGTGTGGGATATAGACAAATGCTTCATTTTTCCTAGTAGTAAGTCACCAAGTCGCCACATAGCTGACTGTCATGTTGGTCGCGACTGTGTGAAACGAGTATCGTCAATAACTGACTTAGGCATCGTAATGAGCAGTGACCATACCTTTCGCAATCACATCCATAATGTTTGTATGCCTACAGATCGTCAGGGTTTGTATTGCGACAGGCGTGTCGTATAGGTACACATAAAAGATGAAAATAGAAATTCTTTATTTGCCATTAGACCTTACCTAGACCTTACTAGATATCTGTCGTCTGCATGGGTACCTCGGTCTCAACTATTTCTACCGCCAAGCAGCTGTATTTATATAGCTGTGGTGGAGTGAGATGATTGATGGAGTAAGAAATATCACGATACGAAAACTCTGTGGAATGACAGATGACGTAGTGACAAATTTCGAACAGGGTATGCTGAGATGGATTGGTTATTTAGAAAGAATGAATGACAAAAGCTACGAAAGAAGTGTATCCAGCAAGAGCGAATGGAAATATCGGTAGGGCCTACTCTAAATGCACACATATAGTCTCATATAGATCAAATTGCCAATGTGTTGATTAAGGGCCAAATAAAAAGCATCCAAACCGTAATGAGAGACAGGCGTGATGATATTTTATGTGTGTATGTATTTGTAATTACAAAAGGTTTGCTTTTAAAGTTCATCTATATATATGTCTTGCCTGAAAAATGCCACATCCACCCCATCAACCCTTACTCATCTCACTGCAGGGATACGGGTCTCCCATCAACCGAAGGGGTTTAGAGCATACTCCACCACGATGCTGAAATGCGGTTCGGCGGAGTTGACTTAGCTTAACGACTGCCATCAATCGATAACAGCCGGGACCGACGGCCTAACGTGCCGTTCAAAGTACGGAGAAACTCGAGATACTCGTAGATAAACCCATCTATAGACAGGCTGCGGTCGATGTTACTTAACCTGCGTTCGGTTAGAATGACACGCACAACGTAGCTATCGTACTAAAAAAAAATGCAATTTTACGTAATAACCAGTTTAGAATGCGCAAGCTTGCATTGCCAGAAGAACAGCTGGCTCGTCAATTATATAACAATTAAATTTTTTTATTTTATTTGTCGGCCATTTTGACCATGTTCCATAAGAGACAGGAACGGTGTTCCTGAACATTCCTATTCTACTTTTTTATGCTGAATCCGAATCTGAAGTTCGAATATTCGAAAAAAAGCGACAAACAAACATATAGAATTCAAATAGGAACGGTGTTCCTGAAAACGTGAAAGCTCAGTTGTCCAGTTACAATCAAATGATATACGATACAGTACTGGCTGTGATAAAGTTGAAGCGGACTGTACCTGTAACAAGAAAAGCCATTCGTATTTATGTGTAGTAAAACAGTATACCATTAAAGCCCGCCTACATCGGCGTCCTTCAGTAAATTACGTCTCTCGCGAAGGAAGTGCGCATACTTGGAAAAGTTCGGGACACTCGGCAATTCTTATTGCTAATTGAAACTTGGTACCTTACATGCGGAGCGTCGAGTTCTCTCTTGTCAAGGACTTATTATAGTATATGACAATAATTATTTCCGGGCAACTTCCAGACGAATAACTTAGCGACATTTAGTTCTATTAAAGCTAACTATGCGTACTAGGGAACTATTTTAGTTTAGAGGTAGGGCGCATCAAAGCAGCCCGTCTGAGGAAGTACCTCCGCCTCACAGGAAACTGCAGCCAAATAATAACTCCCTAGAGGGTTGTTGTGTTCTTGCGTGTGAGTGAGGTCATCAGTAAGCTCCCAAGGAGTTGTTGTGTAAGCAGCAGAGGAGGCATCGCGCGAGTGTTATTAAATATATATATCGCAAGCGTTAATAGTCTACGGTACACGCTTTACATCAGGTGGGCCGTATGCTAGAATGCCTCCCGACGTAGTATAAATAAAAGTTAGTTTATACAACATCGGAAAACGTTCAAGCATAAGGTTCACCTGACGTAAAGGGGTTACCGTAGACTGTACACTGTAAACGTTTGCATTAAGTATCGCTCTCGCAATGGCACCTCTACTGCTAATACAGCAACTCATCAATAGCTTACTGTTGACTTCACTTACATGCAGGAACACAACACCAATCTAGGGAGTTATTATTTGGCTGTGGTTATCTGTACGGTGAAAGTGCTTACCCAGACGGGCTGCTTTTAAGCGCCCTACCTCTCTTAAAAATTCCTAGACCGCACAAATGTTTGCCTTGTGTGGCAATCGAACCCACGAGCGTTGGTGTCAAAGTCGGGTCATTCACGACTGAGCCGCCGAGCTCGTCAGATTTTTTACAAAACCTGCTGAACCCCAAAAGATGACACACACGCTGCGAATGGCGGCCGCGACAGTCACTCCCATTCTAAAACTTACATCGTCCCCTACTTATAAACTGTTTTTATTTCAGTAACACAATAAACTTCACGCATAACCACTGGTTTACGCAATGAACTTTACTTTCACGTTTACGCTAACGCCACATAAACAATAAAATTCCCCACATATTCCTGTCTCGGCTTTAATGGCTTAACTCGTCAAGTTGTCGCATTATTCGTTAGGGAACTTGTGTTTGGGGACATGAAACCGAGTTTGTGAAGACATTCCCGGTATTGTATTTCGTTTTGGTGTTTGAGGGATTGGTCTATTATGTGGGGAGGATAAGGAAAGATACACGACTGAATGGAACGAGCCCCCAAAGTAGTACGGGTAAAAAAAATTCACACCCCTCGAAATTCGAAATGTAATGCAAGTCAAACAAATTTTGACGAGCTCAGTGGCGCAGTGGCGAAACGCGCTATTACGTTACTTTGACAGCAACGCTTGTGGGTTCGATTTACACACAGGACATTTTTGAGGTTTTTTGGTTGAGTTTTTCTTTGAGTTAGGAATTATTACTCAGTTCGGCCTAATAATCGCTGCCTCCTACCACTTCTATGTCAGAAACTCATTTACTAATCTACCAGATGCATCACATGCAATGCCGCGTGACATACGAACATACGGCCCGTCTGATGTATAGTGAGTAAGTATCATAACCATTGCATTACAGGAAGTATCGTTAATGCGTTGTTACCCCTGCTGTTAATCCAGCAATCTGAGGGTTGGGAGAATAAAACGTGACAGCCTTTCTGTATTACAATCAGTGACAGGCTACAGTACTCATTTTGCCGTATGCCTCGTATGTCTCGCGATTACGGCTACAGATCTTACATGTAACTTTACTTACTCGCAGGAACACAATATTCCTTCAGATTCTTGTCGTAACGGTCTTCTGTTAGGTTAATGACTATCATCTATCGAAAACAGCCTGAATCAACTTAACGTGCCTTCTGAGCTAGGAGTAACTCGAAATGACTAAATCTATTTATAAACAGGCAGTCAGCTCTGCTTAACTTGTGTATTCGATCAAACCCATACTGACATCATCGAGGTCAGTCAGGTGAAGTTAGCTTTATCTCCGAATACCATATTGGTGTACTCATACGGTGTACTCAAAATAAATACCACAAATTGACATCACTTTGTATTACGATAAATATTGCTTTTCCTGGACGGATGTACTTTTTTGTATCGGTATGAGTACTATTATTTATTCCATTCTACCTCTGATTTTAGTGCAAAATACGTAGTACATATCTCCGAAACATTCACATCAGTTCGGCCTACTAAAACTCCACTATGTCGGACTAAAAGGCAACTCTCACAACAACGCGGAATGCTCTCTAAAACACGGATATAAGTTATAAGAGATATGACATTATCTCTTTAATCCGCATTCGAGTATACACATTAACAAAATATACAACAAATCTTTTTTCATTGCACACATATTTTTTAAATTCAAATTACAAAACACGATAATTTTCTCATTCAATTTCGATTTCTGTGAATTAAAAATTAAAATAATTTGTATACAACACTGTTACATACTTGAATGACATTTGATAGTAAATTACTTGTGGTTTACAAATTTTGACATGCCAATTTTGTTATTCCTGATTCTGTTATTAAATTACCTCATACAAAATAATTTATAACATTCACATTTTTACAATTAAATAATTCTGTCAGTGAATACAATTGTTTTAATAATTCAATGTCATATAATTTATACGAGTAGCATTATTAAATTAATATATAAAAATTGATGCTTAATTTTTATTACTCTATAACTTTACGCCAAATCCCTTACGGGGTAGGCAGAGAGAACCGAGCGCCACGCGACTCGATCCTTACATACCTCACTCGCTTCTTTCACATTCATTGCTCTTTTCATGCACGCTCGCCGGTTTCTAGGGCTCCTGACATCACCTTCTGATAGAACACGACCAATCTGATCATGATAGGTAAGTCTTGGCCTTCCTCGGCTCCTACATCCTTCCACTTTTGCATTGTATATCTGCTTCGTCATTCTTTCATCCTGCATTCTTTCTACATGTCCGAACCAACGATAATAATTTTTATTAGTTACAGTAAAATATGTATGTACTAAAATTCTATAGTAAGTGTAAAATATAACCTCCACCCTTGACCCATTTTACATTTTAATTTTTTTCGAAGATAAAAAAAACATTGTCGCTTTAATTTCAGGATATGGTAGAAATAATAAGATCTTTTTCTCTTTTTTTATACAACGTCGGAGGCAAACAAGTATACGGCCCACCTGTAAATTGGTCACTGTTGCCATCGAATACTTGCAATAGATAAATATCGCTCTCGCGTTGCGTCCTCTGCTGCTAATGTAGCAATTCTTTAGGACTATGAGGTACTCGTAGGAACAAACCGACCTTCCAAGGAGTTGTTATTTGACTGAAGCTTTCTGTGAGGTGAGTCACATACTTTCCCAGTCGGTCTGCCTTAATCCACCCTACTTCTCTTGAAAACAGCCAGCCCAAGACAAAGAGACATGTTCATTTACACAAATGTTTTTATTGTACGGAACTCGAACCCGCGACCATCGCGTTCGTCAAGTAAAAACTTATATCTCTTGAAGTTCATACAGGTATTCCGCTGTCGCTTGTCACTTAAGCATAGGCCACAATCCGACCCGGCATGTAGGTCACAGGGTGTTCTCTAAATGAGCGCGGACTAATGAACGCGAATCTTAGAGTGGCCTGGCTTTTACTACAGCATGAGTGTGCGGCGCGCCTAATTTGATTGCGCAAGAGATGTTACACGTTTGTAATTACATATTTAGAACATCGGGTAAAGGATTAATCTCAGATTAGCTTGTTTTGATCTCGCTTTATCTAGCGCAGGATTTTCACTCTCCGGATAACTTCTATCAGACGACAAGGAGTCAGAAGGGTGTTATACTCTTGAACGGATTTCACACGTGTACGTAATACATATTGCAAATCTGTGACATCAAAATTTAATGCGATTTAAATTCAAAGCAATTCATTTAATTGCTAGACAAAGGCATATACGAGGTCTTAAGTTGTAGATTTATCTGCTACCTAATATCATGCAAATATTATATTATTGGATTATATAATAAATAGCTGCGACCCGCAACTTTGTCCCCCTGTTTATTCCGATAGGTCTAAGCGATACCTCGTAGAAACCGTTTTTTTCTACTTTCTTTTCCTCTGCTTTATCTACTAGTTCTAGACGTTCAAACAAACAATCAAAAAAACTCTTCCGTATTACATGTATATTAGTATAGATAAAAACTATATCAAAATTATAATATACATTATCAATATTAATATAAAATTAAATTGATATTAAAAAGTAAATTATTTATTAAAAGCATATTCGTAGACAGTTAATAGATTCAGGCGTTATTTTGCGAAAGTCAAATTTACATGCAATTCAATCTAAACTGCTTTGTGAGCTTTCGTCACCAATTAGCTCAATGGCTGAGCGCCGGCCGGCACCCATCTACTATCGTTAGTAGATGCAACATATGATGAAACTGAAATGGTCGCGTACTGTGCGGTGTCAGAGAACTTTTCTACAGAGAACTCTTAAGTTGCCGAATGAACTCCGTGCCGAGATTGTCACTAGGCTGGTTCATAAAATAAGGCGTGAAGAGATTGTTATAAGGTGCCTTGATATCGCAAGTGTTCATGGGTTATGGTCAGTGATCGGATAATCGGGCGCTAATATACCTAAACTTCATTTTTATTCCCACAAAAGAATAATACGGACATGCCTTTCAGAATCCCGGATCCCGGAGTCGTTTGAAATTCCTGATATTGCTAAAAATGTTACCTGCATACAAAATATAGTTAGAACTTGTTGTGAAAATGATATATTTACATTGAATAATGCTTACATACCCTCTCGTACTTTCAAGACGGCTGTTCCTTGTTAAACTCTTATTGTATTTTTTTTTCAGATTTAAAAAGCCGATTCTAATGAAACTTTTAATTTACAATAAAAGTTTTTATGAAAACTGGTTTCGTAACAGCCCAGAAACCTAAACTACTTATGAAATTGAAACAATTGTAATTTTATGTGTAGCACCATTTAATTTCGTACAAAAAGCAAATTATAATTATAAAATCTTTCACAAAAAATATGATTACTTATTAATCCCGGATTACTTATTAATTCAGGAAGGAATATCCATATTATTCTTTCAAGGAAAGAAATTTAGGTATATAAGCGCCCGATTATCCGATCACTGGTTATGGTAACTGCTTACCATCAAGCACGTGGTATGTTTGTTTGCCACCTCAGCGGAATAAAAAGATAACCGCATACTATTTATATTAAGAACAATTATCCCTTAAATTAATTAAAGGACAATTATCCTGCACATATCAATAATGCTGTGTGATGTCGCAAATAGTATCGCATCATATTGCCAGAGTCTGTATAAGATCTGGTGCCGATCTTCTGACCAGGCATGTCTAAAGTATCATATGGAGATAAGCAAGCACTCAACAGAATACAAATGTTCTAAGAAACGCTTTATTCTCTTAACATTGTCACGTTTTCTAATCCGACAGGATTGGCGGGAGCTGCTATCTACACTGAAGAATTTGGCGAAGATACTGATTTTGACTTGAAGCGACCGCCCTTAGACCTCCACAACTTAAAGGGGAAATCAGAGCTTCCTTAGTCATATGCCTTGGTCACACGTTATATGAAATATAATTAATTTCTTGGACGCGTGTGTTTCCTCAAGAGGTTTTTGAAGTGAAAACTTCTTTAGCGGCGTTGTGCATTTTTTGGGATGAGTAAAAAATGCTAAACTCGCGTCAGGCGTCAGGGTCAGGTGACCCTGTCCGTAAGATTTTGGTGAGAATTAGAACTTAAGTTCGCTGCAGCGGTAAAACATTAGTTACCTCTAAAAACATGAAGCGCTGGATCGTTCATAGGGCTTCATTATTTTCTCGCGACCAAAACGTTGTAAGCGCCATGAAATTGTTGGCGCTTACGCGTTTCGTTCAACGTAGTTTATCAACATCGCTGTTTGGTTTAAGCGGCGCAGGTCGCTTGCGCGAGTGTGCGTGTGTGATTGAGTTTTATAGATAGGCGATGATGATGCTAGTAATGATGATGGTGAAAGAGATATTGAAATTATGGATGAAAGTTGATTTTTCTGAGAGATAAACTTTTAAATGTAAAATATCTGTAATAGTTCTGAAGTGTTAAATTGTTAACGTAATATAAATTGTCATGTTCGTGTGTGATAGCGTAATAAATGAATATTGTATTTTACCACATACACGATAGTACGTTTATAATGACAAATAAAACAATTCGTGCGTAATTATACCCTAACCATTCCAAAATATTCAAAAATGCACAACGTTAATGTTCAAGTTTTCACTTCCGGAGTGCAACCCGTTTTTTTTTTAATTACCGAGCAAGTGATAATTACAAACATATATATAAATTTGTAAACCCGTATTTGCGGTTATATATTGCAGTGATATATACTCACACTAGCGTTCGATCCAGAGACTGGTGAATGGGTTCTTTATCCACTAGCTATATCACTGAAGTATAATATATAAGAAGACGAAGACTCACCTACCACGACCTAATTGGTCCACCAGAAAGTCATATCAGAAGCACTAGGAATTGGCGAGCATGCATGAAAAGAACTATTAATCAGATTAAAGTCATATGACACTTGGTTCTCTCTGCTTACCCCGCAAAGGACCTGGCGTAAAGATAGACATACAATCCTATATAGAAATGCAAACAACAATATTATAGCGCTCAATAATATTAAACTTAATAGCATTTAGCGCACAGAGTTATAAACCCTTGGAGAAACCCGTTATTTTGGTATTATTAAACTATTCATATATGTACACTAGTTCGGATCCTAAAATTAAACGATAATTGCGGACCCGGCTCACCACTACTGTCTGTGAGAACCGAACATTCAGTAAGTACCTACTGACATGTACAGATAATAAAACACAACGTTTAACACTAGCTTTCCACGTTTTTTATGGAAGGAAGAAGGTAGGAAGGAAGGAAGGTAGAGACGAGTGAGTGCAGGGAATAGGGTGAACGGAGCGTTGGGTAAACTGTTTGGCAGCCGAAATCTAAGCCAGAAGGCACAGCTCGCTTTTACACAACACGGTGCTAATCCCAACGCTAACTTATGGAAGTGAGAGCTGGGTATGGCAGAGAGAGCATGAAAGTAGAATAAATGCGGTCGAGATGCGAGCACTACGAAAAATTTGTGGCATAACGCTTGTTGACCGCATTCGAAATGATGACGTACGCAATAGAGTTGGATTTAAAGAGAGTGTTGGTGTTAAGATAAGAAAGGGTATGCTCCGTTGGTTCGTACATGTAGAGAGAATGCAAGATGAAATAATGACGAAACAGATATACAATGCGATAGTGGAAGGATGTAGGAGTCGAGGAAGACCAAGACTAACCTACCATGACCAAATTAGTCGTGTTTTATCAGAAGGTGATGTCAGGAGCCTTAAGAACCAGCGAGCGTGCATGAAAAGAGCTATGAATGTGAAAGAAGCGAGTGAAGTGTGTAAGAACCGCGTCTTATGGCGCTCGGTTCTCTCTGCCTACCCCGCAAGGGACCTGGCGTGAAGATATACATACATACATACATAATAACTTGGTGACTTGCACCGAAAGATTTTATATTTTTGAAGGAATGATGTTCTAGCATAGAGCCGGAAGCCATGGACCATATAAAATGTCAGCATTGTTAACTTAGAAAGCATGAGAGAATCACAGAGCCTTGATTCTCAGTTTCACACTGAGGTATGGCCGTATCTTGTTTTAGTATATAAATAGTTCTAGATTACTTTAAGGGTATATAATTCAAAGTGCTACAGCGCATTCTATATAAGACCAAAATTTTGAGCTTCTACAAAGTATTCGAGTGTTATTTTGGAGCATTGTTGTATCATATTTATTTGGTCTTATTCAGATCAAGGACCAAACAAGTCTGTTTAGACTAGCTGCTAATTCTAATTAAAATTTTCATTTAATTGAATTATAGAAGAAGCTGTGTCGCAAAGCTGTGAATGTCTAAAAATATGTGGACATTCAGCATAGATGCAGAATTTACAGTTTAATATTCCGTTCATAATATGTGCAGAGTACAGAATATTCAACATTGGGCCGATTACGTACCCTAGAGAGATGCCCCTGGGTTAGGGTTGAGTATCGATATCTTGGATGATCAATCATAACTTTTAATTTCTTGAAACTTGCATTCCAAATAACTGCAGAACTACTCTTTAGAGGTAGTATCCAATATTGTAGAGTCAAACCTGGGGGTATGACTCCAATATAAAAGTAGTATACTTAGGTCTCGTCTGATATTCAAAGTCAAAGTCAAAGTCAAAATCTTTTTATTCGTAAAAATGGCTACATTTGTTTGGAATCGTCACAATTTTTTCCCCTACCGTGCAGTTTATGACTAGGTGAGCACTGATAAAAATACTGCCAAAAAACTCAGGCATCCCTCTTTTGGTATCCAAACAAATTTACATATTTTATTAATTACATTATAATTGAATCGACTCACTCCCAGGCATTTTTATCATTAATATAGTCAGATACTTTATAATATGCCCTGCTACACAATTTGGCTTTAATAGTAGTTTTAAATTTGTTTATTGACAATTCTCTTATATTGCTGGGAAGTTTGTTATAGAACCGTATACATTGCCCCATAAAAGAATTACTTATTTTGTGGAGACGGCTTGCATTTTGGAATACCTTCCAAGGTACCATTACTCAATGTCAAATTATCTAACTGCTCAAAAGAAGCAGGGTTGTTAGCCAAACTTTTGGCTGGTTTCATAAAACAATATCATAGCGAATCTGCTATTTGTCTTTTATAACATTTGCCACTGATTAACAGTTGCGTAAGAACTATATGTTGGTCACATTTTGCAGATCGCGTGTAGTGAAATTAATGAAACGAAAAAGGGATTATTAGTTAAAAAAAGCCGTTAAGTGCGAGTCCGACTCGTGCTGTGAGGGTTCCATAAAAAATATTTTCGCAAATTAATGTCGCAAAAAAGTTTTTTTTTTTGATATAACTACAAATTTACGGTTTTCGGATTTTTTCCATTACTTGTGCTACACGACATTGCTATATGTTCTTACTAAATTTAATGGTTCTAGGTTAACAGAGAGTACCCTATAGGTTTTGATTCCCTTACGAGTGTCAAAATATGCGCATGAACGAGGTACAAACAGCCGTTCATAAATTGATTGCGTTGACTTGTTTGCGTTGATTTTTTTTCACTGCTCGAAGGCATTACAGACCTAAGTATTTGTTATTAATTTCAGCTTGTAAACTCCACCCGTTCCTAAGAAAAAGGGTCTTGACAGATAGACAGACAGACAGACGAACAACAAAGTGATCCTATAAGAGTTTTGTTTTTCCTTTAAAGGTTCGGAACGCTAAAAAAATATTAAGTTTCAAAGATATCTACGTTACCACTAAATTGGCTGTTCGGAGTAATCCAGCCGTCTAGTCTACTGTATTCCGTGAACTACTGTTGACTGATATCCACTTTGAGGTTGGTAATTAACATCTAACAGAGAAGCACATTTTAATTCAGTGCATACATCCTATTAATATTATAAATGCGAAAGTTTGTATGTATGGATGTTTGTTACTCTTTCACGCTTAAACGGCTGAACGGATTTGAATGAAATTTGGCAAGTAGATAGATTATGATCTGGATTAACACATAGGCAAAGTTATTTGACTCAACGCGGGCGGAGCCGCGGGCAGCAGCTAGTAGTTAATAAACTTGTTAGTAATTATGCATTTGTGAAATACATTTGAGGTAATAGCAAACAGTACACTCCATATTAATTGCCATAAATGTACAAATGATTTTGTTTATAGCAATACATTGTTAATTGAAAAGTCACAAAAGCATGTTCGTAATTTTAACTTCCATAGCCCACTACGGACGTTAAAATTACGCTAGCAATAAGCAATTCGGAAAATTGATGAACTTGACTTCATATTTTTGTTTAAAAAATATAAAATAAAACAATTATATAAAAGCGCAATAGATTTAGAAACATTAAATAATGTTGTTACTACAAATGCATTATTCTGAACAGACAACATTATTATTGTTTTTTTTTTATACTACGTCGGGAAGCATACATGCATACGGCCCTAATGTAAAGCGGGCACCGTAGCCTATTAACACTTGCGATATGTTAAGTATCACTCGCGCGATGCCTCCTCTGCTGGTTACACAGCAACTCCTTGGGAGCTTGCTGGTGATCTCACTCACGCGCAGGAATATAACAACACTCTAGGGGGTCGTGATTTGCCTGCGGTTTTCTGTGAGGTGGAGGTTCTTCCCCAGACGGGCTGCTTTGATGTACCCTACCTCTCTTAAAACATCCAGACCAATACAAACAGCCATGTTTATGCACACAAATGTTTGCCTTGTGTGGGAATCGAACCCACGAGCGATGGTGTTAAAGTCGCGTCATTCACGACTGAGCCACCGAGCTCTACAGAATTACATGCAATTTGATCTAACCTGCTTTATGTGCTTCCGCCACCAATTAGTTCATGTGGCCTAGCGCCGGCCGGCACCCACCCACTACTGTTAGTTGATGCAATATGCCAACGCTGCCATGGCTGCTCCGGTAGTCTCTGCCTCAGCTGCTGCGGTCGTCCGCGATCTGGAACAGAAACCGCATGCCCCCACCACCGTCGCTGCCACGACTGGCCTGGTCGTCGCTGCGACAAGTGTTTCGCCTCTCTACGAGGCATCATCAGGCATTGTAGACATTAATCGTAAGAATAACATGCTACAAGTGACTACAAGCTAGAAGTTATTCTTACGATTATCGTTTGATTGAAATTTTGATTTTGAAAAACTGAATTTTTTGAATTGAAAACAAATAATGCGACAGCATTGGATTTAATCATGATCGTCGTAATGTAAAGTTATCCGAAGTCTCTTTTACTTAAGCTACTTAAGTGTTATGAAAATCTTTTCTTCTTAGCGTTATCCCGTTTCCTAATCCATTAGGACTGGCGAGGTCCGCTACCTAAGCCTAAGGATTTGGCGAAGACACTGATTTTGATATGGCGAGCGACTCCGTCAGACATCCACGACCCAGAGGTAAAACCACACCTTTCTTAGGTTAGATCACTCTTCTCATAGCGTTATCTCGTTTCCTAATCCATTAGGACTGGCGAGGTCCGCTACCTAAGCCTAAGGATTTGGCGGAGATTCTAATTTTTAGACGAAGCGACTGCCGTCAGACCTCCACAACCCTGATGGAGAACCAGACCTTTCGTAGGTTAGGTCTCTCGTCTTTCGAAATATAATTTCTTGGACGACGGGGTTTTCGAACCAGTGATAAGCCGTAAACATAAATTTAGTGGTACATGCCCACAAGGATTCCGGTCTAGTCGGTTAATAGTTTATTCTTTATCTGCTGCGTTATCTTATCACTAAGGTTAAAGATAAAAATTCTTTATTTGCTATTGGGCCCTCGCGGGCACTTAGACACGTCTTACAGTTTTTGAAATATAATCTTATTGTATCTTGATATTCTCTTATTTTACTTTTATCCTTTTTAGGGTTCCGTACCCAAAGGGTAAAACGGAACCCTATTACTGAGGCTCCGCTGTCCGTCCGTCCGTCCGTCCGTCTGTCACCAGGCTGTATCTCATGAACCGTGATAGTTAGACAGTTGATATTTTCACAGATGATGTATTTCTGTTGCCGCTATAACAACAAATACTAGAAAATAGAATAAAATAAATATTTAAGGGGGCTCCCATACAACAAACGTGATTTTTTTACCTTTTTTATAGATAATGGTACGGAACCCTTCGTGCGCGAGTCCGACTCGCACTTGGCCGATTTTTTTTAATCTACTACCATTTCGGAAATAATCATTGGCGAAGAAGAAATGCCGAAAAAAACTTGCCAATATAGGTCTCTTTTAGAATTGTCAATATTACAATAAAAAATACATAAGCACATTGGTACAATGATATCAAATGGTAAAATTAAAGATTATTAAGGGCAGATAGTCTGTGCTGAATTATTTCCAGAAATCTTTGTCAGTTAAACTGCTCTGCATATCTGTAAAGTTATCCGATGTATTCATACATATGTCCACTGCTTGCATAGCACGTTTTCTCAACCTATAAGTCCATGAATCTATAAGGTTATTTAACAACATAATATAATTTTCAAGCTAAAACTCTATACCCGAAGGAGCACGAGTTGACTACGGTTCTCTAGTAAATGTCGGTATCCAAATAATTACTCGAGGGAGCAAAGACAAGGGCGTTAAATTATTAAATAGATCTGAATTTCTGAGGTTGCCCTGTTGGCTTTGGATGCCTAAGAAGATTGTTGGGGTTTACACGAGAATGTATTAAGTATAAGGTACTTTAGTACTGCATAATAAACGAACAAGTAATATATACATCGTATGGTCTTAGGCATACGTAGTTTTATAGTGAATCTGAAAAATCCTCTCCTCAATCGTCTGTCGTGCAGCACGCCAGATCAGCTTTAAATGGTTTAAGTGATATTTTCAGTTAACTAGTTCCTTTGGACGAGATCGGTGGCTCAGTCGTGAATGACGCAACTTTGACACCAACGTTCGTGGGTTCGATTCCCACACATGGCAAACATTTGTGTGCATGAACATGTCTGTTTGTCTTGGTCTGGATGTTTTAAGAGAGAAAGGGCACATCAAAGCAGCCCGTCTGGGGAAGTACCTCCACCTTACAGAAATCCGCAGCCAAATAACAACTCCCTAGAGGGTTGTTGTGTTCCTGCGTGTGAGTGAGGTCACCAGTAAGCTCCCAAGGAGTTGCTGTGTAAGCAGCGGAGGAGGCATAGCGCGAGTGATATTTAATATATCGCAAGCGTTAATAGGCTACGATACCCGCTTTATATCAGTATGACTCCCGACGTAGTATAAAAAAAAGAAAATAAACTTTTAAAGCTTACTTAGACTTACACATTTTGTATTACGAGTATATCATATTTCCTCTCTTCACACGCGGGCATTAAACCCGGTCATATGATAGGCATGCGCAGGGATATGGATCTAACGCGTAGAGGCTATTCGAAATGATTAATGAGATCCACTCCATGGAATATCAATGGGACAATATACTTGTGAACAGGTCACGGTAGGTATAGGGACTATTGCGAATATGTAAGAAATTTTTGGGCTATTGAATTAAGATCTGTGGAAAACCATATACGAAACGGATTCGAAAGTTTCCCCCAGATTCCGTATATTCTGACAGATAACTTTTTGATTGCGATTCGAAGGATTTTCGAGGCAATGTCCATACCCCACTGTAGGAATTATTAGTACTGGGCTATTACGGAAGAGAGACCGATGCCTGTCATAAATTATCAAGACTGATGTTACTGCCACATATGCTAATATTATTTGTTACCATTTTCATATTCTTTGCTTTATCTATTAGCATTTTCTAATTAACCATTGCCGAAATAGAAATGCCTAAAAAGTTACCAACGTAGGTATTTTTTCAGATCATTAAATAATACAATATACGCCAATGTCAATGTTATAATTTTTGATACCAAATAGTACTTTTCGATATGTGCCTCAGCTGAATCATTTCCAGACATCTATATAAGTTAGATATTCATAGTATCTATCAAAAGTCATTATAGCAAAACAATTATTAAGATGTTTCTTGAATTTTAAGGCGAGGCAAGGAAGGACAATTTGAGGCAATTTGTTACAGAATCGAATACAATTTTCAACAAAGGATTTCGAAGTTCAAGGAAGGCGATGCATCTGCATACGCAATTTCTCCCTACATCTCAGATTTATCACGGTACAATTTCGTAAAGGAAACTATATTTTTTCCAGCGTATGTAACGTTTTCATCATAATATACTCAGAAGTAACCATGAGGATATTTATTTCTTTAAATGTTCTCTTACAAATTTCAAAAATTGATTGTATATCAGCAGCTGTTTCCAAAAAGCTATACCGTAATGCTGTGAAAGTAGCTGAAATATACTAAGCATGCAGTAGTCACGTTCACCGAATGTTGAATATTTCTTATGATAGAAATGACGGAACATAGCAGGCAAATTTGTTTATGGAAGGAGCAAGCTATCAACATTCACAACTTAATTCTACTGCATTATGCCTCTACTTTGGACGGTTTCTAAACTATTCTCGTGTGTTTTCACGAAAATCGCCAATAACAAATTTGTTCTACAGCTAAATAGGCTCAAGAGCCCATAGTACACCCTTTTGCGTAGCAAATATCCCTATGGCAAAATGCAAGTTTAATGATGAGGCCCGAGTAGGGTAACATCTATACCTTCGCAGTATATCGCAGTTACAGGTTTGTTTTACCTTGGAATTGGGTTTATCAGAAAATTGGCAAAGCATTCGTTGCATTATCTGCGGCAGTCACAACAAATGATAGAAAAAATTTAAAGAAAGAAACAGTGTTCACAATGCTGATGCTATTACAAGTACCAAATTTTAATAGCAAGTAACAATTATTATTGTAATAAAAATGGTTCCAAAAGACTGGATGATGACGATGGACTGCGTTAGTGACATAAATATGGTATGAATAATAAAGAGGCTGAGCACCAATCACCCGTTCTGATAAAATACCACATAGTATAAACTTAACTTGACAATAAAACAGATATAACATGTAAAAGTGGAAGTATGGATGAAAAGCGGATGTAGGAGACGAAGAAGGCTAAGACTCATCTACCTCGACCAAATTGATCGTGTTTTATAGGAAAGAGAGCCTTAAGAACCGGCTAAAAGAGCTGTGAATTCTCAAGCGAGTGCGTTAACGGCGCTTGGTTCTTTCTGCTTACCTCCCTAAAGACCTAGCGTGAAGACATAATACCACCACATACTACGGTAAATTGCTAATAGTCCATTCTCTCTCACTCTTCCCTCTCTAGCTATTTGGTATCGATTGATATTTGCATCGCAATGTCCATAGGGCACAATAACCAGCCGGCAGGAAAAGGGGCTCAATTCAAGTGTTTGCAACTAAGATAATATTTCCTCTCGCTACAAAATAGGCAAGTCTCTAGAGGGCAAATCTTTCGAGTCGCGTTAAATTTCCGAATATACCCGCGTAGCTATTATCTGCCTTAAGAGGCCTACTTACATAATTTAATACATACCGTCTCAAATATGTAAAGGAGAATTCAGTGGAAGTGCTGAAACAATTTCTCGAAATAAATGCAAAGTTAAAAGGGTTTTAATATCTTATTAAGGAAATTTTCGAGGCATTTCAGCTTCTTATGGATGTATTGTGTCTTTTACATAATATTTATAATACATTATGGCATTATACTCTTGTTTGGAGGGATATTTAGTTACTTTGTGTTTTCGTAGTCCATTTGTTGTAAACACATTGATATTTTGCTTTAATAATAAAACGATTTCGACTAAAAGGTTGTTTGTGGAAGTTAAACTTTTTAACAAAGGGGTTGGAATAGGTACATAACTCTTGAAAGTCATACAGGGAGCGAAAGAGCTAAAGTTGTCGACGTTAGCGAGTTGAAGGCACTGGGCTAGTCATATCTACCGAGTATAGTAATGACAAATGGACAAAAACGAACAGTTCGATGTGGTCTCCTTACAATAGGAGACCAAGAGCCTCAGAGTATCACTATATATATATAGATATTTCCAAGTAGAGGATTGTATTTAGTGGTCAGTAAAAGGAAAGTAGTTTCTGAACTACTTTCCTTTCACTGACCACTGTATACAATCCTATACAGTGTTGACCGCAATCTCTTTTTTATACAGCGACGGGAGGCATACAAGCACACCCACCTGATGTAAACTGGTTACCTATGAACAAATTAAGTATCACTTGCACGATGCCATTTCTGCTGTTAACACAACAACTCCTTAGGAGCTTACTGGTGACATCACTTACACGCAGGAACACAAGGAGTTGTCATTTGACTGCGAAAAATGCATGCCTATTGATTTATTTGTCTAGAGTTACCCGTATTTAAGCACGTCAAGCCGTCAGTCACGCTATTTCCGATAGACACAGGGACAACAAAGCGAGGAACAAAGTCAAAGTCAAAGTCAAATGTTTATTTGCCAGAATACATCAGTATTCAGTCTGCATGCAGACGTGCAAAACTTCGAATTACATTAAATCGGTACATCGTATATTAATTATTCATTTGGATACATAATCAATTATTAATAAATGCATGCATGTCCTGTTAATTTATATTCTAAATACTCCTTAATACTATAAAAACATTTGTCCAAAAGCCATTTTGTCAATTTAGTTTTAAATAATTGCCCTTGAAGACTCCTTAGCTCATCAGGCAGATTATTATATAATACTATGCTCATATTATAGACATTTTTCTGATATAAATATTTACGGCACATAGGCTGACTTATTAAGTTCAAGTATTGTGATCTAACTTGCTTAGAGGTACCTTCATATTTATTTTTATAGTAACCTGGGTTGTTTCGAAA
This sequence comes from Pyralis farinalis, assembly GCA_947507595.1. Taxonomy (NCBI): domain Eukaryota; kingdom Metazoa; phylum Arthropoda; class Insecta; order Lepidoptera; family Pyralidae; genus Pyralis; species Pyralis farinalis. Next base: position 25,477,012 of record OX382278.1, read on the forward strand.
ACCGGCTAGGAAAGTAACTCCACCTCGCAGAAAACCGTAACCAAATAACAACCCTCGGGAGGGTTATTGGTTTTCTGAAATTAAGTAGAATTACTAGCAAGCTTCTGATTAGCCGCTGTGTAGTATCGGAATTGGCAACACGTGACTGATATTTTCTATATTGCATGCTTTCCTTACTAACACCTTTTTGCGCTGCTAGATAAAAAGCGTGCTTTTATGCATCTGTTAGATAAAAAGCTGGCAACCCATTTGCACAAACCTTCGGTCCACTTTCTGCCTTTCGGCATCAGAGTCGTCTAATGAAATCAGAAGTAATCCCGAGGGTCTATACAGTGCCCGACGACATTTCTGATGCATGCACAAATGTTATATATGTTTTGTATTTTGGATGCGTTTTCACCAGGGGTGGAGGGTACACCACTCATGTAGAAAGATGAGTACATCCACATCAACCCTTGCTCATCCCACTACAGGGATACGGGTCTCCTTTCAACCGAAGAGGTTTAGAGCATACTCTGCCACGCTGCTCAAATGCGAATTGACGGAGGCCAGTGTTTTCAAGCCGCCTAAGGGTCACTGACTTAGCTTAACAAGTGTCATCTATCGCCAACAGCTGGGACCGACGGTTTAATATGCCCTCCGAACACGGAGAAACTCGATATAGATAAACCCATCTATAAACAGGCTGCGGTCGATGTTGCTTAACCTGCGTGTTCGGTTAGAATGGCACGAATGAGTGCTAGGAATAGTGTAAATGGAGCGTTGGGAAAACTTCTTGACAGTCAAAACTTGAGCCAGGAGGTACTGCTCGCTATACACAATGCAGTGCTGGTCCCAACGCTTACTTACTGAAGCGATAGCTGGGTATGGCAGAGAGAGCATGAAGGTAGGATGATGTTAGAAACAAAGTTAGTCTGAAAGCGAGCGTCGGTGTTAAAATAAGAAGAGGCATACTCCGTTGGTTCGTTCATGAGGAAAGAATGCAGGAAGAAAGAATTACGAAACATACATAGAACGCGAAAGCAGAAGGATGTAGGATTACATCAGGTAGCTTATGCATTTTTGCCTTTCGTTGTTGTATATAAAAAACTCATACTCTAAGCTCCAATTACCGCATACTTCTTTCTAGCATTATTACTTTCCTAATCCATTAGAATTGGCGCGAATCCACTACCTAATCCTAAGCAATTGGTAAAGATACTGGTACATGGAGCGATTACTATCATACCTCCATAGCCTAGAGGCCACTCCAGACCTTTTTTAGGTTAGGTCTTTAGAAATATACCTTCTTGGACGTACGGCTTTTCTCACGATCCGTTCATCACCGCCGACCAAGGGATAATTGTAAACATGTAAATAAATCCAAAAACACAAATTTAGACGCATCAGGATTCAAACCAGAACAATTTTGACGAGCTCGGTGGCGCAGTGGTGTAACGCGCTGTTACGCTACTTTGACACCAACGATCGTGGGTGCGATTCCCACACAGTACAAATATTTGTGTGCATGAACATGCCTGTTTGTCTTGGTCTGGGTATTTTCTATGTGTAATAAGTAATATATTTACAAAAAAAAATGTATTTACGTATGTTTATCAGTTGTATAGTACCAATAACCCAAGCTTCGCTTACTTTGGGGCTACATGGCACTGTGTAATTTGTCCGACAATATTTATTTATTAACACGCTAACCAGCTTTCTAATCGATGTTATCCACTAGGCTATCGCTGCTAAGCCACTATATAACACGAAATAACTAATACTTACTATTAGGTAACAAGTTATGTGGCGCTATGTAACAAGCAATTATATAATTATACGTGGTGCTCAGTTCTGTATGCCTACCCCAGGTGGGATTTGGCGTGAATAGATAGATTGATAGATAATGAGCAATGATAGCCGAGTGTATAAAGAATCGGCCTACGGAGAAATTGGTCCCCGGTTCAAATCTTGGTATGTACAGCTAAGTGCAGATCAAGATTTACACTTTGACCTTTGTACCGTTCTTATTCCGTTCGTGATAAGAGTTACAATCGCACTTCGAGTGTTAAGCGTGATCTGCTCTTAGCTGTACCACTAAATTTCTGTTTTCGGATTTATGTCAATATTTGTAATTATCACTTGCTCGGCGATGAAGGAAAATAATCGTGAGGGAACCCGCACGAAATTGTATTTCGAAAGGCATGTGACCTTATCTAATAAGGGTCTAGTTTTCCCTCTGGGTTGTGGAGGTGTGACGGCAGTCAGTCCATATAAAATTCAGTATCTTCATTAAATCCTCAGGCTCAGATAGCGGACCCCGCCAAACCTAATTGATTAGGAAACGGAATAACGCTAGGAATAAGAGATAAATAAATATAACAAGCAACAGTAACTATAAAACAAACTCTTTACCTCGATTGCCATAGCATGCTAACTTAAATTTCTGATATCAGTTTAGTTAGTAGTTCAAATTTAACTTCTATACAAGAACATAACAGGTTCACTCTCATGAAATCGATTTATTACCATGTTCGAAGGAAGCGTACTAATATTTGCAACAGGGAAACTTAACTTGCTTACTCGTAAAACTTCCCCTGCCTTACCGTAAACGAAAGTCTTACGAAGAGGTCAAGTTAATCTGAGATAGCTAATTTCAGCTGCTTAGGATAACTTAGTCTTTAGTGCAGTTTGCTTATCCTGCACTCCCTTAGTAGTTTTTTATGTAAGTACGTATTTATCTTTACACCAAATCCCTCATCGACGAAGTTGCAAGGCAGGCAGAGAGAACCGAACGCCTTCGGCCGCGGTTCTACACCTCACTCGCTTTTTTACTAAATAATACATAATATATACTATATAATATATTAAACACGATCAATTTGGTCATAGTAGCTAAGTCTTGGTCTTCCTCGGCTCGAAATCCTTCTACGTTCGCGTTTGTATATCATTTCGTAATTATTTCTTCCTGCATTGTTTCTACATGTCCATACCAACGGAGCATTTCTCCTCCTAATTTAACACTCTCTTTCAGATCAACTCTGTTTCTTTCCAGTATTTTATATGTTGTATATTGGTTTTTTAGTTTTTATATATTTGTCTACAGATATAACGTGACAGGACTAGCCTATGTTTGTAAACACAAGCACAGCGCTACAAAGGTAATGATTTCATGTATTGAGGAGAATGTCCATTCACAGTTTCAAGTTGTCCACCGTTGAGATTATCATTAAAAACACAGTATCTTACTGGTGACCTCACTTACACGCAGGAATACGGCACCTCTTCAGCGCTGCTACCTCTATTAAAAACAACCAGATAATGACAAACAGTAATGTTCATGCACACAAATGTTTGTAACTGTGTGGCAATTGAACCCACGAGCGTTGATGTGAATATAGAATTACTGACCACTACGTTTATTGATACAACATAGATTTTTTATTACGAAAACGATTTCTTCATCAATAAATTCTGATGTAAATATATTAATAGGTAATGATACCACAACTCCTCATATTAAAAACATTGTTTGAGTGTGGACAAAGTAAATGAGTATTTAGAAATATACAATATACGAAACCAAATATCTTTGAATTAAAGGCAGTAACATATTTTAGCCACAAATCTAATATAGGCGAAACTGAAATGCGCGCGTATGAATTCGAAACTCTCGCCGCTGTCGCTTCACTGAATATGGCAGTGTTTCAATATATATTCAACATGCATGAGTTTCATCAGTCGATGTTTATCTTCAAAATTTGAAATACTGAAATGTTAAAACCTTTCTAAGTTTCGACATAAGAGTAAAAATATTTGTATTGTGTTGTATATCTTCACGCCAGGTCCCTTGCCGTAGGCAGAGAGAACCGCCATAAGACGCGGTCCTTACATACCTCAATCGCTTCTCTAACATTTATAGCTCTTTTCATGCACGATCGCCGGTTCCTGACATCACCCTCTGATAAGACACGACCAATTTGGTCATGATAGGTTAGTCTCGGTCTTCCTCGGCTCCTACGTCCTTCCAATTATGCATTGTATATCTGTTTCGTTATTCTTTCTACATGTTCGAACCAACGGAGCATGCCTTTTCTTATCTTAACACCGACACTCTCTTTCAGACCAACTCTTTCTCTCACGTCGTCATTACAAACGCGGTCAGCAAGTATAAAAATATATTTATTTCTGCTGAATCCTATCTGTAACGATGCGCTACTATGCCAACCAAATAGTTCACAAGTATTGTGTCGCTAGTGTACATTTACAGCTGTACATGCTGATGGAAAATATCCTAAGATTGATTTCATCAATCATCAGACAGATAGATAGATTGACAAGCTCGGTGGCACAGTGGTTAGTAACGCTTTAATTTTAATTTTGATACCAACGCTCGTAGATTCGATTCCCGCACGGTACAAACATCTGTGTACATGAACATGCCTGTTTGTCTTGGTCTGGGTGTTTTCTATGTATAATAAGTATGTATTTATAAAAAAAATTACTTAGGTATGTTTATCAGTTGTCAGTTACCCATAAGCTTCGCTTACTTTGGGGCTACATGGCGCTAAGCTAAGCTAAGGTGGCGCTAGCGCGGCCTTAGCTATATATATAATCAAATGAAAGTTCATCACCATCACAAACCTTTCTGATGATTGTAAGTTTAATGAAACAGTAAATTAATCGCTTATACCAGAAAGTGAGAGAAGACTAGTGGGCAATTAGCCCCAGTGGGCAGATTTTTCAATATGACCACTATAACATGCGCCACTTTTCATAAGATGAAATAAGAAATAGACTTTTTCCCTCAAATTGAACGCATATATAAAGTATTGTACTTTATAAGGAACTAGTGTGATATAATTATAATCAATAGTCTCCTCTACCAAACCGTAGATTTTTTATTAAGATCTGTATTTTAGTGTGTAAAAACTATGTAAAAACAATCGCTTGCGTGTATGAAAATACAAAATGTGTGTTCTATGACGATCTTCATATCGCAATGTTAATACACTTCCTACAGGCGCGTCACATATGTATCCTAAGGTCGCCATATGTTCCTTATACTATTTATATTATATCACAACTTGTAAGTACTTTTAACGAAATCCATACTTCTATTGTAACATCATGCCCATAATTTATGTCAATTTCAGAAGAGCGTAGTTGAAAATCAATATCAGTTGTTAATTATTAACAGGTTTACAAAATTTTGCATATTAAAAGCGTTGCATACGTCTGGCCGTGCTATTTTGTATATTTAGGCACTCATATAGACCAATTACAGACGTCTATGTTTCGTCTAGAAATATTACTTATAGTTAAGATAAGTATACAAAAACGATATTAATATTTCCAGGAAATGTGCATACGTTACCTTTTTTAGGGTTCCGTACCCAAAGGGTAAAACGGAACCCTATTACTGAGACTCCGCTGTCCGTCCGTCCGTCCGTCTGTCACCACGCTGTATCTCATGAACCGTGATAGTTAGACAGTTGAAATTTTCACAGATGATGTATTTCTGTTGCCGCTATAACAACAAATACTAAAAAATAGAATCAAATAAATATTTAAGGGGGCTGCCATACAACAAACGTGATTTTTAGGGTTCCGTACCCAAAGGGTAAAACGGAACCCTATTACTGAGACTCCGCTGTCCGTCCGTCCGTCCGTCCGTCCGTCCGTCCGTCTGTCTGTCACCAGGCTGTATCTCATAAACCGTGATAGTTAGACAGTTGAAATTTTCACAGATGATGTATTTCTATTGCCGCTATAACAACAAATACTAAAAAATAGAATAAAGTAAATATTTAAGGGGGCTCCCATACAACGAATGTGATTTTTTTGCTCGTTTTTGCTCGATATTGATAACGGCAACAGGTAGACGCTTGAAATATTCACAGAATATTTAGTTATATATTCACTTTAAGAATAAATAATTAAATTAAAATAAAACCAAATATTTAAGGGGGGCTCCCATACAACAAACGTGGTTTTTGCCGGTTTTATAGATAATGGTACGGAACCCTTCGTGCGCGAGTCCGACTCGCACTTGGCCGATTTTTTTGCTCATTTTTGCTCGATATTGATAACGGCAACAAGTAGACGCTTGAAATATTCACAGAATATTTAGTTATATATTTACTTTAAGAATAAATAATTAAATTAAAATAAAACAAATATTTAAGGGGGGCTCCCATACAACAAACATGTTTTTGCCGATTTTATAGATGGTACGGAACCCTTCATGTGCGAGTCCGACTCGCACTTGGTTGATTTTTTTATACTACGTTGGGAGGCATACAAGCATACGGCGCACCTGATGTAAAGCGGGTAAACCTGGTACCGTAGCCTAATAACGCTTGCGATATATTAAGTATCACTCGCGCGAGGCCTCCTCTGCTGCTTACAGAGCAACTCCTTAGGAGCTTACTGGTGACGTCACTCACACGCAGGAACACAACAACTCTCAAAGGAGTTGTTATTTGGCTGCGGTTTTCTGTGAGGTGGAGGTACTCCCCCAGACGGGCTGCTTTGATGCACCCTACCTCTCTTAAAACATCCAGACCAAGACAAACAGAGATGTGCATGCACACAAATGTTTGCCTTGTGTGGGAATCGAACCCACGAGCGTTGGTGTCAAAGTCGCGTCATTCACAACTGAGCCAGCGAGCTCGTCAAAACTCTTTTCTTCTTAGGGTTATCCCGTTTCCTAATTCATTAGGATTGGCGGGGTCCTCTAATTAAGGTTAAGGACTTGGCGAAGATATTGATGCGACTGTCGTCGGACTTCTACAACCCAGAGGGAAAACCAGACCATTATTACGTTACGTTACACGTGATTCGAAATATAATTTCTTGGACTTACGTGTTTCCTCATAATATTTTCTTTCACCGCCGAGCAAGTGATAATTACAGATATATATATATAAATTTGAATTTACAAAATTAAGTGGTACATTCAACTTCCAGTTGTTCAATAGGCTGATTCTATATTCACTGAGATGTCACGTGATGATGCTGCTCATTATAAAATTTAACATTAAAATATTTAATACTAGGTGCTGCTCGCGGCTCCGCCTGCGTGGAGTCAAATAACGTAGCCTATGTGTTAATCCAGATCATAATCTATCTACGTGCCAAATTATATTCAAATCCGGTCAGCCGTTTAAGCGTGAAAGAGAAACATACATCCATACATACAAACTTTCGCATTTATAATATTAAGTAGGATTAATGACATCACCACCACTCTTTTCTTGGTATCCATAAAACAAATTACTAATAATATTTCTTCTTCCTACCACCTATATATTCACGTTTAACAAATATACTGCCGTTTTGTACTATTTGAAACACTTTTAGCAATCCAAGTTTTGAGCTAGTAGCAATTGCAACATGAGCTAAATCCTGCTAAGCTAAAACATGAAAGCTGCTTGTTAGTTCATCTGAATCGGAATAACAATCCAATGTATTTGTTTTAGAACAAGCTACATGGACAAAATTAACATTTCACAACAATATTTACTAAAATTGTTAACGGAGGTAGATAGAAAACTAGTTAGTAAATTAAAGCCAGTATGTTGTCATTATAAGCTTTGGCAATAAGATACAAATAAATAATAATAAACTTTCGAGAAAGCGCAGCACACCTCCCGATATCCCTAAGTACCTTACGTGGTGTTGCCCCCAGCCGACATTCTCTGGCACTTCGGGGGTCCATCCAGTGAGTAACGAGCCACCGCTTGTTGAAAATATCACTTAGATATGATTGTAATGACAGACAGCTCTCTTCTGTAATAGCGCAGTATCAATAATCACACCAGATCTCATTTAAATAGCACGATTATTTCATATACATTCGTCATGGTCCCTAGACCTGCCGAGACCTCTTCATGGGTGTTTTGACCCATTGATATCTCCTGGAGCGGGTCATGGCATACTCAAAGGTTTGTTACCCCTACATGTTGAATTTGATAGATTTATTTTATATATACTCGTAGCAGTAACAAAAGAAGCGCCTTAATGTGTCAACATATATGAAACGGATTGATAAGCATTTTTATGGTATTAAAATGCCTCGACTAATAGTCAATTTAGTGACTTTAGAAATGTAAATTAAAATGATTATAGGTAGGTACTTTTATTACAACAAATACATTTTTAATATTTTATTTTATAAAGTTAATCAAATTATTGTAAATTAATTAATAAAATGGTATAAGAAGTTATTAAAACTGATAAAGTGTTGTTTGTGAATCACGTGTCCTTGCCACCTTGTTGCACCATACTGGGAGGGGCGATAGCTCGGTCGGACCGGGCACTTGCCGCCTGATCGTCGAAGAGAGCGGAAGCCCCGTCCGTAGTCTGGCAAACAGGGTGCTAAGGCCACGTGTTGCTTAAGTATTACAAGTTAAGTATAATCTGTGCTCGATTAATATTGTAAGATGTGTATACACTTGTTAGAGGGTTAATAATGTTGCTTAAGTATTACAAGTTAAGTATAATCTGTGCTCGATTAATATTATAAGATGTGTATACACTTGTTAGAGGGTTAATAATGTTGCTTAAGTATTACAAGTTAAGTATAATCTGTGCTCGATTAATATTATAAGATGTGTACACACTTATTAGAGGGTTAATAATGTTGCTTAAGTACTAAATGGCATGTTAAATTAATAAAGAAGATATTCTGACCTTTTGTCCTTGTTAGTGCTTCATTAAATAGTTAGTAGTACTTAGACATTAAATATTACTTTTCTATCATAATATTCTGAGTAAATGAAAGTGATTGAATAAATTTAATTGTTTATAACTTTTAGTGCTTTTTATTATTTTAGACCCACAACAGAATTAAGTTATTATCAGAAGTGGGATTCGACAGAGTAAATATATATATACTTATATAATACAAAATATATTTAAAATATTATGAATAAGTTACTTTTGCCCACAGCTTTATTATATATATATATATTCTTTTTATTCTTTTTCATCTGCTATTGTTGTACATTTGTTCAGTGCCCTCCCTGATAATGTGAACAAAAACGCAGAAGATAACTTTAAATTTTAGCTAGTATTTGTTCGAGGCACTTCCCCATAATAGGATCATGAGAGAAGATTATCATGGAAATGGACTGACTTACTAGGACTATATTTGGGTTATAGCTTTTCTGTTACTTGTTTTCTGTTATTTTAATACTAATATTTATATATAACTATTTTCAGATCGTGTGACAGTGAGCTCTCATGGATCCGTCCGTTGTGGAAGGCTTGTTGAAAGCCATTCGAGATGCTGTCAGTGGGAATCAGCGAACTGATGACGTGGCGCTGCCGCCGTTTGATCCAGACAAGAACGATAATGGTGCTGCAGGCTGGTGCAGCTCCATTGACAACATCGCGTCGGATCTTAGTTGGAGCAGTGTAACGACCGTTGCTAAGGCAGGTAAGGCCTTGAAAGGCTCTGCTCTTATATGGTATGAAACCTGGGATCCAGAGGAAGGTAGATCATGGGAAATTTTCAAACAAACAATTCAAGACCTTTATCCAGAGAAACGAAATTTATCTGACAAATTATCAAAAGCAGTACTGTATTCTTCAGATGCTGTAGATTCTTACTGTGAATATGCGAGAGAAAAATTGAGACTTTTAAAATGTACTAAAGTAGCTTTTACGGAAGAGCAACTAGTTGAGCTTATTTGTGGAGGAATCACTGATATTAATGTGAAGATGGCATCTCACAACAGTAGAGTCAAAACAACTGCAGAGCTCATTTCCTTGTTTACCACCTACGTTAAACAACCTAAGAAACGTTATTTTGAGGGAAATTCGAAACCAGCAGATCGGAACGACAACCAGCCATCTAAGCGGTTAAAGTTAAACGACTTGCAAGAAAGACGGTGTTTTATCTGCCACAAATTGGGTCATTTGAAAGGGCAATGTTTTAGGAATAGAAACGCACCTGAAACTAGTTCTAATAGTTCGAAACCCACTTCAACGGGTTTCGATAATAAAAATAACAAAGTACTTCAGTGTACAGTTTGTAAAAAATTTGGGCATGACGAGTCTGTTTGCTTCTTTAAAAAGCGTTCTAATACAAATTTAAATCATCCAAGCTCTAAGAGTAGTGATGTTAATTGTTTGACTAAAACCAATTTAAAATTAACGAAAGTATTCATTAAACATATCGCTCTGGATGTTCTAATCGATACTGGTGCCAGTTGTAGTGTAATGAAGGATTCGGTCGCCAGAAAAACTGGCTGTAAAATGGAACCGTGTTTTATAATACTCGAAGGGATAGGCAATGGGAAACTTCATATTTTTGCTAAAGTATTGGTACCGGTTAAGTTTGATGAGATTTGCTTAGAGATCGAATTTAACGTAGCCAGGGATGAGGACCTTTATTACGAATGTTTGATCGGACGGAATGCTATCCAGCATCCCGACATAGCTGTAATTGTAGATGCTAATGGTTGTAAACTGACTCGTACACGCCTACTAACACCAACTGGAATCATTAATCACATTCAGAATAATATGAGCATTGAAATTGAACAGTTAAATGAAGCCATTAACCACCTGGATCTCAATTTGCAATCCAGAATAAACCAAATTTTCGAGAAATTTCCATCTGTTTTACCATCTTCTAATAATATAGGATCAGTAAACACGGGTGAAATGGTTATACGTTTAAAAAAAGATGAAATTATTAATTATAGACCCTACCGACTTGCACCCATTGAGAGAGAGAAGGTCAAGGAAATAACAGACGACCTATTAAAAAATAATATAATCCGTGAGAGTGATTCCACTTTTTCCAGTCCAGTGCTTCTTGTCAAAAAAAAGGATGGAAGTGACAGAATGTGCGTGGACTACAGAGCCCTTAACAAAATTATTGATAAGGAAAGGTGCCCTCTCCCTCTCATTGAGGATCAGATTGACAGACTAGGAAATGCCAAATATTTCATAGCAATAGATATGAAGAACGGATTTCATCAAATTCCAGTTGCCAAAGAATCCATAAAATACACAGCATTTGTGACTCCGGACGGTCATTTCGAATTTTTAAAAATGCCCTTCGGAATTTGCAACGGACCGTCTGTTTTTCAAAAATCTATTAGCAAAGCAGTTAGGCACTTAAAGTTTTTGTTGGTTTATATGGATGATTTACTAATACCATTTAAAACCGAATCTGAAGGACTGCAATATTTAGAACAGACCCTTGAAGCTCTTAGCAATGCTGGATTCACTATTAATACAAAAAAAAGTAAATTTTTCGTTAGAGAAATAGAGTACTTAGGAAGGCGCATATCGGAAGAAGGCGTAAGGCCAAGCGATAGCAAGGTTTCAGCCCTGACTAATTCTCCTTTACCCAGTAATGTGAAAGAGGTACGTCAGTTCATGGGACTGGCTAGTTACTTTAGGAAATTTATTCCAGAATTTGCATCCCGTACTGCCTGTATAAGTAAACTCACAAAAAATAACCAAAAATGGGAATGGGGTCCTGAACAAGATAGAGCTAGGGAATATGTCATAAAACATTTAATATCTAAACCATTGTTGACTATATTCGATCCAAATCTACAAACCGAATTACACACGGACGCTAGCTCCCTGGGATATGGTGCCATATTAATGCAAAAAGTAGACAATCATAATAAAGTAGTTGCATACTACAGCAAACGAACTACTTCTGCAGAGGCAAAATACTGTTCTTACGATCTAGAAACCTTGGCAATTTATAATGCCCTTAAACACTTCAGGGTATATTTGTTGGGAATTAATTTTACCATAGTGACAGATTGTAACTCTATCAGGTCGACAATGACAAAAAAAGATTTATCACCACGGGTGGCCAGATGGTGGACTTTTTTGCAGGATTTTCAATTCAACATTTTATACAAAAAAGGGAAGTTTGTTGGACATGTTGACTATTTGAGTCGCAACCCCGTAAAACCTGTGTGCTATACCCCTATGGTTAATGTTATTAATGATCCAGCAGACGCAAACTCACCGTCGTGGCTCCAAATTGCCCAACAAAACGATATTGAAACCCAAGAAATTTTAAATAGAGTTCAAATTGGAGAAATCGATTCCAATCAATACGTGATCATAAATCATTTGCTTTATCACAAAAATGAACCTAACGAAACACCTAAGCTTTATATCCCAAGGGGTTACAGGCTGAGCATATTGAGACTCTTCCATGACGACAATTGCCATATCGGCTATGATAAAACTTTGAACAAAATTAAAGAGAACTTCTGGTTCCCTGGTTTAGCAGCTTTCACCAGGAAGTATATTACTCATTGCCTTATATGTACATCCCGAAAAGGTCACTCGGGGCCAAAACAAGGTTTGCTTCATCCTATCGAAAAATCTGTTCCCTTTCATACATTACATATGGATTGCACTGGACCTTTTAGCCAATCTTCTGATGGTTATAAGCACATTCTTATCATTATAGATGGCTTCACCAAATTTTGCATTCTGAAACCTCTGAAAACTTTAAATGCTCAAGAAATGTTGTTTGTAATACGTGAAACTTTGACATTATTTGGCACCCCATCACTGGTTGTAACGGATAGGGGGACTAATTTCACTTCTCATCAAGTACAATCATTATTTCAAGAAATGCACATAGATCACCATATGATTTCAACTGGTACTCCACGTAGCAACGGGCAAGTTGAAAGATATGTTGCTACCATTATTAATATGTTGACAACAACAATTCAAAATGTATCAGAATGGCCGAGCTTGCTTTGGAAGGTACAGCAGTCTCTTAACACCACTATCCAAAAAACAACAGGGTTTAGCCCCATTAGATTGTTGATAGGTAGAGACGGGAACACACCATCCGTGCAAGCTCGACTGAATGATGTCGTAGATGAGTCATTGCAACCAGTCATTGATGTCCAAGCTGACCGTGCGCTGGCTCATCAGCGACTCAAAAACGTTGGTGAAAGATTTAAGAATCGTTTTGATAATACCAGGAGAAACAATAAAACATATAATGTTGGGGACATAGTTTATGTTAGTCAGGTCCACAGACGTCATGACAAACTTAGTCCAAAATACAAAGGGCCTTATGAAATTCAAGAAATAATGCCCAACGATAGATTTTCTCTAAGGGGACAAAATAATTTAAGAAGTATAGTTGTTGCAAAAGAAAAAATACGAGTTTGGCCTGGCGAATGGGTGGAACAAAACGCTTCTTTTGAAGAATAGATCTGTATTTGTAGGGTTGATGTACCGTGATAGATATAATAATGCGAAAGGATACAAAGATGCTTACTTTTATGAAAATTGTTAAATAAACAATAAATGTAGTACATGACGTTTAGCGTACAGTTTGTGAATGTATCTTGACACATTTGGCTTTTTGACAATTTAATTATGGTGGTCAACAACTACAACGCTGGTCTATCACTGTCCCGATGTAAGTCTTTAAATTCATTTAGCAACAGAATGAATGACTGATACGCCAAGAACAAAATTGCTGGTCAGCACTGCCCTGATATTAGACTGAATGCACTAGCAGCAAGTGATAGGTCTAATATGTTTGAAGGCCAGATGCTATTGATGTTTTTCTGCTGGTCTGCACTGCCCAGATGTCATTTCGAATGCACATGCAGCAGGTGATAGAATTGACATTGTCAAATGGCCAGTGTATTAAGCTATTGAATAATGATTAAAACTATGTACTTTGAGAACAAAGTACAGTATCAGTATGGCCGTGATAGATTTATTTTATATATACTCGTAGCAGTAACAAAAGAAGCGCCTTAATGTGTCAACATATATGAAACGGATTGATAAGCATTTTTATGGTATTAAAATGCCTCGACTAATAGTCAATTTAGTGACTTTAGAAATGTAAATTAAAATGATTATAGGTAGGTACTTTTATTACAACAAATACATTTTTAATATTTTATTTTATAAAGTTAATCAAATTATTGTAAATTAATTAATAAAATGGTATAAGAAGTTATTAAAACTGATAAAGTGTTGTTTGTGAATCACGTGTCCTTGCCACCTTGTTGCACCATACTGGGAGGGGCGATAGCTCGGTCGGACCGGGCACTTGCCGCCTGATCGTCGAAGAGAGCGGAAGCCCCGTCCGTAGTCTGGCAAACAGGGTGCTAAGGCCACGTGTTGCTTAAGTATTACAAGTTAAGTATAATCTGTGCTCGATTAATATTGTAAGATGTGTATACACTTGTTAGAGGGTTAATAATGTTGCTTAAGTATTACAAGTTAAGTATAATCTGTGCTCGATTAATATTATAAGATGTGTATACACTTGTTAGAGGGTTAATAATGTTGCTTAAGTATTACAAGTTAAGTATAATCTGTGCTCGATTAATATTATAAGATGTGTACACACTTATTAGAGGGTTAATAATGTTGCTTAAGTACTAAATGGCATGTTAAATTAATAAAGAAGATATTCTGACCTTTTGTCCTTGTTAGTGCTTCATTAAATAGTTAGTAGTACTTAGACATTAAATATTACTTTTCTATCATAATATTCTGAGTAAATGAAAGTGATTGAATAAATTTAATTGTTTATAACTTTTAGTGCTTTTTATTATTTTAGACCCACAACAGAATTAAGTTATTAAATTCATATCTCCTCGCTCACCTATTAAATGACCGCGATTAATATCAGTGATTTATGAGATAGGAGATAATAAAGATTTCGTAACTGGTGCACTACGCGTTTTCGTCCGTCCGTATCCTGGTATCCTGCAGGAACCGCATTTTCTGCTTTCTTTCTTTTAATTTTATAAGAGCCCTATCATGATGTTGAATAGCCTATAACCTTCCTTAAGAATTGTGCTATCAAATACAAAAATACTTTTTAAAATCGGACAGGTAGTTCCAGAGAATAGAGTGTTCAAACAAACTCCTCCGGTTTATACATTAGTATAGATTATTTTGATCCAAATTTCAGGTTCCAGTACTGCAAAATTTACGTAACAACGTGTTATGCCATTAGGCTTCATAATTCTAAAACGTTAATGTACCACCCCAAATCCATAACGTCAAATTACGTAATTTTCGAGGCAATATTTGACATGGCGTGCCATATATCGCCGATACTAAGTACCCTTTACGGCAGATGAGTTTGGCTGTCCTCCAACAAGCAAACACACACTAAAGTACACATTTCTTGCAGTATATCAAATCTAAGTATGGTCATGATCCACTAAAATTAAATATTTCCTCAGTAAGCAACTTTTGTCTTCGACATAAATTATTTTAAAAATTCCAACTACACTTCGTGACTTTATGGCGGTATATATAACATCAGGTATATATATATGTTGGTGAGCCTAATGGCTGGGTCGTTAGCAATAGCTACTAAGTGTACTCTTGGGTTTGATTACCATACAATAAATAATTGGGTGCATAAACATGCATGTTTGTCTTCGTTTTAATATTTTTATGAGAGGTAGGGCGCATCATTGCAGTCCTACTGGGGACGTAGTTCCACATTACAGAAAACTGCAGCCAAATATCAACTTCCTGAAAATGTATACTTTAAGATTTACATGCTTATTTCAAGTTTTCACAGTTTACGCAAACAATATCAACTTGGTACCATTAAAATAAATAAATGAAATTAAAAATATTATATTGCAGGCAACATGGCCCTTGTAACCATTATTACAAATTTATGGAAGGTTATTTATACTTATATACTATGTACTCATATGAGGCTCAGTAAATTGTCTGTACACACACGCATCCATCCTATCATGTATCATTTTCAGCACACCAATGGTGGCTCCCCGCGACCCCCTCACAATCGTTACAGACTTTTTGCGCATGGTAGCGTAAAAGTCATCTATGACAGTATCCGGAAACATACCTTGATGCGCTACAGAATAGAGGAAGCCCTATTACGACCCTGAAGATATTATTTTACTGGATCCGTAGAGCCCATAGTGTTTACGTGTACAAATTTTGCCAATTGGCTTTGAAAAATAAATATTTCTTACCGGTTTAAACTTGCCTTACCGTTTGATCTATGCACTATGAAATCGGTGTTCGTATTAATATATGTGAAGCTATAAATTTCAAGATCGCTCGTCATGGCCTCACGGCTTAACGTATGTTTCAGGGAATGTTTTTTTATTTTCCGTCATAAAATGGGGTTTATGTGTTTGATTAATATGTATTGTGACTTTCATATATCTAGTCAATGGGTCGTTTATGTTGATTTATTAATTGTGCGCAGTTTGTGATTACGCAACAGATTTTTATGGGCTTTGAATTTAATTTACGTAGCTCTTTCGGATTTTATAAATATACCTAATGGAGAGGACTACATACAAAACATAATATATTTCGTTTTATTGTACGAGTACTATCTTGCCACTCGCCTGCCACGTCCCAATTAGAAACTTAAAGGCACATTTGAAGAGATTCCTTATAGGAAAAGTCCGCGTTTGTACATTTATTAATGTGTTACATTTTAATGTTTTTCATTATTATTTTATGTACGTCTTTCACGCTTCTCGTTCACAAAAGCTTTGGTTTTATTCTTGCATCGACGGTATATTTCTCGCTTCTTCTCTTGCATACTAACAATCTGATGCAAAGATGATACATAACACAGCCACGCTTTCCTGCTTTTCCACGGAGAATTCAACCTCCGCATCGCACCAGGCGTCACCTCTTTTCCCCTCTTTAGTTTTCTACGTCTCTTTGCGCATCCACATGCTTCTTTCGCACTGTCCACTATTATTTTTTTGATACTTCCTTTCAGAACTTTCTAAGATTCGTCTACATCTGAGTACTCCTGACACTTTCATCTTCCAATTTTTCACTTCTTATTCTTTCACTAGCTGTCACCCGCAGCTTTGCCTGCGTAGTCAAAGGGTAACAAAGCGTGTTTTACTATGGGAGTAAGATATTTTGCCGTGGTAAAAAGAGGCATACAAAATAAGTCTCCATACAAAAAAAAAATATTTGAAAAAGGACAAATCGATACTTTTACATTCATTATAATGCATAATTCCTCTAAGCCGTTTATACTCTATGAATTCTATGATTCTCTACGCTCTAGATTAATTCGACAGGCGCTGTGCATTTTTCCGGAATAAAAGTGACACATGTTTTAACCGTTTCGTCCACTTTGGTAATTAAACTTACGTTACCAGTTACTAGAGAAGATTTTCCTTACGCTGTTTGGTAACTACTAGTTGTGAGAGAAAAATTATTTTTCCACTTTTGTAGATCAAATTATTTCCATTGAATTAAACAATTTTTAACGGAAGTATCGCGTATTTTATTTATTTTGTTGAACCTGACGTTTCGAACGCTTTGCAGCGTCCGTGGTCGCAGGAAGACTATACTTCCGTTAAAAATTGTTTAATTCAATGTGTAACAATCGCGAAAACCTAAGACAAAATTATTTCCATTTTAGTAACCCGAGATATTAGTTTTTGTAAAAAGAAAATAATATCGATATAAAGTGTTTTTCACATAATTTTTAAGTAGGTACTATTATCGGAAGTCCGAAATTATTTCTTGTATAATTTAATAATAGGTACGACGACGAGCGAAGCGAGGAGGGGTGTTAGGTAGAACTGCGACCCTACTGCGCGCGAGCCGAGCGAGCGAAGCGAGCATGCCGCGGCAGCGGCTGGCGAAGCGCCCCAACCGAGCATTGTCAGTTATGAAGGAAACTGTTCTGAAAAACAACATTATGAGTTGAAGTATATCTTCTTACTTCTTACGATCTCCCAATAATCTTTAGCTCTTGGGGATTAGGTGAGCTCACAGGAGCATATGCTGCAAGTAAATAAATAACTCACGTATACTCGAGTTTCATTCTAACCCAGAAGTCTTGGACCTACTAAATCATTATATTTCACACCGGAGACCAAGCGGGAAAAAAGGCAAGTGAAGTGTGTAATGACCGCGTCCACTGGCGTTCGGATTTCCTACCCTGCAAGGGACCTGGCATGAAGATAGATACAAAATTATTAATATGAAAATGACATTCCTACACACGGATTGAGATTTTCGCCTAATATTTTAATGTCAAATAAAACATAAAACACGACGATGAATATATATCTGAAAAACTTCTTTTACCGCACTCGTGCCTATCACAAAAGATTCTTCCTCGCTTTTTGGATACTGACATTGACAAATATCCAAACTTTTTGTGTTACTTATTCAATTATCCGATGTAACTATTCGAGAATTCGACATAACTCATGCGGGCAGCAATAAATTCTTATGTTGCAAAGTTTGATTCTATTGAGAATCGTCAGAGAATGGTTGGCTCCATTCGTTCTATTCGATTCCAGTGAACTTACTCTGTCGTTTTCGTCTAGTTCAAGTTTGCGAATATTCTTGTAACAGCTGAAGCTCATATTTGATTCAAAGTTTGAAGTATTGGGAGGTGATTCAATTCATGTACTTTTTTGATCGCTGTTGAAGCGATTAAATAACATGAGCTATTGACTTTTAATAAGGCTTTGATTTAAGCATTGATAAGTTTATGCTTTGACTTCAGGCCTATCCATATATTCACGTCAAATCCCTTGGAAATAGTAGGCAGACAGAACTCAGCGCCACTTGATTCGTTCCTTATACACCTTACTTATTTCTTTAACATTCATATTTTTTTATACGACGTATTGACGTAAAGCCGTTTCCGTAGCCTATGAACTCACGCAGGAATACAAAAACCCTAAAGGTACCTTAACCTAAGTTGGTTTTCCAAATGCGCCCTACCTCTCTTAAAAAAACGCAGTCCAAGACAAACAAACCCGTTTCGTTAACATTCATAGCTCTTTTTACGCACGCTCGCCAATTTCTAGGGCTCCTGACATCACCTTCTGACAAAACTCGAACAGTTTGGTCTTATCCGGTGATCTTTCCTCGGCTTCTACATCCTTCTGCTTTCGCATTGTCTGTTTTATCATTATTCTATCCTGAATTCTTTCTACCTGCCCGAACCTATGGAGCACGCCTTTTCTTATAGTAATACTTGCACATAATGATTATACGTTACTCCACCAATAACTATTGCCTATAATCAAAGTATAACATATACATATTTTTTTTTTATACAACGTCGGGTGACATACATGCATACGGCCCATCTGATGTAAAATTACCGTAGCCAACGAACGCTTGCAATTAATTAAGTATCACTTGCGCGATGCGACCTCTGCTGCTAACACAGCAACTCTATAGGAGCTGACGTCACTCACACGCAGGGATACGGGTCTTCCTTCAAACGAAGGGGTTTAGAGCATACTCCACCACGCTGCTAAAATGCAGATTGGCGGAGGCCAGTGTTTTCAAGCCGCCCGTGGGCCAATGACTTAGCTTAACGACTGTCATCTATCGAGAACAGCCGGGACCGACAGCTTAACGTGCCCCCCGAGGACGGAGAAACTCGGTATAGATAAACCCATCCATAGACAAGCTGCGGTCGATGCTGCTTAGCTGAGCTCTAAAGGGTTTTATATCAGTACATTTAAAATATATTTATATGTAAACATATGTGTGTGTGTCATTATATTATATACGGTAAAGAATGATATTTATCGACAATTTATTACATTATAGTATTGTTTTACAATCGTAGAGTACTGGCACGCTGGATGAAAATTTTGTTCGTTATTTTCGTATTGATACGCGTAAAAAGTATACCTTCCCACGTGCGTACATAAGTACACATAAACTTTTTTTATTTTTAGCAATAAAAGTTTGTGAGCTCCGCTCGATATATTTATATTGTTTTACCACACTTTTTGACTTTTTTACTCCACTTTGGACTTTTTTACTACACTTTTGACAAAATTGTAGATGAATGTTAGTTTATATTACACTATTGTAATTATTATTCGTTCACTATTCGCTACCGTATTCTCATTACCAACTTATTTGCATTACGAGTAAATTTGCAATGCGAGACACAATAATTATTATTTCAACTCCACACGAATAAATTTATTCTGGTGTATACCACAAAGCAATGTCGGCAAAATTTAGTTATACAATTGCTACGTGACATGGAAATTGCAAAATAATTGTTGGTTTAATTAGAGCAGAATCGGATTGAAAGCATCTGCCACTCGATAAATGCATTCAATTATATTTTGTATATATGATTTATTTATTTAATTGTACGCGGCAAACAAAAATTCTGACCATTGCAATATTGTTTTCATTAAACTGCTGACTGCAACTGATTCTAATTGTCATCGAGGATTTTTTAGGGTATTTAAAAGATTCAATAGTCGATAATTCGGTCGTAGCACAGCATGTGGGAACTCCCAGCTTGCGAGATAACAGCAAATGATAGGATATAGATAAAAAATATTTGGACTTCTTCCCGCGCTTTTGACGAGTGACATTGTTGTTTTACTTGAAATTTTTACAATTCAGAATAAAATTAGTTTTGTGTGACAATTTTGATAGTATTTTGTAGCATAAGTGCTAGTGAAATGATACAGTAATGAAAAAACTCAAATATAACACGTTTATGCACTTTTTGGAATAAGTTCATCAAGAAAACCTTGTAAAAATCACTATCGTTTTACGGGTGGTATTTAAATTGGGTTGATGGGGTCTAGCTTGGGAGGGATCAAGTATATTTTCAGCACAGTTCCTGAAGCTGGAACATAGAATTAAAATTTTCAAATATTTTTAAACTGAAGACTTTGACACTGGCATAAAGTAGCAACACTATTGACATATATATAAAATATATATATATATATATATATATATATATACATATATATATATTTGCCATTAGGCCTTGACGGGCACTAGACTAGAGAGCTCGATGGCATCGTTACGCGTGTCATTCTAACCGAACACGCAGGTAAAGCAACGGCGACCGCTGCCTGTCTATGGATGGGTTTATCCATCTCGTGTTTTTCCGTGCTCAGAGGGCACATTAAACCGTCGGTTCCGACTGTTGTCGATAGTTGACAGTCGTTAAGATAAGTTAAGTGGACCACGGGCGGCTTGAAAACACTGGCCTGAGCCAATTTGCATTTGAGCAGCGTGGTGGAGTACGCTCTAAACCCTTTCGGTTGAAGGGAGACCCGTATCCCAGCAGTGGGATGAGCAAGGGCTGACGTGGTGTGTGTGGGCACTAAACACGTCTTACATTATTTAGATCATATTCCACACTAGCCTATTAATACGTATATTCATGGTCTTAATTTTTGTTTTACATTTTATCAGCATTTCTAAAATGATCATTGGCGAAGTAGACATGCCTAAAGAAACTACTAACTTTAGACGATTGGAAAAAAAAATCGGCCAAGTGCGAGTCGGACTCGCGCACCAAGGGTTCCGTACCATTATCTAGAAAAACGGCAAAAAAATCACGTTTGTTGTATGGGAGCCCCCCTTAAATATTTGTTTTATTTTAATTTAATTATTTATTCTTAAAGTGAATATATAACTAAATATTCTGTGAATATTTCAAGCGTCTACCTGTTGCCGTTATCAATATCGAGCAAAAACGAGCAAAAAAAATTACGTTTGTTGTATGGGAGCCCCCTTAAATATTTATTTTATTCTATTTTTTTGTATTTGTTGTTATAGCGGCAACAGAAATACATCATCTGTGAAAATTTTAACTGTCTAACTATAACGGTTCATGAGATACAGCCTGGTGACGGACGGACGGACGGACGGACAGCGGAGCCTCAGTAATAGGGTTCCGTTTTACCCTTTGGGTACGGAACCCTAAAAAGACCTTTTTTTCCAATCGTCAAATTTCTATTACAATAAATTTATATCAGTGTATATATAAAAACATTAAGTGGTAAAATTAGAGATATATTAATAAATGAGCTGAATCATTTCCATATATCACTGTCAGTGAGATATTCATCGATTCTGTAATAACCCTTCAAGTAGAGTATTTTTCATGTAATTATTGAACCTGTTGTCAGGCAAGAATAGAACTGATTCGGGTAAGGACATTGAGACCTTTATGCCCCGCTTATCGAAAAGTAGCATACACAAATGAAATCTGTTAAAATTATTACGTATTATTACATGCTTTATCACTGTGCATTTTTTTTTCTGTACACGCTGCTGAGAAAATTTATGTAAATATGAATAATGAAAGGGGTCACTTTCTCTTCTGTATAATCTGACGGAGGGTATGTATGTGGTTCACGGTGCTAAAGCCTTTGTGGAATCCGTCTTGTTAGGGGCGCTGGAATTGATCAAGTCTTTCGGGACAGGCCCACCACTCATACCCACCACTGTGTTTCCTGTAAGTCAATTCGAAAACTTCCTACTCCTACAAATTTCTTCTGATTAAATTCGTTGTCAGTTCCAAGGCAGCTATAGTTTAACCCCCGGGACGGCAATGGACTTCACTGTTCATTGCCTTTTTTGTGGTCGCCGCTGTTAATTCTGGCTATTGATCAAGTCTGTCAATAAATGCGGCTCAGAAGCGATATCGGCCTATAGTTCTTCAAAGGGGTATTTATTATCACCATTTTTGAAGAACAACATGACCAGGCTTCTGCTCCACTCTTCCGATGTTTCACCGGAGTGTATGACGGAATTGAATAGCTTCTGAAGGACTACAAGTATCGGCTTTCCGGCCGCTTTCAGAAGCCCGCCGTAATTCCGTCCTCACCCAGTGCTTTCCCATTTTTAAGCTATTTGCGAGCCATACGAATCTCGTACAGTCTGATGGGATATCTTCTCTCTCTGGCGTAATATAAAGATAATAATATCTTATCTTTGATAGCTGTGTTAAGATAAGAAAAGGCATGCTCCGTTCAGAAATATAAAAAAAGATGAGGATCATAGATAACAGAAACAACGGGAGATGTGACAAGGGGGCGTGGTTGGTGTCGCCGCAATATGCTCAAAACGAGAACATTGCCAAGAACAGTTAGTTAGTTGCAATCAAGTTCGATTGAGATACGTTGCTCCTTGTTTTAGCAAAATGCCAAGTTGTGCTGTTGCAATTTGCAAAAATAGAAGTGCAGTGGTTAACTTTAAATCAAATGGAATCACTTATCACCTGTAAGTACAAATAATATTACGTTTTATAAGCATAAATACAAAATTTATTTCAAAAATTCTCCGACGCCATTTCTACCCGAACCTTACCATGATGCAAATTTTAAATAATCAACATCTCATTCTTAAATCATACATTGCTTTTCTACCATTACGCAGTCGCCACCGCTCGTTTCCCAACACGCAATGTAAAGCGAGTGATATTATTCGTTCACTGTGTGTGCAGTTTCGAGATACGGCCGCTTGTTTCTGCCGCCGGTTAGGGGTGCGCTTTGACTTCACTATCGATACGAAGTGTCAATAGACTGCTAGTATTAGATAAAAAATATAAGTCTTTACTGTAGTTATTATTTCATCTATATTTTCATCGTCACCCTCGCTGCCAATCCAGCAACTCAACTTCTTGTGACCTCACTAACTCGCATGAAATCAATCATCCTCCAGGGAATTGTTATATAGTATAGTGGGGTTGGCTTTGGTTCTAAGTTGACATTGATCCACTTACACCCCATAAATATTTTATTACAAACATTACACTTCTTGATAGATCATAGATCGATATAACGTTGTCAATATCGACAAAGTCATATCGACCCGCGTGTCCCAGCAAAGTCGCTTTATCAGTGTTTGTAGTAGTGCGTGCTTACTTGGGTGTTGTTTAAATAAACGTCCAATGACAGCGTCTTAACAAAAGTGTGTCGTTGTACTTGTGTGCGTAGAATGACATCTTTTATTTATTTAAGTGTGTGAGTGTTTTATGATAGTGTGAAACTAGGCGACAACCGTCCCGGTGCAAACTCACGTAGTATGTCACATCTCCCGTTGTTTCTGTTATCTATGATGAGGATGAAAGAATAACGAGATAATACAATGTGAAAGTGGAAGAATGACCGAGGACGACGAAGGCTAACCTACTATGACCAAACTGGTTGTGTTTTATCAGAAGGTGATGATGCATGAAAAGAGCTATGGATATTAAAGAAGCGAGTGAGGTGTATAAGGACCGCGTCTTATGGCGCTCTGCCTACCCTGCAAGGGATCTGGTGTGAAGATATATGTACATCCTTTTGTTTTAAACTACGTAGGGAGGCATACAATATACGGCCCACCTGATGAAAAGCGGATACCGTAGCCCATTAACGCTTATATTATATTAAGTATCACTCGCGCGACGCCTCCTCCGCTGCTTACACAGCAACTCCTTGTGAGCTTACTGGTGACCTCGCCCACACGTAGGAACACAACAACCCTCTAGGGAGTTGTTATTTGGCTGCGGTTTTCTGTGAGGTTGAGGTATTCTCCCAGACGGGCTGCATTGATGCGCCCTACCTCTCTTAAAACATCCAGATCAAGACAAACAGACATGTTCATGCACACAAATGTTTGCCTTGTGTGGGAATCGAATCCACGAGCGTTGGTGTCAAAGTCGCATCACGACTGAGCCACCGATTTCATCACAACATACAATACATACATAATATTTTTTTGAATAGTAATAAAAGTGTAGACAATAAACTTGAGCTTAATTATATTTCCGTTCACAATCAATGAGAGGAATCGCGAACGAACGAAGTAAACAGTTTTCTTGGAACTAGTTCGATTGTTAATCAAAAAGTTCTCATACCTCCTGGCGCCAATAAACAGACGCTGCATTCCATCTTACTTTGATTAATAAATGTATTAGTCAATAATTATGAAAGAAATAGTGTTGGTCTGAGTGAAAGAGAGACACGGTGGTAAAGATAGGAAATGTTCCATTGGTTCGGGCACGATGAAAGAGTGACGAAAGTAGAAGGAAGTAGCCGAGGAAGGCCAAGACTTACCTACCACGTATCTCCACGCTAGATCCCTTGCGGAGTAGACAGAGAGAACCGAGCATGATAAGCCCCGTTCTTTACACACCTCACTCGCTTCTGTAACATTCACAGTTCTTTTCTCGCTCGCCGATTCCTGAGGTCCCTTAAAATCATCTTCTGATAAAACACGACCTGTTTGATCGCGGTAGGTGAGTCTTAGACAAACCGATAAACCACTCGACTTTTCTTATCTAAACACAACTAGTAAATAATAATGAGGAACACGCGGTCGAAATGCGAGCGCTACGCCAAATTTGTGGCGTAAGGCTTGTAGACCGTATTCGCAATGATGATGTTAGAAACAGAGTTGGTCTGAAAGAGAGCGTCGGTGTTAAAATAAGAAGAGGCATGCTCCGATGGTTCGGACATGTAGAAAGAATGCAAGATGAAAGAATGACGAAGCAGATATACAATGCAAAAGTGGAAGGATGTAGGAGCCGGGGGAGGCCAAGGCTTACCTACCATGACCAAATTGGTCGTGTTCTATCAGAAGGTGATGTCAGGAGCCCTAGAAACCGGCGAGCGTGCATGAGAAGAGCAATGAATGTTAAAGAAGCGAGTGAGATATGTAAGGATCGAGTCACGTGGTGCTCGGTTCTCTCTGCCTACCCCGCAAGGGATTTGGCGTGAAGTTATAGATAGATAGATAGAATGAGGAACACCGTTCCTATATGAAATTTATATGTTTGTTTGTGTGTGCGTTTGTCTATGCGTTTTGCTATGTGTGCGTTTTTTTTTCGAATATTCGAATTTTGACTTCAGATTCGGATTCAGCATAAAAAAGTAGAATAAGAATGTTCAGGAACACCGTTCCTATCTCGTAAGGAACATGGTCAAAATGGCCGACAAATTAAAAATTTTGAATTGTTATATAATTGCCGAGCCAGGTGTTCCTCTGGCAATGCAAGCTTGCGCATTCTCAACTGGTTTTTTATTTACTAGTATTAGGCTTTTCATGAGTTTATGTTTCTTCGCGCTCAATAATTTAATATTTTATATCAATAAGTATATTCGTATATCTATAAGTAGTGAGTAAGTAGTAGGTAAGTTAATTCTGTCTATTCATTTATTCGTCATGCCCCTTAAGGTAGGCACAGAGAATCGAGTGCTATGTGATTCTGTGCTTACACCTAACTTGCTTCTTTAATATGCATAGCTCTTTTCATTCACGTTCACTGGTTGTTAGGGTTTCTGGCATCATGTTCTGCTAAACTAGACTATATATTCGCATACTTTCGCGTTGTATATCTGTTCGCCGATAGTTCTTTCGAGATTCGTTCTACATAGACTTATGAGGAAAATGTCGGTGTTAAAAGAAGATACATCTTCCATTATATAGGGAATACGGTCTACAAACGTCGCGTGACTTTCATAAAAGCGCATGACTTTCATAAGTTAGTTTTGGGATCAGTATCGCGTTGTGTTTAGTCAGCTGTGCCTACAGGTTTTTTTCTGGCTGGAAGTTTTTCCAACAATCCATTTACACTGTTTCCTTTACTTCCCCGTTTCATTACTACGTCAACAAATGTAATCCTTGCTTTCGTCCTTTTTGGCATTCAATTGTATGCCTTTCTTAGTACAATCTTTTTTCATCATTGTGACTTGCGTCTATAGACCTGATGGTGTATCTATGCGATATCAACTATTCTTATTATATTTTTTGATTATTGTGGAGTAAGAAAACTAGATCCGCACATTTCTTTCCATTTCAGATTCACCCATGAGTCCGTATATTTCAATTCCATATGTATATCTTAACGCCTGGTTCCTTACAGGGTAGACAGAAGGGCAGGTCCAAGACGCGGTCCATACACACGTCACTTGCTTATTTAATGGTCATATTCTATTTTTAAACACGCTCTTCAGTTCCTGGGGCTGCTAAGCATCACCTTCTGATAAAATACGACCAATTTGGTTATAGTCGGTTAGTCTTGGTCTTCCTCGGCTCCTACATCCTTCCACTTTGGCATTATATGTCTGTTTCATCATTCTATTATCATGCCTTCTTTCTACATGACTGAACTAACGGATTATGCCTTTTCTTATCTTAACACCGACACTCTTTTTCAGACCAACTCTCTTTCTTACGTCATAATTACGAACACGGTCAGTAAGCGTTATGCCACAAACTTTGCACAATTCTCGCATCTCAACTGCATTTATTCTATAGCATGAAAGTTCATGCTCTCTCTGCCATACCCAGCTTTCCCTCTCATAAGTTAGCGATGTGTACAGTACTATAACATGTAGTTAATTAAAAATGAATTTTGACTGTTAAAGTTGAAAATAATGTATTAATACAAGTACAATAGAGCATAGAAGTGAACAAAGATGTTCGGTTCTCAATAAAGGTAGGAATATATCATTTGATACATATGCGCCCTTAAAACTTATCGCTTTATGAATTCGCCCTTATTTGAGATAATGCCACGTAGTTGTCACATGTACTGCTGTATTTTGCTTTGAGAATGTGAGGTTTTACGATAACGACGGTCAAGAACTCGATGTCGCAGTGGTTAGTAACGCTACTTACACCAAGGCTCGTGGGTTCGATATACTTTGGACAAACATTTGTCTGCATAAATATGTCTGTTTGTGTTGATCTGTCGATAAGTAATGTAGGGTGCCTCAAAGTACCCATCCGAGGAAGCACCTCAAATTCACAGAAAACCGCAGCCAAATAACAACTACTTTGATTGTTGCCTTCCTGCGAGTGAGTTAGATTCTAAGTGTTCCTGTGTCAGAAACAGAGGTGTTATCGCGCGAACGACACTTAATGTATTGCAAGCGGTCATAGACTACGATAACTACTATATGTCAGTATATATGATTTTACATAAAGTTTATATAGAGACAAGCGAGGCATACTTGTTTTGAAGGTTTCGAATAACTTTACTATTAACCCTTCGAAACCCGGGTGGTCGTATACGACCGCGAAATGTATGGGAAAACGTATATAACGGGTTCTGACTGCTCAAACTTGTGACCTTAACTTTATGGTACAGTATATAAATAAGGTTAGATAGGTATTCCATAAGAGATAGCTGCTCCAGCCGATGCTATAACATATTTCATTGTTTACAAGGATACTCATTGAATTATTTAGAACTAGCTTCTGCCCGCGGCTCCGCCCGCGCGGCATTTAATAACGTAGCCTATGGGTTAATCCAGATCATAATCTATCTACGTGCCAAATTTCTTTCGAATCCGTTCAGCCGTTTAAGCGTGAAAGAGTAACAAACATCCATCCATACATACAAACTTTCGCATTTATTTTATGAGTAGGATAGTAACTCATTTTTTAAGAATTTTTTTTTTTTTTTTTTTTTTAATATTGCCGGACAAATCACACAGCGCCATCTAGCCCCAAAGTAAGCGAAGCTTGTGTTATGGGTACTAGACAACTGATAAACATACGTAAATACATTTTTTTTGTAAATACATACTTATTATACATAGAAAATACCCAGACCAAGACAAACAAACATGTTCATGCACACAAATGTTTGTTCTGTGTGGGAATCGAACCCACGAGCGTTGGTGTCAAAGTAGCGTAACAACGCGTTTCACCACTGCGCTACCGAGCTCGTCAAGAATATCCTCTAAATCAATGTTTCGCATAGTGAATGCCGCGGCACACCGATGTACCGTGCACATTAGTTGATATGAGACGAAAAACGTTTTTTTTTATGAAACTAAATTGGCAAACAAGCATGCGGCCCGCATTAGGTAGTCAACGGTCACCGCAGCCTATTGACGCTCGCAACACCACGGGAACTCG
Source organism: Pyralis farinalis (assembly GCA_947507595.1). Lineage (NCBI taxonomy): Eukaryota > Metazoa > Arthropoda > Insecta > Lepidoptera > Pyralidae > Pyralis > Pyralis farinalis. The sequence goes on from OX382278.1 coordinate 25,505,680, forward strand.
TGCGCTGTCAATCTTGTGACCAAAGGATGTCTCGTCACAGTAATTTGTCTGCCATATCTCACCCTTCAAACCGGAACACATCTATATAAACATAGCTGCTTGGCGGTAGACATAGGTGACAGTTACCCACGCAGACGACTTTTGTACAAAGTCTCCCTCTGGTGAGATGATACCTAATATCATAGCTGAGAATTAAGTGAGGTCGATCTATGAATAGATGAGCAGCCCTATCAACGATCGGTCTAAATTAAGATCGCCTACGCTCAGTTTTGCTGGCTCATATTTCTTATAGAACATCTTTACATTTTATATTTATTGTAATAATAAAACAAAATACTATTGGTTTTTTATACTACGTGGGAGGCATACAAGCATACGGCCCACATGATGTAAAGCGGGTACCGTAGTCTGTTAACGCTAGCGATATATAGTATAACGCGCGATGCCTCCTCTGCTGCTTACGTATCAACTCCTTAGGAGCTTACTGGTGACCTCACTCACACGCAGGATCACCACAACCCTCTAGGGAATTGTCTTTTGGCTGCGTTTTCTGTGAGTTGGAGGTACTTCTTCAGACGGGCTGCTTTGATGCGCCCTACCTCTCTTAATACTAGGTTTATTTCTGATGTACACCTAAAATTTCTTCATTGGGCATATGTATCATGAGTACAAAAAGTTTGCGGAACACTGCCCTAAATATCTAAAGCCTCTAAAATTAGTCTTCAGTTCTTCTTAACTTAGAGCAGTTTTAGATCTATTTTAAAAATAATTTCTTTGTTACTTATTAAATATTTCCTTGTTTATTAAAACTTTTATTTCCTTATTTTTTTAAATTGTATAGCGGGCAACCTTGATCTTTTGTATGAGGCCCAAAGACCACGTCTCTGTGCCGAAAGGCTGGCAACACGTGATGATCGAAGGCGGTCATCATAACACATTTTTCGCAAAAGAAAGATAACTTTCGTTGGCTTAAATTGAAAAAATTGGAGTGTAAGTGGCTTATTGTCACCTTTAGAGCCAAAGCCAACTTCACCTACACGTTGTGTATCCTGTTTATTAACAGATGAGGCTCTGGCGAAAGAGAGTTAAGGTACGACGTTAGCCCGACTGGGGAAGTACCTCCACCTCACAGAAGACAGCAGCCAAATGACAACTCTCTGGAGGGTTGTTGCATTCCCGCGAGTGAGGGAAGTCACCAGAAGATGAAAAGTTGCTACGCGCTAGCGACATTCGTTTTTTTGCTAGCGTTTATCGGCTACGGTATCTGCTTTACATCAGGCGGACGTTATGCTTATTTGCTATCCATCAGAGCATAAAAAAAATCAATGTGAGTTCTCTTTCTCGAAGTTGGGCCCACTATAGATCGAACAAAACGAATACCTATTATGTCACATACGACATAATCTTCGTTTTGTCCATGTTCATCTCAAGACCCACTCGTTAGAATGCTCTGTTGAGGTCTTCAAGCATTGTGACCAGATCCTCTAAACACACATGCAATAGAATAAGTGGAATTTATCAGAAGTTAAAATCATACCTGTAGATGTTGGTACTAAAAACGCGTCATTTCATCTTCATCAATTTCAGATACGTACCTGAAACCAAACAATTCACAGATTATATAAAAATAATATTAATATATAAAAATAAAAAGTATATGAATCCACAAGTAAAGACATATTATTGAATGATCTGACAACACGAAAATCATTTCACCGTTTCTTTAAACAAAGACACAATCTATTCGCGCCATAACCTATTTCCCCAATCTAAAGTGGCGCCAAATCCCATAACAGAAACCGTAAACGGAATTCCACAGACTATAAAATGTACGAAAAACGTGACTAAGTCAAAAATTGAAGCCATCCGCTACTTGTACACTGCTATAAAAAGGAATGAGCGGCGTTGCGCGAATTTTTACGACGTATCCAAAAAAGCATGTTTAATATATCAAGTTCTTTGTCACGAGCGCGTATGTGTCACGTGAATTTTTTAAGTGATAGACAGCCGATGGTTGTGTTATGCAAGCTCTTGTATATTAGGTCTGGGGCGAAAATATTTTTCCCAAAGTTTCTCGAAAATATACGCATTTATAAAAGAAGGAGGCAGGGGAAATAGCAAGTAATGGTTTCGCTTACTCACATGAGGTATAACCATCCTGATGCGCTTATTAGCATTGTATTAGTATATTTTAGGTCTAGTCTTTTTAGAACCAAGTTATATAATGATTTTCTCTGCCCACAGGCATAGGCTGTATAGCATATTGGTTTTAAAATTAGATAGAGCTATTTAACCCCATATATAAGTAAAATTTGTTAAGATTTTTTGAAGTTAAGTGTGTGGAAATTAATTCGTAAATTGGATTTTTTTTTTATGTTTCTTCACATGATTAAGATAACTATTATACGTGCCTCGGTGGGTATCTAGAGACCTATCAAATACAAGTCGGACTTGTGGTCCGAGGTTTCTGTGCATTTATCCTTCATATTTTGTCACTCCCAAAGAAGTAAGGTACAAAATATTTTCGGTATTTCTCGAGATCTATCAAAATACATTAAACTTTTTATATAACGGAAGGCACACTGTTCGCCTGTTGCAAAGCGGTTACTGCAGCCCATTAAGTATCATTCGCGCGATGCCACCTCTGCTGTTAACATAGCTACTCCTTAGGAGTTTACTGGTGACCTCACTCGTTCGCTGGAACATAACAAACCTCCAAGGAGTGTTATTTGCCTACGGTTTTCTGTGAGATGGAGATATTTCCTAAGATGGACTAATTTGATGTGCCCTATCTCTCTCAAAAACACCCTGAGCAATACAAACTTTCATGTTCATGCACACAAATGTTTGTCCTATGTCGGAGTCGAACCCACGAGCATTGGTGTCAATGTAGCGTTATTAAATTAAAAATAAACCGCTTTCGTTTTCCTCGACACCATATTTTGACCTGTCTCTCTTTCGTAAAATTGATATTGGAATATGTAGATATCAGCATGGTACTCAAGTATGCATATAACTGAGTGACAGGCATACAGACAAGCTGACATGTGAGTGATCTTATAAGGGTTCTTGGTTATTTGTTTGTACAATTTTATTGCATACATGTTTACGTTCGTAAAATACACGAATGTAGTTTGCGAAGGCGGACTTGTTCCTTCCAGGAATGTCTTCCAGTCAAAAGCTTTTGAATACTTGGGTGGAGCAACATATGGATCTTCTTGCCTTTTCAGATACAAAATCCTGAAAAATCATTCAATTGCGAGCTGTGAACTTTTCATCCACTCGTCTTCATAATCGTCGATAAATACGGTGTGCAGTATACAGATAGTTGGCTTTTCCATCATTTTAAGAGGCATCTAAATATATTTTCTTTTTTCATCAACGCGAATAACTCACATAAATCAATTTCCGCCCCAGATATCTTCAATAAAACTATTTTGAACAATTTTATTGAACATTATAGAGTTCTACTCGGACTTGAATAATTAAATAATAATAATTCAAGCTGAGTTCTAATATACTTATTAGGACTCAGTTTGAATTATATTAGTATTTATAAGAAGCAGAGTTGGTCTGAAAGAGAGCGTCGGTGTTAAAATAAGAAGAGGCATGCTCCGTTGGTTCGGACATATAGAAAGAATGCAGGATGAAAGAATGACGAAGCAGATATACAATGCAAAAGTGGAAGGATGTAGGAGCCGAGGAAGGCCAAGACTTACCTATCATGAGCAGATTGGTCGTGTTCTATCAGAAGGTGATATCAGGAGCCCTAGAAACCGGCGAGCGTGCATGAAAAGAGCAATGAATGTGAAAGAAGCGAGTGAGGTATGTAAGGATCGAGTCGCGTGGCGCTCGGTTCTCTCTGCCTACTCCGTAAGGGATTTGGCGTGAAGTTATAGTTAGATAGATAGATAGTATTTATAACCGAATTCGGTCGAAATAAATTTCATGAAACTTGGATGACAAATTAATGTTATTTAAAAAAATCGCAACCTGTTTTTAACTAACTTTAACAAAGAAAGTGACTCTATATTAATTTTTTCATGTTTTGTTTCATTTTGTTGCTGTCCTTTGATTTTTATTTCACGTAAAAATCTTTGATGGTCTCAAGTTATTTCAGTGAAGAACGACGGCGAACTTAAATATTTAGTATTTAAGTTCGATCGATTTTTTTTTATACAACGTCGGAAGGCATACATGCATACGGCCCACCTGATATAATCGTTACCGTAGCCTATCAACGCTTGTAATTTATTAAGAATCACTCGCGTGATGCCTCCTCTGCTGCTAACACAGTAACTCCTTAGTAGCTTACTGGTGACTTCACTTACACGCACGAATAGAACACATCCTAGGAAGTTGTTATTTGGCTCCGGTTATCTGTGAGGTACTTCCCCAGACTTGTGACTAGTCTTGAAGAAAGTAAGATAAAAATAAAAACTGAAACTAACTTCATTGAAGTCGACACCGATGAAGCGTAAAACAACAACGTGGATAAGCAGTGACTTTAAATCGATTCCGCTTCTTATTCAAAAAAAGATTTTATAAGATAAAGATTCCTACATAAGTTATACAACAACACGGTACAACCCTTCAGTGTATCTAAAGTTAAAATAACACAATCCTTTTGTAAATAAAAACAGTGCGGGACTCACGCAGTGTAACGACTATACAGCAAAAAGAACAGTGAAAAATACTTGTTATCGGAACGTGCTTCAAACGAATGCCTGCTCGGCTCTTCGTAGAAAATAGTTTTTTAACGTGCCATTCTAGATAAACTGCGAATAAAGTATTTTTTTATTTCAGCTTTAGGCACAATTGTGAAGAAATGTTAGAGATCTAAAACCACTTTTATTAAATGTAGTCACGGAACTTTATCACGCTGCACCTTTCTTCGTCAGCTTTGTGTCAATTACAACAATGAAATGTAAACAAAGCACAAGGACTATTTTTTTTTTATATACAACGTCGGAACGCATACAAGCACGGCCCACCAGATGTAAAGCGGTTACCGTAGCCTATAGTCGCTGCAATAGATTAAGTTTCACTGATGCGATGCCACCACAGCTACGAACACAGAAATTCCTTAGAAGCTTATTGGTGACTTCACTCACACGCAGGAACATAACAACCCTCTAGGTAGTTTCTCTGTTTGTCTTGGTCTGGATGTTTTATGAGAGGTAGGGCGTATCAAACCAGCCCGTCTGGTGGTACCTCCACCTCTCAGAAAACCGCAGCCAAATAACAACTCCCTAGAGGGTGTGATTTGTGTTCTTACATGCGAGTGCGGTCACCGGTAAGCTCCCAAGGATTTGCTGTGTAAGCAGCAGAGGAGGCGTCGCGTGAATGATAATTAACATAACGCAAGCGTTAATAGGCTTTACATCAGGTGGGTCGTATACTTGTATGCCTCCGGATGTAGTATAAAAAGTTTGTGAGTTATATAAAATGTAGTCATCTCTCTATGTATCGATAGAGGTTTTATCAAAATAACTTCACTATGATTTTACGGGGTCTCTGCCGTGGCTATGAAATAAACCCACGGGATACCCCAACAGTTTTGTGGGCACAACTTACACGCCATAAATCTTTAGTGCTCCGTTTATGGGTGAAGCGTGTAAGCGAAACATCAAGTGATAGTTTGAGATGGTACGAGTACATTAATAAAAACTAAATCGCCCTCAAAAAGGAAGGTGGATGTCAATTCGGTGTCAGTTTTTTCCTCCAAACTAAAGGCTGTATTACCTTTTTCGAATGGGAGTTGTTTTCCTTTTTTTTATACTACGTCGGGAGGCATACGGCCCACCTGATATAAAGCAGTTACCGTAGCCTCTTAACGCTTGTAATATACTAAGTATCAATCGCGCGATGCCTCCTCTGCTGCTGGTGACCTCACTCACACGCAGGAACACAACAAACTTCTAGGGAGTTGTTATTTGGCTGCGGTTGTCTGTGAGGTGGAGGTACTTCCCCAGACGGGCTGCTTTGATGCGCCCTACCTTTCTTCACCTTAGTAATGGGCTAAATGATTAAACCACTCATAGAAGTTGAGTGACATACCTTTTCTTTATGCAACGTCGGGAAGCATACAAGCATACTGTTCACCTGATGTAATGCAGTTACCGTAGCCTATGAACATGTGTAATATATTAAGTATCACTCGTGCGGTGCCACCTCTGCTGCAACACAGCTACTCCTTAGCCATAATCATAATATTTTAACAAACAGGTGAAGATTTGTTTTAACAAAATTGCTCATTTCTGGTATGTACAGAGATGGAACGGTTAATATTTTCAAAGATGCAAAATTTTCAAATATTCTCTTTTTCTTACATCATAATTGCGAACATGATCAGCAAGTAAGGCTTGCCATAAATAAAAAAGGTTAAAATGAAGGTAATTGGTCAATACATAAAACCATTAACATTGAACAAAGTTCTCCGAGATTAAAATACTACAACCGTAATAAACATAATTTTAAATAGCTTCACTGGCGTTTTTTAAATGTGGCATTGTGTAAAGGAATTTGGTTAACGAAAAAACAATTTCACTACACTGCAACTCCGCCATTATCAAAATGTACACACGCTGAAAAACAAAAATAACAGCATTATCAAATAAAAGAAACAAAGGGTAAGTGTATATTCATTTAGTTGAGAGCTTTTATACATAATGCGGTAACTCAGTTTGCATTGAGTGGATTTAGAAAGCATTTGGCTAAATATTTTATTTTTATTTTCATTATTTTAAGTTATTGAAACATTTTTATAAAAAAAACCAATATATTATAGCTTGCAATGCAAGGCTCTTTTTTAAAAAGTTATTTGGATGGCACGCGAATCCTGGTGGGCACATATTACCGAATTTGCGATTTCGGATTTATGTACACTAGTGGTCACTGTAGTCGAAACAGGTATGTGTCTCCTTTTCAAAATGGCATAGTTAAAAAAAAATGTGATAGGTTTCACATTTCTTTTAACTATGCCACGAAGATTTTACAATTGTTTTCTGGATTCTGCCTTTGATTCATGAGAATTGGAATAGGGATCAATCAATCCACATGGCTAAATAGGCTTTAGAAACTATATCTACGTTTAATACAATACACATATACAAAAAAATAATTGTACCACCCAATGTAAAAACAAATAAACAATTTTTACTTTGAAATTAGAGATCATATTAAATTGATTTTTTAAATTTGAACATTGTTAAGGTCGTGCGTATGTGAATATTTTTTTTTTTTTTACAGATATTGTCGGACAAATTACACAGAGCCACCTAGCCCCAAAGTAAGCGAAGCTTTTTTGTAAATACATACTTATTATACATAGAAAATACCCAGACCAAGACAAACAGACATGTTCATGCACAAAAATGTTTGCCTTGTGTGGGAATCGAACCTACGAGCGTCGGTGTCAAAGTCGCGTCATTCACGACTGAGCCACCGAGCTCGTCAAAATTTGTATGTACTTACAAAGTATTAGACATTGATTTAAATTATTCGTATTTTGTAGAACGTAAACTATGACTGTTTTATTTTGTTTACTTTAATATTTTTGTAACAAATCTCATACATATATTTTATCTTTCCGTAGTCCTTCCCCATATATGAACTTTTATGCCAACTCCTCCGTATGTTAAAAGAAATACAAAGTTTTATTTTTACGTATTAATATTATAGCCCAAGCGCAAATGGTATCGATAAGCCTCAGAGCCATGCTTCGTTGTATAATCTTGTATTTCTCTAAATAAAGGTTGTATTGTATTTGCGTCTCGTTTGTACATTTTGCTATTAAGTTGGGAATATCGTAGCCCAACCATAGTTGTTGCCGTCACGGGACGCCCGGCAGATGTGAAAGTGAATATTCAAATATTTAATAAATAAAAATCAAAAATCAATAAGAAATATGGAGTAAAATAATAAGTATATTCCAAAATATACATATTCATTTTTAGAAAAAAAAAAATTCCTAGAATTGAAACTTAAGTAGATAAGATTTTTTGTCTTACGTAAAGATTCTAGATAAGACCCTTTCTTAGGACGGTTACACTTGTTGGGTCCTTGCGAGTTAAGAGGGGGCGTAAATCGTTATTTTATAGAACAGACGAACAAAACCAATAATTAATACAGGTAGTTGTCCAACTGTATACCACACTATATTAACAGTACGTACTTAACTCGAGTAAACGAAAGTGACATAGAAAAAGCAATTGACGGTCTAAAAAATACAAAGTCTGCAGGTTATGATGAAATAACACAGAATACAGAAATTATAAATGATAAATAAATATTGTCGGACAAATTACACAGCGCCATCTAGCCGCAAAGTAAGCGAAGCTTGTGTTATGGGTACTAGACAATTGATAAACATACGTAAATACATTTTTTTTTGTAAATACATACTTATTATACATAGAAAATATCCAGACCAAGACAAACAGACATGTTCACGCACACAAATGTTTGTACTGTGTGGGAATCGAAGCCACGAGCGTTGGTGTCAAAGTAGCGTAACAACGCGTTTCACCACTGCGCCACCGAGCTCGTCAAGAAATTATAAAAAGACAATTGTAAAAAAAGTAAATCAAAACCATTAGCGCATATAACAAATCTATCGTATATTGAAGGGACATTTCCATCAATTGTGAAACCATTTCTTAAAAAAAAAAGATCAACTACCCTAGCATGTTATACTCTGATCAAATTAGTTACTGAGAGCCTCGAAAATCAAGTTCCAATTACTACTATTCGTATATTTCTCGATATGTCAAAAGCATTGAGTTTGTGTCTCATAACTTTCTTCTGACAAGCTTAACAGATATGGTATATGAGGTAAAGCAAATTGGCTAGAAACCCACCAACAAAATAGAAAACAGTGTGTAGAAATTTCTAGAACAGTGAAAAAATCAGAAAAAAATTGGGGAAATTCAACAAATATAGGTACTGCCTTCATAGCTCAAAAGAAATACATTCGAGCAATTTGTAGTGCAGATCCATTAGTGTTGTAGAAAAATACTTAAAACATTGATGTTACTTTCTCTTCCAGGGCTATACATTTACGAAATATGTGTCTTCGTCCACGCTTACATAAATTTATTTAAAAAAGCGTAACCGGACAATAAATAAGCATAGACTCCTAACACCGAAACAGAGACTTACCCTTTACAAAAATAATGTCTTAATTGCATGACGATCACTATTTATAACAAGCTTCCGGGTCAATAAAAGCATTTCAACCTTCATCAATTTAAAAAAAAAACAAGTCTCCACTTGGCTTATAAATAAGTGTAATTACTCTGTGCGTGAATATTTAGAGCATAAAGACATGAAACCAAAGTGGTGAAGTTGTATAGCAGTATTCATATATCAATGGAATGATTTTTAGATATCAAAAAATAAATATGTTATTTATAATTTAGTATCGTGGATTGTAATATTTTGTACATTTTATGTATTATTTTATGTTTTGACAGTTAAGTAATTAAATTAATTTAATATATGTACGCTGTTACGCAGCCGAATATGACCGGAATCAGCTTATGTAAAACTACCATCTATATAACTGCACCCGTATTCTGACAAATAAACTAATTATTATTAAACCTGGCCATTGGATAGGCGAAGAAGTTTTTACAAAGACAACAACGAACAAGTGAGGCCTCTGATGTTTGCAAGTGCCAATAAACTAAGTTCTTAGAACTGAAAGCTGGTTGACCACCATAATGGCGTAAATAAAATTCTCAAGTCATTCACAAACGAAGTTGCTTGAGATCCATGCGAGGTACAGAACTGTCGGTGCTAGAGCTCGACTCGCGCGTGACCGGTGTACTTTACTTTATTAAGTACATAACTCAGAATATATATTTTTAATCTTGCCATTCTACATAATGTTTTTTATACAACGTTGAGATGCATACAAGCACATCGTATGATGCAATGTTGTTGCTGTTTTTAATTTTATAATATATGAATAATATTAGGAGATGTATGGCGCAACAAATAAGCCCGTCTGGGGAAGTTCACCTCACAGAAAACTGCAACCAAATAACAACTCGTGGAGGTTGTTGTGTTCTTACGTGTGAGTGAGATCACCAGTAAGCTCTTAAGGATTTACTATATTAGCAGCGGAGGTGGAGTCGCGCGAGTGATATTTAATGTATTCCTATCATTCTTAGGCTACGGTAACTACTTTATATCAGGTAAGATGTATGATCGCTGTAATATTACACCTATTACTTTTTTATATTTTTGTACATAGCTATCCTTCATTTTATTCTGTCTGTCACAAAAAAAGTGTGAAATTTAATATATTAATCGATAGACCACCGGATTAAGAAAAAGAGTCAGTTTACTCTAGGAACTGCTGCAGTATCCACCACTGGCCAATCTCTACTCACTCCGTAAGCACTGTTGTACAGCGCCTGGATCTCCTCCGACCGTGAGCGCCTCAAGATCCTGCACGCTGGCTGTGGTTCGCTGAGCAAACTACCCGTCTACATCTTCATCTACATCTCCGTCCGGATCTCCTGTCGTGTCCGGGAACTGCCGATACCTGCGTCTGGAACTCCTGTCATGTCCGGAAACTACCGCCCATCTCCGCCGGGGCCTCCTAGTGTACCCGGCCCAATTTTGCCGAACTTTGATTACTCGCTAGTCCTTGAAGCCCGTCCTTGCCGAGCTTTATAGTTTTGAACCCGTCTTTTTATATCGATACTTTTTAATATTCGTTTTTAACAAATTTATATAATTTTTTAATTTTGGAAGACCCCTTTTTTATTAAGTAACCTTACATAGCCGACGTTGTGTAAAACAATAAAGCTTTTTACACTTGCAATGCTCGTATCACACCAACTCTTTAGATAAAAGATAGATAAAATGTTTATTTTGCAACTTCCAACACATACATGCTATTGCAGTCCACAGTGTACATACAGTAATCAAACAAATTTGAGACTTAATTACACATTATATATAGTACATACTTCAACAGCATGCGTGCGCTGCAGCGATACAAAATTGGTCATGGCTCAGTATGGGTTTTTGCTTATGCATGCATGAGCAAAACACTGATTTTCTGCCACAGCCATTGGACTGATTCAATATATTTTATAATATCAGTATTATAGGGAATGGATTGGTAAAAGTGTAGTGTGAGGCAAACCAGATGTGTAAGTTTATATAAAAAATACTAGTGTAGGCGTAGTAGACATATTCACAAGTATAACGGTTACTGAAAAAAATACGTGTGTAAAATTATGTATAGTACATGTATATATAATTAAAACAAAAACACTTTCTATATTGCAAAATCCGCTACCGAGCAACCTTGTGGAATACCCAGAGTTTGTTTATTTAGAAGGAAGGCCTTAAATTGTTTCTTGAATGTAACTTTTGATTTTAAATGACTCAAAGGAGGTGGGATATTATTCCAACATTTAGTTGCTAGGTAGCGGAAACTACCAGTGAAAGCTACAGTTTTATGAGAGTAAGTCATCAGTACAGATCGTGTTGACCTGGTGCCATAACGAGTATGAAAAGGTGATTGTTTCAACTTAGAGAACAAGTATTCAGGTTTTTTGAACTTTATGACATCAAACATAAGACTTGCAAGATGTAGATGTCTACGTGAGGTCATGTTCAGTACAGCAGCTTTGTTCAGGTACGGCGTTATGTGACTTCTTGGCGGTATTGTATAGCAGAAGCGTACACATGCATTTTGAACCCTCTGAATTAGACGACGACTCTTTGACTGTAAACGCGCACCGTAAACAATGTCTCCGTAGTTTAGCTTTGAGAGAATTATCGATTCACACAGTGTAATCCGCACTTTTTCACTGAGAAAACCGCGAATGCGATACAGTACCTTCAGACGATAAAAACATGATCTGACTAAACTTATGACATGATTTTCGAAACGCAAATGGCTATCTAGTGTAATCCCCAGATTTTTTGCTTCATTTACTCGCTCAATTATGGTTTTATCAATTTTGACGATTGGATTCCCTGATAATACTTTTGTTAGTTGATATTTCGTTCCAAAAACCATAAATTTTGTCTTTTTGGCATTAAGTATCAAACCGTTACGACTAGCTTTAGTAGTTACTGGTAACCTCACGTACTCCGTACTACGCAGGAACACCGTCCAGGAAATTGTTATACGACTGCGGCTTTCCATGTACTTCCCCAGTATTGTCTTAGGTTTTCGCGATTGTTACACATTGAATTAAACAATTTTAACGGAACTATCGCGTGTTTTATTTATTTTGTTGAATCTGACGTTTCGAATGCTTTGCAGCATCCGTGGTCGCAGGAAGACAACAAAATAAATAAAACACGCGATACTTCCGTTAAAAATTGTTTAATTCAATACTTCCCCAGTCTACGGGCTTTGATGCTCCCTACATCCTTAAAAAACTACAGTTAGTATATGTAAATGCCCCAACATCGAAATTATTCCTATAATGTATACGTTCCAAGACATGCCTCCAAAATTGATCTACATAATTTTTGAGAGGTATGTACAAAAGTTTGTGCTCGAGATGCTCCCTACCTCTCTTAAAAAGTACAGCACCGTTATTTTTTAGAATGTTCACGTTCCAAGGCATGCCTCCAAAATATGACATCATTTTTGAGAGGTATATAAAAATGTAAACAAAAATTTCTACCTAATTTTCTATCGATACACCAACTTATTAAATCAACTATCTATTTGAAAGCCTTACACTATAATATAAAATTCATTGGAAGGGACGTTACAGCATGCGCTAAAACCTTCTGGGAGACGTTTGTCTCTCCGAAGTGGCAAGATGACGCCAACAGCCCACGGAGGCGTGCTTCCGTGTCATCTTGAACGTACGCCCGTATAATGGAATGCTTTTTAAAGATTCGTGAAACGGAACGTATTTATACCTTATTTGTGGAAGATTTTACCAGATTTTTCAGGTATATAAAGGAATATTATAAAAAAATTTCTTTTATTCGTAGAATTGTCAAATTTTTAGAAATACGCATTGACTCTTATCTAAACTGGATGAAAGAAATAAAGCACATGCAGTAAAGCCATAAAAAGTTTAAGAGAAGAGTCAAGCAAGCAAGTCGAAGCAACTGCTCGACGAGCTCGGTGCCGCAGTGGATAATACCGCACCAAATCTCGTAAGTTCGATTCCTATACAAGACATATATTTCTGTGTATGAACATGTCTGTTTAACTTGACCAGACTAGGACATACAACGTTTTACGAGAGGTTGGGTGAATCAAAACATGTGGGGAAATAGCTCCAGCATGCAGAAGACCATAGCCAAATAACCTTGGAGAGTTGTTGTGTTCCTGCGAGAGAGTGAGATCACCAAACTAGTCTTTTGTCAGTTGCCGCTACGATTTCAGCTCCTCTTGTCGCTTACCATAAGGCGAAGTGGAGTCACTATGCTGAGTTAATATAGAAAAAAGTAGGTTGTGAAAAGATATCACCCTCGCTTCTGCTACTACTGTATATATGAATTTGATTACATACATTAACCAGATAATTTTCTTCTTCCTAGTGTCATCCCGTTTCCTATTCATTAAGATTGGCGGGATCTACTACCTAAGCTTAAGGATTTGGGGAAGATACTGATTTTTACTTAGAGAGACTGCGACCAAACCTCCATAACCTAGAGGGATAATCAGATCTATTAAGTACGTTACACGTCTTTCAAATAATCTCCTGGCAGCGCGGAAACGATGTCTTCCTTCACCGACGAGCAAGTTATAAATACAACATGTACATAAATCCGAAAATACAAATTTAGTGTTAAATCCCAGGATTCGATCCGGGGGGCCAGGCTGCCACGATTGTGGCGCGGCCGAGGACACTGCTCAGCACACTCTAGAGCAGTGTCCCAGGTGGTCTCGGCAGCGCCATGATCTGGTGACCTCTCGCTCCCGAGCGTGGTCCGCTACATGCTCGGAAGCGACAGCGCCTGGCAGGCGATGGCCTCCTTCTGTGAGACGGTCATGTCCCAGAAGGAGGCCTCGGAGCGGGACAGGGAGGACGATCCTCAGGCTGTCCCGCTCCGGAGAAGGCGGACGGGAGTGCGACGTAGATGCTACGCGCACCTACTGCCGCCTCGCTAACCTGTGGGACTAGGGGTCAGGATGGGAACCTGGCCCCATAATGGTCCCGCCGCCGGAGGGGCTGTCCCAATTTGCCGGGATAGCCCCTAGAGAGAAGAAGTCCGGCCCCTTTTGAGGGGCTGGCCAGTCGCAGTGGTGCCCTGTTGCCAACAGATCCGGGGCACCACACCAACGCGGCCGATGGCATTTCGCGGGGTCGTTTAGTGGGTATACCGTCGGACAGCCGACGGGGAGTCCCACACTACCACCGGAGGCCACCCAGGCACCGGTGGTGTGCGTAACGTATTTTTCCCTGCAACCCAAAAAAAAAAAAGGATTCCATCCGTTGACCGGGGAGTTGGTCAATTCTTCATAAGTAGGCTCTCTATGCACGGGTTTATCACGGCTCTAGATTACTCATATAACCTTTTCGGTTAAATTCATTTGCATAGTATTTTTTTGTTAATATTTTATGGTCTTTGGGCATATATATTTGCTAGGAATACAGAATCAAAGTCAGAAGAGGCATGCTCCGTTGGTTCGGACATATCAAATGAACGCAAAAGAATAACGAAACAGATATAAAATGCAAAAGGAGAAGGAAGTAGAAAGTGAGGAAGGTCAAGACTTACCTACCATTCAAATTGATCGTGTTTTACCAGGAGGTGGTGTCAGGAGCACTAGAAATCCGCAAACGTGCATGAGAAGAGCTATAAATGTTAAGGAAGTGAGAGAGATGTGTATGGATCTCTATCCATACACATCTCCTGTGGATTATCTGTCTGCCCCACAATCCTGTGGCGGTCGATTATCTGTCTGCCCCACAAGAGACTTGGAGTGTGACGTTATAGGTATAGAAGGATACCGTATGATAAGGATTTTTAAGTTTTTTTCTACCACTAAGGTGGAAAATAAAAATACGGGCTGCCTGATGGTAAATAGTTACCGCAGCCTACGGACAGTTGCAAAACAAGGGGTGTCACTCATGCGTACCCTCTAAAAAAAAATCGGCCAAGTGCGAGTCGGACTCGCGCACTAAGGGTTCCGTACTATTATCTATAAAAACGGCAAAAAAAAAAAACACGTTTGTTGTATGGGAGCCCCCCTTAAATATTTGTTTTATTTTAATTTTATTATTTATTCTTAAAGTGAATATATAACTAAATATTCTGTGAATATTTCAAGCATCTACCTGTTGCTGTTATCAATATCGAGCAAAAATGAGCAAAAAAATCGGCCAAGTGCGAGTCGGACTCGCGCACGAAGGGTTCCGTACCATTATCTATAAAAACGGCAAAAAAATTACGTTTGTTATATGGGAGCCCCCTTAAATATTTATTTTATTATATTTTTTAGTATTTGTTGTTATAGCGGCAATAGAAATACATCATCTGTGAAAATTTCAACTGTCTAACTATCACGGTTCATGAGATACAGCCTGGTGACAGACGGACGGACGGACAGACGGACGGACGGACGGACAGCGGAGCCTCAGTAATAGTGTTCCGTTTTACCCTTTGGGTACGGAACCCTAAAAATCACATTTGTTGTATGGAGCCCCCTTAAATATTTATTTTATTCTATTGTTTAGTATTTGTTATTATAGCGGCAACAGAAATACATCATCTGTGAACATTTCAACTGTCTAACTATTACGGTTCATGAGATACAGCCTGGTGACAGACGGATGGACGGACAGCGGAGCCTCAGTAATATCCAAAGGGTAAAACGGAACCCTAAAAATATCTATTCACGCCTTTCTTGAAGAACTCCATGATGTAAATCCTTTGGGAAAACCTCAGCCAGGAGTTCATTCCACAACTCTCTTCTTCTCAGAAGAAAACTATTATATTAAATAAATATTTTTTATACTATTTGATGAAACAAAAGCTCAATGTTGCACTTACTTGTTTGCACTTAAGTCATATAATCATTGTATGTAGCAAAGTATATGCTTTACTTGGCGTAGGTAATCTTATACTGGTTTCAACTAAGTTTAAAGCAAACTACAGCGCTTCACGGATTAGCGGTTAACAGTGGTTAATCTCCTGTCGTCTCAGTTGGCACAGACTAACTAGAAACTAGTTCATCAACTCTCAAGATGGAACAACTGATCTTTCGATATATAGAGTTACAGATTCATAAATGTAAAACGGTAACTTATTTCTTTTTGACGAGCTCTGTGGCGGAGTTACGTAACAATGTCGAATTATACATTTGTTTTTTTTATTCAACATCTGAAGGCATACACGCACACGGCCCACCTAGTGAAAAGTGGTTACCGTAGCCAATAGACGCTAGTTATACACTAAGTACAGCTCACACCTAGCCACATCTACTGCTAATACAGCAATTCCTCAGGAGCTTACTGGCGACCCCCACTCGTAGGCACACAATAACTTTCTAGAGAGTTGTTATTTGACTGCAGTTTTCTCTGAGGTAAAGGTTCGTACTCAGTCGGGCAGCTTTGATGCGCCCTTCCTCTCTTAAAAACACCCAGACTTAGACAAACAGACATCTTCATACACACAAATGTCAATCCTACGTGAGAATCGACCCCATAGCGTCAAAATGGCATTAATAACTGCTCAGCCACCGAGTTGGAATACCAACATTATCAGGACAAAAGCTGAGTCTGTTGAAGTGATTCTATATAGTTTTGTAAAATATATACCAAAATTAGAAATAGAATTTGCTGTAAAGTTAGCAGAAATAAGATATTTTCATCAGTTGATTAAATTTAAGTTTATGTTATGTCAATGGCTTCATTCTGGGTAACCTTTTAATTAAATATGGATTTTATTTCTATGTCCAGAATAAAAAATCGGCAGCGTTTCACCTTGTTGAATATTTAAACTTTTTATTTTCTACTAGTTAATATTTCGTATTAAATAATGAAATAAATTATATATGTAGGCCATAATTTTTAATAATAAGAACTAGTATATAGCAGAATAATATGTATGTATGTATATGTATATCTTCACGCCAGGTCCCTTGCGGGGTAGGCAGAGAGAACCGAGCGCCATAAGATGCGGTCTTTACACTCTTCACTCGCTTCTTTCACATACATAGCTCTTTTCATGCACGCTCGCTAATAAATAACGTATATATTTAATTTCTACCACCACATCAACCCTTACTCATCCCACTGCAGGGATACGAGATCTCCCTTCAACAGAAGGGGTTTAGAACATACTCCACCACGCTGCTCAAATGCGGATTGGCTTCAGTGTTTTCAAACCGCCCGATGGCTACTGACTTAGCTTAACGACTATCATCTGTCGACAACAGCCGGGACCGACGGCTTAACGTTTAACTTTATATTTTAAGTGTCATACGCGCGATGCCTCCTCTGGCGATAACACAGCAACTCCTTAGGATCTTACTGGTTACCTCATACGCAAGAACAAAACAACCTCTGTAGTGGGTTGTCATTTGGCTGCGGATTTCTGTGCGGTGGACTGCTTTGATGCACCCTATCATCATCTCAGCCCGTATTCCTCCACTGCTGAACATAGGTCTCCCCTGTAGAGTGCCACTCGTCTCGATCCTGTGGCACCTGCATCCATCGACTCCCTGCATATCTTGAGATCGTCGCTCCATCTAGTCACTCGAGAACCTTTGTTCTTCTTACGCCCTACCTCTTCAAAACATCCAGACCAAGACAAAATGACATGTTCATGCACACAAATATTAATCGTGTGTGGGTATCCCCATACATGTGTGGAACCCACGAGCGTTGGTGTTACAGACGCGTCATTCACGTCTGCGCCAATGAGTTCTTCAATCTCATCTCGCGTGCGCTTGCAGGAGTTTCGCTGAAGAAATCGCACAACGACTGCAGTAGGTAGCTTTTTAGCACCTCATTGAGGGTGGATACATAGTTTACTATATATAAAGTGTAGGGCATGGTGTCTGTGAGTGAAGTTAATTGATCCGTGAACTTTCAGGACTTTTCACGTATTAATGGATTTCCGTATTGTTCAGGGCTCTAACAAAAATGTGTAACGGAACGCTTGGATGGGTCGAGTTAATTAATATTTCAGTGGCTTCCATACAATACCCCATGAACGGAATTCATTAAAATAGGAAACTGCTTTGGAAAGTCAATAAATTAACTTTGGGTTGGAAGCAATTGTTTTTAGGGTTCCGTACCCAAAGGGTAAAACGGAACCCTATTACTGAGACTTCGCTGTCCGTCCGTCCGTCCGTCTGTCACCAGGCTGTATCTCATAAACCGTGATAGTTAGACAGTTGAAATTTTCCCAGATGATGTATTTCTGTTGCCGCTATAACAACAAATACTAAAAAATAGAATAACATAAAAATTTAAGGGGGCTCCCATACAACAAAGGTGATTTTTTTGCTCGTTTTTGCTCGATATTGATAACGGCAACAGGTAGACGCTTGAAATATTCCCAGAATATTTAGTTATATATTCACTTTAAGAATAAATAATTAAAATAAAATAAAACAAATATTTAAGGGGGGCTCCCATACAACAAACGTGATTTTTTTGCCGTCTTTATAGATAGTGGTACGGAACCCTTCGTGCGCGAGTCCGACTCGCACTTGACCGATTTTTTTTAAACCACTGACACATTACAATAATGGAACTGTTGAAATCATCAAAATAAAACAAAAAAAAAACTATTAAAACAGTTTAAAATAAAATACATATTGTTTTTTTTATACAACGTAGGGAGGCATACAACGATAGGTTCCCCCTGATGTAAAGCGGTTACCATACTCTATGAACGCTTAGAACATATGAAGAATCACTTGCGCAATGCCACTTTTGTTGCTAACACAGCAACTCCTTATTAAGAGCTTACTAGTGACCTCAGTCACTCGCAGGAGCACAAGAAGCCTCCAGAGAGTTGTTATTTGGCTGAGGTTCCCTGTGAGGTGGAGGTACTTCCTCAGGCGAGCTGTTTCAATACGCCCTGCCTCTCTTAAAAACACCCAGACCAGATACAAACGCACATGTTCATGCACATTAATGTTAACCTGTGGGCAAATCGAATCCACGAGCGTTGGTGTCAAAATAGCGTTACTAACCACTGCACAGCACCACCGAGCTAGTCGTCGCCAAAATCAAATTACATTTAATAGCTAGAGATGGCCGTGTAAAATATATATAAATATATATCTATTTATGTAATCTTGCTTTCTTCCTGATATTATTGAAGTATATTGACGAGCGTGATGGCGGAGTTGTTAGTAATGCTACTTTGACTACAAGACTGGTGGTTCGATTTCAACACAGGATAAATGTTTGTGTTGATGAACACGTCTGTTTTTCTTAGTCTGGATGTATTTAAGAGAGGTAAGGGGCATCAAAGCCTGTCTGGTAAGTATATCTACCTCACAGAAAACCGTAGGCAGTTGCTCTATTAGCAACAGATGTGGCATCGCGAGAGCGATACTTAATGTATTACAAGCGTTTATAGACTACGGTAAGCACTTTACACCAGGCGAGCCATCGATGCCATCACCTATTGATAACGTTTTATTTTTTTAGGTCCCTAAGAAGCAGTGTGCGATCATGAAGGAAACTATGAATGTTACAGAAGCGAGTGAGGTGTATAAGGACCGGTCCATGTAGCGGCTGGATCTCACTGCCTACCCCGCAAGGGACTTGGCGAATAGACTCGTATTTTTTTCTATATAAATTAACTCCCAGCCGAGGGTTTCCGAAGGGACTATAGCATGGTGCTTTACTAATAGAAGTGATTAGTGGGCTTAAATTACATACATAGCGTGAAGAGGCTATAACAGGGTCGGCAACGCATGAGTAACGCCCCTAGTGTTGCAAATGTCCACAGGCTACGGTTACTGCTCACTGTCAGGTAGGCCATATGCTCGTTTACCACCTTGGTGGTATAAAAATAATAGTTATCGTAAACACCACTGAATGACACATTTTTTCCAGTAATTTTGATTTTTAAATCAAACTTCTGAACCGATTTTGATAAAATTTCTATGAGACCAATCTGAAGGTATCAATCTGATAATTTCAAATCAAACATCTAACATTCAGAGTGTTTACGTAAAAGAACTCAATCGATTTTAAACTGGCAACTTAAAGTTAAGATGTAATTGGTAGACATTCCCTGTTGGTCGACTTATAGACTAATGAAGATGGATCTTTAATAATGACGAATAGATTCACAAGGTAACATTGAACAACTCTAGAGAATTATCTACATTTCTTCCTTTGATTTTCTATTAAAACTTTAAAATGATACTCAGTTAGTCGTAGAACATTGGAGACTTAAGTTAGAATTAAAAATAAGTTACGATATTCATTTTCTTCATCTTAGAATTATCCCGTTGCATATATATTCTATTGAGAGCAATGGGGAGAGGGATTCCTTCTTAAGTCTAAGGATTTGGCAAAGAAACTGATTTTTTATACAGAGTGACTGCCGTCAGTCTCCATTACTAAAGGAAAAACCAGGTGTTCGTTAGATTATACGTCTTTAGAAATATAATACCGATTCTAGAACATGCGAGGATATTTTCTTTCTTCGCCGAGACAGATCTATCACGGTTAAGCAATATTTCTATTGTCAACTATCGTTTCTTTTTCTGGCCAAGTTCATACATACATACGTATAATCACGCCTGTGTCCTATTGGGGTAGGCAAAGACTATTTAACGCCAAGTGCACCGATCCGAACAAACTTCTCTCGCTGCATCCACACTCATCAACCTCTTCATGCATGTTCTTCGGTTTTAAGTGCTTTTGATTTGACACTTTTTGCACATCACCAATTTCATCTATATGTGTGCGTCTAAGGTGGCCCCTGACGATATCTACATTCTTATTATACTACGTCGGGAGGCATACAAGCATACGGCCCACCTGATGTATAGCGGATTCCGTATCCTATTAACGCTTGAGATATATGAATTATCAGTCGCGCGATGCTTCCTCTGCTGCTTACACAGCAACTCCTTGGGAGCTTACTGGTAACCTCACTCACACGCAGGAATACAACAACCCTCTAGGGAGTTGTTTATTTGGCTGCAGTTTTCTGTGAGGTGGAGGTACTTTCCCAGACGGGTTGCTTCGATGCGCCCTACCTCTCTTAAAACATCCAGACCAAGACAAACAGACATGGTAATGCACACAAATGTTTGCCTTGTGTGGGAATCGAACGCACGAGCGTTGGTGTCACAGTCGCGTCACTCGCAACTGAGCCATCGAGCTCGACAAAATTCACACCATTCACTCGCCCGATACACTTCTTTCGTAACTCTCTTGTTATTAATTATTTCTAATTGTCCAGAAATTCAAGGTTTGAATATATATATCACTTATTTCCATTAAAGAAAGGTTTTAACACACTGGAATTTACAAAAAACACCTTTGAAATAGAATTGTTACAATGGCTTCAGTGCTATTTGTCCTGAGATGAACTTCTAAGAAATCATTTCGTTCAACAACTTCGGCTTTTGCTAGAAAATGTCGTTCAAAGTTTGGAACAAATATCTTTGGCGGACCTGATTCATTATGCGTCTTTTACTAAGGAAAAGTAATTCAAACTTGTTTCCTACCATTCAACCCAATTCCAGTTCATTTTGAAACGACCATTCAAGAAGGTACATTTGGGGACTTAACTCGTAAGATTAAGTTGTCGTTTGAGAATTATTTTTAATTCGAAACTACGAGTAGTTTCAATCCGCCGTTTTCGGGGATAAATTTCATTTCGGTAAAGTCTAAGTTTTCCAAGCATATGTCGAAGTTTTGATAGTTTAAATATAAAACAGTTGACACAAAACAAGATTTCGTATAACTTTGAAACGTATCAGCATAAATCGAATGTTTTTATTTTTACATACATACATGTCATCACGCCTGTCTTCCATTGGGGTAGGCGGAGACCATGGAACATCAGGTGCACCGATCCAAATACCTCCCTCGCCTCTTCCACGTCAACCTCTTCACGCATACTCTTCGGTTTGAATAGATTTTGATATGGTTCTTTTTGAGTACATCAGCTATTTGATCCATATGTGTGGTTCGAGGACGGTCTCACTCACTCCTCTTTCGTAACTCTTTTATTATTCATTATATAGCAACCTTCTCCGAGTTACGTGGCTTAACCTGTGAGACCCCGTTATATACGTTGTCCCATACATTTCTTGGCGGAAAAGCGGCCCGCGGGTAATGAGAGATTAACCACCGTTATTTTAGGTGGCTGGTAGTACGACATTATTAACTCTAGTTCTACTACGAATGTACTCATGTCACGCAGAGAAACTCAGAGCAGGACTCTCCATAGCATCATGTACAACCTTGGGCTGGTAAGGTATTTATTAGCAATTTAACTCTGTATGCTTTCCTCGCCCATACCTTTGTTACGATTGTAGAACATTTACAACAGCTTAAAGTTTAGCAATATCTTATAGATTAACCGAACAATGGCTGGAATCACTTAAAGTTTCGGCCACTTTGCAGGTACTTACTTGTTAACTTTGATGTAACATAGTTTCAGCGAAAACAGTACAACAATCTGATTATATGTATGTAATTTCACAGTGAAATTACTATAAAATACAATTGATTTTATTAAGAGAAACCAAATTGTGATGGAGTTAATAGGCTGTAAAATACAGACGGAAGTCAACATGGCGCAATTACAAAGGTTTTCATTTAGCAATTTGGCTATGTTACAGGAAAAAATAATACCGAACTGATTTCCAAAATGCCCTGGCAAATTATAATTGGAGAGAGGGGAATTCGCTGAAAGTGAAATTTATTTCTGTAACGCTAATAGTATAATGGCAACGTTTTCATTTTATTTCGATTAATCGGTTCAGTACTCTCGTACTCTATAATTGATTCGCGTAAATCATGTTTGATTACTAGACCAAGTGATTTTGCTCCCTTTCTTTTTTTATTATCAAAGGGCTGGGTAAGTTAATTATCGTTCAGAAATGTGTAATGGATCTATGAAAGTAGATAGTGTATGATGGGTATTAGACGATCAGGCAGGATAGCTAAACATACTCGTACTAGATACATCTCACAGCTAACTGGTCTATAATTTTTAAAAAGTTTGTATGTATGTATATTTTCACGCCAAGTCCCATGCGGGGAGGCAGAGGGAACGTTTAAAAGTTTTTTTTTTAAGTTTCTACATTCAAACTTTAAAAAAAACCTTTCCTCCCTACCTAATTTTCTAGGAAGATTTTAATCATAATTTTTTTAAATTTCTTTTAAAATAAGCAGAAGCATGCCCCGTTGGTTTGGACATGTAGAAAGAATGCAGGAGGAAATAATTACGATATAGTTATACAACGCGAAAGACGAAGAATGTAGGAGCCGAGGAAGGCCAAGACTTACCTACCATGACCAAATTAATCATGTTTTATCAGGTGATGTCAGGAGCCTTAGAAACCGGCCGACGGTGCACGAGAAGAGCAATGAATGCTAAAGAAGCGAGTGAGGTGTATAAGGATAGATTCCTGCTTACCCCGCAAGGAATTTGGTGTGACGTTATAGATAGATACAAAAATTATTAGAAATATTCTTCTGTTATGTTCCTCGGTGAATAGCACATTTGGCGTAAAGCACATCGGGGTCATCGTTAGAATAATCTAACAATAGCAAACAGTTCTCCAACACATTTAGTTGTTTTGTTGTTACTGCTAAAAGAAATCGCTTTTTTAGAATGATCTAAAGCCAAACTTACAACTATTGATTTATTAGTGTGATGTATATAGATTTAATATAATAGTGTACTAAGAATAGTTTAATATAAGTGTTATGTTCGATTCCTAATTTTAATGTATGCTTTGAATTTGAATTTTATTTTCTTATGCAAATAATAATAGTTTATATAAATCTTCACAATGCCTTTCTATTTCAATTGTAACAAATAATGTAACATCTATACATACAATTAGTATTGTACCTATTGTTGAAAATTACAGTGAATAAATGAATATAATCTAGATACATTGCTATTTTGCCGGTTGCTGTGCTAACAGCAGAGGTGGCATCGCGCGAGTAATCTATACATATAAATAAAATTGAAGTGTCTGTCTGTGATTTCAAAATAAAACCTTTATCTTAAGCTCATATTATTATTTTCACGTTACCAAAGCCTAAATACGCATTTTTAACATGACTGAACCGATTTTAACGGGTTTTTCACTGGTAGGTAGAGAATTGTTCAGAGCAGAATATAGGGTACTGTTTATCCCGTGAATATTTAGGGTTCCTGCGTAAAAAATGAAAAACTGTTAAAATTAGGGGGAAATATCTGCCCCTTCGGGGGACTTTATTTTAATTATTTTCATAGAATACGTATTTTTGTAACATAAAATAACTACGCATTTTTTATGTAATATAAAAAAAATACATATACGTTCGCTCCTGTAAAGGTCAATAGATGGCGCTGTACGAAAATTGAATCGCTCTATGGTTGCATCTATGACGCTGAACTTTGTTTTTTTTTTAAACAGAAACAATTTCATGTCAATAGAGAAATAAATGCTTCTAAAAGCCCAAATCTCATGCGTGCGAAGCCGCGGGCTTCTGCTAGTACTTAATATATTACGAACGTTTAAAGCCTAGGGTAGCTGTTTTCCATCAGGTGGACGTATCCTTGTGTGCCTCCCGAGGTAAAAAAAGGTATAAAAATAACTCTATACCTCTGAAGTAGTCCCTTTTACTGTATGTAGTCACATATATGTAATGTGAGCCGTGATAGATACTGATAGTACAGTGGATAAATAGTCTAGTGACAAACAGGTCCCCGGGTCGAATCCTGACATGTACGGCTAAAATTGTGTTTTCGGATTTATATTCATATTTGTATTTATCACTTGCTTGGCGATAAAGGAAAAGCATCGTGGAAACCTGCACTTCCAAGAAATAATGTTTTGAAAGACGTGTGACCTTACCTGAGAATGATCTGATTTTCCCTCTGGGTTACGGAGATCTGACGGCAGTCGCTCCGTGTAAAAAAATCAGGATCGTCGCCAAATCCTTAGGTTTAGGTAGCAGATTCCGCAAACCCTAATGGCTAATAATTGATGTCAGCAAATTACCCTTTCGACATATTCGTGACTTAGTTATTCGTTGTGACATAGAATAGAACAGACCAGAACAGAATAGAATAATAATTTAATTGCATAAATAGTATATATAATAAATAACAATAGTCATAACATTAAACTATAATTAAATTGATCGGGGCATGTAGAAATAATGCAGGATGAAAGAATAACGAAATAGATATACATTGCAAAAGTGGAAGGATGTAGGAGCCGAGGAAGACGGAGACTAACCTATCATGACCAAATTGGTCATGTTTTATCAGAAGGTGATATCAAGAGTCCTAGTAACCGGCGAGCGTGCATGAAAAGAGTTATGAATGTTAAAGAAGCGAGTGAAATGTGTGAAGGACCGCGTCTTATCGCGCTCGGTTCTCTCTGCCCACCCCGCATGGGATTTAACGCGAACTTATACACATATAACATTAAAATTAAAATAAGATTAGAAATACAACAATAATAGTAACATAAATAATTCATCAGAAACGAAACTTTTAATGTGATTAATGGAAGGTATGCCGTAACTTGGACAGTCCCACTGGTTCTGTGATTGATTGGCGGTTACCGATTGCGGACACCATGTTACTATTCCGGAGAATATACAATAGATGTGGTCAGTAGAGTATTAGAATCGATAGAAGCCATAGTGTGTGTAGTATTAGTCATTAAAACTGCTGTTTGGGTTGTTGCAACGATTATGGATTGATGCATTAACATCCAATGATTCGGTTTCTCACTCATAGTTACTACAATTCTACGCTTTTTTCTCAGTTCATATATGGACACTGCTCCATATACCATAGTTTTTCGTCAACCAGCGGGAGAACTTTTTCCTGCATTAGTGGACCCGCTAAGGACATGGTATGTTTCAGGGCAACAGTTCGACGAGCTCGGTGCCGCAATCGTTAATAACGCCGCATTGACACAATGTCTCCTGGTTTCGATTCCCACACGAGACAAATATTTGTATTCATGTCTGTTTATCTTCAGGGTTAGTTCTAAGAGAGGTTGAGCGCATCAAAGCAGTCCCGTCTGGGGTCAGCCAAATAACAACTCTCTAGTGAGTTGTTGTGTTCCTGAGATTAAGTAAGCTTACCAGTAAACTCCTAAGGGGTTGCTGTGTCAGCAACAGTGACATCGCACCGAAGTCTTTGAATACCACGGAATGGCTCTTTGATCGCCTACAAGTGGCAACTAAGTTCAGGCCTTCAACATTTGGCTATAGTTTATGAATGACTTCATGTGAAGTACTTTGCGGGGTAAACAGAGAGAAATTTAGTTATTCCCCTATCAATATCTACTTTCGGTATACTAAGCTGGACTCCCACTGAGTGAGATATATCGCATGTTTGATCCACGATCGCCGGTAATGAATATTGTACATTGTGTGGAGGCAACCGCTTTTTAAATACATATAGCTTTTTAAAAATTCATCAAAAACGTGAGGTTTGTTATCTCGAGAGCTATTTTCTCTTGTAACTTGTTCGACATCTCAATATTTTTAAAAAGACGGAAGCTGAATTATTTTTTACCATAAAGTCCTCACGGTCACTTCGAGATGGCTAACATTTTTTTAGATTATAATCTAATTTAATCTTATAAGAGATAAGATCTCAGACATTTTACTGTTCTTTTTTTAATTTCATTCTTTCGCCATATCGGGAATGACTTTTGCCAATGAAAAAAAAAACATAAATAAACTTATCGCTGCAGGTCTTCTTTAAAATCCTCAATAGATATTATATTAAATTTATGTCAACATTTAACGATACAATATCGATGGTGCTATTCAATATCTGTAATATTGTACCGACATAAAGATAAATATTTCTTGGCGTTTCATCAACAAATACATATTGGTATTCAAATATATATAAAAGTAAATATAAATTATTTTTGTGCGCCTACCGAGAAGCCATTGTGATGACATCCAAATAAAGAAGTATGAAAAAGTTGTCGCTATACAATCTTTTCAATTTGTTCAAGAGTTTTTGTTAGAATTAAACTCTGGGTTTTATTTTGAACCGTCAGTTATTTTTTATTTGTAAGTAACTTTTTATCCAAACGGCACTCGAATGACATACTTCTGCAGTTATTTCATTAGACTTACTTCATTGACATTTAATAAGTATGAACTTTCATATAGAGTTTCGTTATGAGGAGATTCTTGTTTTGTAACCGGGTAATTTTAAAATGAGTGAATTTTAGAAACGAATTGTCTATGGATGCTTGAATAGTGCTATACGATTAAGTATCAAAAGATTTGATCGTCTAGTCAAAATCAATTCGATCATATTTTTTATTTACAAGCTTTTATTTAACTTGCAATGTAAGTATGTATGTATGTTCGGGTGAAATCTTGCAACTCAATTTTGAAGCAGATATCTTTAACCGATTGAGTTGAAATTTTGTATACACGTTCAGTTTGGATGACAATGCATGATTAACTGTGTGACGTCATTCTAAACCCAACATGGCGGCATACCCAAGATGGCGGACCAACTATTTTTAATGCACTGCAATATGGGTATCAAATAAAAGTGCTTGCTAAGAATAACTCGAAAAATAATGTGACGTCACTCTTAATCCAATATGGATTAAGAGTGGCGTCACATTATACGTCACATTAATCACCTAATAAGAATCCTGGCCTATAACCAACTACAAGTCCAACTACAATTTAAAGGAGAATCTACTCCTAAAGTAACCCGAAATGAAGCCTTAATATTCAGCTATTTACGTAAGAAGCTTTAGATTTCAGCAGCGCAGGTAACCATTGTTAATTTAACCATTATTACAATCCCATTATGATTTGTCAAATGAACTAACAGCGTAACCATATTTGAACATAACAAGCAGAAACAGCAACGTATAAATAAAGATAAATCATTAGTAGGCAATCCTTCACGTGTGGCTCAGTTTGCACGTCGACTGGAATTAATATTCCCATGGTGCGTAACGACTTTGTACGAGTGAAGTTTCCTTCAAATTGCACCTGCCACGTTTCAGTTTGTTTGAGAATTGTCAGAACTTGCCAACATGGATATTTGCGAGTTGAATTATCACATATTTTAAGGAAATGTTTTGGGTATTTTGAAATACTCTGACGTTATGTTTTCAAGAAAATCTTTCATATCGGATTTAAGTAAAAATAATATCAAATTTAAATTAAAACAATATTTTGGAGGCTTTTTTCGAGTAGTTTCGTAGTGTTTAGCACATCTCATTATCATAATGGCGAAATGTGTGGAAGTTTATATTTAAATTATAAATTTATGATAGAACTAGTTTAAACGTATGTTGTTTTTAGTTACTATTATTATATTATATATATTATATTTTAAGAGAGGAATGGCGCACCAAAGCAGCCCATCTAGGGAAGACCACCTCACACAAAACCGCAGCCAAATAGCAATTCCCTGGAGAGTTGTTGTGTTCCTGCGTGTGAGAGTAGTCACTAGTAAAAGTCTAAGTGTTGCTGTGTAAGTGACGGAGGAGGCATCGCGCGAGTGATACTTAATATATAGCAAACCTTTATAGGCTACGGTAACTGCTTTATATCAGGTGGGCCGGATCAACTTCGTCACAAGTTTTGATATAATAACAGGAAGTTAACGAATTGAAAATGAAAAATTGATGAAAAATTAAAATTCAATCCTTGTTTTTCTGACAATTATAAAATAACTTAACGTGTTGATTGATTATTAGGGAAAAAGGTAAGTAAAACATATAGGTAAAGGAAAGCTTTATATATATGTTTAACTTGCTTTTTCCTTCAGCTTTTTTTCACTTTGATGAAGATTTGTCACAATCGACAGTGTAAAGAATGGGTTATGAAGAAAGGTGGACTGTATGTAATTGATAGGTAAAAGACAAGATATCGGTGTATTTTATATTTATTTAGGAGATAGGAGTTACAATAACAATGCTTACCAAAGACGAACGATGATAAAAAACACAGCAGAAACCAAAAGCAATGAATAATACCAGAGTGTAAAAACATAGAGTTTACAAAAGTATATATTAAAGCTATTCTCAACAGGTTATATTAAAGCTATTCTCAACAGACAGTTACAAACTTTTTCACTTTTTATTATCTGGTAGTATATTCAAACGATTTATAATAAAATATTGCGATGATGTTAAAAACTTGCATGCAATAAGCGTACAAGATGCTGACCTTTAAAAACCTTACAAGGTAAAAGAAGAGTCAGTCCTTGAAAGCGTTTGAACTGTGAACAAACAGTACAGTACAGAACAGTATTCTAAAGTACACGTTAAATTTGTAACTAGTGAGTGATGTGTCGATATTGTGGTACAAATGTGAATAAATATAATATATATTGTCGGACAAATTTCACAGCGCCACCTAGCCCCAAAGTAAACGAAACTTGTGTTATGGGTACTAGACAACTGCTAAACATACGTAAATACATTTTTTTTTGTAGTAGAAAATACCCAGACCAAGACAAACAGACATGGTCATACAAATGTTTGTACTGTGTGGGAATCGAACCCACGAGTGTTGGTGTCAATGTAGCATAACAGCGCGTTTCACCACTGCGCCACCGAGCTTGTCAATATATAATAGCGTAGCTATGACGTTCGATGCTGGTGTACAATACAATACTCTTTATTGCACCAAAAGAAAAATACATAAGAAAAGAACAATAACAAAGTATCAGTACAACGGCCATCTTATCGCGATGCGATCTCTTCTAGACAACCTTAGGGTAGAGGAGAAGTAAAGAAATAAGGTAGGGTGGCGCAGAGCATAACTTAAAGGAAATAAAGTAATTATATAAATAAATACACAAACGCATATAAAGTAGGTCCCACGGTGACTTCTACTCTCTATGTCTGCCAGGGTCATCTACTGTGCCGGGAACCAGCTTTCTGGCTGAGCCAGGGACGACTGAACCAATTGGGGACCCTAAACGAATCCGAGCTCTAGCAGCTTCGCCATAACAAACCCATATAATCAGCCTTTGCCTAGCTAATTTAAGAGAGGTAGGGCGCATCAAAGCAGTACCTCTACCTTACAGAAAACCGGAGCCAAATAACAACCCTCTGGAGGGTGGTTGTCTTCCTGCGTGTGAGGTCACCAGTAATCTCCTAAGGAGTTGCTGTGTTAGTATAGAGGTGGCATCGCATGAGTGATAATCAAAGTATTACAACCGTTAATAGGCTACGGTAACCGCTTTACATCAGTTAGGCCGTATGAAAATGTATGAAAAAATTGTATAATAAAAAAGACTTAACCATTACTGTTCCGACATAAGATGCAAGGGTGTATAGCTTGGTTGGTCCTTGTCTGCACATAAACAACGGTCCATAATGTAACTATAAAAAGTAATGTCACAGTATCGCTGACCACAAAACTACTGGGCTTGTTGCCAAGATTCACAAGGCAGTCACGCGTTTAGACCTCTGTTATTTTATCACGAAAATCATATTTATCTATTCTTGAGGTTACTTATCAGTTATCAGGTAGCATATCACCTCAAAGTCATCTTTAGATTCCAAGATACTATGACTTTTCTTTTATAAAACGTCGGGAGGCATACAAGCATACAGCCCACCCGATGTAAAGCGGTTACCGTAGCCTATAAACGCTTGCAATACTCGCGCGATACCACCTCCGCTGCTAACACATCAACTCCATAGGTGCTTACTGGTGACCTGACTCGCACACAGGATAAACATTTATGTGCATAACATCTCTGTTTGTCTTAGGTGGCAAACATTCATACGGTCTGCCTGATGGTAAAGATTCACCGTTGCCTACGAACATTTGCATAACCAGGGGTGTCACTAATGTGTTCCCGACCCTATAAAAACCTCTTCGCGCCTTTCTTGAAGAACCCCACGCTGTAGTCGCTTGGGATAACCTCGGCCGGGAGTTCATTCCACAACTTGAGAGGTCTCGAAGAGAGCTAGGGTGCATCACTTTGTTCATTAATTTGTTCCTGTCAGGTAGATAAGTTTATAAGCTAATTATTATATCAGCAGCGGAGTTACCAATAATCTTTTTTCTGAGGGTTAATAATGTACTTATGCCGTCTTACATTGCCGGGTAAAGAAGCATACAATTAGTCTATTGAGAAACGGTTATCGCAATTTTTAACGTAACGTAGAATCCCCGACAGTTAGTGTTACCGATAACTAAACTTTAAATAGAATTGTTAATAAAAAGTTTTGATACAAAATATTGTTTCTTTTACACTACATCAGCAGGCAGACAAGCATACAACCCACGTAATGTGCAGTGGTTTTTTTTTATACTACGTCGGGAGGCATACAAGCATACGGCCCACCTGCTACGTTTCAGTTTGTATGAGAATTGTCAGAACTTGCCAACATGGATATTTGCGAGTTGAATTATCACATATTTTAAGGAAATGTTTGGGGTATTTTGAAATACTCTGACATTATGTTATTTACAAAATTTTTCCATTATCATTGATTCTTCAGATTTAAGTAAAAGTATATATCAAATTTAAATGAAAACGTAGAATGTAGCACATCTCAGTATCTTTTTTTTTATACAACGTTGGGAGTCATGCAAGCATACGGCCCACCTGATGTAAAGCGGCTACCGTCGCCCATTAACACTAGCAATATATTCAGTATCACTCGCGCGATGCCTCCTCTGCTGCTTACACAGCAACTACTTGGGAGCATTCTGGTGACCTCACTCACACGCAGGAACACAACAACCCTTTAGGGAGTTCTTATTTGGCTGCGGTTTTCTGTGAGGCGGAGGTACTTCCCCATACGGGCTGCTTTGATGCGCCCTACCTCTCTTAAAACCTCTACACCAAGACAAACATACTTGTTCATGCACACAAATGTTTGCCTTGTGTGAGAATCGAACCCACGAGCGTTGGTGTCAAAGTCGCGTCATTCACGACTGAGCCACCGAGCTTGTCAAACCGTTACCGTATACCATATGCATATATTTATATAAACGCTTGCAATACATTAAGTATTATTCGCGCGATACCACCTCTGCTGCCAAAACAGCCACTCCTTAGGAGCTTATTGGAGACTTCACTCACACGTAGGAACAAAACAACCCCCTAGGCGTTGTTATTTGGCTGCGGTATTCTGTGAGATTGGAATAAGATACAGTTTGAAAGTTTCATTTTACATTTTATAAGCTCTCCAAGTTCTTAGCCTATGAGATAGCTTTTGATGCGCTTCGTTAACTTCCTGCTATTATATCACAACTTGTTACGAAGTTATAACATTATTAGAAAATCTATCAACTTTCTCGCTTGAATGTAACAAGGTAAACTTCCCTAGCTTTAAAAAAAACCATAGTGTGGATTAAAAACTTTGCACCACACTATGCATACTCGCATTATATTTAAACAAAAGATAAATTTATTTCAGTGTATATAACTAATAATGGCGTAGTAAAATTATAGATATACAAGTGCTGAATCATTACCAGACATCTCTGTCAGATATTCGTCAATTCTGTAATAAACATTCTTAGAAAGCGTATTTTTGATACGCCTTTTGAACATATTGTCAGGAAAGGACAAAACTGTTTTAGACAATTTATTATAGAACTAGCTGCTGCCCGCGGCTCCGCCCGCGTGGAGTCAAATAACGTAGCCTATGTGTTAATCCAGATCATAATCTATCTACGTGCCAAATTTCATTCAAATCCGTTTAGCCGTTTAAGCGTGAAAAAGGAACAAACATCCATACATACAAACTTTCGCATTTATAATATTAGTAGGATTTAAGTGAGGTATGGTGCATCAAAGCAAACCGTCTAGTGAAGAACCTCCACCTAACAGAAAATCGCAGCCAAATAACAACTCTCTGGAGGGATGTTGTGTTCCTACGTGTGTGTGAGGTCACTAAGGAATTGTGTTAGCAGCACGAGTGATACTCAATGTATTCGTAGCGTTCATAGGCTACGTCAACGTTACACCACACGTTGTATAAAAAAAAAATACAAAATTACAAGAAAAGATCTACCGGTCTTAGCGATCCAATGTACTGTCATAGGCAAATTATTCCTGGTCGTAAGATTTTCACAGAAATTTGAAGGAAGTTGTTATTTGGCTGCGGTTTTCTGTGAGGTGGAGGTACTGCCCCAGACGGGCTGCTTTGATGCGCCCTACCTCTCTTAAAACATCCAGACCAAGACAAACAGATATGTTCATGCACACAAATGTTTGCCTTGTGTGGGAATCGAACCCACAAGCGTTGGTGTCAAAGTTGCGTCATTCACGACTGAGCCACCGAGCTCGTCAATGTTGTTTGATTCTCCTATCTGCATATACGGCGGATCTGTGCTTACTAGCCAGTTTATTTATGAGAGGGCCCCACTGCAATTTGGAGTCTGTTGTAATTTCAAGAAGTACAGTATCATTAATAAATTCTAATATATTATTGTCAATGAGAACTTCTGTATAGCAGGAGCCACATTTGGAAAGCTCAATTTAATACATTTGGTTTTTGTTGAGTTTAGTAAAAGATTAGATATAGATAGAGAAAGGCGTGTATACCAATTTACAGTGGCAGATATAACACGATATACCTTGTCAATATTTTTGCACAGGCAAACAACATTCAAAATAATAGAGGTATCAACAGTAAACAGAAACATATCTACCATTTTCTGCACGATATGTCTATACAACGCGACAAACAAGTACACAAAGCGGATCCCTATTCAGGAAGGTTTCATTTTCACCTACCGTCCTCCTCTCCTCACCTCTTCCCCTTAGCCATAACCTGCGTTGCTTATTCTCAGGATGTATTACGTGGTAAGTGCATGATATCGTAGATCAAGTTGAGACACGAATCTCTAAGCAATATGCAATACTTTACTTCAGCAAATTGAGCTCAACCATCAAATTAGAGCAATGGGGCCTATAGTTTTAAGAAGATATCTCCCTGGCTAGTTAAGTTGAGTTATGTGGCCATTCGGCCGATCTGCCTGGATCGGTTGCTGACGTCGAGAGCAATTACTATGACTTACAGCACCGCACAGTTGCGGTATTGGTCGGCTTTGGTAAGAATCACTGGTACAATTTATTACTGGATTTTCTGAGAATTCCAACGTTGAAATATATGTTACAGGGCATGTTTCCGAAGGTAATAGATTTAGAATCTCTGAAATTTTTATCAAATGTATTTAACAGTGTTTTGAGAGTAGTATTTTAATGATTTGTAGATGATATCCAAGTTTTGTAAGCTAAAGGTAAAATTTTCGTAATCTCGTTTCGTAATCGAAAATTTTGCCTTGATTATTTATGTATAAAGTGGGATATACGATTAAAATAATTAAGAAAAAACAATCTTCATCCACCTATAATTTTATATTAACATTTTCAGGAAATAAACAGACTGTTCGTCAAAAAAACATACGAGTACAATGTAGAGTAATTACATATATTAGAAAATACCGTTGTAAGAAGTTGATTTTGTGATATCACCTTACGTAGAAGAAAATACGTTAGATATACGGCAGTAAAATAAATATTATTCCCGCGAAATTAAATATATGATGAGGGGTACAAGATAACCTCCCGACACAGCTTGTAACTTATAGAGAAAGAGGCAAATTCGATTCATTTAGTCTGTGAGTGGTAGAACTGCGAAAGTCTCTGTTGTATATTGTGTTGGATTCTATAATAAATTACCTGAAATAGAGCTCGCCTTGCCTGAAAAGAGATTCGAGAACCACATAAAAGATTAATCTATCAAAAAAGCTTATTTTAGAATAGATGTATATCTAGTTGACAAAGATGTCTGAAAATTAATCATCTGAAAAAGTTCTACATTCCAAGTTTCTTTAGGCATTCCCTTTTCGCATATATAGTCAATTCCGAAATGCTGGTATATTAAAAAAGACCAAA
Source organism: Pyralis farinalis (assembly GCA_947507595.1). Taxonomy (NCBI): domain Eukaryota; kingdom Metazoa; phylum Arthropoda; class Insecta; order Lepidoptera; family Pyralidae; genus Pyralis; species Pyralis farinalis. Next base: position 25,540,741 of record OX382278.1, read on the forward strand.
GAATATAAAATGATAAGAGGACAACAATAATATAAAATTTGTATTGTCTTACATCTGATAATTAAATAAAATTTGACATGTGTATGTATGTTTCCAATGGAGTTTTAAACAAAATTGCCATATATTGGCCATTGGCATTTCTTCTCTTGCCATATATTGGCATTGGTCTCTTTTCAAGTCGATAATTTATATTACAATATATTTATAATACAGTTAAAATTATATTAATACATGTGCTGAATTATATCCAGACATCTCTATCAGCCAGATATTCATCGATCCTGTAATAATCCTTCTTATATAGAGTATTTATGATGTGCCTTTTGAACATATTGTCAGGCAAGGACAGAATAAAATTGTTTTACAATAAAATATCTATTCCTCTTAGTAAGCCAATGTACCGGTATACGCAATAAATTTTCACTACATTTTTAAAACGCCTTTACATTTTTACGAGCGTACATTATATTCTCATAAATGTACTGAGCGGATATTTATTTCATTGAATAGTTGTTTAAGTGGTTTCCTGGAGCCCATGTTATAAATAGAGCGGATGGTTCTCTTTTGTATTATAAAAATAGTTTCAATATCAGCCGCTCTTCCCCACAACAGTATACCATATGACATAATGCTGTAAAAGTAGCTGAAATAGACTAAGCGTACAGTAGCCACATCCGTCAATTATCTAATTCTCCTACCTGCATATGCGGCAGAGCTGAGCTTACTGGCAAGTTTATTTAAGTGGGAGCCCCGCTGCAATTTTGAATCTATTGTAATTCCAAGAAATAGAGTATCAATAACAAAGATAAAGATAAACCATTGGCGAAGAAGAAATGCCAAAAGAAACTGACTAATATAGGTCTTTTTTTTCAAATCATACATATTACAATAAATATAATGATATGAGTGTACATATAGTGATATCAAGTGGTACAATTAAAGTTATATTAATTCATGTGCTGAATCATTTCCATACATCTCTGTCAGTTAGATATTCATCAATTCTATAATAATCCTTCTTACATAGAGTATTTTTGGTGTGCCTTTTGAACATGTTGGAATAAATTCTAGTATATTATTGCCAATGAAAATTGGCAGAATCCACATTTAGAAGGCTAAATTTTATACGTTTAGTTTTAGTTGAATTTAATAAAAGATTATTAAATCTAACTAAATATGTGAACCACACTATTTACCTTGTCAATATTTTCGCACCGGCGAGCAACATTAAACATTATAGAAGTATCTATCGGCAAACAATAGTATATTCTAATTATTTCTGTACCATGTAGGGCAGATCATTTACATATACTAAAAATACAAAAGGGTCCCAATAGAGAACCCTGGGGCACACCTATATTAACATTACTGCTTTTAGATTTGATCCCATTTATGTCAACAGTTTATATTATGTTGTTTAAGTAAGTTGCGCTCAAATTATGAGCTTTATCTCTAACTCCGTAATAGCAATAGCATTCTGAGATCTGCCATGCGCTAATAATGCATGACCAATGCTACCCACGCATCTGTAGTGGATTTACCTGCTGTAATGCAAGGGATATTAGTGAAGTAGTCATCAAAAAGATTCGCAACTTGTGTAATAGCATTCTGAGATATCTCCCATGCGCTAATAATGCTTGACCAATGCTACCCACGCATCTGTAGTAGATTTACCTGCTGTAATGCAAGGGATATTAGTGAACTAGTCATCAAAAAGATTCGCAACTTGTATAATAGCATTCTGAGATATCTCCCATGCGCTAATAATGCATGACCAATGCTACCCACGCATCTGTAGTGGATTTACCTGCTGTAATGCAAGGGATATTAGTGAAGTAGTCATCAAAAAGATTTGCAACTTGTGTAATAGCTATTACAGTTTGATTATTATGTTTAATAGAATACTCATCATACCGTGGTTTACACGTTTCCTTTTTAACAATATACAATACAGCCTTTATTTTATTTGACGATTGCTTAATTTTGTTTTTACTAAAGATTTTGTACAAATGTCGTCTGCGTAGGTGGTACCTCTGTCTCACCTATTTCTATCACCAAGCAGCTATATTTATATATCTGTGTTCCGGTTTGAAGGGTGAGATATGGCAGAGAAATTACTGGCTACTATGAAGTAATAGCCTTAGGTCCCAAGATTAACAGCGCGCGAGTAACATCCCCGTGGTGTTGCGAGCGTCAATAGGCTACGGTGACCGCTTAGCATCTAATACCGGCCGCACGCTTGTTTGCCAATCTAGTTGTATAAAGAAATATATACATCGATTTTGCAACTTTGCATACATTTTTAAATATTTTGGAAAATGCACTACAATACCTTCTTTCTCTGTCCAACATACCAATTGCGCGAGAAAAATCATTCAATCGGCGACTGTCACAAAAATAAACTTTCTTGAAATGAACGCACGTACTTGTGTATTGCGGGGATTTATTTATACGCTGCGTGTATTCAGAAAACAAAATGCATATTTCTATTACAAGAATCTTATCCAAAATAGGTGTCTAAAACAAACTTATTTAGAAGATCAAGTAGAGTTTGCATCGTTTCTCCTTACGATTATTATCTGAATCTCATAGCGATTACCTTTAGGGGACATTGGTTGTTATTGTGTCATTCTATTAGAATTTATGAGTAGGGTCGATACTTGTGCAATTGTTTGGAATCGGTTATGTCTCTGTATATTTTATTCATATGAAATTGCTATTTTATGAATAGATGAATTGTTATCTATGGGTAAGGTAAAAAATATTGTAGGTCTGGTTCATATGAAGTTGCTATTTTATGAATAGATGAATTGTTATCCATGGGTAAGGTAAAAAATATTGTAGGTCTGCTTCCTTTGCAGTGCATATTTTTTTTATACAATAATGTATTCTTAATGACAAATTATACCCATGGGTTGTTCCAACTCCGAATATAACTATTAATAAACAATTCTTTACTAGCGTAGAAGGTTATTAAAAAAGTGAAACGACATGTCAAAGGTCTCCATTTCGTAACGAAGTGACACGCCTGCAATTTTCAACATGTTAATAATACTCGTAGTATGCTAGTGCTAGTTTGTTTTTCAGGTAGACATCAACATGAGTTAGGTATTTTAGGTGTACACTATATTTATTATTTTACAAGTCGATGGGAGTGAAATTAAAGTACTCGACTTGGTCTCAGAAATCTAGACCGCCACTACCTTATTACCGGTCCAGGAATATAGTCACTAATGGTAATCCGGTTTGAAGAGAATATTTTATTTTTTTATACGAATTTAGGTAAAATCGTTCATATGGTATATATTCCGTCCGATCTAAATCCAAATCAATGAGTCTTTCTCATTTTGTACGAAGTAACCTATGAGATAAAATATGTAAGGTTAGCGACCGAGTGATTATTGTTATTTGTAAACGATTGGGATACGTGCGACATGATCTTGATCTATTAATGTCTCTTATCAAGAAAATATCCAAACTAGTTAAGTGTAATTTGATCTAACCTGCTTTGTGTGCTTCCGCCACCAAAAAAAAACTACAGAAAACTAAACTACAAAAAAATGATTTTTTATTTTTCCTTTTTTATGATAATTGTGTGATTTAAAACGAAAAATACATTTCATGCATATTCTCTATTGCTGGACGAGACTAGAGTTTGAAGTATGCTGGAAAGGATGAAAATTATTAAGATTTTTGTGTATTAAAAGTGGTAGGGTGCATCAAAACAAAAGCCGGACCGGAGAAGTACGAGTACCATCACCATTAGCCAAATAATTACACACCGGAGGGTTTTCATATTTCTACGACGCAGCAACGTGCCGAAACGTTCATAGGATATGTTAATGACTGTACATCAGGTGGACCGTATGCTTATATGTCTTCCGACGTTGTTTAAAAATAATACTCAGATAACACGATATTTCAAAGGAGTAGGCACCAAAAGCAATCAGATTCCTTCTTTGTTCAAAACTTTGTTCGTTAGTCAACTTGTTAGTCACAAACTTTTTATAATACACGCGATTTTCGCTGTGACCGTATATAAAAAGTTAAAATTTATTAGGGTGTTCGAATTCCATAAAAGAAGGCATTAAATCCGATTATAACAATTGATTTTTTTATTAAATTTAGCGAGCGTGCATGAAAAGAGTTATGAATATCAAAGAAGCGAGTGAAGTGTATAAGAACCGCGTCTTATGGCGCTCGGTACTCTTTGCCTACCCCGCAAGGGATTTGGCGTGAAGTTATATGTATATATATAGCAACTTGTTTTTTTTTTTATAAAAGTCATATCCACAGGCTCGTTGGCCCGTGCCTTTGTTTGTTTGTCAGGTTGTTAGTTTATTATCGCTCCGCAAGTGCGATTACAATAGATTATGTGCCTTAATATTTGTAAGAGAGGTAGGACCCAGAACGGAGTCGTACTGTGCTTCGTCCCGTCAGATCTTTCTGTAGTGATGGGGCATGGGAGGACCTCTTGCTCTTAGTATCCGTTTGGGGAAGAACCTCCACCTTACAGAAGACCGCAGCTAAACAGCAACTCGAGGAGGATTGCTGTGTTCCTGTGCGTGAGTAAGGTCGCTTGAAACTTTCACCTGGTCTCCGTTAGAATACGTTAGAATTGGCGGGGTCCACTATCTAATCCTAAGGAATTGGTGAAGATTCTGGTATTGACATATATTTTTTCATACCACTAAGAAGGTGTAGGTACGGTAATGGGTGGCTGCCGGCCAGCAGCGCTAGTCCGCATAAACTATTTTTACTATATTTTTATACCATTAAGGTAACAATCAAGCATACGGTCTGCCTAATGGTGAACAATCACCGTAGCCTATGAACATTTGCAACACCAAGAGCGTCCTCTTAACGCATTTCTAGAAGAATTCCATGTTGTAGTCCCTTGCAAAATCCTCGGCTGGGAGAAAACTTCTCTGGAATCGCACAGTACGCGACCATTACGGTTCCAGCGTGTGAGGGTGAAGTCCCCACCGTCGGCGAGCGGTGCGGTTATACAAAGTAGCTGTCGGCATCTTTTCGAAGAATTCTTCAGAACACAACCCGTTGTATAATCGGTAGAATACATAAAGAGAGGCAAAATGTCTCCTTCAATACCGTACGTTAACTTAGGATTGTCGGTTTGTGCAAAAGGGTTGCCAGCTTCTTATCTAGCAGATGTATTAAAGCCGTGGTTGACGGTAGTTGCTCCGATAGCATGAATATCAATGCTGGCGTCCCACATGGCCCTGTATTGCCGCCGACGCTGTTTCTGCTACATATCAATGATATGTTGTCAATTGACAGCATTCATTGTTATGCGGATGCACTGGGGATACTTATTACACGGACCGTGCTAGCCCCGTTCTTTTCCTTGTGGAGGAAAGCCGCGTTAGACTTGTGTATGAAATAGAGTGTGCTTTGAGTAAAGTATCCGACTAGGGGAGATTGATTTGGTTCAATTCAACCCTACTAAGACACAAATCTGCGCGTTCACCGTTAAGAGAGCCCCGTTTGCCCCTCAATTCGAGAACATGCCACTAACCATTGCCAAAAGTATTGGGATTCTCGGTGTTGAGATCTCCAGCGAAGTCAATTGGAAGAAAAGCTGGCAACGACGACCAGGACAGTCGTGGCAGCAACGGTGGCGGGTGCATGCGGTTTCTGTTCCAGATAGCGGACGATCGCAGCAGCCGAGGCAGTGTATATCGGAGCAGCCATGACAGCGACGGCATGTTGCATCTACCAACGGTAGATGTAGGGTGGATTTCGGCCGGCGCTAGTCCGCATGAACTAATTGGTGGTGGAAGCACACAAAGCAGGTTAGATCAAATCGTATGTACTTTTGACTTTCGCAAAATAATGTCTGAATCTAATCAAACTTGTTACGTACCCCACATAACATAGTGTAGAAGATTATAAGAATACGTGTAAACATACAAAACCTAGAGATCAAGAATCCGAAATCTTCATACAATACCTTATCATTCATACAATACCCACGCACACAATGACGAGTTTAAACTATACAGCATAGAGAGTCGAAGTGACGACATTTCACGCTACTCTCTCTCTTTCTCGACCGCCGTCCATGTCATCTGTCTGTGTCGCACCCTCGTTCACTCCGCACAAAGCTTTGTTTTAACCAACAATACCACGCTAATCTAACCATTGATAGTATATATTCCTCTCAGTATAATACCAACATTAGAACAAAACAACTACACTAATACTACTACAATTAGATTTCAGCTTTAAAGCTATGCACGTAAAGTACGAATTTAATTTGTTACAATCTTGTGAAAGTTGCCAGCGATCCTTCGCTTGCAGGGCGAAAATGAAATTTTGATATGATACTCGTTAGTTTATGATTGATAGCGTAATAAATGACTTTTCTGTTCATTTTATATAACAGTAGCAGAATTACGGGGTACTTTTATGTAAATTTACCTCTTGACCGCTGAATTGATTAGAAGTCGATATGTTAATGCGCAGGATATCGATGCTAGGCCATAACCTGAGTGGATTGTCATCCATTCAAGAAGCTATTACTAATATGGACATTTTCGGATAATCTCACCTTTCTCATCTTTGGTCTTGGCGAGATTTTGTTATAAATTGATATATTTTGCAGTAACAAAACATATATAAGGAAACAGATACTGACTGAAACATTTAGTGATGATTGTGCTACATACTAATGCGTTATTAGACATTAAATACATATTTCCTGTTCATTCTTCACCTGTAGTTTGTAAAGCATGTGTAGTGATAATGAATTACTATTGTTAAGTATGTAAACAATTGATAAACTATCTGTGGTAGCTTGTAATTGGCTTATATTCATCAATTTAGACGTTCGTATTGTAACAATAGCTGTAAACTTCCCTCAAAATAATAAAATAAAATATACTAAATTTGTTGTAACCCGATCCGAGCTCTGTTCTACGGAACCCGCCGACGTAATCTCAAGGTAAATTTAATGGACAGGTATATCGTGGATCCAATGTGTAATGTCATCTCTAGTACACTGTATATTGGGCACATGCACCGATTCATTGATTCAAAGAACGGGTGATTAAACACATCCTTGTGGTACGCCAGATTTTAAGGCAATACATTCGAACAAGCTACCTCAAAAACTACTTTTATGCCTCGCTCAGTGACAGACTTCGCGATAAATGTACATAAAATAATATACACCCAATCAAAGGCGTTTTCTGTGTTCAATTTAGCGTCTCGCATTTGTTTTTTTACGATTTTGCCAAAAGATCTTCTATGATTAAGAATATTTTCTATGATTTTGATAAACCTTACAGTAATTATACATAGTACATACCCATCATATCAAGTTAATCACGGGTGTACAAAAGCCTCTTTTCATAAGCTAGTTTTCGTAGATATTTTTGATATTAAACAAATACGGCGGTAATTTTTTACTTGCAGATCTCTAAAAAGCTACTTATATTAAACACGCACGTAATATCCCTCTTTCGTATGTACCATGACGACGAAAGGAACACGATACTTCTATATTCATATTATATTTTCCTCAAAAATATTGTGTCAGAGCAATATTGAACCAAATGCTGTGGTAATAAAATCTACCTACAGAGGAAAATGTAAGAGAGAAATTGATGCTAAGGGCTTTTTAAGACGATTATATGACACTATTCACCAAGGATGTTCTTACGTAGAAAGATAGGATTATGTAAATATTATATATGTTTTTATTGCGATTGCGTTAAAATTGAAATTGATACAGCTTGTCTATTTATTATCAACACTAATAAATATACAGGGGTAGGAGTTTGTTTGGATGTAGGGGGAATCTCTCATCGAAATACGCACAAAACCTCTGCAGCAGTCAGTTTTAAAATAAAGAAATCTATGGAGGGCTTCATTAAGATTTGCTTACTTAAAATGTCTATACCTTTGCGCCAAGTTCCTTGCGGGGTAGGCAGGAGGATGTGACCGCCACATTTTCTAAATATTTGTGTACACGCCTCACTATTCTATAACGTTCAACGTTATTTTAACGTACGGTAACCAGGTTCTCAGACCTGCTGAAGTCACTTTTTGATGAAACACAAACAATTTTAATCTTGATATGAGATTTTTTGATAAATATAGACTGTTTATATGTAACGTCTTTAATACGCAAGTGAAAAGATGAGGAGGGGAATTGCTTGTTTTGATAGGGATCCGTATCCAAAGAGTGTCATAGAGGCCCCATTACTATGTCCGCAGTCTTTTTTCTGTACTACTGTCATTAAGCTATATTTATTGATCCGTAATCATATGAAATTATCCGCAAACAGAATAACTATTATATATAACAGAAATAGCTCTTAAAAGCGCTAAAAATTACCAGAAAAGAGTTATTTTGCACAGTGTTACAGAAACTTTCATATCCAACTGGCAATTGGCTAATTTTTTTAACAGTGTTTTGTGAATAAAAGTGATGTAAATCGATGAATCAAAATGTCTTCTTCGTATGGGTAATCTGTGGGGGTTTTCCCATTGCCTTGGAAAGCCATATTCGAATCAATTAAAAAGTTTTGAATATGGCTTTCCGAGGCAATGTAAATATCCCCACAAATCACCCGTACGAAGTCAAGACAGGTTGCTAGTTTATCATATTTCGTTGACTTTTGTACTACATGTATAAACTATGATTAGCGACACATTCATCGACTTCCCAGAAGCATTCTAGTGTCAACATTCGCAGAACCACGGCAAGCCTTTTTTTGGGGCAAGAGCGAGTTATTATTTGACTGGTTTATAAGGTAGAAGAAAACCAGTCTGGCCACATAAAAGACATGTATATGGCCTATGTCTTATTAACCGAAGTTTCCTTTGATTCAGGGTCCACCATACCACAGTGAGATTGTCTATGTGTCTAAAGATGATGGTAAATAACTTTCACCCTCAAAGTAAGTACCATTTGTATAATGGTTCATCATTATGCTATGCTTCCAGTAAACAATGCTCCAGTGAATTTCTATATGCACTTAAGGTTGCTATATGACTTTACTATTACCAATAAAATTGTACGGGTCAAGGACGAGAAGGCCGTACAAAATTAGGGTTCCATTTCTCTCTTGGGGCATTCAGTTTGTTTGATTACATCTCAAAAAGCGCTATATAAATTAGCGTTTTCAGAGCCTATTAGTTGTTTCAATGTAGCATACGGGGGCTCAATGGCGACGTTGCGCGTATCCTTCAAACACGCAGGTTAAGCAAAGTAAGTAAGTTCGTGCCCTAAATGGTAAGTTAAAGTTAGGCCCCGGCTTTTATCTATACAATACAGTCGTTGAGCGGTTGAGCAGCACTGCGGAGTATGTTCTAAACCCTACCGAATGAAGGAAGATCTGTCCCGCTGCAGTAAAATGAGTAAGGGTTAGTGTGGTTGTAGCGCATATGGTACTTGGTAATATATGTTTCAGGTTCTTAACCAATATTTAGTTATTTAAATTGGAATGATCAAAAATTAGCAACACTGTTGGCACATATTTCAATTCAAATGTCAAATGGGAGTAGGTTCTTAGTTAGGCATCTAGTAAATCCGATTTTGAATTATTTTTTCTTTGAGCTGGCCTTAGTGTAGTTTATAGGCGGTAAGCTGGTTTGTGGGACTTTTCAAGAAGTGGCGGCATAGCGAGTGCGTGTCCCTTTCGGAGATCATGAAACGATACGTAGCGAAAAATTGCAAGTGTAAAAAGAACGTATGTACGACGACTGGTGATGCACAGTCATCGTACCCTTGTATCGTAAGGATCAAGCTTTCTCGCACTCTCGAATATTTTGCAAGAAATAAATTATTCTTATTCTTATTGTTGTATTGCATATTTAAAATGAGACCGTGGCCGCAATGTATTGTAAAATACATTGTGGCCAGAATCTCTCAATGAACACAAAATAATATAAAAAAGTACACCCGTAGTTGGCTCTATAATCCCGAAGTAATAACATCGCAGCATTCAATTTAAACTAAATGTCTGATAGCCAAAAAGGAGCTACTTTTTTGTATTTTAGAAGAGTATATTGTAGAGTAACTTTTATGTTACAGTAAGTGTACGGGCCCCTTCGATACGACCCGTACACTTTCGTAGATGAATATAAAAATAATAGAATGTAGGCACTGGCGGGCTTCGTTCTTCGACCTCCGGTTGTAAGTCGCAGGTCTGTGGGTTGGTGCAGAATGAAACGCCTGTTGCTGTCTTCAGAAGTATGGAGCCGTAGGTACTTCCTGCTAGGTCTGGAGTGACTTGGCTGGCTATCTCACTGTAGTGTGAGCGCTGAGTGTAGCGGACGACTGGTGCCGATCGACGATGTATGGCCCATATTTATACCCCCGCTGTGCGAGCGAGAGGCACATGTGTGGGAAAGAGATAGCAATAGCCAAAATCGCCCAGACCTAGAGGCAATACCTGATCGTGCTCGCTTTATTTGTGTCTAAAATGTTTGTAAGTTGTACTATTATTTCATACATTTGACCCTTTTTCATATAAAACCATAAAAACTTTTGCTAAAGTTATTGTCAAAACCTATGGGTCAGTGAAGTTTTACATAAAAATGTTTTCATTATAAACTTAAAATTACGTTAATAGGTACATCTATGCACTATTGAGCTGTTGCAGCCACTAATCAGACGTTTATAACTTTATTATATAGTCTGGCTTGCAACAGCTCGTACCTATACTAAAACATGTAAAACTTATCTCTAACAAAGTATGTATGAAAACTGTGTAAACCTATTCTAATCCTTACATAAACAACTAATACAAACTATACATAAACAACTATAACTATATAAAATGTGCATCACTTATACTACGCGCGACGGTTATCTAATCATGTACATAGTTGTCGCGAACATATACTCCCGCCGCAGCTATCTCAGCTGGAGATATTTTTCGTGTTCGCGCCGTCGACCGTCGCTGTAGGCAGAATCACCAGCTTCTTGGTGGGCCTTCGCAGCACGCCCTTGTTGGTCCGCACGTCCACCGCTCGTGTCTCTCCGTCCGGTCCGGGGTAGGTAGCGACGACTACACCTCGTGGCCACAAGTTACGAGGTAGAGTGCCATCTGCTATCAGTACGAGGTCATTGACCCGGATAGCGCCGTGTGAAGCGCGTGGGTCCCGCCGGTGTTGGAGTTCTGGCAGGTACTCCTTCACCCAGCGACTCCAGAAATGGTTGGCGAGCTGTTGACTCGCACGCCACTCCCGTCGCCCTGTTGCGTCGGCGTCGGTGAATGACCCCGGCAGTGGCACTCGTGATGGCCCTCCCATCAAAAAATGGTTAGGTGTGAGTGCGTCGTCGTCGTCGGCCTCCGTTGACACGTGAGTGAGTGGTCGGCTGTTGAGTGTATGTTCGACCTCGATGAGCAGAGTGGTGAGAACTTCTTCCTTCGGGGCTCGTTCATGCAGTGTGGCAGCCAGTGCGGTCTTCACGCTCCGTACAAGGCGCTCCCAAGCGCCGCCCATGAATGGAGCGCTCGGCGGGATGTAACGCCATTGTATGAAGCGCACCGAAGATTCCTCCTTCATGGCTTCCTCCGCAGCTCTGCGCAGCTCCACGTCTGCGCCCTTCAGGTTGGTACCCTGGTCTGACCACAGCTCAGTTGGACATCCACGACGGCCGATGAAGCGTCGCAATGCCATCACTGCTGAGTCGGTGCTGAGAGTGCCGGCGACTTCTAAGTGCACTGCTCGCGTTGTTAGACACGTAAACAGTACGCCGTATCTCTTCTGATGAGCACGCCCAACAGTGACTGTCATCGGGCCGAAGTAGTCGAGGCCGGTGTAGGTGAAAGGGCGCTGATGATGCGCCAGTCTGCTCCGTGGATGGTCACCCGTAGACGGTTGAGCGGGCACGGCCCGCCTGATGCGACACTGTTGACATCTTTTCAACACACTTCTAACTGTATTGCGCAGTCGTAGTACCCATAAGTGTTGTCGAACTTCGTTGGTCGTGGTCTCGAAGCCCCCGTGATGGAGTCTTCGATGTACCCATGAGATGTACAGTTGCACATATGTATGTTTGCCATCCATAATCGGCGGAGCTTTTTGTTCGTCCGTGATGTCGACAGCGGCTGCTATTCGTGACCGTAGCCGTATGACGTCATCGCTGTCTATAATGACGGACAGCTGACTTAGTCGGCTATTAGCAGGCAACTGTTTTTTACACTTTAAAGCTGCGACATCTTCACTGAACGCATCATCTTGCACTGAGCGTATCCACAGCTGTTGGGCACGATGTAAGTGATGTGTTTCAAGTTGAATGAAACAGCTGTTTTCACTTTCACACGTAGCACTGATTTTCTTGTTTTTTCCCTTCGCTGCTTTCTTTATTTTCGTCCAAGTAGCGTCGTCAACTTCGTTTTTCTTATTGCGTTTGTAGGCCGCGTTGCACAGATGTTTCTTGATGCGCAGAAGTTCGATGAATTGTAATACACGCGCCGTAGTACGCACTAACTTTAACCAACTTGAAAAACGAGTTGCGTCGGGCAGTGCTTCCTTTGGTGATGTAGTGTTTCGAACAAAGTTGACTCTTTCCTCGCCGGTCAGACCCATATGGTCGGGTTCATTGACCTCTCGCGGCCAGTTTGTTTCCGACTCGCGTAGAAACGCGGGCCCGTGGAACCACCGGTGTTGGGAGTTGAAGTCGTGTGGAGTGTCGCGCGTTGCGTCGTCTGCAACATTTTCCTTGGTAGGCACCCATCTCCACTCGCTGGTCTTCGTCTCCTCGGCGATCTCCGCGATCCGGTGGGCCACAAACGGCTTGTACGCTCGCGGGCCAGTGCGTAGCCACGAGAGTACCGTGCGTGAATCCGACCAATATACTCGGCGGGTCGGCTTTATGTCGTGTTCGTCTATGGCTGTGCGCGCAAGACGACACCCAAGTACAGCTGACTGGAGTTCGAGTCTCGGTATTGACGTCACTTTGTTCAACGGTGCAACTTTGCCTTTTGCAGCTATCAACGACACATGTATATTCCCGCATGCATCCTGTGCCCTCCAATACACAGCGCAGGCGTATTGCGACGAACTTGCATCGACGAAAGTATGTATCTCGTTCGTATGTGCGGTCGATACGCCGGGATAGCACCTTGGTATAGCTAGGCTCGGTAGTCTTCTCACGTGAGAGAGCCAGTATGACCAACTTTCGGCTTCACTGTCTTGCAACTTGACATCCCAGTCGATTCCAGTACGCCAAGTATCTTGTAAAATCTTCTTCGCTTGTATTGTAACAGGTGTAACTAAGCCCAGCGGGTCGAACAAAGACATCACTGTACGTAGGGCTTCTCGCTTCGTCGGTGTTTTCGTGCCTTCCAATATTGAAGGCGGAAGCTTGTGTTGATTGATGTTGAAGCCCAGATAGTCTTCATTCGGGTCCCACACCATGCCCAATATCTTCTCTGCATCGAGTTGCACTAAATTCCCCTTAGGTGTAGTGGAGAATTCGGCGCGCACCTTGTTTGAGTTCGATGCCCAGCGTTGAAGATGATAATTCGCTCGTTTGTGTATATTAGCGACTTGTGTTGATACTTGTATGGCGACCTCCTCCGTGTCAAAGCTGGCAAGATAGTCGTCGACGTAGTGGTTTGCTATCACTGCCTGCGCTGCCTCGGGAAACTGTTCTTTGAATTCCTCGGCGTTTTTGTTTTTGATGTATATCGCCGTGCATGGTGACGACGTGGCGCCGAAGATCACGCTTCTCATGCGGTACTCTGTGGGTGGACCGATTCTTCTGTCTTCTCTCCACAGGAACCTCTGCATGTCTCGGTCTTCCTCCCGTATGTTGATGCGCAGGAACATGTCCTTGATATCGGCTGCGACCGCTACTGGGCGTTGACGGAACCTCATCAGCACTCCGGGTAGAGACTGTATGAGGTCGGGCCCAGACAGCAGCATGTCGTTGAGGCTGATACCACGGGTCCTGGCTGCCGCGTCGTGCACGATGCGTAGTTTCTCGGGCTTTTGCGGGTTGATAACTGCAAAATGTGGCAGATACCAAGTTCTGTCGCTTTTCACTGCTGGAGCCTTCTCTGCATAGCCGCTCTGTATCAGAGTGTTCATTTGTGTCTCGTAGCGCCGCTTCAATTCAACATTTTTGTCGAGTTTCTTCTCGACTAACTCGAGGCGACGCATCGCTGTGTTGTAGTTATCCGGCGGTACAAAATCGCTTTGTTTGAATAGCAATCCTGTTTCAAACCCTCCCGCCGGTAATCGACGCGTCTTCTCCTCGAGTGTGCGCAGCGCGTGGAGCTCGTCGTTGGTGTGTGAATGTTTAGGCTGAACACCCAGAGACTCGAGGGCGAAGTGCTCCTTCATGAGGTCATCCATTGTCTGTTCCTCCGTTAGTGTTACTGTAGTCAGATGGCTAACTCGATGGACTTGCTGCTTCTTCTTATTTCCCGTCGCGCCGTGCAATACCCATCCCAAGTCGGTTAATGAAGCGACTGGTTGGGCTGTGGTCCCTCTTCGCACGTCGTGTGTGAGCAGCAACGACCAATTATCTTGACCCAGCAACACGGTTGGATGGCCTTCCTCATAAATCAGCTGATCTTCGATGTCTTCCAAATGACGACAGTGTTTCACGACACTACGTGGCACACCTTGAGTCGTCAACATCAGCTTGTCCATTGTACGCGCCGACACATCGTGCTTCACTGAGTTTCTTCCTTGTATAGTGAAGTGTACACGTTCCGATGTATCGGCCGTTATACGTGCGCCGGCCACACCCTCTATGTAAAAAGGCGCGGGCGGCCCGTGTACGCCGATCTTGTTCGCCACTGCCGACTCGATGAGTGTGCACGTAGAGCCGTCGTCCAAAAGGGCGTAAGTGTCGTATGTACCCTTCGGACCGGTCACTTGTACAGGCAGAATCTTGAGATAGGCAGCAGTGAAATTTTCCCTTGTCGACGTAACTATGGCTGTTGAATTTTCAACTTCATTTTCTTTCCTTTTTGTGTCGTGTAGAAGAGGGTGGTGCGTGTATTTGCATCCGTCGACTTCACACTGCTTTGGCTTGCAGTTATGCCGAAATTTGCGGACTCGCAAACAACGGAAGCATAGCCTGTGAGTTCTGGCTAGCTCCCATCTCGCAAATTGGTCGGCTTTCTTGAACACGTTGCAGTCGTACGGATGGTGACCCTCTTTCTTGCAAACTTGACACTTTAGTTGCACCGCAGTAGACTTCTGATCTTGAGTGTGGTAAGCACGTAGTCCTTTTCGTACGGCAGGCTCCCGCCGGTCTTCAACCGCAGTGAGCTCGGCCGGTGCGTAGCTTCCACATCGATCGGCGGTGACTTCCAGAAACTTGGACAGCGTGAGAAGGTCTGGATGATCTTCCGGCTGTTCGGCGGCGAAGTCGTAATACCTGTAGCGCAGCGCTGGCGGCAGTTTTTCAATGACGCTGCGTACCACTTCGGCGTTGTGTAGATAGTGATGCTTCTTCAGTGCTTTAACTGTGGCTGTGACGTTAAGCACCTTTGAAGCGAAGATGCAGATGTCTCTTGGGTTCTCGGCCAGTCGTGGTAGCGCACGGAGCTTGTTCAGTTCGGTCATTGCCAGTGCATCTGGACGACCGAACCTCGCGGCTAACATCTTCATAACTTCTTCTGAAGTCGTTGACCCGACGAAGAGACATAGTGTTGCATCTCTGGCGGCTCCCTTCAGGCTGTGACGTAACTTGGACAGCCTTTCTTGTTCGGAGAGGTGACTTGCAGCTTCATCATAGGCGGCCTTGAATGGCAGCCACTCGTTCGATGACCCGTGAAAAGACGGTAACTCGACGGTCCTCGGTGCAATGGCGGGTTGAACGGCTCTCGCTGCAAGTGTGATGGCAGTTGCTAGCTGATTGTAGTCAAACTCCCGTTGCGGTCGTCTCTCTTCACAATAGCGTGCTGGCTCTATATCTTCTCTCACTGGAACCGGTACTTGTTGCTCGGCGTGCCGCGTGACCTCGCTGTGGCCCCGATGAAGTGCGTCGCTGCACGTCTGCGGCGGCGGCGCTGCTATAACCTCCTCTTCATCGGTCCTGCGATGGTCCGGGCTTGGGACGTCGGGCTTCGGTACGTAGGGCTCCATGGTGAGTGCCAGCGTGCTTCTGTTGACCCAGTCGGTTGTTCGCTCGTTCCTAGTTGCCAAGTCCTCGTCTGCTTCGATCTCGTCTTCAGAGTCCGCCTCCAACGCGGCGACACGTGCAGCTGCCAGCTCCACTTCCTTCTGTAGAAGGAATTCTCGCGCCTTGGCCAGCGCTCTCCGCTTGATTGTCGACGTAGTGCGGGGCGCGCTGGGCGGGCGGCGAGAGGCCTCCTTCTGTGGGCTGGCTGTCTTGTTCGTCGCTGCAGTCTTGCCGGTTGTCGTCTCGCCGGTCGCTGTCGTTTCGCCAGTCGTTGCAGTGGCCGTAGTGTTCGTCGTCGTCGATGTTTCGGCTGTAGACGTCTCTGGCGTCGCTACGGCGGGTGCGGCGGCGGTGGCGGCGGCGGCGGGCGTCACTGTGGCGGCGGCGGCGGCGGCTCCGTCGACTTGAGCAGGCGTTGTCCTCCTTTCCGACTCCATACTTCTTGTGACAGGCATTTTTCTTCGTCGTCTGAAGAACTATTCCCAGTATCCGGCTGCTGAAGGACCAAAATGTACGGGCCCCTTCGATACGACCCGTACACTTTCGTGAATGAATATAAAAATAATAGAATGTAGGCACTGGCGGGCTTCGTTCTTCGACCTCCGGTTGTAAGTCGCAGGTCTGTGGGTTGGTGCAGAATGAAACGCCTGTTGCTGTCTTCAGAAGTATGGAGCCGTAGGTACTTCCTGCTAGGTCTGGAGTGACTTGGCTGGCTATCTCACTGTAGTGTGAGCGCTGAGTGTAGCGGACGACTGGTGCCGATCGACGATGTATGGCCCATATTTATACCCCCGCTGTGCGAGCGAGAGGCACATGTGTGGGAAAGAGATAGCAATAGCCAAAATCGCCCAGACCTAGAGGCAATACCTGATCGTGCTCGCTTTATTTGTGTCTAAAATGTTTGTAAGTTGTACTATTATTTCATACATTTGACCCTTTTTCATATAAAACCATAAAAACTTTTGCTAAAGTTATTGTCAAAACCTATGGGTCAGTGAAGTTTTACATAAAAATGTTTTCATTATAAACTTAAAATTACGTTAATAGGTACATCTATGCACTATTGAGCTGTTGCAGCCACTAATCAGACGTTTATAACTTTATTATATAGTCTGGCTTGCAACAGCTCGTACCTATACTAAAACATGTAAAACTTATCTCTAACAAAGTATGTATGAAAACTGTGTAAACCTATTCTAATCCTTACATAAACAACTAATACAAACTATACATAAACAACTATAACTATATAAAATGTGCATCACTTATACTACGCGCGACGGTTATCTAATCATGTACATAGTTGTCGCGAACAGTAAGTATTCAAAGGAATATCATATATAAAATGTTGGGTAACTACACTATTCCTGTTCTTGATTTTAATTGTTTGTTCTTGATTGACTTGGAGAGCGCGATGGCATCGTTGCAGCCTGTCGATGGATGGGTTTATATATCTCGAAATTCTCCGTGCTTCGGAGGGCACGTTAAGCCGTCGGTCCCGGCTGTTGTCGATAGATGACAGTCGTTAAGCTAAGTCAGTGGCCCTCGAGCGAAAACACTAGCCTCCGTCAATCCGCATTTGAGCAGCGTGGTGGAGTATGCTCTAAACCCCTTCGGTTGAAGGGAGACCCATATCCCTGCAGTAGGATGAGTAAGTGTTGATGTGGATTACTGGTCTTATGATTAAATTATGAGCAGTAGTTTTAACGAAACAATTGTCCAATATGGCTTGTATTTAGGATGTCTTGTTGAGAACAGATGAGAGCGATTAGACATGGTGATCAAATTCTCTGCTGCGGATCGGGGGCAAAGTAGAACGCGTAGCTCTGGTTGGCTAGTTCACTGATCAACATCGCGGCACTTATCAGCTTATTGGTTAAAATATTCTCCCATTGGATAGTAAACTCAAATCGCTGTGGTATTATGGCGATAAAACACAACGATTTTGAGAGCGCGGAGTGCCTTCATGCGTCCAGTGGTGTATTGACTTATGCCAGTGTGTAATTTGTACACGGAGGGTAGCGTACCCGTAATACATCCAATATAATGTACAATTATAAAACACATGCCAATCATCAGAAAACCCATTTTAATCAACATAACACACAACACTAATAAAATAACACGGCGAAATAAAAAGCGAACGTACCCCGATGCAATTATATACATCGTATAGTTAATTTGAAGTAGCGTGTTTTCGGCGCACATAAAGAGCGAATTTAATCAAGCCAGCCCTTAGCCGAGGCAGTTACGACACGGGCGCTGGTGATAGGCAAATTTAAAAGCGTTGAGTCTTTTCGTTCATGTTTGGACAAATATTTGGCCAACAAATTGCGTGTTGACGTTGCGTTCACGTTTGTACCAAGTTGGACCAACTTGTTCAGTGGTTAATGTTATTAAGAATATCTACTCGTATTTTTGTTATTGGTTGTCGGGTTGTGTCTCGGAATGGGAGATATCAAGTTGTAATTAGATATACTATATATACTGTCAACTAATTTAGTAACCTTTGATAATAGGTATTTTATTCATTGTCGATAATTCAATGACTAATATGTAGATCATGCTCGAGTAACTTTGTTTCGCACGTAAAACAGTTCGAAAGATGATAAGTTATAATAGCAACCTAAGAAAAAACGAACTTCTATGCTTTAAAATTCTTTTCAAAAGCCTCATGAGATTCTGACTATTATAACACTTGAAAGTAATTCACTAGTCTGTCAGGTCACTTGCGTGTTGCTGTTATTTACTTTTTTTTAATAAAGATCGGGGAATCGTTTTTAAATTTGCAGTGAAATCTCTTTCGTTGTACTGTTTGTATCTGGCTGGTTTGGTACCATTAAATAGATAACATTTAAAAATCAGAGAAATGAAAGGTTAAAACGGTTTCCCGCCATTGTTCTGTTATTTTTCCGTACGCCATAATGAGTAAATCTAAGGAAGAAATTCGATACATTTTGAAATTTTATTACAAATAAGGTAAAATGGCGACACAAACCGCGAAAAAAATGCGACGGTTATGGATAACACAGTACCAGTAAGAATAGCACAACATTGGTTCAAGCGTTTTCAGTCCGAGAATGTTAGTCTGAGAGTGTTACAGATAAAATAGATTTTCTTTTTCTGTTGATTCTGTTTGCGCGTGGCAGTCGTACAACATGAACGACTTACTAACTCATTGTACTGCTAACATATCTAGTGTGTTACAGCCTGTAATCCTATTCATACAAAAAATACAGAGCTGGGAATGTGTTTTGGTCAGTACTTGTAGCAAGAACAAGTAGTCCCCGTTTGGATATTGACTTCACATCTGGTGAACAGTATTTTTTATTAGCATATTAATGTAGCACAGGAATACATAGCCTGCAAGCGTATTTAGTTTGAGTTTCAATGCAATCAAAGTTTAGATAACGTCATGTTCGTGGGCATAGACCGGGAAATAAATTACATTATAGCTAGGAAGAGGTTCAAGATCTATATTGGTTACCGTCTAATGTATGTATGTGCTAATAACTTAATCATAGGTTTTAGTATTTATGTAGACTCATCTAGAGAATTGTATGAATGCAATTTTCGAAGTATTAAAAGTGTGTAATGTGGCAAAGTTATTCTTTTAAATAATTAATGCATGTCGGTCCCTTGGTCTTTGCAAATGTACGTATGTGTAATTGCACGCTACAGGGCGCACTTCTTACCCGTTTTCTTACTTTTATTTTGTTATTATAATATTTTTTGTATAACTGATTGTACTATTACAACAGAACCGTATTATTTCTCAAAATAGTTCCACGTATCTTTTAAATATTATAAATATTAATCTAAATATATTATTATTATAGTATTAAACTAGATATTATATATCAGAGTATAGTAAATATCATAGTGCGATTCAGCCTAGGCTTCTTTTTCACTACGCTGTATATTGTATTCGGTAAATAGATTTAGTTTTAGTAATATGATTAGAGGGTGTGCACTTTTTGTTTTAACAATGTTTCAGTTATTACTTTATATACACCTAATATTGAACGAATGTTGGTTCCAATATTTGAGTCATTCGTTTGTATGTCACGTTTTATTGTTTTTTTTTCTGCCGCCTCATGGTGACGTCGAAACGATATCAGCCAATGTTTTTGTGTTCCATATTCAAATTTTTAAATTCGGGCTTTGAGCCCGCTATATGTTACAAATTTCCCTTGACTTGATTTTAGTTTTTGTTTTAAATTTTAGCTTTGTGGCTTACGAGTTAAAGCAATGATAGCCTAACGAATAAATAAACAGCCTATTGACCGGTTGGTTCCTGATTGGAAACCTACGGGTATTTATCACCAAAATTCATGTTTTCGGTTCTATGCACATATTTGTAATTATCACTTGCTTGGTGGTGAAGAATTTGGAAAACGCTCGCGTCCAATAAAAAATATTTTGATGGACATGTGACCTAAACGGTTTTTATAAGGTTAAATATAAAGGCTGTAATGTTATTATTGGGGTTCCCCAGCGACTATTTTAAGTCCCTTTTTATTTTTAGTGCATGGCGCGTATAGTATTTGATGCCTCTTAATTTTTAATTAAGCTCGCCGATGTAAAAATATTAACATGGTATTGATATTGTCTGCTATTCCAAGTTTGTTGATATGTAATTTTTTTTTATTAAATTCATCTAAAACCAAATTTATTAAATTTAGTCTATCAAATGTGACTTCTCCTAATACGGAAGTTCTCATTGAAAACAATAATGCAAGCTCCTGATATCACCAACTGATAAAACACGATCAATTTGGTCATGGTGGGTAAGTTCTCGCCTTCCTCGGCTCCTACATCCTTCTACTGTCGCGTTTTAAATCTGTTTCGTAACTTATTCCTCATGATTTTTTTCTACATGTCCAAGCTAACGGAGATCGATCATAGATCTTGTATCACGGGTTATAATCCCGGTCATTTGATAGACGTGCGTGGAGATATGGATTCAACAAATAGAGGGCTCTTTGAGAAGGTAGGTGTAATACTGTATACCCACTGTGACCTGCTCCAGGGGATATCAATGCGACAATATACCCGTGAACCAGGTCACGGTAGGTATTGGAGACTATTACGAATGTGTCGGAAACAATTGGGCTGTGGAAATGAGATATGGAGGGATTATTAAAACTGGGCTATTACACAAAAGTCCCTCTTGACGTCTGCCATAATTATCATAATCTGATGTTACTTTCGGCAGGCGGTGGCTCTCCTTGTTTTCTTCTTCAATCATCAAGAAAGATAAACCTTCAGCCCGCTATCACCCACCACCATTGCTGTCGTGACTGCCCTGATCGTCTCTGCGACGCGTGTCCTGGTGAGGAGAGACACGTGTCTTGTCTCGTGGAGAGATAGCGGGCAATCGCGAGGACTACTGCAGCAACCAAGTCAGAGACGAGCGGTTGCCTGTGACACAGACGACTAATAGTTTCGAAATACCAGTCACGACTTTTTTGGCTGCGAACTATGCTTAGAATTGCCAGTGTGATTCAGAAAGCGCGTGGCAGTTTCATCTGGACAAATTACATTATTTCTCTGAAGTTATTCTACTGTACCGTACAATGTCAGCTGGGGTTTATCGCTGGAAGCTTGTGACAGACAGCCAGGAATAGATGGATTGATTGACAGGCACTTAGTCTAGGCTTTGAGTTGCCATTTTTACCAGTATTACCTCTGTACTCTAAAATACTCTGACATCTATATCTATACTAATATACTCGTACAAAGCGGAAGAGTTTCTTTGTTTGTTTGAATGCACTAATCTCTGGAACTACTTTATAAAGTTATTTTGGCATTTAATAGCTCAATTTATGAGGAAGGTATTTTTGGTAGGGCGCATCAAAGCAGCCCGTCTGGGGAAATACCTCCACCTTACAGAAAAACGCGGCCAAATAACAACTCCCTAGAGGGTTGTTGTATTCCTGCGTGTGAGTGAGGTCACCAGTATGCTCCCAAGGAGTTGCTGTGTAAGCAGCAGAGGAGGCATCGCGCGAGTGATACTTAATATATTACAAGCGTTAAAAGGCTACGGTAGTCGTTTTACATCAGGTGGGCCGCATGCTTGTATGCCTATCAGAAGGCGATGAAGGCCTTCGAAACTGGCGAGCATCCATGAGAAGAGCAATGTATGTTAAAGAAGCGAGTGAGGTATGTAAGGATCGAGTCACGTGGCGCTCGGTTCTCTGCCTACCCCGCAAGGCATTTAGCGTGAAGTTATAGATAGATGGATAGATACAACCCTCGGAAGCTGAAAAAAGTAATGTGCTTATGGATACTGAGATTCGAGCGAAAGAAGTCTCGGGTGCATCTAGTTGCATACATGCATAGGGCAACCAATCTTTCTTTCGAAAATTTTCATATCGAATTTCAGTTGTTTTAAAATGGTATGACAAACTTTTAAATGACAGATAGTTTTTTTTTCTACATTGTTTGTGTTTCTAGAAATTTAATTTGACGAGCTCGGTGGCGTAGTGGTGAAACGCGTTGTTGCGCTACTTTGACACCAACGCTCATGGGTTCGATTCCCACACAGTACAAACATTTGTGTGCATGAACATGTCTGTCAGCGGAGTTTCAGTAATAGGGTTCCGTTTTACCCTTTGGGTACGGAACCCTAAAAAACCGGTATCGTTAGGTATATGTATACAAATTAATTCCTTTTTCTAGGATTATCCCGTTTCCTAATCCATTAAGATTAGTATGTGGGGTTACACGTGTGTATTCCTCATTTTTTTTTTGTAAATACATACTTATTATACATAGAAAATACCCAGACCAAGACAAACAGACATGTTCATGCACACAAATATTTGCCCTGTGTGGGAATCGAACCCACGAGCGTTGGTGCCAAAATCGCGTCATTCACGACTGAGCCACCGAGCTCGTCACCGATTCTTTTGATGGTTTAGTAATACGACTTTTTTATCTCAACGTGACTTTTACCCTTATAAAATTAATTCCCCGTGCTTAAGTACCACATTGTACGAAAATTATGCTCCAATAAAGATTGTTTGCATGAACATTGGCTGCGTTCGGGGCGTGTACGTTCGAATAAACAGTGGGTACGCACCTTTATTGAATAAATTGGCGATTCCATGGAATAAAGGAGAATCTTAGGGGATTTCGTTGCGTAATATTTAACTTGGGAGACGAAAGCGAGCAAACGAAACTTTCCAAATGAAACGAAAGCCTAAACTTGTTCGACTGAT
This sequence comes from Pyralis farinalis, assembly GCA_947507595.1. Taxonomy (NCBI): domain Eukaryota; kingdom Metazoa; phylum Arthropoda; class Insecta; order Lepidoptera; family Pyralidae; genus Pyralis; species Pyralis farinalis. The sequence continues at coordinate 25,564,093 of OX382278.1, forward strand.
AAATTTGTTTTGGTTAGAGAAAACTCTCAAATATTCTCGTGTCTGAGTCACTTTTGTAGAAGAACTTACATTTCAATGGAAATTGTATTATAGTACGAAATGATAAAATTAATTGCTGTTTATCTTTGGAAACATTGTGAGTGAATCACAAAAATCTATGAGCAAAGTTTCGATTGCTACTAATACAATGTCATGACGTATTTACAGTGAGTGTGTGCGTGTGTGTATGTGAGTATGTGTGTGAATCCGTGTGTACTGTACCGCTGAATTACTTGAGCTAGGTTTTTTTACAGTTTATTTTTACTTATTGACGGATATCGAATTACAGCAAGTTTGTGCTCGGTGACGCATTGGTTAGTAACGCTACTTTGACACCAAGGCTTGTGGTTTGGTTTCCCACGCAGGACAAACAGTTTGTGTGTATAAACATGTCAAGTCAAGTCAAGTCAAAATCTTTTTATTCCGTAAAAATGGCTACATTTGTTTGGAATCGTCACAATTTTTTTCCCTACCGTGCAGTTTATGACTAGGTGAGCACTGATAAAAATACTGCCAAAAAACTCAGGCATCCATCTTTTGGTATCCAAACAAATTTACATATTTTATTAATTACATTATAATTGGATCGACTCACTCCCAGGCATTTTTATCATTAATATAGTCAGATACTTTATAATATGCCCTGCTACACAATTTGGCTTTAATAGTAGTTTTAAATTTGTTAATTGACAATTCTCTTATATTGCTGGGAAGTTTGTTATAGAACCGTATACATTGCCCCATAAAAGAATTACTTATTTTGTGGAGACGGCTTGCATGTAAGACAAGATTATGCTTATATCTAGTATTTATGCTATGAGTATCACTCTTTTTACAAAATGAGTCTATGTTTTTATGGACATACAAAAGATTTTCATAGATATATTGCGATGCGACTGTTAAAATATTTATTTCTTTGAATTTTTCTCTAAGGCTCTCCCGGGGACCAAGTTTGTAGATAGCTCTTATGGCTCTCTTTTGCAATAAAAAGATGGTGTTAATGTCCGCGGAGTTACCCCAGAGAAGAATTCCATATGACATAATACTATGAAAGTAGCTGAAATAAACTATTCTAGCCGTATCAATATTAGTGAGCCGTCTAATAGTTTTCACTGCATAGGCTGCAGAACTTAGTTTTCCTGATAATTTTTCAATTTGTGGGCCCCATTGTAGTCTGGAGTCAATTGTTATACCCAAGAACACAGTTGTCTCCACAGGGGCTAAATTAGTTCCATTAACATGTACATTGGTAGCCACCTGTCTTACATTAGGTGTTGAGAACTTAATTACTTTAGTCTTTTTATCATTTAAAAGCATGTCTATTTGTCTTGGACTGGGTGTTCTAAAGAGAGGTAGAGTCCATCAAAGTCTGGAGAAATGAAACTGAGGGTATCTCAGTCGTTGAGGGTTAAAGGATTACATTTTAAATGAACTAGTATGTTTTATTGAAAAAAAAAAGGTTTTTTTGTCACAAAATGGAAAGATTTCAATGACAGTGCATTTATTTTATATGTAAAGCACAAATAAAAATATAGACAGTTTGTCTATTAATTGATCAGAAGGCAGAGTCAGGAGTACTAGGAATCAGTGAGCGTGCATGAATAGAGCTATGAATTTTAAATAAGCAAGTGAGTCATGTCGCGCTCAGTTACTTCTGCCTACCCTTAAGGGACTTGGTGTGAGGATGTTTTAGTAGTAGTGTTAATTCACGTTTTATACAGAACTCATAGGTAGGTAGCTTTTTGAAGTTCAGATAATCTATTGTAGTGTAATAAATATCAAATCTTATTAATTTATATATAGACTAGCGGCCCGCCCCGGCTTCGCACGGGTGGACATTTATTTTTTAAATATTTTGGGATAAACGAAGAGTAAATGTATCTTTAGAGAGTTTTTTTAAATAGTTTTTCTTAAGTACTCGTAGCTTTTTTTTTCAGACAAATTACTTTAAGTGGTACGTATTTAATTTTTTATTAATTTTTATCCATAACCCTAATTACAATCGGAAAGTTTATTTTTTATTTATTTATATTGCTTTTAGTTTTTTTTATTTTCATTTCTTTTTTACATTTATTTTAATATATATAACATATATTTCGAGACTTTATACTAATTTAATTTAATAGGTTTTACTTTTTGAAGTTCAAATAATCTATTGTCGTGTAATAAATATCAAATCTTTATAATTTATATATAGACTTATCCCTGGATAAACCGAACACGCATGTTAAGCAATGTCGACCGCTGCCTGTCCATGGACAGACACGTTAAATCGTCGCTCTCGGCTGTTGTCGATGATAATAGATGACAGTCGTCAAGCTAAGTCAGTGGCCTTCGGGCGGCTTGAAAATGCTTCTATTCATAATCCCTATCAAAATCTACTCCAAAGTTATCATTTTATTTTTAGGGTTCCGTACTAGTAGTAATTAGGGTTCCGTAAACGGAACCCTATTACTGAGGCTCCGCTGTCCGTCCGTCTGTCACCAGGCTGTATCTCTTGAACCGTGATAGTTAGACAGTTGAAATTTTCACAGATGATGTATTTCTATTGCCGCTATAACAACAAATACTAAAAAATAGAATAAAATAAATATTTAAGGGGCTGCCATACAACAAACGTGATTTTTTTTGCTGTTTTTATAGATAATGGTACGGAACCCTTCGTGCGCGAGTCCGACTCGCACTTGGCCGATTTTTTTTTATTTTTTTTTTATTAGGTCTACCAACAGTTGTTACATTTCTTTCTTCTTACTTACATAAAAGTAGGTATACATTTGCAACATTACTAGCTTAAATGTACAACCAATTATAGGCAAACACAACTTGCGTAAAATTTAAATAACAATACTTAAAATAGGTACATCATGTATTTATGAACTTACAAAATCATCGAAATGAGACATCGTAATAAAACTTAAAAGGGAACTGACCCATCACATATGCACAAGCGAATCATCCCCTAACGGAACGAATAAAACTTATTCTTTCAAAGTTACTGACACTTTTAGAGGAGCCAGTCGAATTTACGAGGAAACTTTATACTTACTATCTGTCACCCTAAGTTGCGAGAGTGAACAAAATAGATCAGCCAAGTTTCGGATTCAGGAAAAGTTGGCAAGAGCGATGGGTCCCTTATATGCTCGTGCAATTGGACTTCAAATGAAGTATTTACATGGTGGAGGTCTTTTTATGGTTGCTGGTTAATTTCATACTGTGAATCGTTTCTATTTTTAGAGGAAGGGCACAAGTTTAATGTTTTTTTTTCTTCTCTACAGAAGAAACATACTTTGGTACCAGAGTTTTTGATGTGGTATTTTATTGAAGCTGTATAAAATCTTGAAGCTACTTTTTAGGGTTATCTAGTGGGTAAACGATATCTGTAGGCATGAAGTTTAGATATATAATAAAAAATGATTAATATTTATTTCATAATTCCATTTAATTCTTAATATTGTGGTGATTTGAATCCCAGTACAGGCGTGTACTATTAAGTTCGTATTTTCGATAGTAATACATATTTATAATATGACAACTTGTTTTAATTTTTTTTTTGTGTTAATGCAACGTCGGGAAGCATACAAGCATACGTCTCCCTGATGTAAAGCGGTTATCGTTGCCTTCAAACGCTTGCAATGCATTAAGTATTACTCGCGCGATGCCACCTCTGCTGCTAACACAGTAACTACTTATAATCTTACTGGAGACCTCACTCAACGCAGGAATACAACAACCCTTTAGGGAGTTGTTATTTGGCTACGGTTTTCTGTAAGGTGAATGTACTTCCCTAGACGGGCTGCTTTAATGCGCCTTACCTCTCTTAAAAACACACAGACCAATACAAACTGACGTGTTCATGCACATAAATGTTGGCCCTGTACGGGAATCGAACCCACTAGCATTGGTGTCAAAGTAACATACCATTGGTACTAATATACTTATATAGGTGCATCCAAAAGTGATTTAGTATATATAATACATTAGTATTATAGCTTATACATAGAATGATGATCCATCGCTTGGTGTTCATAACATGACGGCAACTGTCATGTATAGACTCCCTTCGAAGCAAAATCGACCTCAAAAATCCGATCTCAATCGACTTTAGATGGGTGGTGGAATCCATATTTGCTATCTAATTTCCTCGCAATAACTTAAGTACGATAATCATTGGCTAAACTTTCCACATAAAGTTGGCAGTCTGGTCTATCCGCCATTACGCCATCTGGTCTAATCTAGCTCTCTAAAGTCTGGAGACGAGGGAACCGCAACGCCTTCCAAATTAGTAAAGTACCAACTAACTTCAGCACTGCAAGATCTTAAATATTTATGAATCATGACTTTCGGTACAGTTCTGTTTGTGTCTTGAATACCAACTCTCTAAATTAATATTCTACGTTTAACTTGGTGACAATGACAATACAACTTACTTACTGAACAGAACTCAAGTTATGACATTACAGTAAATAAATATATAAATATTGTCGAACAAATTACACAGCGCCATGTGACCCAAAACAAAACGAAACTTGGGTTAGGGGTATACATCTGATAAACATACAAAAATACATTTTGTATTTATTATTTATAAATAAAAATGTATTTCATGCATGGTTATGATATATTGCAAATAATCAGACCAAGACATATATTATATAGGTACATGTATAAAAATGTTTGTACTGTGTGGGAATTGAATTCACGAGCCTTTGTTTTTTAATTAGCCTTACTAACCACTGCACCGCAACCGAGCTCATCAAAAATACTATCAATAATTACAATATTTGAAAACCATTATAAAAGACTTCATTGAAGTCTTATTACACCAATCTTAAATCATCCTACTGCAGGGGATACGGGCTTCCCTTACACCGAAGGGGTTTAGAGCATACTCCATCACAATACTCGACTGCTGATCGGTGGAGGCCAGTATTTTTAAGTCACCCGAAAGCCACTGATTTAGCTTAACGACTGACATCTATTGACAACAACCAAGACCTACGGCTTAATGTGTTTTCCGAAAGACTCAGAAGTTAGAGATAAATTAACCCATATATAGACATATATACTTTTTGAAAAAAAGTTTGACTATAAAATCTCACACCATGAAGGTTTAATATCAATTCAAACTATCTATTATTATGAAATGGCAATTTCATACTTTAACCCCTATTATATGTTTTTTTTTACATAACATCGGGAGGCATACAAGCATAAGGTTTACCTGATGTAAAGCAGTTACCCTAGCCTAATAACACTTGTAATATATTAAGGATCACTCGCGAGATGCCTCCTCTGCTGCTTACACAGCAAATCCTTGGGAGTTCACTGGTCATTCACACACAGGAACACAACGACCCTCTAGGGAGTTATTATTTGGCCACGGTTTTCTGTGAGGTGGAGGTACTTCCCCAGACGGGCTTTGATGCGCCCTACCTCTCATTAAAACTCTTATTAAAACATCCAGACCAAGACAAACAGACATGTTTATGCACACAAATGTTTGTCATGTATGGGAATCGAACGCACGAGCGTTGGTGTGAAAGTCGCGTCATTCACGACTGAGCCACCAAGCTCGTCGAAAGATCCATCCATCTATAGGTATGTTACTTTTTGGAAAAATGTTTTACTCGAAAATCTCACACCATGAAGGTTTAATATCAATTCAAACTATCTATTACTATATAACGGCAGTTTCATACTTTAACCCCTATTATTTGTAAATGTAGTGCAGAGTGTGTCAAAAGCGAATCATATAAAATATTACGACGATAAATAATAACAATAAAAATAGATTAACAGGATAATGGATGATATGAATAACGATGGTGTTTTTGTCTTAGCCCTGGCGACAGGACGTTACATCCATTTGCAAGGCAGCTTCTTATTATGCACGAGTAAGAAGCTTTCACAAAACTTATAAATATTTTGGCAATCTATTTTGACAACTAAGTTTAATTTTTGTTTTCTTGTTGTATACTTCATTTTGTTTGAATGTAACGCCAACGTCGAAACGGCAATAAAAAATTATTGCCGCACAAATTACACAGCGCCATCTAGCTACAAAGTAAGCGAAGCTTGTGTTGTGGGTGTGACAACTGATAAAGATACGTAAATACATTTTTTTTGTAAATACATACTTGTCATACATAACCAGTTGAGAATGCGCATGCTTGCATTGCCAGAGGAACACCTGACTCGTCAATTATATAACAATTCAACATTTTTTTTTTATTTGTCGGCCATTTTGTCCATGTTCCGTAAGAGATAGGAACGGTGTTCCTGAACATTCCTATTCTACTTTTTATGCTGAATCCGAATCTGAAGTCAGAATTAGAATATTCGAAAAAAACGCACAGACAAACGTACACACAGTGAAACATATAGATTTCATATAGGAACGGTGTTCCTGAAAATGACGATAATTTTGTTTTTTAAGTGATAATCCTGTCTAGCCTACAAAAAGCGTTTCAGTTAATTACTCATTTGTAATAAATCGTTTAAGAATTTTACGTACCATTTCGTAGATGTATAATAAGGGCTTCAAAAGTACCAAAGTTAATCAATCTCCTTTGACGAATGACGACATGAGAGAGCGTCATGCCAACTTCCGTCACGATATACGGTTCGATTTTACTGCTCAGGCGCGCCAATAGATGTTTCACATCGAAAAGCGACAATGAAAAACCAACCTCAATAGGTGACCTCAGTGAAATTATTTTATTCAAAAATTTTGATCGAGGTATTAAACGTATTTCCAGAGCGTTTGATAAGTTCTTAGGGTATTTTATTTAAAAATATAAAGAAACCTTACCAAAGAAAAAGAAAGTTTTATGAAATAATAGACCCCTGAGAACTTACATAAATACTGTTTAAACTGGGAGCGTTTACAAAGTGTTCCAAGACGATTAACAATTATTTAATTGCAAAAAACGATGGTATTAAATATGTACCAGTTAATGCTCGTAGCTCTTCCTTCTTGGGGTTTGGAAGATACAGATATTTCATTGAGCGACTGCCGTCATCTCCACAACCAAGAGGGAAAACCAGATCTATCTTAGGTTACACGTCGTTCAAAATATAATTTATTGGATATGCCGGTGGCTTCATCACGATGTTTTCCTTCACCGCTGACTAAGAGAGAATTAGAAATATGTATTGTATATAAATCCGAAAACACCAATTTAGCGGTACACACCGGGATTAGAACCGAGGACCAGTGGGTCAAGAAGGCTGTCCCACATAAAAAAACTGACCAGTAAGCTCAGCTCCGCCGCATATGCGGTTAGGAGAATTAGACAATTGACGGATGTGGCTACTGCGCGCTTAGTCTATTTCAGCTACTTTCATAGCATTATGTCGTATACTGTTGTGGGGAAAAGCGGCTGACATTGAAACTGTTTTTATATTACAAAAGAGAGCCATCCGCTCTATTTATAACATGGGCGCCAGGGAATCTCTTAGAGAACTATTTAAAGAAATAAATATCCTCACGGTTACATACCTCTCAGTATATTTATGAGAATATAATGTATGCTCGTAAAAATATAGAGTCATTTTCTAAATTTTGTGAAAATCTTAGAAGTAAGAATAGATTGCGCATGCCTGTACATCGACTTGCTAAGACTAGTAGATCTTTCATTGTAAATTGTATTCGATTCTATAATAAATTACCTGAAACAGTTCTGTCCTTGCCTGAGAATATGTTCAAAAGGTACATCAAAAATACTCTGTGCAGGAAGGGTTATTATATAATCGATGAATATCTAACTGATAGAGATGTTTGGAAATGATTCAGCACATGTATTAATATATCTTTAAATGTATCACTTGATTTCATTATATGTACACTGACATATATTTATTGTAATATATTTTAACGATGGAAAAAAAGACCCACATTGGCAAGTTTCTTTTGGCATTTCTTCTTCGCCAATGGTCATTTCCGAAATGCTGGTAGATTAAAAAAGAGATTAAAAGTAACAAAAAAAAAACCAAAATTATTAAGTTACAATATGATTTAATTTAAAGAATGTAAGACGTGTCTAAGTGCCCGTAAGGGACTAATGGCAAATAAATGATTTTTATCTTTTATCTTTATCTTGTCTATATCCGCTGGGCTGTCACTGCTCTGGTTTCTAAATTATTACGTTAACTTGTACTTAATTAATTAACTGCGTGAATTTAAAAATTCTCTCGATTTTCTCTGCCTACCCCGCAAATAATTTGGCGTGAAGTTATGGACAGATAGATAGAATTTAAAAATTACTGAATGATGATAAAAAAAAAAATGAAAAAAATTAGAATTGTTTAAAGGATTTTTTCTAGGCTTATGTATTTTTCAAAACCATTTCATATACGGCTGGGTATTGGTGGATCTGCAGATTTAAAGGTATACGATCTAGTCTGTTACAACAGTGGTTAGTAACCCTACTTTGACACCAACGCTAGTGGGTTCAATTCGCACATTGGACAAAATTTGTGTGCATGAACTTGTCTGTTTGTCTTCATCTGGATATTTTTAAAAGAGTAAGGGTATATCAAATAAATAAATATTGTCGGATAAATTACACAGCGCCATATAGCCCCAATGTAAGCGAAGCTTGTGTTATAGGTACTAGACAACTGATAAACATACGTAAATACATTTTTTTTTTTTTTGTAAATACATACTTATTATACATAGAAAATACCCAGACCAAGACAAACGAGACATGTTCATGCACACAAATGTTTGTCCTGTGTGGGAATCAAACCCACGAGCGTTGGTGTCAAAGTAGCGTAACAGCGTGTTTCACTACTGCGCCACCGAGCTCGTCAAAAAAGCTCATCAAAGCAGCCCGTATTGAAAAGTGCCTCCAAATTACAATTCCCTGGAGGGTTATTGTGTTACTGCATAAGCGAGGGTATCCGTAAGCTCTTAAGGAGTTGCCGTGTTAGCAGCAGAGTCGTCATCGAGTGATACTTAATATATTACAAGTATTCGTATCCCCCTGAAAACCGGAAATGATTCCGGGAACAGCATTATAATAATATTTTGACTACTCATCATGCTGTTTAATATTACTAAATTAAATTGTGACTTTCGTATGATGCGTGTGCAAAAGACATGCAAACATTTTCAAAGTGACTTGACTTTTGTATCTACAGCCCATTACTATTAAAAAATCGGCCAAGTGCGGGTCGGACTTGCACACGAAGGGCTTCGTACCATTATCTATAAAAACGGCAAAAAAAAATCACGTTTGTTGTATGGGAGCCCCCCTTAAATATTTATTTTATTTAAATTTAATTATTTGTTCTTAAAGTGAATATATAAGTAAATATTCTGTGAATATTTCAAGCGTCTACCTGTTGCCGTTATCAATATCGAGCAAAAATGAGCAAAAAATCACGTTTGTTGTATGGGAGCCCTCTTAAATATTTATTTTATTCCATTTTTTAGTATTTGTTGTTATAGCGGCAACAGAAATACATCATTTGTGAAAATTTCAACTGTCTAACTATCACGGTTCATGAGATACAGCCTGGTGACAGACGGACGGACAGCGGAGCCTCAGTAATAGGGTTCCGTTTTATCTTTTGGGTACGGAACCCTAAAAAATACTTTTATATCGGCGATAGAGTTCAGTTACATTATTACTTCGATAAAATATTTAAAGAGGAAACGCTTTATCTCCCATGTATCAAACTCAATCCTTCCTGGATTTAATGTGGGTACCACATTCGCGTCGTATAAAACACCCGTAAACGCAAATAGGGTTGTTCTTGCGCCTTTTCACGCATTACACACGTGTCTGCACCTTATTCTCTGTTCCAAGTCAGTATCTTGCAAGCCTTAATGTGGAAATGTACACTGATTTGAAGAAGATTTTGATCAGACCTCCACAACCATGAGCGAAAACTAAAAGTTTCAATCTATACATATAAATAAAATTGAAATTAATCTTAAGCTCATATTATTATTTTCACGTTACCAAAGCCTAAATACGCATTTTTAACTTTTTTGTCTCTCTGTCTGTCTGTGTGTTTGTTTGCTAATCTTCGAATTGGCTAAACCGATTTTAAAGGGACTTTCAATGGTAGGTAGAGGGCTGTTCAGAGCAGAATATAGTCTACTTTTTATCCCATAAATATTTAGTGTTCGTACAGTTCGTTAGTGTTGGGATTATTAGTTATGTATAGCGGGCTGTGCCTTCTGACTCAGATTTTTATAATTAACATCTAGTAACATCTTTTTTTTGTTATACAACTATTGGCAAACAGGCATGCGGCCCGTATCAGATGATAAGCGGTCGCTGCAGCCTATTGACGCTCGCAACACCACGAGGATGTTACTCGCACGCTGCCAATCTTGTGACCTAAGAATGTTTCGTCACAGTACCCAGTAATTTGTCTGCCATATTTCACCCTTCAAACCGGAACACAACTATAAAAATATAGCTGCTTGGCGGTAGAAATAGGTAAGACAGAAGTATCCACGCAGACGACTCTTGTACAAAGTCTCCCTCCGGTAACATCTATTAATATCGTAATTAGTGACACGATTTTAGTGGTATATGCAATTTTAATTTAAAAAAAAGGCGCGTGAACGCCAAATGTATGTCGCATCCCTATTCGCTTGTGTAGCGACAGCATTATGTATCCTTAAACATTTTATTTCAATAACAGAAGTAACCGCTTGTTCGACTAAACAGGATTATCCCGATTTTAAAACAATTTGCTCTAGATCTCCAGATCTTCCTCTAAAGCGCTCGTAAAGCGAAGCTTGTTTGGACAGCGGAGATTTAAAATAAAGCGCCTATAAAATTAACAAAAGAAATGTGTTAGGATTCTGTAGTGAATTGAGATTGTGCTTAATTGAGATATTATGTAAGTTAACTTAATAAGACAACTTTATATTTGTCTATTCTGGCGATATTTTTAAATTTTACATTGCTATCAGTTGCTTCTGAAGGCTTACACACACCCTTTGTGAATTCATACTCATTATTTGTTAAAGAATTATACCATGTTGCTTTATCGATTTCAAGAATTTCTTCTTTTTTTCCTAGGCATAAGGATTTGGGGAAGATATTAATTTTTTACTTTTCGTTTTCGTCTGCATAGCAATGAATATTACCAAGTGGCAGCATGTCATTGATGTGCAGAAGAAAGAGAGTGGGCGATAGAACCCTGTGGGACACCGGCATTCACTGACATGAACCGCGAAGCGCATCCATCTGCAAGGACGCGGATTCTTCGCTCATGCAGGAAGCCAGCATTCCGATTACAAAGCTGGAGGGGCAGACCGTATGCCGGAAGTTTGGAGAGAAGTGCTTTGTGCCAGACCCGATCAAACGCCTTGGCTATATCTAGGCTGACTGCCATGGATTCGCCATACTTATCGATTGCCTCCCCCCAGAGGTGCGTCACATACCTACGCCAGAAGATCACCCGTTGATCGTTTCGGTCTAAAACGATACTGACGATCATTGATTATGGAGTGATCTTCTAGGTAACGGATCAATTGATTGTTAAGGATCCGTTCCATGACTTTGCACAACACTGAAGTTACGGCAATGGGGCGGTAATTTGATGGGTCAGAACGGTCTCCCTTTTTGGGGACCGGCTGCACATTGGCCTCTCTCCAAGCATCCGGAACACAACCGGTCGAGTACGAGAGGCGGAAGAGACGCGTCAACACCGGAGACTCCTTGTGTCGAACACGCTCTTCTATCACAAGGATATTCACACGTATACATGGAGACGGAATGAACAGAAAAGTGCGATTGACTTGATTTTGATAGATGCACGTCTCCGAAAGTCGTTAATTTATAAAAAGCCAGAGACTACCAGAGCAGCCATGGCAGCGTCGGCATGTTGCATCATTTTGCATTGTTGCATGAACTAACTAGTGGCGGAAGCACACAAAGCAGGTTAGATCAAATTGCATGATGATCTTCAATCGGATTTATTGAAATTTCAGGTATACTGTTCTGTTAACGGGCTTGATCTCAATGTTAGTAAGTGTTTCTATATGTCTTATACGCGGAAGCTTACGGTTATTGATAAAGGTTACACATTGAAAAACATTAAGATTGCGAAATGTCCAGAAATTAGAGACCTTGGGGTAGTCCATGACAGTAAGCTAATATTTGACAAACATATAGATCACATTGTAAAAAAGTCATCTAAAGCTCTAGGTTTTATTATGAGAACTACATCAGAATTCCGATCAATTAAGCCTATTAAAATATTGTATTGTGCCTTCGTGCGTAGTCACCTTGAATATGCGTCCCAGATATGGAATCCTCAGTACATGATATACAAATCTCGTATTGAAGGCATTCAAAAACGATTTTTACGTTACCTTGACTTTAAAGCACATCAAAGATCTACCGACTATAACCAGCGATGTAAGCGTTACCACTTCCTTCCACTGGAATTGCGGCGTCAGGTCAGCGACATCTGCTATTACCTCAATATTGCCAATGGGTCCGTAGATAGTCCTGAATTATTATCGAAGGTCGGCTTACGTTGTAGCGGGCCTCGCTTGAGACAACGTGCGCCAGTTTTCGTGCCTCCAGGACATTCAAATTACAGGCGTAATTCGTTTATTCTTCGAACATCCACTGCAATTAACAACTCAATCCTGAATATTGACCTATTTTGCACCAGCAGCAAATGTATAAAGTACAACACAGCCAAAAGCTTTTTTGCAGCAGCATAGATGATGCAGTCACTACTTATTATTTCTTATTTTTATAATAACGATTTAGTATCCTTTCTACTTCTTGTTCCGTTTTGTTGTGTCGCGTTCTTATATTTTTATGTATAGGTGGAGTCTTGTTATTGGCATATTGTTATTTATTGTTAACATATATTAAATTATTTTGCTGTAAGACTCCCAAATAATATAAAATAAAATAAAATAAATAAAATAAAATAAAATAAATAAATGTGACTTTCGCAAAATAACGCCTGAATCTATTAAAAGTTGATTCATCGTAACGAAAACATCTGGAGGAGCTTTCAGTTCAGTGAATGGAATAATTAAGGGTGATTTTCATGTGACAGTTAAGCGCAAACCACTGAGCGCATCCTGCCTATTTCACCTACAATGCACAGATACGGGCACTGTCAACATCACAAAAGTCGAGGCTCAATATATGCCAACAGAAAATGAAGCGAGGTGTTCACAGCTAAATTGACCGCAAAATAAAGCTTTACACAACGCAGAGATATAATTCAGTATGGAAACTTGAAACGAACGTGTGATCGTAATTGGTATTCATGAAAGATCGTAGCCAAATAACAACTACCTAGAGGGTTGCTGTGTTCCTGAGTTTGAGGAAGTTTACCTGTAATCCATTGTAGAGTTGCTAAGGTAGCAGCGAAAGTGGCAATGTGCAAGTGATACTCATCCCAAATTACGTCCTGACGTTTTAGAGAAAAATGTAAAATGAACATTCGCAAAATATTAGGAATAAAGTACCTTACTTACATAAAAATTAAAGCTTATCGGAAATGAGACAATGCAATTGACAAAAACAAAACATGACGAGCTCGGTGGCTCAGTCGTGAATGTCGCGACTTTGACACCAACGCTCGTGGGTTGGATTCCCACACAAGACAAACATTTGTGTGCACGAACATGTCTGTTTGTCTTGGTCTGGATGTTTAAGGAGAGGTAGAGCGCATCAAAGCAGCCCGTCTGGGGAAGTACCTCCACCTTCCATAAAACCGCAGCCAAATAAAAACTCCCTTGAGGGTTGTTATGTTCCTGCGAGTGAGTGAGGTCACCAGTAAGCTCACAAGGAGTTGCTATGTAAGGAGCAGAAGAGGTATCGCGCGAGTGATACTTAATATATCGCAAACGTTAATAGGCTACGGTGCCCGCTTTACATCAGGTGAGCCGTATGCTTGTATGCCTCTCGACGTAGTATAAAAAAATACAAGGGAGCCACTTCCTAATCCATTAGGATTACCGAGGTCTGCCACCTAAGCCTAATGATTTCGCGAAGATACTGATTGGACTTCTGCTGTCAGACCTCTATAAACCAGAGTGAAGATCAAACCTTTTTAAGCCCCACGCTTGGACGTGTTGGTTTCCTCAAGCTGTTTTCCTTCACCTCCAAGCATGTGATTACTTATAAAAAAAATCGGCCAAGTGCGAGTCGGACTCGCACACGAAGGGTTCCGTCCCATTATCGAT